>CM023481.1:32267213-32902327 GCA_013339685.2 Hyalomma asiaticum | reverse complement strand
AACCAGTTGATCCTATATATATGAAATTCAGATATATAAAGCTTCAAACTACAATGCAAAACTACGCTGGCACGCACTGTACAAAACCTGTGGACTGCCACATCTGACGTATCAATTTTGACCCGCTGAAGCCTCATACTTTCCTCCAAGACATGTTGATCACACTTCAACTGTGTTCCAATGTGCTGCGATACCAATTTGCATGCAATAGAGTTGAAAATGTGGTGTCGTTGCATTGGTTTGCCAGGTTGTACAGCGCTCGTCTGTGCACTAACTTGTCTGCTGCACAAATTTTAGGTCGTAATGTGCAGAAGCAAAGTTTTTAAAAAGGCTGACAGGCAAAGGCACCACATGAGACGGCTTTGCAGCTCTGGCAGTAGTATTTACCGGTGGCTTCACCAACCATCGTGATGTGCGCATTCCGGTCATTGTTCTCACATTAGAACATGTAGTTTGCAAAAAGCGTAGCCTTTCAGGTTTGAGCCGAATAACATCAATCTTGAAGTCTCACAAGTCATGGTTTCATTAGTTGCAGTCAGCTACAAAGGCATCAGTGTCATTGTCATCACCAAGATTAATGGCATCATCATCAACATCAGTCTTCAATTTTTTTTGGCCATTTCATACTTTACGGATATCTATGCTTCTCTTTTGCTCGTGATCAACCTGTTTTTAGATTCCAAGAAGATTGATCTTCCCAACGATACCATGAGACTAATGTTTGAGTCTAGTGAGCGCCTTTGTGAACTGTTTCCATTCGCGCGCTTCACAGTGTTAAGTGATGATATCGCACACATGATCGCTGTTGACAACTGTGTTGGACGCCTCAAGAAATTTCGAGTTATCTGTTCCCGAACATCCTCTCACATGGGCTCACAGCGAGCAACTTCATTAGCGTCGAAGACAATGTTGAGTCGTTTCTGACCCACCGGCGGCTCATCACGGTCTGACGTCGTTGGTGCCGAGGGATCGGACCCGAGCGGTGATGAATGTGTACGTCACTACTGAATGACTTTGTACCAGGCTCCGAGAGCTTGTACCGGTGTTCATAGTCACTTGCCTGCTGTTGTGGCACACAGGAAGGTGCTGGATTTGCTGATCTGTAAGGCCTAAACGATACTGAGGATGGATTAAGGAACATGATGGCCCACAAAAAGATTAAACCTAAGCTTACATATTTGTTTCATACAAAATGAAATGCAACAGTTCTCACACTGGTCTCTTGCATACTGCGGGCAAATCGGTAACCTACCACTCGTTACAATCTCTGGAAACAAATCTCAGATGCTTGTTCACACAGACAAGCTTCAAACAGGCATATTTTGTATTTCAAGCTATCGATATATCGAACTATTTTGCAATCCCCATCGAGTTCAATATATCTGGTATTGACTGCATTACATACTCCATTCACTAATTCAGACATGTGGCAGCTGAAATGTGCTCGCAAATACTATTTGAAACTATCTGTCATGAGAGATAATTTCTTATCACAGTGAATCTTTTGCACAACCCCGTTATCACCTGTAGATACAGGAAAAGCTTCACTTTATTCCTGGTATGTTACACAATCCTCCGAAGGCAAACTCCATGGTGCCACATACGTTGGAGTGACACCTAAATAAAGCACAACCAAGGCAGTGCAGTGGCACTAGATCATACATCCATCATAGAGAAATATGCGAATTACATACAGTATGACTCTAAGAGGCCTCTGCGACCTACATATTTTGTTCTTATGATGATGGTCATAGCGTGTTGTTGGTTTTGATTTGAGTTCTGCTGCAAAGCATCATCACTAAAAAGGGAGTTTGGCTATAACAGATGCTTTGGCGCAGGCCTGGTGCAATTTTCTGCCAAAAGGCCGTTTTAGAAGAGGACGGCAATGCATCTGCTCTTGGTGCGACTGGTGCAGCTGTTCCACCAATGAAACACGTAGCTAGAACCACAGTTCGAATAAACCAAAAGTTCTAATAAAGCATGTTAGAATTATTAAGATTTGACTGTAGTTAGCTGCGTAAGTGTTTGTGTACAAGCTTCACCCCCTTCTTTTTTACGAAGGACTAGAGCCCCACTTACACATTTTTCATGTGGCAGTAAAAAGATCTAGGTGCCAGGAAATGCAAGAAGCAATCAATATAAAAAGCAGGAAAGAAATGAGCAGCTGTGAATCAAGTACAATATTGTTTCAATACTCTGCCAGAAAAGCTGCAGTGTTTCTTGGCTCTTACACTTGCACTAGATGAGCACAAAGAGCTTTTCGCACACCTTGGATATGAAAGCTTTAAATCTCGTGTCACTATGGCCAATAAGGACATTGGCTCCTACATCTGGCAAGCAATTACTTTTGGCGATACCTTTGCAATACACTTGAGCCTTGTTGTTAAGTGACAGAATGTAACAAAATAAATAAAATTCTCCTCGAAGCTTTCATAAACATGCATGCATTTGAAACCTCATTTTCAATGGATAAATGAATTGGGTCATCTCCAAAACTGAAAATCGGCACATGTTGGTGCCAACAAAATCGTTTCTCCCAGTGTTCGGCAGCAGTTTGGCGTGGCAGTTCAGAACTGCAGAGTCCCGATAAAACTGCCACATTGGTGCATGTGAGCAGCGGTGCACAGCAATATGTACTGTTGCCTTCCTCCGTCCTATTGTGGTCCTCACATTCCATCTCAGCTTTTTGTTTTTTTTTTCTTGCAACAGCTAGATATCAAGGCACGGCCTCCAATCATACTTTGACCTCTGAGACTGACACCAGTGGCAATCTCAGAGGTCATGCTAATTGCGCAGTCAGATGGCAGGCAGTAGAAATATGAGAGACAAACATGATAGTGTGCTGTTGCCAGAGTGCGGTGGTGAGAAACAATTACTGCATCCCCTTCTCTCGTTACGGCCACCTATGAACATTACTAAATGCTTACGCAGCTGAGTGTGAACTCCGAGAGTGCATCAGCAACGTATCAACCTTGAGAACAGCAAGCCAGCCAAGCCAGCGTGGCGATAACTGTTGGTGTAGACACCATGTGGGTCAGTGTGCGGTGAAGATGCTGAGCACAGTAGTCGGCCGAGCGCTGCTCGCAATGTTGCCAATGGTGGCTACGTACCGAATTTGAGAGGCCTGTGGCAACCAAAAAATCACCGCATCTCCACTAATGTGAATCATGACGAGTGGCGAAGCACTGGGTATCGTACCGGTATGTCACCGTACATCACACGCCGCTGCCACTGCAAATGTGAAGTGACATAAAGTGTATATATATACAAATGCATTTCTTTGGTTCCTCTTTAATGCTGTTGCATTTCAATCATCTTGCTATAATTCGTATATCGTCTTGAGTTCTGTATGCGCACACACACGTTTCGACTATAGCAACGGTTTTGTATACACTGTGACAGCGAGAGTCGACGACAAAGCTAGGTCCTAAGGTGCTGTGGTGTTTCCCACATGAAACGTCATCTGTGGCTGGTGGGCTTGCTTTACCGTGGCCACGACAACGCCGTTAGACGCCGACAGCCCGGGCGCATTAGCAGAAGCTTGTGAGAATCGTTTCTCACCCGACAACCCTACATATACACCGTCTGGGTACACTGCCTCCAGGATCGGCCCACACATTCACACACTATAGCAACGGTGCTGTGCCGTGACGGATGGACAACGTGGACGGACAAGGCTAGACGCTAAGGTGCTTCGCCTCTAAAATTGTGAATGGCACCATGGCGAATTTTCGGCGATTTCTGGCTAAAGTCTCCATTGAGTAACGGGTTCTGGGCTCACTGGCTTCTCAATGAATAGACGAGAGTATTCTCCATTTTTCTTGGTTTCAAACCCACACTAGAAGGCACACATGGCCTGTCCTTCAGCTATCCATCTCGTAACTTGTGTATTGCCTAAATATACAGTGAAAGCTCGTCAATTCAAACTTAGTTAATTTGAAATTTCGGATAATTTGAAATGGTCACCACAGTCTGGTCCGCAGTGCATAGGAGACCATGGTAAAACGACTTGTTAATTCGAACAGAAACTGCCACCTCTACGCATAATTTGAAGCATGCGCCACCGAGCATCATTGTCATCAAACACCAGTGGAAGCTTTTAGGGCCGAACGATTGGTGGCACAACTGGTTTTTTCTTTTTCGAGTGTTGATGCTCGGTGCTTCGGGTGGCGTCCTTTTTCTGCAAGCTTGGTGTTTGTTCATGCCATCAACGCCGTTTTATTCTACATCAAAGTTGCAAGATGTTGTCGTGGGGCAAGTACTATGCAAAGACTGTCAAGGAGAAGGTGGAGATTTTGCTAGAGGTAGACGAAGGAAAGTCGAGCAAATATCAAATTGCAAGGAAGCACGGCATACCTCCGAGCACGCTGTCGACGTACTTACAGAACAGGATGGCCATTGAAGACGCCTATGAAGCCGACGATTTTGGCACCAGTCAAAAAAGGTTAAACACAGCGAAATTCCTTTAATGAGAGTAAGCTCCAGTTCTAGATCTATTAGATGTAGGACGTACTGGCTCATCTCCAAGCGACATCCCAGCAAAATGTGAGTTGCCGGACTGTTTTGTGCCCTGTGAGGTGGTGATGTTAGATTAGTTTTCTAAATGGTTAGACAACGGCACAATGGGTTGCATAAAAGTATATCATTCCAAAGGAAGTTCTTCATGCAATAAAGGAAAATTATTGTGGGGCTTGCACCATATGTATACCAACAGTGTTCTTTCCACGGGGTGACATGGGGACATCCATGCCATAGACGTTGATACGCAGTGTGTATGCAATAAAGATTACTGCTTAAGGCATTTTCCACCATTCATGATGCACATGCGCAATTAAAATGATGGGTTACAACATTTTACATGGTCGACCTGCTCATTTACTATAGGTTTCAGACATGCCAGATAGATGCCTGTAGATGTGACAGTAAGGAATGGACAGTGGCACCCAGTGTCCCATTAGTTCACATTGTTTAGACAATAGACTGACTAATGATCAGTTCCTGTAAGACTACTGTTGCGTTACCTTCAGTACTCTCTTTAAAAAAATGATGCCTTTAATAAAAATAACTGCACAAATTGAATTTAACTAAAGGAGAAAATACAGAAGACTTATAGCTCTTTGCAGACAAGGCTTTCACGCTTTTCCCCCATGATTACCCCACTGTTCCCTTTGAATCTGAAACAAGCAGAGAGAGATGAAACGATGGAATAAGTGCCCCCTTCTTATTGGGGTGGTGACCATGGACCATGGCGGTGACCCTTGCGGACCCAAGCCCATGGCAAGTTGGAGAACCAAGCCGCCCAGGCGTTCCGAGCATTCCCATAATATGAAGGAGGATGTACAACCGACCTTGAAAAACATCACTATAATTGCAGGGTTTTGATTGTACTGCATTCTATGGGGCCATACAAAATCAGAAGCTTTTATTACTAGTTGTGGCGCAAATCAGTAGCGTGGTGACCTCAATGGTGAAATTTATTTAAGAATGGTGAATTTTGTCAACATTCTACTTGTCATTTGGTGACATTGGCTCGAAAGAGAGTGAGAACTCTAGTTCCTCGTTCATGGCAAGCATATTTTTGAAGTTGACTGTTCGATAGCGTTGCCATTTTTGCAGTTTCGCAGTAACGTGGACGAGCCATGTGCTAAATAGAAGTGAATGAGAATCACATTGTGACAGAACACGGCTGTCGCGCCAGCTGCCAATTTGCATAATACTAGTGAGTAGATTTTTTTTACTGTTTTATAAACTTCACTGCATGCCTGGCTCCATATAGCAGTAGCACGGGTCACAGCACTGCCTTCTTAATTGACCATTTGCAAAAATCTGTAAGTTGGCAGCTCCGCATACATTGCCGAACTCGACTTCTCTGGTGCAAGTCTTCCACACAAGACATCGATTGTCTTCGCTCCCAGTGCAGCCACGAGTAGTGCTCACTTCTTAGAATGATTAGTAATTTCACTTGCTTCATAAGCTTCAGATTTGGTAAGGTAGGAAGACCACTTACAGTAGAATCTCAATACGAATTCGTAGGGAGCATGTAAAATATTCATATCATCCAGAATTCGTAGGAGCCAAAACAAGTTAAAGCTGATCATGAAGATGAACAAGAACTTTATTGGGGTCAACTACTTCTTGCTGAAAAAGTCCATGATGTTCTTTTGAACTTTTTTAACTTCACTGTCCCTCAAGAAAGCCACCTGAAAGGAATAAACCGTGCTGCAGTTTCTTCACTCACGCTGCTGGTGCTTACAATACGACGCAGTACATCGAGGGCGTCAAGGTTTTCCGACATTGACGGTCGGAGATCGCACTCACCGGCATCTTCACCATCACTCCAAGACTCGGTATCCTTTGCCTCGTCGATGAATTCTTCGATGGATCGCAGCAAACAGGTCGCTATGATGTCGTCCATGGTGACGAAGTCTCGTGTTGAAGCTCGGGTTTCAAGGTTCTCCCAACCCTCGATGTGCAAATCGTCCTCAGGCTCTTTGTTTTCTTCCGTCGGAGCCGCATCTGATTCCATGAAAAATCCACACTTGCAAAAGCAGTTCGCGATCGTGTCCTGGGTCCCATTATCCCAAGACATGGCCAAGAAATATGTAATGTGTCAAGCAGGCCAATCCACAAGTTTTCATCCTTGTGCTCAATTTTCGCCAGGAGCCTCCGCACAAGCAATCCCTTCAAATGGTGCTTTACATTTCGGATTATTCCCGCATCCAGCAGCTGTAGACGGCTCGTGGTGTTAGTGGGCAGGAACCTTACGGCGACATTGCTGAAGTTGCAGTCTTTGGGATGGACGGAACACTGGTTGACGAAAAGCAAAATTCTTCCGTTTTTCGCTGCCATTTTACAGTCCAAAGTCATAAGGAACTCGCGGAAAAATATGCAGTAAAAAATCTGAGTCAGTTGCTCGCACGAAGTGGTCATTTTGCGCGTTCGTACCATCCGCAATGGCTGGGGAAACAATTCGTATAACACCGAATGACACCGCATTTTATACAACGTAGTCTGTAAAAAACATTAAAATTCATATCATCGCGAAATTCGCATCAACCGTAATTGTATCATCGAGATTGTACTGTACCTCAGCGTTTGTCGAAATCTGGCAGAGCGTGTGCCATGGTGGTGGGTGGGTCCTTAAAAGAAGTACTCATTGCCCGTGTTGCAATTAAATAAGCGGCCAGGCTGCATCACAATTAACGCACAGGTGTTGACCAGCAAAAGATGTGTGCTTATTCTGAGCCCACTAACTTATAGAAAATGGCGTGGGGGAGCAGGAAGAAAAGCGATAGGAAATATATGCACAGTGTTCCACAGCGCTTCAGCAACTGGCAACCTGCCGACTGTAGCAGTCTTGTCGACAGATCTATTTATTATTTAATTTATTAGGTGGTTCCATCAGCACAAACAGCTAGAGGCATGAAAGAAGCAGGCATCCAGACAGACCTAGCATGCTTTCAGAGTGTGAAGGCACTGTCAAAAGGCATGGACACCTCCAACAAACAACTATGATGAGTATGGCTATACAAAAGCAGAAATAAATGCCTATCTTGGAGGCCTTACTTCGTTAAATGTGTGCCAATGTACATGTAGTAGGCGCCATCTTTGAAATGCAAATCTCAGAGACAATGCTTTTGCTCACAGGAGGCAGAAACTCTTCATGGAAGCACCTGAGGTACTTTCACAGCCAAGCATCAAATAACGTGAACAGTGCTTGAAAAAGCAGGCCATCGTGGTTGAGGATCAGATGAAATTCACAATGTATGTCGGATTAGCTACTGCTATTGCAGATACAGTCGACTCCCATTAATACGAAGTTGACGGGGACCGCGAAAAACTTCGAATTAACCAAACTTCCAATTCACCACAGCGGGCAAAAATGGACCTTTTTATTAATTCATTTGGAAAAGAAATCTGTTATTGTCGTCTGCTTCTGCTTGCGGCATTTTGCCACGGAGAGCAAGTTCTGCAGGGTGTAGACATGGCCGAGTGCTTCCTTGGCGTTGCTCTCTGCAGCAAAAAACCGCTTCCCGAGGGCAAGGCCCACAGCTACATCAGCAGCTGTAGGTTGAGGCTCGCTTGCAACATTGTCGTCCAAGTCACTTTCATCAACAGCCTTGTTAGGCCGAACGATCCCGAGTATTTCAGTGTCCGTCAGTGCACCACACGTTTCAACCTGACTGTCAACGGCAACGTATTCTCCGAAAGGGACGTCACTGAGAGCTGGTCGAAGACTGTCGTCGTCAAGTTCAGTTGTGTGCGCTTCCCCCACTAGGGAAGACAAACCACCTCCATCTCTCAAGGCACTCACACTAAAACCGCAGGTCCTGAAGCAGTTCGCGATTGTCTCCTCTTTAACGCGACCCCATGCTCACGCTAGCATGTGGATAGCACTGAGGAGGCTCACCTCGCACTGCGTGGAGTTATCCATGTACAAAAGCATCCGCTTGAGAAGGTGCTTTTGGTACAGCCATCCATCGCACGAAGAAAAATTTTCAATGTCTAATATCGCCGCAAGCGATAAGGCTTTTGCTGCTACGATATCGCCACTGAGCAGAAGTTTGTTGCTCCGGGCCTCCCCAATCGAAATGAGCAACGCTTGCACTAACTCGGGTGGGTACTGGTGCGCATTCTCTTGCGTGACATTTTAAATTGGTTGTTCTCAAGTCCTTCGAGTATCGAGCGTTTGTTCTTGAAGTTCGAAAGAGCGCTTCATGCCGTACTTCCGTGAGATGTCCTGCTTGGCGGTGCCTCGATTGCCTCCGTCCTCAACTGCTTTCAAAATCTTAACTTTCGTCGCCAAGTCAAGTGTACCATAAGGTCCGTGAGTTGCCATTGTCGCGACTGTGCAACGATGCCGGTGGGATTCACTAACACTCGAAAAAACAGAGAGGCCTAGTAACGTCAACGCGACCATGCGAGGCTCCGATAGCGCTGGGCAGAAGGGCTAACCCTGCCGCCTCATCATTTTCAGCGCTGACAGCTGCGATGCCGATGGTGCCAGTACCTAATACTGACGCTTCATGAGCTGTGGCGCTGTAGTCAGCTGCGATGCTAGTGATGCAAATTCAGCACGCAAAGCTGTTTTTCATTTTAATAATATGGAATTTCTCAAACATTACGATCATCTTGAGCCATAAGATTGAGAAATAACTTCTAGTTAACTGACACTTTAGACTTCTAATTTCCAATTACTGAGCATTTTTTCTATTGGTTTGCATTCATAACGAACGGGACCCAGAGTTCACTTCCAATTAACCAAAAATTCCAATTAAGCGACTTCGAATTACCAGGACTTGACTGTAGTGCACCAACTTTACTCTTTTTTTTCTTCTTGCATAATTTCCAACTGCAAACAGTAGGGTGCGCATTCAGTGCAACGAGCAAAGTGCAATCTTTATCTGATCATGTGGGCTCAAGGCTAGCTTTTGATCACACTGCCGACCAGGAAGTTAAAACATGTGCACTACCTCACCACAGCAAAGCCTTGCGTCATTGAATCGTGCATCCTTTGTGCTGACAGCAATACAGTTGAAGCCATTTATAACAATGCTGGTTATAACAATCATGAGGTGCCGCACCATCGACTTCTGTATGTTTTTTAGGGTGAACTGACCCTCTTACAAGAATGGCCCCATGCCTTATTAGTGGTTATAGCAATGAAGCCTGGTGGCTAGGGGTGCCTGTGTTGGTGCCAAGAGGTGATGGAATGTGAAATCCTCAAAAAAAGCAAACTCTGGCCACTGCATGCTTGCTGTACCCCTCTACAAAGGCTGCCCACTGCCATACAGAAAACATTTTTAAGGGTTGTTGTGTCCCTCTTCCATTGTGCCACCCTCCCATTCACGAGCCCCACCTTGAAAAGAAAGTAACAAGCAAGAATAGTGGTTCCAAAACTGGCCTTGAGGAAGGTCGAATAGCCTTCCCAAAAAAGATCTCAGTGCCAATGAAATAAAGGGTGGCGATTAACATAGTACTGCTGCGGGGAAAGATAGAAGAGGTTGTTGGGAGGGGGGGTCCTTTCAATGCACCTGATGGTTGGTTGAGGATGTTACCTTTGGCCAGTGTTGTGCTCACTGTCATGCTGTGAAGCATACAGAGCCTGGGAAAGGGCTTCCAGCCATTACTATCCCCCTCCCACCACCAAGTGGACACACAAACAGCTCTGGAGTGCCCTTTTACTTCTTTTATGAAAACCCTGTCATAACAATTATCTGTTATAAGAATGTAATTTCCATGGCACTTCAATATTCTTTAAGTGGGTTCAACTGCAGTGCAGAAAATGCAGCAGTGCTGATTCTCACAGTTCTTTGTGTGGGTTGTTGCTATGTCCTGTCTTGAAATGTGGTGCATCCAATGTGTTTAAAGAAACTGGCCAACGCTAGACATTGCACGGCAAGCAGACTGTCACTGGGCATGTGTTTGCAAAGGTAGGATATTTTGATCAACAACAAAATTTCGGTCATGTTTATTTATTTAACAATACAAGATTGTCATGGTGCTAGGGGGAAAGGCGACGTTAAAAAATTGTCACCTGACTGACTCATCATGATCAATTTAGAGGTTTTCACACAACAACCTTTCAGATAACGAACAATTTTTGGTGGTCGCCTGAAATTCATTCTGAAACAAGATTTTACTGTATCTTATTAAGGGTTCTACAGTTGCAATGCAAGAGCCATGTTCTCAGTGCATCACATCCTGTGGAAGTTATGCCGGGACCAATAGAAAATGATGCAACATCTAGGAAAACGCAGCACAGAGGAATGTAGCAGCAAGGTTTTGCTGTGCCACATTTATAAGGATAGTGGATAGTGAGAAAGTGTGTTACCTGAGCAGCAATATCCCGTGCCTTTCTGCTGCCATCCAAGCAGAGATTTACAGCGATCAGTGGCAGGTGGCTGGCCAGCATCTCATTAATGTTGTCGCCTGCAACAACTTTGCAATGAGAAAGTTTACACAGCATAAACAATTGTACAGTTTGTTGATCCGTCGGAGGAAGAAAATGCCACATAAATGACAAAATTGCAAAGCACCACACACAATTAGATGTGAAAAGCACCAAAAACAGACAGGACTACGAGGGAAACAGAAAGTTCTGTCAATCCTTGCACTTTTCTGATCAAACAATAATGGAATATCAACTAGCCCAAAGTGTGACCTTTCACACAAAGAAGTTCTGTTTTGTCCTAAAACAAAATTTCAAGCAATGCTGGAACAAAGATTTCATAGCTTTACCTTTTTTTTTCTTCTACAGCAAAAAACACTGTTTCTTTTTTTTCTCTTTGTTCATAGATTCACATGCACTGCCACATTCAGAATCTAAATGTAAATGTGTATTCACAATGCTTAGTGCCCTAGCTTGTAGGTTTTTTCTTTGATTTTGTACTTACAGGAGAATTAAGGAGATTGTTTTCCTAATAAACTTTTTGTCATGCAAGTTTAGAGAAAGCCAGCAATCCAGGGCAAGTGGAAGCATGCTAGAAGTGTGTGGTGGCATTCTGAACAAATTGTTTTGCTCATTTGAGAACAATCCCTTCTAAAAAAGTTCAGGCAATACATTGTACATTTGACATACTGAGTGACCTGGTTAGCTATTTGAACTAGCTTGTTTAGAGTGCATTCCAAACACATGTGACACATTCATTAGAATGTGTCACATGTCACAGAGCCGCCACATAAGTTCAGATGAGTTGCCAGTTTATAGTGATATAGAAGGCAGCGGGGTGCCCAGTGTAATCCATGGTAGATCACTTTCACATTAGAGGCTTCAGATGTCACACAAGAGGAGGGGAAGCATGACATTTTCGTTGGCTCTGCTGCAAATAAACTGGTTTGGAAGCAGCAATTGCTCTGAAAGTAGCAAGGTGTCCATCTTCAATGCTCAAAAGAGGTTTGGTTTGAAAATGGCAACACAGCATTTACTGCGAAAAGAAGCACTGCAACAAAACACCCCTATCAACATGACTCAGTACGTCCAGTAAATGCTGTACATAGTGTGTGGTTCTATGAATGTAAATGCTTGTGGTTAACTGCTGCACTGCTGCTGATGAGAATACATAGCACACATCAAATATTACCATGCATCCGCTAAAAAGACTAATAGTGTGAAGATTATGGCATGCTTTATTTGCTTTCAGAGAAAAGAAAGATTTGGCTTCCTAATGCAATCACCAGGAGCAAATCAAAGAACACCGAGACAATGACTCCAGAGCTGTAGCCACACCACTGTGTTTCTCCAACAAAAAAACAATCAGCAAAAGCGAGCAAGAACTTAGCTGCTCAAAGTTAACATTTGACTGTTTTCATGAAATAAAACTTTGAGCTCTGTTTTCTCAGCTTCCATTTTTTGAGCAGTTGCTGTCAGTCATCCCAGTGCCATTTCATAACTAATGAAACTAAATTCATTCTGTTTCTTTCACTTAGATCCTGAAACATTAGTGAGCGCCGTAAAGCTATTCATTTCTACCTGCACATCACACAAACATTTATAACTATATTTTTGCAAAAGTTGTTAGTAAGAAAATATGTCGAGGACATTTCAAAATTTTTTTCTGTACTCATTTGGACATAATAAAAATCAATGAACAGCTTTACGGCACACAGTGGGCCTTAGTGTATATGCTTAAGTAAAAATGGTACTGAAATTTATCCATTTAACTGATTAATTAGGGGGTGACTGTAAGGGTCTATAAGTGATGTAACTCAGAAACTATGATAGATAGCTTAAAAACCCATTCCATTTAAGATATCACCATAACAAACTACATCAGTGTGCCAAATTTCATCAGTTTATACCCATAAGTAGCAAAGATAGTTTTCATTGCCACGTCCCCCCTTAACTAAGGACCCTTGATGTTGGACAGTAGCGCCACTTTTTGAACTATGACACGACACCCTCGCCAGAGCCATCAACCTTGTCATTTTCCTCCACTCGTTCGCGTAGTCAGCACACCCGCAACGCTGAATGGCTGCGGCGAGCAATCACGTGACCTTGACGTCACGAAAATGGCGCGAAACTTACTTTTGTGTGCTTTTAGTTTCTTTCGTCCACCATGCACCTGCCCAGCGGTGGCCGCCTTGTGGCTTCTAACGTGCGTTTCCCAAGTGTTTGGATGTGAACTTTGTTTGCTGTAGAAATCTCTTGCTGCCACGAGTTTCATTGCAGTGGTAAGGTAGAGAAACGGCTTGCATAATTTTCAACCTCCACCCCCCAGGACAACTGAACGTCATACACCGGGAGTGGTGAGAACGCTGTAAGAAAGGATTTCACCCCTTCTGAGCACATAGTTCCGTGTGAGTTGACTGTTACAGTTTTCCTTGAAGTGTTGGTGAAATTGCATGGAAATTTTAATGTGCAGTCTGTTTCACACTTAAGGGAAATCTTGGAGCGCGTGGCATCGTGATGCAGCCAACGCAGGAATCACGCAGCGGCAGCAGCTCGCGCGTGTGCAGACACTCCAGGAGCGTAGTCTTGAACCGCGTCGTCTGCTACAGCGGTGCGCGCTGGCCGCATTGTCCGACAGCGCGCGCCTTTCGTGGTTACTGCGGGAACTGGGCCGATACGCCGCACGAAACGTTGCTCGATGCCTACCTCTCAGCCTTAATTGGCGATAATGGGGTCTTAGAAACAGCATTTGACGGCATACTTTCTTTGCTCTCTCATATATTTCTTCGCTGTGGTTGCACCGCAGTACGCTGCGACGAGGAAGCCATCGTAATGAGGGCGCATCGTGCGTGGCCTTTATTCGCTGCTAAAAAAAAAAACAATGCACTCAACAGTGACTGCCGGGCCGTTATGCAGATTTAACACAATAAAACAGCAGTTGCTGGACCTGACGAGGCAGCAGCTGCTGCCTCGTCAGGCCCAGCAACTGCTGTTTTATTGTGTTAAATCCGCATAACGACACGGCAGTCACTGTTGCATTTGTTTTACTGTGTTAAACATGTATAGCTGCACAGCAGTCACTGTTGAGTGCTTTGTTTTGTTTAGCGTGACATAAAGACCACGCACGATGCCAGCTCATTCGCAGGGTACTGCAGTGCACACGCAGTGAAGGAATATGCGTGAATGCACTCAGTACCATGGTGTTTCCAGAGAGCAAATAAGGTATGCTGTCTAATGCTGTTCGAAGACTCATGCATGCATTTCGGCGCTAGAGAGCGAGTCCTGACTGGTCTATATATGAAATGCCATCGAGAAAAAGCAGGTTGTTGTCAACGTAAAGCGTTTCCTGAATTTTCCCATTTCATGATTAAGAAAACGGCGCAGCACGCACAAATGACATACTATAGAAGAAGAAAACACGAAGGCGAATGCTGGACTCACAACTAAAATTTATTCCACACCGTGCACATTTATACCCACAAGTGGGTACCATCAGCAGAGATACACAAAACAAATCCCATGTGTCTATTCAGATTTAAGATTTCCTTTGTCAGCAAGGCAATTTATGGGGCGCTGATGCATCAAGTTCTGTTATTATGCATATGCAAGGCCTTGATTATCTCACGAGTTGTCTGGTTATGGTTTGTGGCGATGATGTGGCATTTGTTTTACTGTGCTAAACATGTATAGCTGCACAGGAGTCACTGTTGAGTGCTTTGTTTTGTTTAGCGTGAAATAAAGACCACGCGTGATGCAAGCTCATTCGCAGGGTACTGTAGTGCACACGCAGTGAAGAAATATGCGTGAACGCACTCAGTACCATGGCGTTTCCAGAGAGCACACAAGGTATGCTGTCTAATGCTGTTTCTAGAACCCCATTATCATCAATCAAAGCTGAGAGGAGCTGCACAACGTTTAGTACAAAGTATCGGCCCAGTTCTCGCAGTAACAATGAAATCCGCGCACGGCCCGACAATGCGGCCAGCACGCGCCACCGTAGCAGACGACGCGATTCAACACTACACCCCTAAAGCGTCTGCGCACGCACGAGCTGCTGCCAGCGCATGACTGCAGCGCCGGGCGCATCGCGATGCCACGCGCTCCGAGATTTCCCCTAAGTGTGAAACAGAGTGTACCTTGCACACCCGGACTCTTCATTCAGTACGGTAGAGAATGCCTACATGTTTTAGGTAACTCTTCATGCATCGGAGAGTGTTCTCGTGCGTGCGCTAGTTTTTTAAACGATGTACGTATATTCATAAGTTAAATTCCTATAACTCCTATTTTGCAATTATGAGTGTGCGTGCACGTGTCTGTGCATGTGTATATGCACGTGTCAGCTTGTGATCGTGTGTGTGAATGTGCCTGTATGTGTGCGTGTCTTTGTGACATCTATGTGTGTACTTATATGCATATGTTTGTGTGTACACGTTTGCATATATATGTCTGTGTCTATGCATTTACACGTGTATAATGTATGTACATACGTATGTGTTCGTATTGTGTGTGTCTATGAACGTATATGTGTGTATCTATGTATGCATGTATTTGCATGTGGTGGTATCTGTGCACGTGCATATGTGCCTGCATGTGTCTGTATGTACTTGTGGCTGTATGTGTGCACCTGTGCATTACCTGTGGGTGTGTATCTGTGTGAGTGTGGTCGTACGTGCGCATGTGTCTGCTTGTGCATGTACACGTATCTATGTGCTTGCAATCGTATGCACGTGTGTGTTTGTGCATGTGTATTATGTACATGTCTGTATGTGTGTGTTTGCCCATGTGTATGTATTTGCATTTGTGCATTGTTTGTATATGTGAGTGTGTGTACGCGCTTGGTCTTAGTGTGCATGCGCATGTCTATTTTTGTGTGTCTGCATATGCGAGTACGTGCACCCGTGTGTTTGTATAGGCATGTTCGCACGTACATATGTGCGCCCACGTGTTCGCATACGCTGTTCATGCCTGCATGATATGTGAGCGAATGTTCATGTATGCGTGTTCCAGAGTGTATGTATACATATGTGCATGTGTTGGTATGTGCACGTATGTTTGCGCTCGCATGTCACCATGACAAAATATAAGCATGTGCATTATTATAGGCTCTTTCGCAAACATGACGTATTTTGCACGATGGCATTGCTACAAAGGCATTCGGCCCGGCCGGGCTGGGAAATTCACTTTAAATAAACTATAGCATTTATTTTTGGTTACATTATTTGAGCTATTAGCCATGTACATGCAACACATTCCCCTTTATATTCTATACTGCTTGCATTGTATGCGTCGCCGTATGGCCAGCCCAAGAGACGATGGAAAGTCAAACAGCGCAGCCAATGCTTCAGTTTGCTCTTGCTCGCTTTTACTGCAGCGTCCCAAAATAAAAATATTTGTTGTCAAGACATACAGGAAGCATACTAAAGTTACGCCACTTAAGCAAGGAATAATTTTTTATTTCGCGCTTCAAAGATCCTAATAAACAAGCGCACACACTCACTCTTAATGCTGTTCCAATGCGACACTGGAGGGTTCAGCGTGCAATGTGCACTGCTCTGGCACGGGGAGGGAAGAAATCCGAGGAGTACTGAAGAGGAAAGTGCAAAAGTGCACATGTGGAGAAGAGTGCGGCTACTTTAAATATCAAGGGGCTTTACCTCTAACTACCTTCAATCTCTCCCTCCTTTCATATTACATTGTGCAAATGGAGGCAAAGTGCCTCACTCAGGAAGTGAGCTGTAACTCTGTGGGCCACATTTTCCAGCAGCTTTATCGGTTTGTAAATTGCAGAGCAACAATTTTATGTGGAGGTAATCTACCACTGATGCTTTTCCATATTTTCAAGCAAAATAATCAGTGTGTTATGCCCTAAAATAACAGCATTTGCTTTATAATATATATTAGAGCTGTGTGAATAGCAAAATTTTGAGTTCAAAGCGAATTCGAATATTTATGTTCAACTGCCAATTGAATGGAATACTTTTTGAATAATTTTCGAATATATTTTTAATAATACTACGCAGAAATGTACTGTTAAACATGAGCACAGAAATCATAGTGTGGCTAGTGCATTCCCACAGTGTAATTCCAAAGTCCTGAGGAACAGTCCAACAGAACTGTGCAAGCCCCGCCACAGTGGTCTGGTAGCTACGGTACTCGGCTGCTGATCCGAGGGTCGCGGGATCGAATCCCGGCCGCGGCGGCTGCATTTCGATGTCAGTGCACGTTAAAGAACCCCAGGTGGTCGAAATTTCCGGAGCCCTCCACTACGGCGTCTCTCATAATCAGAGCTGGTTTTGGGACGTTAAACCCCACATAACAACAACAGAACTGTGCAACAGAAAACTGAGCCAACTTCGCCACAGTACACAGGTGTTAGCTTTTCTGCAGTATGCGAGTGTTAACTTCGCTGCAGTACAAGGGTGTTATGCGACGAAGCGCACTATTCACACACCCCTAATACATGTCAAGTGTTTATGCTAAGTTTGTGATTGATCTGAACTTACATGCATTTACAAATCGTACTTGCAATTTCAAACTTTACTCCAGGCAATATTTTCATCTAAAGCCTTGAAAGATTCAAAGAGTAAGTACTGCAGTAGTCAATATTTAAAAAAAAAAGGAAAGCAAGTAATCACAATGACAGGAACGTTTCATGGAAGCACAGTTAAGCACCACTTAGAATAATTAAACATCAATTCAATCCTGAGGCACCTGAACCACTATATGGTTATGACTCAAGGAGTACACGCAAGTGCAGCTCTCCGAAACATAGCGCTACCTGGGGTTTATAAATACCTCAGCCCATCGGTGTAGTAGAATCTTTTTAAATTGAAACATGCCACTATGGCTGGGACTGAGCCAGCAATTTGATCTCAGTGTGCATGACACATACAGTTTTCAATAATGCTTGGGCCATAATATGATCATGAGGTATGCCACTGTAGAGGACTCGTGATCACGTGGGGTTTTAAATGCACAGACAATGTGCAGTACACGGGCCTCTAGCATTTTACTCTCCATTGAAAATGCGACTGCTGCAGCCATGATCCAATCCACACCTTTTGGATCCAGTGAGGCATCATACTACTACATGACTGCAGTGGGCTTGAGGAAAGTACTAGTACTCAGAACCTGGAACTTGGTGGGCACATGTTGGAATTTAGCAACATGGGTGATGGCATACCATTATATTACATTCAACATCAATAACGGCCCAAGAAAAAAATAGACCTTAAAAACTTGATGAGAGCAAACTTTGCAGAAAAAGAAATACCACTTGTTGTAGATGTTGTAGATCCTGAGGAGCTACTGTAAGTCCTCCGCTAGGGAGACCTTACAGTAGCTCCTCAGGATTCAGTAAAGTTCATTGTCTGTCTGTCTGTTGCAGATGTAGGAAAACACATAGAAGCATGCTGTAACAACAGAAATTAGCTAACAGAACTCGCACCAATGATGTGCCAAACGTCCATGGAGGTGCTTTCCATGCAGTAAATATTGAAAATAAACTTCTTGCATCAAGCAGGTGTGGCGGTGGTGCTTGTCTGACATCACCTGCTGTTGTGCTTTGTATTTCTCACTCTTACAGCAAAGTAAGAAAAAAAAACAAGCCTGTCAGAGTCAGTCAAAAACTGCATGGGATGGCTGGACGATAACGGCGAAAACAGCCAAGACACAGGTGAGACAGCTAGCCATGCCTGCTTGGTAGTCAAGAAGTCACAAAGAAAGCAACGCCACACCTGGCGCCACAAAAATTTGACATGACCGCTTATACCTTGCCACAGAAAGAAATTTTCCTTCCCCTCCATTTTAGTCTTTAACAGCACCCCATCAGGAAAGCCAGAGATCAGTTTCACAAGAATGTCCAAACAAAAAAAGGAGCCTCTTGCTCCCTTTTTCATTTCTAACTATCTTCCTGGGCCAGCAGGATAGCTTTAAAAACGGTGACAGCGCGAATACCTCTGGCTGACTGCAGCTCATTAAATATCCCGAGCCCTGCATCAAGCCCAAAGTCCCTCCCGTGGGGTGAGCAATGCTCTTAATTCTATAACTTTCACTATCAGTCATCCCTACAGTTGTACACCCATGCACACCTTTCTCTTCTCTTCCCCCCGGCACCGACTTTATACCCACTCATACTAAGGAACTCTACGATTCATATACGCCACTATGTAGGTCCAAACATTTACGGTTGCTCTTATTTATGATGCCACAGATACCCCTTAAAGGGTCCCTGAAACGTTTTTTTGACATTGCGTCACTGATTAGGCAACACAATTGCGAAATCATTCACACCATAAATAAAGCGAAGCACAATGCGCTAAGGCAGCTATGGGCTTATTTCTGTCGCCTTCCTCCTTACCACTGCTGTTCCTCCTCAACTCGATCTGCTGCGGAGTGCGCGCTAGCGACGACAGCGCCTCCCGCGTCAGCCGCTCTGCCGAGCCTCCCGTAGTGACATAGCGCCCCGATATCCTCACTGAGGTCGTCCGCCTCGGCAGTGCTAGCCTCTGTAATAAGAGCTCCGGCGACTCGTGTGACGCCGCCAGATGCCGCGATGATACCGTTGGCTGAAACGAAGGAGTACGTTGTAGAAGCACGTTGTTCGCAGCTAGGTTTTGAAAATTACGCGCACGTCACTTGGGTCGGGGCCAATCAGCGACCTCCCATTCGATCGCTCGATGGCGGGGGCGTTTGAAAACGCTTTTTGGCGAGCCGCTGCGACCTTTTGCGATACGCGTGTTCAAAACCTTATTGTAAATTACACACTTTACGCACAGCGCTAAAATCTGTCCTGTAATGGTCCTAGTGACCCGCTCTACCGGATCACCATGTTTGCACAAACTCGTCAAAACCGTTTCAGGGTCCCTTTAACGTGTGATGCACATGAATTGCCAGCTAATAGACCCTTGGTATCCAAAGTTAGCGCGTAAGTCAAAACGCTCCACACTATTTTACGTAGTTTTATATTGTGTTTTATTGTAATGTTTGAATTCTGAGACATGTCATGATATATATTCTTTTCTATTACCGCATATGATGCAAATTGCCGATATTGACGTGCCACATTAACTTACCAATTGGTAATCGATTCTAACTGCTAAGGGGAACAAATGAGCTAATGTGGTACCAATGTTCTGATCCCGGGATTTTATAAAAGTGACCCTTTCAAGGCTATGTCGAAAAAGGGATATTAAGATTTCTGCCCAGACTATTCTCATAACAAGGTGACGTAATAGCAACTTATTAAATTTTTTTACTATGAAATAACTTGCATGATATCCAACTTCTGCTACGATGCTAAGCTATTCACAGTGGTCTTCCATTAGGGTAAATTGACAAGAAATGACTAAGCGCCAGCAGCATAACACATGTGGTGTTTTTTTTCTCTTAACTACAAGGCCGCAGCACTCCCACGAATTCAGCAACCGCTTTTCAAAACATTGCGATGTAGGCTGTAACACCTATGATAGGTCGTAGAATTTATTATCACGGTGCTTCGGTGAGTGCGAGCTAGGTTGCTATGCATCCTTCCACACTTCCTGCTTTGTGACCTCCCCCATAATCCAATCACCTTGCCGCGGTAAAGAAAGAAAAAGCACGCTAATAACAGTTAGTCAAAAACTACGCGGGGCGGCTGGACTATAACAGCGGAAACAGCCGCGCCGCAGTCAAGATTGCTTCCTGGTATACGAAACCAGCAAAATTTCTGGATCGTGCACATTTTGAAATTCATTACATCACAATTCGCCGAAGGAGCTAGCAGAAAGCTCCTCCAAAACACATTGACAACACGGCCACCCAGACAGCTATGCCACGCTTTTGTGGCAAACCAAGTGGACCTGAGTTCGAATCCTTGCTTGAGGTGTTTTTTATACATATTATTTTATTTTCTCAATTTTTTTCAGGTTCCCATTGTGTTGTTTTCCTTCTGCTTCCCTTTAACCAGTATGCTCTTGCTTGCCTTAACCATACATCATAACACCTCTGAAAGACTCCTCTCCCAATGGAGGATTTGGAGAAAAGATGCATATCGGCTCTCACCACCACCATGCCTCATCTAACTCACCTGAGCGCCAGAACAGGAACTGACCTCCATGGTGCAACACCATGGCCAACACCTTCCAAATGACTGATTCAACCAAACCAATTACCTATGATGACGACATCAATGGAACTTCTAGCCACAGAAGCAGACAGACGGGTATGGGAACAGAAGACTGAAAAAGGCTCTGAACTTGGACAGGCTGCCATTGGGAATTAAACATAGCGACTCTTAACACGTGAACTCTTTCGAGTGAAGCCACACTAGCTGAACTACTAGAAGAAATTAAGGGTATAAATTGGGATATCATTGGCCTTAACGAGGGTAGGAAACCAGAAGGATACTTATTGCTTAATGATGGGCATGTCGTCTGCTACAGGGGACTGCCAGAGAAGTGCAAACATGTGTGAGGGATTCCTTTTACACAAAGAAACCGCAGGTAATGTTGAAGAATTCTATAGCATCAATGAAAAGGTAGCAGGTCTCGTGATAAAATTAAATAGGAGATACCAACTAAAGCTATTACAAAGTTACGCACCAATGACCAGCCACAATGACGAGGATCTAGAACAGTTTTATGAGCATGTGGAAACGGCAATGAACAAGGTACACACCCAATATACAATTGTTATGAAGGACTTCAACGTGAAAATAGGAAACAAACTAAATGACAAACAGACACTCGGAAACTACAATATAGTTGACAGGAATAGCAGAGTGCACATGCTAGTGCAATTCGCAGGAAGAAATCAACTCTGTAAATGTAACCACAGGAAGGGGACATGAAAAAGCCCCAACGGAGAAACAAAAAACGAAATAGATTTCATAATGTAAGTGACCAGGTATAGTACAAGACACAGAAGTGATTAATAAGGTCAAAATTAGTGATCACAGACTAGTAAGGGCCAAGATAACTGTTGTGTCGCGATGCACTAGTTTCTGTTTCGGTTTGCGTGCTTGCGTTGCCGGGTGGCGCCTCGCTCGGCACCGTTGATGATGCGCCGTTAGGGGCGCTTTAGAGGCGTACGTGTAGGACATGTAAATAAAGAGTGTGTGTGGTAAGCCGCGGAGCGAGTGGTTCTTCTTCGGCGCCCTGCGCCCACCGTTGCATTCGTGGCTAGTTGGCGTCCCTGCCGGCCACCCGTCATGTTTTCCGCTGCTTCTTCGTGGGACCCGCTGCAGTCGCGACGCAACAAATGGCGACGAGACAACGGTGAGAAACCGTTACTGCAACGCATTCTTCACTTTCCTGCCTTTCCCGCGCTCCTTCGCGAGGCCTAACAACCGTGCTTTGTTCTTGCATGGTGAACGCTGCGTCTGTTGCTCTTCTTCGCCTTCGTCGAACACTCATTGAGGGCATTCTGCTATTTTCCGCCTCCTCACTGCTTGCTCTGAGATGGCGTCTGCCATTCCTCCGCCTTTATTTCTGGCTACGCCCGGGGACCCTTCAATCCCATGGTCTGACTGGAAATTAATTTTCCAGGCGTATGCAGACGCGGCTGGCGAGGATGCCAGCAAGCCCGAGCGTCGCAAGGCCCTCCTGCTCAACGCGTTGGGCCACGCCGGCCTGAAGCTCTTCTATACATTGGACGCCGCTAACGCGTCGGCGACGCCAGCGTCTGCCGACGTTTTCAAAGATGCCATCGCCTTATTCGACGCGCACTTCAAGGACGCTACGTGCGACTACGTCGCACGCCTCAAGTTTCAAGAATGCCGACAACTTCCCGGCGAGCCTGTTGCAGATTTCATCATCAGTCTTCAAACGCTTGCCGCGTCGTGCAGCTTCGGCGCGCTTGAAAGCGAAATGATTCGTCATCAACTGTTCACCGGCATAGCGTCGCAAAACGTACGCTGTCGCCTTCTGCAAAAAGGCTCCTCCATATCCTTGGCTGAAGCCATTTCAATTGCGCGGGAGGATGAGCTCGTTCGCGTCCAGTTGGAGCAGTTTGCTCCACATTCTGTACAGCAGCTTTCCGCTGCGGGGCAGCAAGGCGCCCATTCTTTGTCCAGCGCGTCTTGTCAAGATGGCGGCCCTTCTTCATCGGTTCGGCGTGGCGGGAAACATGGCCGTCCATCTTCCCAGTTTCAACGCGGCGGTCAACATGGCCGTCCGCCTGCACATTCCTATGGCGGTCCTCAACATGGCGGATCCTCCGCGTCGCGGGGGAGAGGAAGCCGGCAATATGGCGACTCAGCATCGTCGAATTTCTCCTTTTCTGAGCAAGAGCGAGCTTTCGGCTCATTTCAAGGTCCTTCAGCGCCTTTTTCGACGCCACATTGTTTTCGCTGCGGGTCTACCCGCCATTTAGCCAATTTTCCACAATGTCCTGCTCGGAACCGCACTTGTTCGGCGTGCGGCAAAGTTGGCCATTTTCAAAAGGTCTGCAATTCTCTTCTTGCACTTCGTCCTGACGCAGCTTCTTCGTCCGCTTCGTTGAGTGCTACCGCGCAGACCAATACGGTCACTGTCCTAAACGTGGATGGTCTCAACGCAACTTCCGAGCCGAGAATCATTGCTTCAGTGGGCGATGTCCCCTTGTCTTTTCTGGTAGACACAGGTGCTTCAGTTTCTTTAATAAGTGCCGCTGACTTTTATAGTCAGCTTTCCGGCATTCGGCTCTTGCCTTCTTACATCGTCTTACAAACTTATTCTAAGGGCACAATTGATAATTTGGGTCATTTCACTGCCCAGGTTTCGTATCGCAGTCGCACTGCATTGATCACTTTTTACGTCACTGCCAATGGCAGCTCGTTGCTGGGACGTGATGCCATTAAGGCATTATCCATAAATATCCTCGGAGCATCTATGACATGTGCCCAAGTCGACATTCAACAGGATCTTCCGGCCAACGCGCCTTCTGCATTTCGTCACCTGTTCACCAGTGAACTGGGTTGTGTGCGTGGTTTCGTGCATAAAGTGACGCGTCGACCTAGTGTGTGCCCAGTGCGTGCTAAACTGCGCCGTATTCCTCTACTGCTTCGTGAGCAAGTATCGGCAGAACTATCCCGTCTTCAAGCCAACGGAATCATCGAGCCTGTCTCTGCTTCCGACTGGGTCTCCCCGCTGGTTGTCGTCAAGAAAAAGGATGGATCCATTCGCCTGTGCGTGGACCTTCGAGAACCAAACAAGGCGATCATCATCGACGGGTTTCCTCTTCCGCACATCGAGGAACTCTTTCATCAACTGTCCGGCGCGGTATGCTTTTCCAAGTTGGACCTCGCGTCCGCTTATCACCAGGTTGAACTGTCTGAATGCAGTAGAGACTTAACCACTTTCATTTCGCACGAAGGCTTGTTTCGTGTCGCGCCTTCCTCTTCAGATACCGGTTACTGAAGAGCGTGATGAGGAAATAGTTTCCTTAGTTACTTCTTGCATCACTAAAGCCGAGCTTCAGGTAGCCACTGCCGCAGATTCCACTTTGTCTCAAGTTCTTAAATATTTACGTGAAGGATGGCCTTCCAAATGTACTCTTGCTTCTGAATTCTTGCCTTACTTCGCAGTCCGACAGGAACTGTCTTGTGTCGAGGACTTGCTTTTCCGCGATGAACGCGTGATTCCCCCTGCTTCTTTCCGTAACAAGCTAATACAGCTTGCACACGAGTCTCATCCAGGCATAGTTCGCACAAAGCAGAACCTTCGGGATAGGTACTGGTGGCCCGCCTTAGACAAGCAGGTCGAACAGGCTGTCTACAACTGCCACATATGTCAGGCGGCTGACAAGTCAGCCAAACCTTCATTCGCTCCCATGCAACCTGTTCCGTGGCCTGATCAACCGTGGCAAAAACTCGGCATGGATATCATTGGTCCTTTGCACAATGTCCCGCAAAATGCGCGGTTCATTATTTCTGTCATTGATTATCATTCTAAGTGGCCTGAAATTTGTTTCACGCCTACAGTCACTTCTGCAGTTATTATTGAATTCCTCTCTTCCATTTTCAGCCGAGAAGGTTTTCCTGATGCAATAGTAACGGACAATGGTCCGCAATTTCAGTCTCTCCAGTTCGAGACTTTTCTGTCGCAACGCCGCATTCAGCATTTGAACTCGTCAGTCTTTTATCCGCAATCGAATGGTCAAATCGAGCGTTTCAATCGTGTTCTGAAAGAACACATTCAAATCGCTCATTTGGAACAGCGTTCCCTTGAGCAAGTTTTGACTGAATGCTTAGCTTCTTACAGGTTTACACCGCAGGGCACCACTGGGGTGTCTCCTGCGCAACTGCTTCACGGTCGGCAACCCCGAGTTGCTCTTGACATCGTTTCCTTGCATCGCAATACACGAGCGCTCTCGCATGAGCACATTCGTAACAGAGTCTTTTCTCGTCAACAAGCTATGAGGCACTATGTGGACAATCGTTGAGGTGCTAAGCCATCTAAAGTTCAAGTTGGCGACACAGTGAAGGTCCGAGTTCCAGGGAAACGTCCCAAGTACCGAGGCCCATACAAAGTTTCAGAACAAGTTAGTCCCACATCTTTTCGATTAAGTGATGGCAGCGTATGGAACGCTTCTCGCATTGTCATTTTCCATACGGATTCGGCTTCAACGCCAAAAACTTCTTCCCGTCACTTGTCTTTCACGTCTTCTCCTTACACGCCGGATTACTACATGTGGCCTCCATGTACCAACACTTCTTCTGCAGGGGGGGAGGATTTCCCAGACGGTGTAGCTGGTACATCTACGCCAAGCGAAGCAGTTCATATTGAACCTTCACAAGCGGCTGAGGCCGTTGAATCGGACTCTGGTCCAGAAAGTCAAGCTTTAGCTGAGGCTGTGAGCCCAGGTGATGAAGCCGCGAACTCAGGTTCTGGGTCAGGGCCGTCACCTCTTCCTACGAGTCTTGATGTTTCGTCTCCGAGTTTAGGTGATCAGGAACCACAATCACCTAGTTCTTCTCAAAGGCCTAGTCCTTCTCAAAGGCGCCGCTCCAGGAGGAAGCGGAATAAGCCAAGCCGCTTTGCAGATTATATTACATAAATTAGTACGTTCAGACTTGCATTCATGAAAACATTGTGTTCATCCTAGTGTCATGTGTATTCTTTCAATGCGTAGCAGTGTGCACGCTGTGAAAAATCTTTTGCATCCGCACATGTGTGCGGAGAATGGTGTGAATTCTTTTGTCTTGTGCATCGCGAGTACTGCAGGAACGTTCTTTCGAGGAGGGGATGATGTTGTGTCGCGATGCACTAGTTTCTGTTTCGGTTTGCGTGCTTGCGTTGCCGGGTGGCGCCTCGCTCGGCACCGTTGATGATGCGCCGTTAGGGGCGCTTTAGAGGCGTACGTGTAGGACATGTAAATAAAGAGTGTGTGTGGTAAGCCGCGGAGCGAGTGGTTCTTCTTCGGCGCCCTGCGCCCACCGTTGCGTTCGTGGCTAGCTGGCGTCCCTGCCGGCCACCCGTCATGTTTTCCGCTGCTTCTTCGTGGGACCCGCTGCAGTCGCGACGCAACAATAACCCTCAAGCTAAGGCGGACAAGACCAAAGTAAATCATATGGAAACAGGCCAACCTCGATGTTGTCAGGGCGAAAATAGAGGAACTTAGAATTACACTAGAAACAAGTATGCGGTTCTAGGACAGGAAGAAAATGAGAATATAGAGAAGAACAATGAAAACATTACTACCCTGATCACTGAAACAGCAATCGAAGTAGGAGGCACGGCAAGGTGTGAATAAGCTCTCACAAACTACTAAAAATTTAATCAAACAACGCCAACAGATGACACTAACTCAAGAAACAAGATAGAATTTTCCAACAAACATATAGAACCATAAAGTGAAAGAAATAGGAGCACCCGTCAGAAAAGGAGTCACCATCAAAACAACTAAAAGGAAGCATAACGCGGGAAAGAACAAATGCATGCACAGACAGAGAGGCAGGGCAACATGGTTAGTAAGTTCAATGATAGAGCCAAGGTGGCCGAGGACTTCTATTCTGAACTATAGAACTCAAATACAAGTCTCCCCACCATGAGTATAATAAATGCCAATCAGGACACCGAAATTCCATGCGTCACTGCGGACAAGGTTAGGAAAGCTTTCAGGGCATGTCCCGGGAGAAGCACCTGGAGAAGATGACATAACCACCAACTTGATCAAAGATGGAGGAGACTTCCTAACTACAAAAAGCTCATGACACTATGCACACAATGCCTCAAAACTTCAAATGTACCAGTAAGCTGGAAAAATGCAAACATTCTATTATTACACAAGAAGGGAGATGTAAAAGACGAACTACAGGCCGATCAGTCTACTCTCAGAACTTTACAACACATTCACAAAAGTTATCTCAAACGGAATAAGGGCCACACTTGAATTTAATGAACCAAGAAAGCAAGCAGGGCTCAGAAAAAGATACTCCACCATGGACCACGTTCATGTGATCAATCAAGTAATTGAGAAATCCGCTGAATACAACAAGCCCCTTTATATGGCTTTCACAGACTACGAAAAGGCTTTTTGCTCGGTAGAGATACCAGCAGTTTTGGCGGCACTGCGCCGTCAAGGAATATGTGATAGCTACATAAATACAGCAGCCAACATCTATCAAGATTCTACAGCCACCCTACTCCTCCTTAGGAAAAGCAGGAAAATCCCAATACAGAAAGGCCACCAGAGAAAGAGATACAATTTCTCGAATGCTATTTACTGCACGTTTGGGAGAAATCAAGAGATTAGACTGGAATGAAACAGAGCTAAGCATTAACAGCGAATATTTGAGTAACTTACGCTTTGGCTACGACATAGTACTCTTCAGCAGTGATGGTGATGAACTGTAGAAGATAATAGAACAGTAAAGCCGACAAAGTGCTAAGATAGGATTAAGGATGAACATGCAGAAAACAAGGGTAATGCTAAGTGGCACGGTAAAAAAACATGTCTTCACAACTGAAAACCAGGCATTAGAAGTCATGGAAGAATATCTATATCTAGGACAGCTACTGACAAGAGAACCCACCCATCTGAAAAAAATCCACCATAGAATAAACATGGGACGGCACATATACTGGAGACATTCCCAACTCATGAAAGGAAACCTACCACTATCACTCGAGTGGATTTTGCCAGAACTGACATACGGGCAGAAACTTGGAGAATTACAAAAAAGATTGACAGGAAGTTGAAGAACCATGCAGCGGTGATGGCAGTGGAGATAAAATAAGCTGATGATGATGATGCATTGTAGTGTGGCTCACCATATTCAGCAGCCTGGTGCAGTTTTCATTTGAAATGCAGGTCAGTACTGAACGGCTCAGCCAAGGGTGGGCCAAGAGATAGTTCTGGTGACCATCTGCAAAAGTTCCACAAATGCGACAATTTTCAGTCCGTAGGAACACCAATGCAGACATGCATATAGGCCTCTGAACATAACAGCCTACTGGTTCAAACAACCCCACTTTTTTCAGACAGCAGATCAGCAACAGACAATCATGTACTTAGACATGTTACATATCATACAAGATAGGCAACAAGTTGAACCTGTATTTTGCCCTTCACTGACATTTTCCCGACTAATAAATACCTAATTACAGAAGTAGTGTTTTCTGCTCATGAAACAAGGCAGCCTATTTGTTTTGCTGATTACAAAAATTAGGAGCCTCAAAAGAGTACTATTCCTCTATCCAAATTTACAGACACTTGCAGCCAAGCAAGAAAAATTTTAAAAATAACCTGAAGCACAGATGAAACAGCATTGCCTTGTACTTAATCAAAGTCATGTAGATCCAAGGTATACAATGGACTGTATATGATCTGAACTAAATGTATATGAGTGTCTATTTTCATCCTATGCAACATACAGTGTCCACGAAGCCAAGGCACAATTTTTACTGCTCACAGGAAATCAATGAAACAAAATAGAAATGTGCTATCGTCAACAAATAAAAGGACAGCTCTCCAAGTTTTCCAACTCTTTAGTGCACTTTGATGTGGTAATATGCTGCCCCACACACATCAAAAGCATATTAAAGTTGGCTCTCTAGACTCGTCACTTTTTAAAGGGGCTGTCTACCGTCCTTCATCGTTCTCCCATTTTTTTGGCTCAATAGAAAGCATACCTTTTGAAGTGTCCAAACATGCAGTGGTTTCTCCAAAAAGTGAGTAAGAATTATGTTTTAATAATTCTTACTGGAATGAAACAGCATTTTTTCATATATGAAGTCGCTCCTTTTCTACGTGTAAATAAGCTGACAACAATGGTAACTAGATGTGTCGCGCCGAGCCACCCTTTCGGGCGCGAGTTGTCCCTTCCCAACAGGAACCGGTTCCAAGGACACATTTCAGGGGTGGTGAGCAGAGGCAAAGGAAAGTTGGTGCGCTGGGGTGCGCTTCATATGATATTTCTCTAGGAAACCTACATGACTGAGTCATGTAATCTCCTTAGATTTCCCAGAATCTTGAAATTCTTACCTCATCCTTCCCAACACACAGCTTGAGAAGATAAACACCTGTGCTTTGAGCCATTTTAGCTATCTCTTCCCTTGTGCTTCGAACAAACTCTAGCATAATCTGGCAAACTGTACATGACGGTGTCTTCCCAGAGCCTTTTCTGACACTGTGTCGCTAGCACTTTATGAATTGAGGTGCATGAAGTCATAGGGATGATGCCTGCACACTTTCACAGCACAGCGTGTTAAAGGCATCCTGGAAACAAGGCAGTGCTGCAAGCGTGATAAGCGCAGGACTATGCGCCAGTACAGGCAGACGAATTGGAAGGCAGCATAATTGTGCCACCCTGAAAGTAGCGAAACGAACGACTTTCTCTTGTATGCTATAAAAAGGTGCGTCATAAGGTGAAGTACAGTTGTAAGGCATAAGCAATCACTTTTTCAGCAGAATATGAGCACTTGCCTGGTTCTGTTACGCTTCGAGCCTGGTTCTGTTACGCTTCGAAATTGACAAACGCGCTGTTGGGTGATGTTAGCGACACTTTCTGCACCACTTTCCAGAGCAAAATTAAAAACAATTCCTTTTTTCTGGGCTAAAAGCATGCTCATTCCCATAAATGTGATGCACGACCTTCCCATTTTTACCACAATCTAAAAAAGTTTTCTGAGCAGTAGACAGTCTCTTGAAGCTGACTTGCCAGTAATCAATGGCATACTGTAACGAGGTTTCTCCAACAAACTGCCAGTATCCTTCAACAGCTTGTCCCACGAAATTAAGGTTGTTCCGTGTAGCGGCTCTTCGGTGTACACGTGACAATGGTCAGGTTGCACTATGGTCACGAGCATGGCAAGCCACAGAATGCACTTTGCTCTGTACCGTCCACATCATGACTAGCATGGGATCCATCGCTGTGCAGCTCATGGTGCCATGTGATTACCTGTGTGTGCACACCCTTGCATGTCAAACTAAGGAAACTTGTACAGTTTTCATTTTATCAGGTGAAGTGCTCGCATTTGTATCTTATTTTGTTGCATTCCTGTGACCGGTCAAAAGTGCGGCTTGACTTTACGGACACACTATATAATTTCAGACAATGCATGCGTTTGAGCCCTGCAAAAGTGACAAGTTTAACCTCATGTCGCTCTCACATGTAACACTTCTGCCTTCACAGGCCATGCCAGACTGCCAGCACTGAACCAGGTGAATGCGTAGCACGAGACATTCAGGCAGTAATTTCATTAAAGCGATGCATGATGCTCACTGAAGGAAAGTGGTAATGACAAGCATGTGTATAGACACCTAATTGTATTTAAAAATTTTGTAACCCTTGTATCACTGTACCATTGACCCTTTTGGGAGGTTTAGCCAAGATGAGCCCACACCCATTGCTAGGTGCTGAATGGCAAGTTCAAAGAAAAATATTCAGAGAACCTTTTTCTACACATAATCTTTTTCTGTGAAGAAGCCTGCACCTCTCAGAGAAACCAATGAGCGAGTATCACACGTACAGGTTTAATGTCCTTTTCTTCTGTAAACCCTAGCATAAATTTTAATAGAAAAACTATTAGCATATGAGGTTATTGACACCAATACAATTTATTAGACTAATAGCTTGTACTAGGCTAATAGGAAAACATAATACGGTTGTTCCAATAACCTATATGTACCAGGCTAATATATGCTCTAAAATTTTAACTTCCTTAAGGGTGTAAATGACCTATCCAATGGGCACGGAGTAAGCTCATGGGTGACACCCTTTTTGTGTGTGTAGAGCAAAAATGGAGGATGTGCTTTGCAATCATACTATGAGTCACGCAGCATTTGATTTCATCAGCATTTATCATTACACATTACATACAGACAAGACACCGCAGGAACCATCACACATGCGAACACACTCGCCGTTCTCAGATTTGATGCCAGCAAGTAAACCATCGGCTTCGAACAAGCTACTCGTCCGAGAAGACACCAGAGTGCCTCTGAACTCATCAACGGCTGTGTCTGTCTATGTGCCTCTCTCTCCAATACTGTTGCACTCCTCTCGCCATCTGACCGCGCTTGCACTAAGAAAGGCTTGCTCGTGCCTTTTGCGACCGTACAATTTCCCCAGGGCTGCACCGCAACCATCGTAACCAACCAATCCCCATAGATAGTTCCGTTGATGGAAGGTGAACGTCTTGGCATAGCGGAACCCCTCGAAGACACGCACGTTATAGATGCACCCGATGACACACATTGTTTCAGTTCCAGCGTGCTCGACGCATGATTCATCACCCACTGATGTATTTGGGTCCACTATTGCTGACAACCTTACGCTAGTCCAATGTTCCCAGCTTCTCTTCTGGGCCTGCTAGAAGAATTTTGTTCGTCTTTTGACGTCGCCCAAACTTCTCTCAGCTGCACATACTACGCCACATGACCCCAGTGCCCCCATAGAGGTACCACGGACGCTAGCGTGGTTGGCCTCAGCATTGTGCTTGCGCAGCGCAAGCCAGGGTTCCCTGAGTATGTTGTGGCCTGTGTAACTCATACGCTTACTAAAGCTGAGAACAATTACACCATCATGGAAAAGGAATGGCTGGCAAATGTCTGGGGGCTCGTGACCTCAGCCGTTGACCAAGCTACCGGTCGGCCCTTACGCAAGTGTTCAATGAATGCCTTTACAACATACAGTCACAAACAAATGGCACAAACTTCCACTGCTTCTGTGCCTTGGCAAAAGCACGACAGCCTCTGATTGTGTCATGAGTAAAGGGGCGCAAAGCACGCGCCACATGGCATGAAATGAGGGATGGTGTGCGGAATAACGGAGAGGCGCCAGAATGCACACGCCATTGACACGTCAATGTTTGTGGTTGGTGGATCGCTGGCTCGTGGTGCGCGACCCGAGCTGCAATCAAGAAAACAGTGAACGCTGAGCTGGCAATTGTCTGGGTAGTGACAGCCGAGGAAGGACGCACCGGCAACTACGCTCTGTGGAAGGGACGAGGTGTTCGGTTCGGGAGCCCGAGACGCTGGCACTCCTTGGCGTGGTCTTGGAACTCGAAGGCTTTTGGGCGAGGTTCCTCAGAGGTGCTGAAGCTAAGTCCCAGACACACCACCAGCAATCCCCCTTCGAAGGTTGGCCAGCAGCAATTCCCCAGTACGACACGTCACCTCTTCGAGTAGGGGCCAAGGCTGCGAGTAAGCCTAACTCGGCACCGGTGCCTACCACGTCAGCCGGGAGCACAGGCAGCGGAGATCAACGGGTCGGATGGGCTCTACCTGAGCGACAACTGCTGCCCATCAAGTTCGTCGATACCGACGAGGACGTACCACCGAGCGGACTCAGTCATCAAGTCCACACGCCCAAGTAAGACATTGAACTTTGGCATCCACCGTGCATATGGAAGCGAGCTACATGGTTAGTGGACTTGCAGTTAGGACTATGCCTAACGCAGAGAAACTCTGAGCGCCTAGGACAAATTAGGTTGTTCACATCTTTATTGTTGACTTTAGTTTTTCTCTCTTTCTCTCTACTTGTTTAAATTTTGTTCGCTCTGCTTTACGTGTTCCTGATATTCCCTTGAGATAAAATAACGTTCTGTCGTGCCAACATCATCGTTCAAGCGTCCTCCCAATCCATCCTCTGCAAGCGCCCCCGAGATCCGTGACGCCTTTACAACATATAGTAATGAACAAATGGCGCAAACTTCCACTGCTTCCGTGCCTTGGCAAAAGCATGACGGCCTCTGATTGGCTGTGAGCGCTGCAAGCAGGCCAGGATCATTTCTTTTGCAGGGCAGTATTTCCCTGTGTGCAGTTGGTTTAAACCACTTTTTCTATGATGGTACCGGTGGTTTTCCCTACCACCAAAAGAGAAAGCCAACTTGCAGGGGCATTTCTGAGGCACATGGAATTTGATATATCAATTGTCGTTGCTATTTTCGTTTGATGTAACCATAACCTTTGCTATGGATTCTCAGTGTAACTTCACCATGTTTAGAAATTGTTCTATATACGGCATAATTTCATATAAACAGGTTTGACATAGTCGGGCTCTACTCTACACTTGGTGCCACCTCACATGAATGTTTCTAATTTTACCACAGTATTCTAAATTAAAAGTGCAATGTCAGGATCTCTGATGTGAGCAGCATTTTTCAAAATTTCCATATGTTTTAATGATCTTGAGCACGCTCTGTAAAAAAATTGTTTCAATACATGGTTACAATGCAGCTGCCATGTTTTATGAAGCAACATGTCTGCCAACCTTGTTACCAAGGAACCCATTTGCAACTCAGTCCGCACTTATTGGTATGAGATACATGGCACTTGAACTTAACGACGCACACAAGCTTCATAATGTTTGAGGCTACTCATGACAGTCAAGACTGACTGAAACAAAGCACAAAGGCTGTGATTTCAAAAAGGCAGCGTGAGTAATGTGCCACAACTAGGGGTGTGCAAATATTCTAAATTTCGAATAATTTTCGAATAGGGTTTGCTATTTGATTCACACATAGCTTTTACTATTCACGAATAAACTATTCGAAGTTGGTATTTAAGGAAAGAAAATACGCTAGGTCTCCTGACAAGTGGCCCATTCCCGTATGTAGTGCGCTTCACCTCATAGCACTCACGTACTACGGCGAAGCTAACACTCGTGTACTGTGGTGAAGCTACCACCAGTGTACTGCGGCAAGGTTAACTCGGCTTTCTGATGCAGTTTTCTGCTGGAAGGAAAGAAAAGGGGAAAAAAAGGAAAGGCAGGGAGGTTAACCAGAAAGGCGTCCAGTTGGCTACCCTATACTGGGGGAATGGGGAATAGAAAAGAGCCAGGCCTGCGCGGAACCACAGGACAGTGACAGCATAAGCTGGAGGAGCGACCTTCTTAGAGGCCATTTTAAACACTTGAGGAAACTAGTGCAAGTAGAGGTGATAGGTATCCCCTGTGCCATAACTCTTATCATTTCACCAAGTAGGGAAGTACCCACTACGCAATAATTACTACGGTATTGTAACGTGCAAACCTGTATAACTGCACATCTTAGAGAGTATCTTGGCGTCGTTTTCCTGAGAACGAACCGAACTCTCGGCCCGGCGTCGATGGCGAGCTGCGGTTCGGGCTTCTCTCTGCAAAGATTTCTGTTGTGCCCGACATTGCCTTGCTGCAGCTGCGCACGTAGCTGCCGCACGATGCACGGCACGATACAAAACTGCTTAAAAGGGCAGCGCTTCGTAATAATGATGATGGAAGTGTTGAAGAAGATTGTTTCATAATGATGATGTTGATGATGCCTCTATAAGTTCACAACTACAAACTATGCCGCCCTGGGTTCTTTCCAATGAATCCTCAAACTTGTTACGCAATCCACTTTCCCCGACGTGTAGTGGCCTATTATTATTCTGCCACGTAACATTACACTTGTTAATGTGATTCCTTGGCAGATATTACACCTGTTCAGGATCTTTTTGCAAAGATTTTTCAAGCACAAGCATGGCTTAGTAGTAGAATGCTCGACTGCCACGCAGAGGATGTGGGTTCGAATCCATGCAGAAGACGGGGTGTGAATCCTCCTCGGTCCTGGTTATTTTTTCTAAAATTTGCCGCGATAGCGGTTACGGACACCGGCGGCGGCGGACAACTACAGCGCAAAAACCGCCCTTGTTGTGATCTCATAACAGCTTACACTGTAAAAGATGGGAGAGAGAGAGAGGAGGAAGGGGAATAATGAAAGAGACGTAGGATGACTCCACCAGTCAGAGGCATTTGCTCAAACCCATCGTCTTCAACAAGTGCAAAAGGACTGTTCTTCTGAGCTTTGGAATGACAATATGGGGATATACTAGTCACGCAATAAATTTTTTGCCCATGTTTCCCAGCACATTTCTCCATAATTAGATCTTGTATTATTCAAAAATATTCGAAAAGTATTCGAAAAATATTCGATTCAATTTGCACTTGAACATAAGTATTCGAATTCGCTTCACACTTATAATTTTGCTATTCGCACAGCTCTAGCCACAACACACATAAGCAGGTGCTCAGATTTCAGCAGACGACAAAGGTGCACATACCGCTGCATATATGTGAATCATATCAAAATGTAAGACAATGTTTCTGGTTACATTGAACTGTCAGCCTATAACTGCAAAAATGATTAAAGGGGTCCTGAACCACCCTCGGGGCTTGGTGAAAAAACATATTCTACGGCTTGCCTACGCTGTAACGAACATCTCAGCCAAATGCTGTAGTCATCCGCGAAGCGTAGCGTTCACAAGCGGAGCACAAAGCTTCCACTTCTTCAGGAGCCCTCAACTCAAAAAGCGGCTTCTCCTCACTCTCCTTGAATCTGCTCTATTTCGTCATAGAGCATTTACAAGGAGTGTCGCTTCTATTGGCCGATGGCGGACACGCCCGCCTCGGCTGTGTGCGGGCCCTTCGCAGCGCGCCTTATTTAAAACCGTAAGCGTGTGCGTGCCGTGCGCTCGCTTTTCCTTTCGTTGTGAGCGCCTATATAGGCAAAATAGTTGGTGGAAATATGTAAAAATATATTTGTTAATGCGCAAGCCTCATAGATGTCATTGGAAGGCGTCAGTAAACTACCTCGGCGTGGACGTGATCGGTGCGGTGCAAAAGTCACCATAAATATAGTTTTCCAAGAAGCCAACAAATGCATGCCTGCAGCCTGTAATACATCACAAATTAATCCCAAACCTTAATTGATCAGTGACTGCAGATCGGTTCATTCCCTATGGTACTCCAATGCGCCACCGTCTAGTACTCGTACTCAATAACATGGCTGGAGTTGAACCCAAAATATTTCTTCTACAAGGTAGATTAAAGGACTAAGTCTGATTAGGGTGTACTTGAGTGGATTAGAGCTCATTAAGGCGCATTAGGGTGGATTAAGACAGACTAGGGTGCATTAAGGTGGACTATGGCATATTATAGAGTGGATTACGATAGACTTAGATTAGGGTGAATTAAGGATTACAGCGATTAGGGTTGACTAAGGTAAATTAGTTTCGAATGAAATCATTACGTCTGTAATATTTGGCTTAATTGGGCATAACGTAATAATCGGAGCTTATTCAGACTTGACTTAGTCTTGACTTAATTAGTCAGAGCCTAATTAGTGTTACACTAATTAGACACGGTCTAATTAACTTATACCTGATGATACATTGTCTAATACGCTGGTCTTCATTACTCATGATATAATTATGCTTGGGGTAATTAGGCATATCTTAATTATACGTGGCCTAATTTGTACAGGCCTAGTTACGCTGTTCTTCGACATATTATCTTAATTAGATATAGCTTGATGAATACTACCTGAAATAGGCTTGATTTAATCAGTGTTAGCCTAATTAGTCCTGAAATGTTTAGTCTCAACTTAATGAGGCTTGACCTTGAAGTCTTAGCATAATTTACCTTTGATTATAAGTGCTAGCTTAGGTTCGACATAACTAGTAATAACCTAGCTATGCGTGATTTAATTAGTACTAATTAATTAAACAAGGTATAATTAGAAGTTTGCTTACACTAGATTTGTTCATATAAGCTAAATTAGGCTTCACATTATTAGATTTACCTTAATTAGACATGGTTTATTAGTATCATGGCTTAATTAATTATAAATATTTAGTATCCGCTTAATTAGATGTGACTTACTTGTCATAGCTCAATTCAGGTTGAATTAGTTCAGTTTGGCTTGGTTTGGCTTAGTTGGATTAGTCCTGTCTGAACTAGGCGTCAATTAATTATTCCTAATTAGGCGCCTTTGAATTAGACAGCCTTACCTAACTAGTACTAGGAATCTTAATTAGGCTCCATTGAATTAGACTTAGCCTTACTTAACTAGTCGTAGGAAGCTTTGTCTTTACTACAGCGTGGCATTGTTATGTTAGCATTACATAGCTTAGCGTAGTTTTCGGCAGATTTCCCAGTTTCACCAATAGCTTAAACAGCTTCACTGTTAAAATTTAACTAGTGTATTCACACATTAAATCAATCCATCCATCTTACCGCATGCCGACGCACCTTATTCCACATTAACCTCTCGGCAAGGGTCCGAGTTGTCAAGGTCTTCCTTTCGAGTCAGTAGTCACGTTCGAGCCCGGCAGCATGATAGTCCCGTCTACAATCACTAATGAACAATTAACTAACTTGGGGTTATGCAGGTCAAGGTGGAGCAACGTTGGTACTTGCGCTGTTTGTCCTGACGCCGCGTTATGCGCAATATCGACGACAAGCAGCGCACTGACAAAGTAAACGCGCACACCTGCGGGCCTAAACGTATGTGATGAACGAAAACAAAGCTTCGGAGGATCGAAAAAGGAAAAAAATGCGGTGATCGCGAGAGCATGCGACCGAGCCCAGGCGCGAAGCGAGCAGGCGGCCACAAGAGCGCGGCGAAGAAACAGTCCCCGGTAGTCGCGCGCTTTTCGTCAGCCACTCTGACCAGCGCCTCCTCTGATACGTCGCTGAAGTCGGGTGACGTAAAGCGGTGGGCGGGGCACCTCCTTCGACACCGCCCTAAGGAGCTCTGTACCCTCTATTCCGCAGAGTTGAAACAGGACTGGAAAGGGAAGTTTTCCGGTCGCAATATCTTCGCTCCTAACAAACCGTTTTGAAAAATTCTTTCGGCTATGAATTTCTGAGAGGCATTCAATACACACTCAGCCGTTTTCAAAACCAAGCCCGAGCGGTGGTTCAGGACCCCTTTAAACACAGCAATAATATGAAGTGCATATGATCCAAACAATGCTCAACGTATGTCAGCTATCGACCAATAGCAGCAACGTGGCAAATGGCAAAATTTTGACAGCCACCAGCAGCTTTGAAGAGTATGAGGAGAAGTCTCCATTTGAATAGATGGCACCGGAGAAAGTGGCAACTCGGTACACCAGTTAGGGACTTCATGCACTGTGGAAGACTATAAAATTTGGGAGAACTGTTGTACAATTTGCTTTTTCACCAAGCCCAAGGAATGGTTCTGGATCCCCTTAGGAATAGTACTATTGAAAGCTTACTTTGCGTATCTTTAATTTCATAACACATTAAGCCAACAGTTAAGACATATTGACATTTATGTAAAACACTGGCCTACAATCATTGCAAAAAAAAATCCGTGGCCATGTCAAAACTAAATATGCATGAAGTCTATTAAAACCCCAGCTTTTTTTATAAATATGAGTCACAGACAGATGTATCAGACAAGCTATGCAAGGTACTATACCACAGTGCAGCTTACCAGAATCAGCCAACAGCTGTAAGTGAGGTAGCAGTACCTCCAAGCAGTCCAGCGCAGCTGTTTGCAATTGGGTGTCTCCCTGCAATGTTTCAAAGTCTTATGCACATGCCATGAAGCAGCAATTCATTCTCACTGGTTACACGAAAAACTGGGGACCAAATGGATGCACAGCATCCGTTTGGTACCCAATTCTTCATGTAACCACATTTTTCACTCAGTCCCTTTACTCAAATCTATTTTAAAATAACCTTAACAAAGAACAAGACTGCAATTCAAGAATATGATGAGTAGTTCATCAAAACCGCTTTTAGTTGAAACTTTGAAAGGTCAGTGTTCATTTGCAAGTTCCCTCTTTGCGGCTTTATTTTAGTGAAACATCCCAGACAAAACAGTCAGCGTCCTGAGATCATCCTCACATGATACAAACGCCCTCACAGTTTTTATGACGTGCTCAACGCATCTCCAAGACAATATTCACTAGATCATCCTAAAAGCATCTTGTTCAGGACTTCTTTAGTATGACCGCCTATCCGAAGAACATCCAATGCGGGGCACTTTGAGGACGTTCGTTAAAATAATGAAATAAAAATGCGTGTTGAAATTTTAGAGGCGGTTTCACTGTGGGTGCATATTAAATACGTAAGCCAACCAGTTGGGCAGCTGATTATTCCTATGTTGTCTTGTGTGTGTTCATTCGAGCATTTAGCCGTATAATTATTATGAACCATTTTATGTGTGTTTGCGCATGCAAAATGTGTTGTTTAGTTCGTTCGTGGCTAAGTACCGCTGTGTTATGAACATGAGAATGCCTGAAACCAACTTGCAATGAACAGGCTGTCAGAGGGTGTCAATGGCTAAGGCTGCTAAGGTGTTGAACCTTTTGTTTCTGGCTGGCAACGTTGACAAACAAGTCAAAGCCATCCAAGCTAAGCTTGACGATCATCAAGCCAATGTCTACTTATGGCGTGATTCATGTCAGCAGGTAAGAATCTCTTTTTCATGTTTTAAGTGGAAGAAACCGCAGACAGCTCATGTAGACGAGAAAAGAATCGCTGTGCTGATCGGTAAACAGTGCTGATGGTAACTTATCTGCCAAACAGACGACATCACACACAAGACCGTGGTTTGCTTGTGTCAGATGCTAGAGGCTCTGCCGCTCTGCAGGTTGTATTTGTGTTGGTAGGGGAGATCATGAGAAGCTTTTTGCACTTGTTTTTGACACTTTCGTGCGTGGCCATGAATGTGAACATGTTCAACGTGCTCTCAGCAGTGACAACACGGTCGATGCGAGCTGTCCATTTGCGCAAGTGTCGAGCTGTGTGCACATTAGTGCAGGCAGTACTGCCCGACGTTAGCATACTGCATTTACAAAATATTTCTGAGAAAACGAGCGCATGTTTTTTTTTTCTTTTTTTAGTTTCCCTTCAACGCTTAGTTCATAAATTTACACGTTGGCAGAGGCAATTGACGGTACACAAAATGGCATAACCTTGAGATGCTTATCTCATCAGCTCTCGTAAGAGTGCAATTAAATGTTACCAATGCTGTATCATGCTACAACCACTTTTCAATACAGGTTCTAACTCCAACATACAGTCCCGCTAATACAGCCACAACAGCCACCACACTGAGTTCAAGTATCACAGTGGCGATATTGAAAGACCTTCTAAAACTGAGTCGTCGGGTTCACTTCTATGTAGGGTCCGAAACGAACATAATTGGAGCCAGCCCAGACATGAATTGTGCTGTATGGAGTCTACAAAGACTGTCAGGGACTGTCTCAAACAAGCTATTTTTGGCCTTAAGGACATTCTGGTAAATAATAAAATGGCTACCATTCTTTTGCGTCAATGCTGGTTTGTACAACATTGACTTTATCCGTTGTACATTTCCGTGGCCTGAATACATGAATGTCATGTATTTTTATTTGGCACTTGTAGTCAAGAGCATTGTAACTGGGCTCTGAATTTTTAGTCGTATATTTATGAAGTTTTAGATTCCCGTGTGAATCTTGGTAACCTTTCTTGTGCGAAATCACCATGGAGAACATACATGTCGGAATAGCGATGACACAGAGAAAAAAGCTGTAAGTTGAAGATATGAGGTTTTATTTAAGGTACAGATGTGCTATACACACACACACACACACACACACACACACACACACACACACACACACACAGATAGTCTTCCAAGCTTTTTATGTAATACTGAACCACAGCTTGAACTTCTAAGGTTTGGACACTACTGAATGCAGCAACAATACTTTATCAATAAACAGTATAATCTTGATATGATAAATACCAAGCAGACCAAGGTTTCAGCTCACTTACAAAAAGATGTGGCTTTCATTACATTGATGGTGCCACATCATATGAATGAATGCCTGTCTAAGTACAAAAAGCATTTGCGTGTTAACACTTGAGCATTCATTCTGTCATACTTCATAGAATTTCAGCAGCAAGTTATCAGAAGGCTTCAAGACACTGATAGTCATGGGGCAGCAAGGCTGCTAGTTGTGCACAATACAAGGGCAGTTGTGTCGTACCACATCTCATGTTGCTGAAAGAGGTGAAGAGGACTTACTAGGCAAAGGTTTTTGAAAGTTCTGGTGTCATTAAGGATTTGTGAAAATGGCTACAGTTGGCACAGCCATGGAAAGTGCAGTTTGTTTGCTGTTTGTTTTTCTACTGACTACATGCGATAAGAAGCACGACCTAAAAGATGATGCACTTGTATATTGTTATTGCTTTGTCATACTTTTCTTTGTCGAGGTGGAGCAGCTGGCATCTACTGGAAAGTCTACTGAGCCGGAAAAGTAGCAGTTTGTGTTAGAGCTGTGCTCGACAGAAAGGGACAGAGAAAGTTCTTGGAGCTTTACCTCAAATAGCATCATATTCATTAAGTGAACGTCTATGGTGTCATCTCACAGGCAGTGGTAACATTTCATGTGAGACTTGCAATACAAGACTGCCTGCATACATTGTGAAATGCCCATTTCTTGGAGTGTGTTTCTTCAATAGCCTTATACAACAGTTCCTGTGTGTCCTGTTCTACACAATACTTGATCCAAAAAGCTCCTGTTAAAAAAACTAGAATGTCTGTGTGGTAGTTTATGAATTCTTTAATGTACCACTCATCTCCTTCAAGAAATAAGAAATCCCACAGAATAAATGAGAAATGCAAATACTTTCATCCCAAACACGGTGTACAGCATGATGCATTGCTCGGCGCATTATTTCGCACAATCTCACTTACACAGCCAAGTGTCTTTTGTATGTGCATGTTGTTTCAATTCAAATACGTTCTTTGTCGGCCCAGTTATCCGCATAAAGCTGAAGTGTTTATCACTTATCCGCATGAACCTGAAATGTTTAGGAAATAGCATTTTCGAAATGTCAATTTTTTCAAAATTCTTTATGTGTAAGGCTGGTGCCTTTCCCTTATATACCTGACAAAATCTTTGGTTTAAGTTTTGGTAACTGTAGCATAACTCTCTTAAAGTCTGTCCCGGCCAAGAGACCTATGACCATCGTCATGAAATAAAAAAAAGTTATGCAACTTTCAACAGCTTTTCTCTGTTGGAACTTCTTTTATCACAAGAAGGTGCTCTACAGTGGTTTAGTGGCTATTGTCACAGTGCTTCTGTGTGTCTGACTTAAACTCTTTCTGTTTGCATTTCTGTCGTGCTGTACGTCCTATATTTAATATTTTCTTCCTCTAGGACCATGCCACTATTCAAAGGTCTCCGATGAAGAGCTTTAACAAGCAGCCTGGTTTTGTCAAGTACATTCCATATTTAAAATTCTGCAGTGCTTCAAGCTTAAATCAACAAAGTGTTTTTTTGTGTGTCCCTATGTGTTTGCATTTTGCTCAAAGATGACGATTTACTGAGCACTGGTTCAGAAGGCTCCTAGCACCTTCTAGCTGCAAATGCAAGTCACGGTTTTGAGCCTGAATTTTTTTTATTCATGAAAGGTAAAAAGTCACACTTAACAGATTTACTGTAGATGTAGCAGACCTTTGAACTGCAATGAATACATCCTGCAAAGATCCCTGAATGCAGTTCTGAGAACATCCTGAATGTATAATACAGTTAAACCTGCTTATAACGAACCTCCATATAACGAATTCCTGGATATAACGAAGTTTTTCTATTCCCCACCGTTACTCCATAGAAGTACATGTACTTGAAACTTCTACGTAACGAAGTGGCAGCGGGACAACCCCTCGAAATAACGAATTTTCTCCGCCGACAGCCTGAGGTCTTGCCCCAAATTTTGTCACTTTTGCTCGAGCAACAACCGGAAGCACCTCCTCCGCCGCAACGGAATGCGAAGCGGCGGTGTCGCGCTTGGCGCGCTCAAAGACACGGCGACTGCGAGGCAAGAGCGAGTGCACGTGTGCGTGCGTGCGAGCGTGCGTGAGGAGGGCCTGCATCCCTTGACCCGGCGATCACCCCGCCGCGGGCGTGTCCTCTCCCCCTCACTTCAAACCTGCTCCCGCCGCTTTCTGCAGCTGGCCTAGCCTGCCAAGCTGCCACCCTCCTTTTCCAGTTATGTTACCGAGTCGCGCCGGTTTAAGAGAGAAAGAAAAAAATAACAAGCTTTTCTTTTTTTCCAACGTGCTAGCAGCGCGACTCTTTCCCTAGCAAAAATTCCAATAGAAATTTTTATTGGTCCAATACGAAATTTCTATCGGTTATACTGGAAATCTATTAGGGTTCTATAGGTTGTATCAGATTTTTATTGGCACCAATAAAGACCAATAGCTGCCTCTTATCGGTCTCTTATTTGACCAATAGCGTTTGTATTGGTCCAATAGCAGGTAGGTATTGGTTTCCTATTTGACGAATAATAGGTGTATTAGTCTAATAGAGCAGGCAGCTATTGGTGTCTTTAGGCAAATAGAGGATGTATTGGTCAATAAGCCAAGAGCTATTGGCTGGATGTTTGACCAACAGAGGGTGTATTGATTGGCTATTTGTAGCACAAAAGGCGGGTATCCTACATGATCAATAATATAGGTGCGGCAGCAGACAGCTTTCAGTCATTTAATCCTAGGATCAATGGAGCAACGGTTGCACGAACTTTTTCTTTTTCGAGAAAGTATTGTTGCGTAGGGTTTTGGGTTATTAAGATTGCATATTCCAATATGTACGATGAGTATATAACGCATACAAACAAACTACAGAACAATAAACGTAAAAATAAAAGCTGCTAGCCATTGCTTTGCTAAATGCAGAACTCCTGTTTTATTCTGATGATTTGCAGTTCTTTAATGTGCAGCTATTCTGTCCCCATCGATACGCTACCGCCGTTGTCGGGATTCGATGCCGCGACTTCGACCTTCGCAAGCCAAACCCCTATCCGCTAAGCCATCACGCCTGTACTAATATAAAAAGAACTTACATCACTCTTTTTCACGTTCACCTCAGTGACGACAACACGCAGTGAAGCGTGCCTCGATCATACCCATTTCATGATATTGTGTTTGCCTAACAGCGATCACTCGATCCTCTCTTACAAGGAAACGACAAAGAACGATGTCGAGATCTGGCATACATGTTAATCTACGCTACCACGGCTACTACGGCGACAGAACGCGTATGCCAACTGCTACAGCCAAGGATAGCACGACGGCACCCAGAGCTGCCTGGTCCCAAACAAGCCTCCTCAGCCTCCTCACCCGAGCGAGCAAGCGAACCAAGCGAACCCGACCGCTCCTTGGTGGCTCATTAGTTGCGTATTCAATCTCGACACGCTCAAAACAGGCCCATTAAAGCAGTAAACTAATAAACATATATACAAAAGTAAAATAAAAATAGAGGTGCATACTTCGCGTAAATGATACATTTGAAAGCTGAGGGACATAGGCAAAAGTGTCGAAAAGCCGTGTTGAAAAAAACGTGAAGTTTTTCCGGGCACACGTGGTAGTACATTTGGCAAGCCAAAACAAGTCGAGCCACAGCCGCCACGGCCGCTGCATCATGGCTGCATGCGCGCGCCACATGTGCTATGCACTTGATGGTTTTTAAGTGTATAATCGAGGGAAAATCGTCTTTGTAACTTAATTTATGCTAAATGTGTTCAGCATTCTCACCCCCGGAAGAATTTATGACTTCAAGTCACCGCGTGACAACTGTTTTCGCCCACGACAACACGGATTTTTGGATCTATTGTGCGATCTTCACTGCTCTCACCTGTGACGATGCGGCCATTTGGAGGTAATTATACCGCTTATGTTTTGAGTGCTAGCTGCTGTGTATTCCGTACGTAGAAATACTGCAATACGATGTCAGCGGCTTGAATGTTGGTACCGTGGATCGTTGCACTGATGACAAGGCATTCTTCAGGGCGATGTGCAAGAGAATGTGTGTGTGCTAAAATGCTTCCATCTCAGCTACCATGACTTTGTGGAGCATTAAAAAAGAAAGGCCACTGCATGCTGTGCAAAACTTGTCTTGAACAACATATATAATGTGAAGCAGATGCTGTTGCGTAAGCGATAAGAACCCCGAAAGTAACGATGGAGTAATGTTTACTTTATCATAGCCAGTGATATCTTTTTCTATTTGGCTCTTTAGACTAGCGCAGTTACTTTTTATTTCCAGGCCTTAAAATAGGTCAGGATCCGACTCGAGATATATTATCAGAATTCAGAAGCGCGGGCCTTTGGTAAAAATACAAGATCGTGACACACACGATTGGCAGCGCATGGCTGTACAGTAATACTATTATACCTAACAGTAATACGATTATGCCCAGTGTTTACATGTGCATTTAATGCATGTTCCTTCGAAGGTGCGCCTCATTTGAATTGCATTCCTATTAGAATACAAATGACTAAAAAAAAACAGTTGCCCTGCAATAATTATTGTTTGTGAGTAATTTGACATGCACACTCTGACTATGCATCTGCGCAGCTTGGGCTGCTTTTTTTGTCAGTTTGCAGCATCCGACGATGTATTCCTTATAGTATTCAGTTAAGGTAGTTCAAACATCAAAGGTTTGAGCGAAGTGCGAAGAGTTGGGCGTGTTGATAGGTGAAAGTGATAACCTCAAACTATTTAGAACTGCTGTTTTACATCATATCCAATGCTCTCTCTCTCTTTCGTAACTTGGTGAATGTTGCAGGCCAATGAAAACAAGGAGATAATTATTTCACTGTCTCATTGCATTAGGGTGCAGTTTAGTAATTTGTTACATAACCTGATCACCAAAAAGTAAATAGTGTTGCTTAGTATAACCACCTATTGTTATAGTAAAATTTAACAGAATTTTTCACATCATTACTATGGTTACCTTGCCTCAGGTTTTCCCAAGTGATGGCATGTGGCTACAGAAATCTTCACGTGAACATTTGATGCACTGCCACAAATGTCAAACTCTTGTTCATGAGCCTGCCGGGCAGACATTTTCAAGTGCAAGCCTCATCAACAAAACCATCATGGACACAGTATTGAATAGGACAAGGACAAACCACTTGTGGATCCTGCCATATATGACGCTCTAAAAGGTAGGCTCCAGGCCACCAGCATATTATTGCATGCAATCTTTTGCAATAATTCACAGCTCTCGCAATTTTCAAAAGGTGTAGATTTTTTATACTGTAGCAATGCAAGTTTCTATGCAATGTTTGATAGACAAAAAGAAATGCTCCACTTTTGTGACCTTTATGTCTATGTTTTTTAAAGCATTTTTCAGGCATTACCTGGAGCACAACTGTAACAACCCTGAAGAGGTCCTGCAGAGATATACCTGACCCAGAAAAATAGTCGCCTGCAATATTGAAGACAAAATTGAGGACAAAAGTGGAAGTTTTCCTCTAACAGTGATATTGAAAATATATGTGTGCATCGCTCATTCCTGTACTCTTTATCGTTCCAGAGGTGTTGCCACACTGTGGCCCTTCTGTGTGACTGTGGGCGCCGATTAAGGCACCTGCAGGCCAATACAGAACCACTACACCTGTATTGCTCCAATAGGCAAATACAGAACCAATACACTAATATAGCTCCAATAGGCATATACGGAGCCAATACACTAATATAGCTCCAATAGGTAAATACAGAGCCAATACACCAATACAGTAGCCCCAATAGGTGAATCAGAACCAATAGACAAATAGGCCTATTGGTGTCAATAATCTGATAGGCTATTGGTTTCTCTATTGGGAATTTTTGCTAGGGTTTGTTGCTGCGCGAGTCTGCACTTCGCTAACCTGACAGTAGGTGAGAGCGCTTGTTAGGCCTAGCTCGCGGGGTCACGGGCGACGCGCCTCAAGGGAAGTTTGCCCTTGACAACACAGGGATCGGGTGCACAGGAAATCGCGGGGCGATTCAAGGGCAGCGCGCGTGAAATGGTAAAAAAAAAATACCCGCATTTCCCCGAAGGGGAGTATGAGGAAGTGTGAAGCACGGGGTGATGCTATGAGGGGGCGCGCGCGACTAAACTGCAGAGCCGAGCGAAGGAGACGGCAGCGAGAGAGCACGCGCAAGCCGACCCACGGAGGTCTGGCCGTTTTTAAGTGCAAAGCACTTTTACTGATGATGATGATTAAGTGTAATTAATGATTTAAAGTGTTGTTGTCATGATGCATTTGTACACACACACACACATTTATATATGAAGTATTATTTATTTATTTTACACTTCACGCTTTTCGTATGATGCATTAATGCACCTCGCGAGTGCGTCACACACACACACATACACACACTACACACATCACTACAGATCAGCACCTATTCGGCGGCCGAGGGTGAGTGCAAACCTAACGGGGGGAGAGGCACACCAGCTGCGCGGAGAGGGTGCGAGGAGCCGGCGCGGCGTGCGCAGCCACGGCGCGGAGGCGCCAGCTGCACAACGCGCCGTGACGTCACGGCGCGGAGCCGGCCTGGGGCGCGCGCAGTCATGTGGGGCGTGACGTCGCTGCGCCGTTGCTACAGACGCTCCTCTCCGCTCCTCGCGCCGTTGCTAGGGGAGAGGAGGAGGAGCGCGGATGCCGGCGGAGTTTTCGGGGTCGCTTAAGAAGTGCATTCGCACTTAAAAAAGAAGAACAGGAGACAAACAGCGGTAAACTGGAGGACACGGGCGCCCGTTCCGTGCGTAGTGTTCGCGGCTGACAAACAGCCCTAGTAGCATTCTCCGTCGCCTTGGAAATGCTATCCTCAGGGGGTGCGCACGCGACGCGTTGCTGCCGCGGCCTTTTTTTTTTCTTCCCTCCGCTCATTGTTAATTCGTTCTGCGCTCCTTCCTCCTCCACGGTGATTTGCTGCGCTTTTTTTCGGGCGGGGCACTTCCTTTGTGAAGCCTGCTCCTTACCTCGATTGTCCGCGATTTCCGGGCAACTGGTCCTTCATATCCGGAAGGGGATGGGGGGGGGGGGTGTGAGGGGGGCTGCTATGCGGGGGGGTCAGAAAAACCGGGGGGGGGGGGTTAGAAAAAACCGCATTATTGCCGGTGCTGTACTATAAGCGGTCACATAAGTGTTCTCAGCTGTAAATGTTTTCTCGCCCAAAATAATTGTTTTGGGTCAGCTCGGCTGTCTGTAACCGTTTTGCTTACTTAAGCGTTTATTTTTCGAATTTTCGTGCCGAACCTGCATATAACGAAATCCTCTTTATAACGAAGTTTTCCGGGAATTTCTCAATTTCGTTATATCCAGGTTTAACTGTACAAAGGTCCCGGAATGCTGTCCTGAAGATGTTCTGGAGATGTGCTGAGGCAGGACAAATAGACCCATTGAGCTTTGGGAGCAGGGGTGGAAAGATACACCATCCCAGGATTGTGAAATTTTTCGTTGCTGCAGGTTTTGTTATTGCGGGGTTCGACTGTAATTTCGAAATTCCACACAGCTGCTAATTAAGAATGTGCACACATACCTTGATCCATGAACTGCCTCAAGAAAGGCCTAATATATTGGAGCCATGTTACACTTAATCTGAGTTTCATTTGTATGCTTCATAATGAGAAGTTTTACATCTGGTGGTGCCTATGTATGTATGGTTAAAGGAGTACCAACACATTTTTCACTTGCCAGAAAAGGAGCATCTTTGTTTTCTTGGCATGCATTATTTACCCTCTCCAAACACTGAAGTATTTTCATTTGATTTTAAAGTCTTTGTCACCCAAAATCTGTAAACTAGCCCCATCACAATGAATAATACGATGACATGTGAACAAAGTCACTTAAAAATTGCTGAAATCACCGTTGGAGTTGCTGGACGACAGCAGCTGACACAGTTGTTGCAACTTCGTCACGATTTGATGCCCCCATGTGACGGTGACCTAGGTTGGCCTCTGATGACACATCACTATGAAACGGCCCCCTCAAAATTGAAACCGAAAGCAGGCTTGTGACGTAGCCCAATTAAAAATATATCCACCGCATTCTGAGGCCCCATGATTCAAGGTTCTCAACAACAATGCTTTATTTAGTGGAACAATACGAATATGTCTAAAATTCGAGTCAGTAGCCGTTAAGAAATGTTTTGAAAACACCTAAGGCCACTAAAGCAAAACTAGCATAACAAAATATAGTCATATTTGTGATAACCGGGTAGTCCTGGGCCATGCCGGTCGCCGGGCCGAATCAAACACACGTACGTTGGCGGGTTCCGCACTGACTGGGCTGGTCATGTGTGCCATATTTATTTCCTTGCAAACGTCGATGCCCCGGGGCACCAGAATGGCAAACTAATCTTATCACATCCCTCCCCCTTTATTAATGGATGCAAACAAATGTTTAAGGTGAGTAGCGCGATACTGGTCGTCGCACTCTGCTACTTCGACACAGGACAGGAGTACAGGATGCTGTGACAGCAAGTTCCATTTCCCTCGCCCCGTCTTCCTTGGGATCTTGCCTAGACTGTCGTGAAGGCGATGCGGAGTTAGCTGCCTCTGACCCGCGTCCAAGCTTGGAGCAAGGCCTGTAGCTACAGGGCTGCCTGACTTTCGGTTGTCTCCACTCAGTTCCTCATGGGGCTGGTGGATGTGATCCAGGTGTCGAGTTAAACGCCGTCCGTCCTCCAATAGAACATCCACGGATGAAGTGTGTTGTTCGGTGACGACTGCAGGCAGCCAAGTGGGACCTGGACGAAAATTCCTTGCGAACACCTCGTCACCACGTTGACCCAAAACCCTGGGTCTTGTTCCTTGTTCGCATCTGATTTTCTGCTTTAGTTGCTTCTGTAGCACCTTAGTCCTGAAGTCTGGGTGTAGCAGGTCCAACGCACTCCTCAGCTTCCTCCCCAACAACAGCTCCGAAGGACAGCAACCCGTGCCCTCGTGAGGCGTTGACCTGTAAGTCAGGAGCATGCGGGCAATTTTAGTGCGAATATCTCCAGGGCCAGCCTTCCGCAACTTGTTTTTGACAGTCCGAACTGCCTGCTCTGCAGCACCGTTTGATGCTGTATGATACGGCGGCACCAGCATTCGCTTCACCCCGTTTTTCTTGAGGAATGTGGAGTAGAGCTCACTTGTAAATGCTGGCCATTATCCGACACCACCACATCTGGGGGGCCTTGGTTTGTGAACATAATTCGCATGCAGGCAATAGTTGCTTCAGCCGAGGGTGTGGAGACCGGGGATACTTCAATCCACTTTGAGAATGCATCGACTGCAATAAAAAAATAGGTGTTCCTGTAAGGACCCGCATAGTCCATATGCAGCCGTGACCACGGTTTCTTCGGGAACGGCCAGGGCATGATAGGCACAGGTCGTGACACTCTTTGATGCTCCTGGCAAATACGGCACTTTTGAATGGTTATCGCTATATCGTTATCCAAGCTAGGCCACCACACATGGCTACGTGCAACTGCCTTCATTTTGGACAGTCCTGCATGATTCTCATGCAGCAACTCGAGGACTTCCCTTTGTAAGTATTTTGGAACAATGACTGTTGCCCCACGACAGACAGTTCCCTTGGACACTCATCTCATGGAAGTGCGTCTCGTAGGGTCTTCCCTCTGACCCCAGGTTTATCTGGCATCCTGACCACAATGCTGCCCTTACTTGCGACAGCACTGGGTCCCTGGAGGTGGCTGCAGCAACAGCATTTGACGACAGCACCCCTGTTTATACTCCTTCCAGCATTAACACTTCGGCGGGGCAGTCAGCAACAAAATCGGCAGTTGGCAGTGGTAGCCGGCTTAACCCATCGGCATGTGCAATCTGTGAGCCCGGCCTATACTTCAGGTCGTAACTGTACCCAAACAACAACAAGACGCACCTTAGCACTCTCGGAGAACAGGATTCGGGAACTGGTTTGTCGCTGCGAGCAGGGTGAGCAGCAGTTTGTGATCTGTGACGGCCTCGAAATGCCGGCCCCATAAGTACTGCCTGAACTTTGTAACGCCAAAAACAAGGCTCAATGCCTCCTTATCCAACTGGCTGTAGTTTTTCTCCGCGGTTGCCAGGCTACAGGAAAGAAAACCAATGGGGCGCTCTTCTCCAGATGACTCTTGTTGCGCCAGTACCGCTCCAATACCGAAGGGAGATGCCTCAGTGACTAGCACAGTTGGCTTTCCTGGGTCAAAGTGTGCCGATATAGCAGCAGAGGCCAATAGCTTTTGTTTCTCCGAAATGCCTGCTCTTCATCAGTTTCCCAGTGCCATAGTGTTCCCGACGCCAACAAACTATTGAGCGGCTGCAACACGGCAGAAAGGTTTGGCAAAAACCTCCTGTAAAAATTAACCAACCCGAGGTAACTCTGAAGTTCTTTGACCGCTCGGGGTGCAGGGGCTTCCAGCACGGCTTCAGTCTTAGCCGGGTTTGGACATAGCCCAGCCGCACTAATGATATGGCCCAAGTACTGGACTTCTGGTTCCAAGAATTCGCATTTGGATAACTGCAGTCGCCATCCCACGGTTTTCAGGTGATCCAACACTCGGCCCAGATTTTCCCAATGCTCTTTTCCACTGGTTCCCGTGACCAGAATATCATCAAAGTACACTACGACATGGTCAAGGTCGTGCAAAAGATTTTCCATCTCTCGCTGAAATATAGCTGGAGCTGATGAAACACCGAACAGCAGCCTTGTGAATCAGTATAACCCCCTCGGAGTGTTCATGGTGACTAGCTCTTGGCACTCCTCATCGAGTGGGACCTGCTGGTAGGCGTCTTGCAAGTCAAGCTTTGTGAACATCTTGCCCCCTGTCAGCTGCGCAAAAATTACTCAATCCTAGGAATGGGGTATGACTCGACTGCTGTCACCGGGTTTATGGTAGTCTTAAAGTCGCCACAAACACGAACCCGGCTGTCACGCTTCAATACAGGAACGATGGGTGCGGCCCACTGAGAAGTTTTCACCGGTTTGACAACTCCTTCCCGTTCCATCCTCTGTAGTTCTTCAATAACCTGATCATGCAAAGCAAATGGTATCGGACGTGCCTTGACAAAACGCGGCTTCGCGCCCTTTTGTACGGATATTGAAGCTGCAATGCTGTGAAACGCGCCCAGCTGTTCTGAAAAACTTCGTGATATTGGCTTACCTCGTCTTCCGTAGACTTCACGATGTTAACTCCCTCCATATGAGCGATGCCTAGCTTGAAGGCCTTCATCCAGCTTCGTCTAAACAGTGTAGGACACGCCCTTTCACGACAAACAGTGGTCGCTGGCACTCCTTGTCACCAAGTTTGACCATTGCTTCCAGCTTTCCCAGGACGCGTTTCATGTCGCCGAAAAAACTTCAGCTGAAAACTCGATGGCTCCAATGGCACCGACGGAAAAAGCTCGGCGAACTTGTCATCATCAATGGTCGACACTGGCACCGGTGTCCAACTCCATATCGAGCGTTACGCCGTTAACTTCAACTGCTATGCACATCGGCTCCGAACTAGCTGTCTGAAGCGTTAGTCGAAAACTTCGTGCTCTTCAGCCGAAACAGGCAGATCGCCCACGTTGTTCATGCAACTAGACCGGCTGCGACTAGACTGGCTCCGGTCGAAATTTCTACTTCCCGGCTGAACTCTGCAAACTCTTGCAAGGTGCCCTTTTTGGTGGCAGTAGTGACAGATCGTGCTGCCGTGCATGCACCAACGCGCAGAATGACCTCCCCCGCAACGAAAGCAACATGACATGATAAGAACTTTAATTCAGTCCTGAGGAACTTGAATCTGGGGAACCAGGGTCCCCCAGATCAAGTTGGTGGCTCCACCCATGACGGGACTGGAAGTCAAAGTTCCGTCGCGATGTCGTGGGCCCTCTGGATGGCCTGGAGTTGTGTGTGGAGATCGCTGCTTTTCAGGGATTCCTCCCATTGCTCCTTCGTTATGGGTGGAGAGGCATTAAGAGCAACAGCTATCATTTTTCCCCGAGGCGACAACGTTTGCTTGCTCAAGAGCTTCGTCAGATAGTACCTGTGCTTGCTGACAGCTCAGTGCGTGTGAATCTTTACGCGCAGCCTCCATAGCTACGACGGTGTCCTTCGCAGTTTTGAAGGTTAAACACGTCGTTTCCAGCAGCCGTGTTTGCATGGTTACGTCATTGATTCTCCTGACTATCTGGTCGCGCAACATGCGCTCTCCAAATGTTGCAAAATTGCAGTCCTCAGCTAATTTCTTCAACGAGGCAATGTAGTCACTTACGGTCTCCCTCTCTTTCCGATGCCTTGAGAAAAACTTAAAACTTGCCACTACTTCCGATACACGAGGGGCGTAGTGCTTGCCAAGTGTGGTGAAAATTTCAGTCAGTCCTGCTTGGGCGGCCCTGCTTGGTGCTAGGAGGCCTCGTAGCAGAGAATAAGTCTCTGGATCGCAGCATGTCAAAAACACAGCTGTCTGCTTGTCACTCGGGATGTTGTTCGTGATGAAATACAGCTCTGCCCGCTCACGGTATTCCGCTCACTCCGATGTACTCAGGTCGAACGAATCCAGCTTCCCGACGACAGGCATGACAGCGTGTGATTGTGCTGTGCCCGTCCAGTTCGTCAGTCGACCTCGTCGCCACTTGTGATAACCGGGTAGTCCTAGGCCATGCCGGTCGCCGGACTGAACCAAACACACGTACATTGGCGGGTTCCGCACTGACTGGGCTGGTCATGTGCCCCGTATTTATTTCCTTGCAAACGTCGACGCCCCCGGGCGCCGGTATGGCAAACTAATCTTATCACAATATTCAATTGCTGCAATTTTGCCGATTGTTACCACAGAGAAAGGCTTTAACTAGGGTTTCTGCAATACTACATTTCACAGAATGTGTTTCTGTGAGCTGCATCAGATGCATCCAGCAACTGCAAGCTATAAAAGCGTCAGCAGCTACCTAAGAACTACAAAAGCACAAATTTATTTATGAATACAGGGCACAATAACTATTGTGCTTTCTTTATGAAACCCGCTAAGCAGAACAAGTAAACAGGGTCTTTTGCTATCCTGTAAAAAGAGGCAAGTGTAAAAGACATGCTTCCCTCTAACCAAATGGTAATGGATCTCAGAGTAGTTAAAAAGCTTTTCGATAGACAAGACATGTTGATTAGGGCCACAGAAGTTACTTACCTTGGTGAATTGCGTGGCCACGAGGTAGGCAATACTACTGCAATCGGCATAGTTCAATGGCATCCGGACGAGTGAAGTGCAATGCAACAAAGCTGGTAACAGTGTCAAAGCAGACAGCCCACGGCTAGGATCATCATGGCCAAGTTCGTGCAAGAAGTTTTGCATGGTAACTTGCACAGTACGTTTTTTCTGCACAGGTAAACAAGAACAATGCCTTTTTTATAAATACACCAAAAACTTTCAAATGGGAGAACGAATATGAGTTGTGATGAACCACCCACAACTGCCATCTTACAGAACACCAGCTGGACATTTCATAACCCCAGTAACAGGCCTCCGATGCAGAAATCAGAAAAGAGTGAAACCCATTCATAATAAACTTGAAAATGCTGCGAAAAGTGATTGTTGCATTAGTGCTCATTGTACATGGACTTGCCCTTCAAAACGTGCACAAATTAGCAACCAAGTCTTTTTTTTGCCCCATTTGATTACAGAGTGCTAACTACACATATTGTAAGAAGTTGGACTTGGAAAAACTGCCTTTGCAACGAACCATATCTACTGTTTCCGGGAGAGCACATACCTAATGGAAGGGGAGGGGGGAGAAAAAAAAGGAATGATTAAGAAGTCCACACATTTTAAAATTACCGACCATAATAGGTGCTTATTATTTTTAAAAATTTTGCTACACATAATCCACACGAGCTGAGTGCACTGCGAGCTGTGCCACTTCTATCAGAGTACGGTATTCAAAAGAGCTTGCAGTCTTTCTTGATCAACTCCACATTATCAAAATTTTAAAGGGAACAGCACTTAAAGGAGGCTCGAAACAAAATTTTATTTGCTGTGATTGGCAATGAAATGGGTTGCTGGCATGGGTTGCTCACTTTGCCAAATTCCAAAAGAATTTTCAAGATTGACACAGGCAAACACAAGTTATTCAGCTTACAAATACCATTAAAAGCAGACAACAAATATTGGCATCCCCTTTCACATTACACTCACCCAGATTTCTTCGATGCCTCCAATAGAAACGTGGCTTACATCTTACCATAGCAGAACTATACTGTCTATTCACAATGCACACACATGGTCACGCCGCTCAAGAAGCACGTTTGATGAAGCATTGTTAGTATTGTGTGGCTGTGTACTTCTGGACACCTTTCGACTTTGTTGGCAGCTCTTATCTATGCTGCATTAACCACTTGGCTTTGGTAAACACACTGCGACGTGGTCACTTTGCAAATAAGGCTTTGAAAACACCCGCACTAACTTGACATATTCAAAGCTAGTGTGGTTTCATTTTGAGACAAAATTCTGTCCTTTTTTTGTAGATTTTTGTAGGTAACAGAGCACATCTTCATTTTTTGGTGCATAGCTCTTCTTGCAAGCTCATAAGCTTTTTTTCCCTCAAAATTTCCTCATGCTGAAATGTGCTGCACAGCCTGCCCTTGCACATTACACACTGTGCTTCTATCGTGCACACAGAACAGCAGCAATTTGAATTAAGAGTTTGGCTGGTTTGTCCTTGTAGAAATAACGTGAAATGGTAGGCTTCACCTCATAATGCATAAAAAAATGACTAGAGGTACTGATAAAATCGAGCGTTGGGGCTATAAGCAGTTCTGTTTAACTAAGGCAAATGGTACGATACAGCATCCGAACTATCAAAGTTTCCCCTTTCCGTGCACTGTGATAAGTACAAGAATTGGGGCTAGGGCTTTTTTAATTTGCCCACCACCAGTCTTCCTTTTTTACTGACAGGCATAACTAAAGCACCCAAAAGAATCTTTGCACCATGCTGAGGCATGTCTTCGACACCTCCAGGGTCGTTGCACCGTGGCGCAAATGGCACTCATATCAATATCTGATACATTTGCTTACACATACCTCTTCCATTTACAGCTGAAGTTGAAAACATCTGTGAATTTTTCCTGGATTAAACCAAATATCGTGCACTAGTCACAGCATTCGTTCAAGATACCTTTCGCATCGCGTACAACTCCACCATAAGTCAGGGGCGTTTTTGACAGTAAAATAACAAACATGTTGGGGCTCTGGTCTCTGGCATGCTTGTGGTCTAGATTTACCCGGGCCATGAATTCCACTTTCAAAGCTCATATATATTGTCGCAAGATAGCAGAGTGAGTAGGCACCAAACCTGGACACAAGGACAATCAAAGTGCGATAATTTTTGTTGTGAATAAGCAGCTCTGCAGTTTTACGAGGAAGGTAGCAGAGGGGCTTACTCTACGCAGGACACAGGCGAAGACAATGAAGTGGTGAGACAAGACTCTTGGCTGGCAGTTGCCTGTGTACATATCGTAAATATGCGTATCCCGTAACATTTGTGGTGGAGGTGCTGGGTACGCCTGCCCTGCGTTCCCTAGCTCAACCAATATGGAACTTTGAAGCGGTCAACATCTCAGTACCTTGGCGACTGCTGATGGGGCAGCGCCACAGCCTCCTGTGATTCTTCTGCCCCCACAAGATCCAGGAACCTTCTCAGGCACAGACGAAGACAAAGTGAATGTGGAAGATTGGGTCACCATGTATGAGCGCGCCAGTGAGTACCACAGGTGGGACCCTACGATGAAGCTGGCCAACGTGATATTTTATTTGAAAGGAACAGGGTGCATATGGTACGACATGCATGAAGAACTGACCAGTTGGGATCTTTGCAAAACGAAGCTCTGTGAGTTGTTCGGCAGGCCATTTGGTCGTCAACAGGTGGCAAGGAAGAAGCTTGGTTCCCTCGAGACTTCGACTGTGTCCTATGTCTGCTGTATACGTGCTGGGCCTCTGTCGAAAGGTTCACCCTAATATGATGGAATCTGACAAACATTCGCATATACTAAGGGAATAGCCAACGAAGCGTTCAATCTATTGATTTTCAAGGACTGCACTACGGTTTAAGGCATTGTCAAAGAATGCGAGCAGTTTGAACAAGCGAAGAGTCGTCGCATCACCCACCAGTTTGTTGGGCTGCCCAATACTGCTGCTACTTCATCGTGGGAGGACTCTCCGATAATCCCATAAGCTGCGTCGCCGTAGAATGTCACCCACCTTATTCGCCACGAACTGGAAGCTATGGTCCCTGCTGCCATACCTTCGGACATGCTGCAAGCCTGCTGACCGTGTCCCTCATCCAAGCAGTTGCCCGACAGGAGTTCACGAACATTGGCCTCGCCTCCATTTGTTCTTTTCGTGCGCCCGAGAGTACCTATGTCACTGTGAACCGAACCAAGGCTATGCCCGACACTACCAAAACCCTGCTGAATTGAGGACGGCCGATAATCGACCCATATGTTTCAATTGCTCTCGCGCTGGACATGTGGCATGTTACTGCCAAAACTGCTGGAATTCTCCCTGGAACACTGGATCATGGCGCCGTCCTGAAGGCACTGCTCGTCGATTCTCTCCTCGACATCTGACGCGAACCGCCCTAGCACGAGGTTCAGCCGTTCACCATCACCTCAAGGCCGTCGACCACTATCGCCGCAGGCCCGTCGATGTTCGTCCCCTGCACGGCCTGGACCCTACACTTCGAAAAACTAGACCATGCAGTGCCCGGAGGTGATGCTGCATCAACAGCCATGCATCAAAATCCTCTATTCACAATTCCTACGTGCCAGAACCTTTTGAACATTCAAGTCAACGACGTTACCATTTCAGCCCTAATAGACACTGGCGTGCAGATTTCTGTTATGAGCACAGCTCTCCACCGTCGAGTGCGCAAAGTTCTTACTCGCGCTATTCAGTGCACGGTTCAGGTCGCAGATGGGGGCACGTCACCTCTTCTTGGCATGTGCACTTCTCGCGTGTTTATCGCCTGCCATCAGACCACTGTTTTGTTTGCCGTGCTTGCGCAGTGCCCACACGACGTAATTCTCAGCCTCGATTTTCATTCGACGCATTCCGTCCTTATTTGATACTGACGCTGGTTTGGACAAGCCCAGTCGCTTATGTTCTACTGAGTTCATGCACCTACCGCCGCAAGCCACAACATATATCCAGCTAAATTCTGACCCACCTGTATTCGATGGCAACTATGTTGTTTCGCCGATTATAGACTGTCCCACATTCCGTCATTGTTCCGCACACAGTGATCACAGTACGCCAAAACCAGGCCTCTTTACCTGTTTTAAGTGCGAATGCACTTCTTAAGCGACCCCGATAACTCCGCCGGCATCCGCGCTCCTCCTCCTCTCCCCTAGCAACGGCGCGAGGAGCGGAGAGGAGCGTCTGTAGCAACGGCGCAGCGACGTCACGCCCCACGTGACTGCGCGCGCCCCGCGCCGGCTCCGCACCGCTCTCCGCGCCGTGACGTCACGGCGCGTTGTGCAGCTGGCGCCTCCGCGCCGCGCCGGCTCCTCGCACCCTCTCCGCGCCGTGACGTCACGGCGCCATGCAGTTGGTGTGCCTCTCCCCCCAGTTAGGTTTGCACTCACCGTCGGCCGCCGCCTCTCCCCTCGCCCTGACAGCTCCCTCCTCGCCCGGTAACAGCCCCTCGTGTGCGTACTCTCCTCACCGCTCACCCCCTCTCCAACCGCCTGGCGTGTTTCGCTCCACCGTCACGTGTTGTGTGTGTGGCGCCGGCGCGTCAGTCCCGTATATAAACTGTCCGCTGCTCGCTCTCACTTCTCGCTCGTCGTTTGTGGTGAACGCCGTCATAAGTATGGATCCATCGCAGGCATCAACCTCGACTGCGATACCTCCAACAACTAGTACAACGCAATCGAATGCGAGCATTGCACGCGTCGTTGAAGATGCCGCATCGGCTGAAGACAAGGCAGCGCAACGAAGGGCCCGTGATGCTGCGCGTAAGCGGGCCGCCGGTCCCACTGCAGTTTAGTCGCGCGCGCCCCCTCATAGCATCACCCCGTGCTTCGCACTTCCTCTACTCCCCTTCGGGGAAATGCAGGTTTTTGAACTTTGGCCTATCCAACCATGTGCTCCCTGCAGATATCAACTTTTGCACCCTGTCATTTTTGAAAGAACGTGATGTCTCTGAACTCTCCGTCGACGCCTCTAATAACCTTTGAACCTCGTCCAAAGCGACTGCCCCTTTGTCCACTGACATTGACAAAATGCTAGCAGCAGGTCGCTCGCCCACCCATGCCAAAGCTCTTCGTCACCTTTCGGAGTCCTACGCCGAACTATTCAACTTCAACGACTGCCCTTTAGGCCAGACCTCCGTTGTAATGCATAAAATTCATACCAGTGACGCCAACCCTATTCACCAGTGCCCTTACTGCATTTAGGCCAAAAGATGCTCGCTAAAGATGTCACTGAATTGTCCTCAAGTCCTTGGGCTTCTCCTGTTGTCCTTGTGAAAAAGAAGGACAACACTTCGAGACCTTGTGTCGATTACAGACATCTCAACGCGAGAACTAAGAAGGAAGTTTACCCCTTGCCGTGAATAGATGACGCGCTCGACTGTCTTCATGGCACAAAATATTTCTCGTCCATCGACCTTCAATCGGGGTATTGGCAAGTTGCTGTTGACCCACAGGACTGAGAAAAAATGGCATTTGTAACTCCCGACGGCCTCTACCAATTTAAAGTCGTGCAGTTTGGTCTTTGCAACGTGCCGGCAACCTTCGAGCACATGATGGACTTGCTCCTACGTGGCTTCAAGTGGTCGACCTGCTTGTCCTACTTAGATGACGTCATCATTTCTGCACTGACATTTGCGAGTCATCTCGACCGCCTTTCCACCATTCTCAGCCTTTTCCGTAACGCTGGTCTCCAGCTCATCTCTTCCAAATGCCGTTTCGGACACCGTGAGATAACTGTACTAGGACATCTTGTTAACTCTGCTGGTGTACAGCCTGATCCCGACAAAGTCAGTGCTGTGAAAAAGTTTCCTGTGCCTTGTTTGCTTAAAGATGTATGAAGTTTCATCGGGCTGTGCTCGTACTTCCGCTGCTTTATTCGGAATTTCACTGAGATCGCTCGTCCCCTCACTGTGCTATTGAAAAAGAGACGCTGTTTTCACTGGGGCTCATCCCAGGCTTCTGCCTTCTCGGTGCTCATAGACACCCTCACAACTTCACCGATACTCGCGCACTTTTACCCGACTGCAACCACTGAAGTATGCACCGATGCTAGCGGCCACAGAATCGGCGCCGTTCTCGCACAGCGTCATTGTGGCCGAGAATGCGTCATTGCCTATGCCAGCTGCCTTCTCTCCACACCAGAGAACTACTCCATCACAGAACAAGAGTGCCTTGCACATGTATGGGCCATCGCTAAATTTCGTCCCTGCCTATACAGACGCACCTTTACTGTCGTGACCGACCATCATGCACTCTGCTGGCTCTCCTCGCTCAAAGATCCTACAGGCCGTCTGGCTCGTTGGGCTCTCCGTCTCCAAGAATACTCATTCTCGGTTGTTTACAAGTCTGATCATCGCCACCAGGACACCGATTACTTGTCACGTTATCCCGTCGATCCGCCTGCAGATGTCAAAAAAGACATTGAGGCATGCATTTTGTCCATATTAGATTTACGTAACATAGGCCACGAACAACTATGAGACCCAGCTTTACGCTCCATCATGGATAGTCTCGGTTCCGGAACTCCAAGTTCTTTGCTCCGTATGTTCTGCCTTGCCAATGGGATCTTGTACCGCCACAATATGCACCCAGATGGCCCTGAACGCCTTCTCGTCGTACCCTCACACTTGCGGTCTGATGTTCTTCGCCAGCTTCACGATGAGCCAAGCAGCAGCCACATTGGTATTACACGCTCCTATGATCGTGTACGGCGCCACTTCTTCTGGCTCGGCCTCTACCGTTCCGTGCAGCGATATGTCGGCAGTTGTGACGCATGTCCACGTCGAAAGCGGCCGGCCATGCTGCCAGCCAGTCTTCTTCACCCCACTGATATTCCCGCTGAACCTTTCTACTGCGTAGGACTCAACCTTCTCGGTTCTTTTCCCACATCGACATCTGGAAACAAGTGGATTGCCATCGCGACCGACTACGCGATGCAATATGTCATTGCACGTGATCTTCCCACCAGCTGCGTTGTGGATGTCGCTGACTTTCTTCTTTATGACATCATTTTGTAACACGGTGCTCCTCGACAGCTCCTTACCGATCAAGACCGGTATTTTTTGTCCCACGTCGTTGAGGAGCCCCTTGACTGCTGCTCCACAGAACACAAGGTCACAACAGCCTACCAGCTCAAACGAATCGCCTCACGGAGTGTCTGAAGTGAACTCTCACCGACATGCTATTAATGTGTTTCCGCAGACCATCGTGACTGGGACGCAACCTTGCCCACGTTACCTTTGCCTATAATTCTTCAAGGCATGACATCATCAGTTATTCTCCGTTTTACTTACTCTACGGCTGCGAGCCTTCACTGCCTCTTGACACGCTACTTCCCGCCTTTAGCTAACCTGTTACGTATGCTTGTGATGCCACAGCGTGAGCTGCCGAAGCACGTGCAGTCACCCGTGAACGCCTCACCACGTCTCAAGCCGCTCAGAAAGACCTGTATGATCGTCGCCACAGACATTTCTTATTCTCACGGACTCCTCGTCCTTTTATGGTCCCCATCTCGCCGTGTCGGTCTCTTGGAAAAGCTGTTATCCCACTACTATGGCCCCTATAAGGTCTTACGCAAGGTCACTGACCTCACGTATGAAATTAAACTAGTCGGCGACCCAACCCAACCTACGAAACCACCTTCTACAACTGTACATGTCACGTGACTGAAGCCCTATATGCCTGCCACCTCTAAGCCGCACTGACACGCGCCGAGTTGGCGCTTTTACGCTGGGGGGTAGTGTCGCAAGATAGCAGAGGGGCTTACTCTGCAGTGCTACGAGGAGGGTAGCAGAGGGGCGCACTCTGTATGCAGGACACGGACGAAGGCAACGAAGTGGTCGGACAAAACTCGGGCCTGCCATTAGTGTCAGCTGGCAAATGCCTGTGTACATAATATAAATACATGTATACCCGTAACTATATTTACTGGTCACACAAAGCATGAACACATATGCAGCCATTGTGGCTGCAGCATCAGAAATGTGCTTACAGACTACGCATGTTGATCTGACTGCTTTCATCAAATGTGAATTCCAGTTCTCCCAAACATGAGACGCCTACAAACACCATCCTTTCTTCAGGACAGCGTGAATACTGCGTGTCTTGAAGCTGCACCAAATTAGATGGCCGGCGTTCAAAATTTCTTCGCCTTCGATTAGGTACCGAATTTTTCGCACGCATGTGTATGTGTGTAATTTTCAAGGTCCTCCAAATTCTCTCCAAAAAAAAGCTGCATTGTAAAGCAGCGGCATTCCTCGGCCAATGACAATAAGCTCATAAAAACAAGAATACACATGGCAAGCAATGAGAAATACGAGAAACAGCCTGGCATGCCGCGCCACACAAGCGCAGTCGACAACTCCGATACTCCTTTGGTTCACTGTCATGCATTGCCCCATGTGCCACCTACAGCCCGGGTGCATCATGAATTGCGGCCTTCCTGCCACGACGGTCACTGCACTTTTTAAAAGCGTCATCTTGGGCCACAGGAACCAAGCGGGCTGCACAGCACTCCTTGTTTCAGTTGCATACAACATAATTGTAATGCACAACTTTGTTAGTAGCTGTAGCAAGCATGAAACATGTTCTCATCTTAAAATTCATTATGGTCAGTTCATTGTAAGCATGTGCGACACGTATTTTTATTCCCAAGTGTTTGCAGCCAATCAAGACCAACATAGCAACGTCACGTCTGCTCGCAGAAAGTGATTTTATGTACAAATAAAAATATAAAACCCTATGATCTTGTGACTCTCACTAGGTCTCGGGTAATCACCTAGTCCAACATGAAGGAAACATACAATGAAAAGAACATAAGTAATTCGCATTTCAGGGCGCCTTTAACTGCATGGCGTGCAGTAGAGGCAAGCCACACGTGGGCGCATGCCAGTTTTGTGCTTTGAAAGCCTGTTTAGATTTTTTTCACTATGCATCTGTCGTATTTTTATTGTGACCACATCCGAAATGTTTGTTGTAAGATGCTTAGAAAAGTACTTGCTATGTACGTCTTTGGACAAAAGTTTGAATGTGTACCATTTCGCTCCCCACTTGTGGGCATGTAGCGAGTGTACATATTTTGGTGTGTTTTCTAAGTAGGAAAGAAATAGGTCAAGCCAGATGGTTGCACATACTGAGCACGCACCAGTAGGAAAAAGAAAAACTCGAAAAACTGAGGACAAGACCAAAAGACTGAGGACGCTGTCAAGACTCGTTTGATCTAGTGCTTCCCAACAACATGTGCAGAAGACACTGTGCAGAAGGCACTGTGTTGTGCAAGCCTGAAAGCATATCTTGCCCTTTCTGGTACACTGTAATCATATTCAGATGTGGCAATAGAATTGTTTCGTCCATTTTATTTTGAAGCCCTTCATATGCTCCTCGAGAGCTGGATGATAATTAAACTGATGACCACGCCATTGCGTCCCTGCCAAGGGGTGCTTCTGTAGTTAACCTCTGTACCTAGAGTAGTGGGCGCCATGTTGCAATCTCAGCAGGCATTTTGCCTGCTGCCCATTGCGCGGCTCTGATACTAAACAACCTAAAAAACCTTCAATCCCCTGTCGGGCGAATCGCCCTGCCTTTTACCTAGGCAGCGGTGCAAATAGTGCCTAACACACCCAACAGTGAAATTTAGATATGGTCAGGTGATCATAAATTAACTAATGTCCGTAAGCCCAATACTACCAACAAGGATAGGAAAAACCAAATAATTTTTTAGCTGCTGACTTGGCATTAGAGGCGCCGACACCTGCATACAACACCATCAAAACGCCACTTATAGAAGTCTAAAATGAAGGTGTACAGCTCGGAGAGAGCGTCATGTGATGATTATGAAAAAAGTCCTTCTCAATAATCATTGCACACCTGGCGAGGAACATGGAGGATAGTCCGAATATTGAAAGGGGAGGTAAGGGAGCCACCAGAAAAGATACCTTGCAGAGGCTAGAGGAATATGTGATGCTGCCACCTTTTTCTTCGTTCCTCCACGGCACATAGTGCCAGTGGAGCCAATGAAACTTAAATTATAGCCGTTTTCGAAACCAGGGCTTGATGGCAGTTGCATCTAGCAGCTAAATGCGAGCGGTGCGGAGTAGGACGGCATTGATTAACGAGTTCGGCGCAGTATGGTGCAGGTAAACAAGTTTGGTGCACAATGGCGCACATGGCACAGCTGTTCCACCCCTGTATATGGCACCACATACAGCATATTTTGCCCCCTGAATTCAGACTTCGAAAAGCTAGAATAGTAAAATTTCAGTGTGAATTGAATTGAATAGCGAAAGGCATTTGAAAAATATTCAACAATTCATATTTTCGTAGACGCCTACATTCAATGCTATTTCTGCCTCAAGTGACTTAGTGCCTCAAGTGATGTCATATGTTGAAACTCCAGCTGTATTTGAAACCAAACTGTGAATTCCCTGGTGCATGCAGCAGAATAATATTCGGCTCACATGTTCACAGGAGCCGCCATAACTTTTGTGATGAGAAGCCTCCTAAAATGCACAATGGTGTTCCTTGACTTGTATTTCAACAGTGCATGTCGACTAATATTTGTTTTCAGCATCCGCAAGGTAAGCAATATGAATCATTATACAATGGGCGATGCCGTTAGCAAGCATGCTCTTTGCAGTTCCCCCCTTTGGTGGTGAGGAGACTGGCATTCGTTTTGCCTCTTGCCTCTTAATCATCTATGGGAAAGCTTCTGCTCCATTATGACAGCCATTGTCACAAGGCACAGAATTTGGAAAACTTATTTGGAAGAACCTCATGAAACTCCCTCATTTAAACCAACGGCACCAACAGAATGCATGATTACAGCATAGAACATTTTACTCTCACACCATGAAATAGCAAATAGGCATTTTACATATACAGTAGACTCCCTTTAAGACAAACTCGAGAGGACTATGACAATTTGTTCGTCTTATTAGAAGTTCGTCTTATCAGAAGTGCCTCCAAGAATGGATTGGCCACATGCCCAGGTGGATCCAAACATCTTACTTCAAAAAGTCGACCAAGTACACTTGCAATTGGGAAAAAATTACAAGTGAAACCATATTTTTACCCAACTTGAAAACTGTCTTCAAGCACTGGCAAGCAGCCATAAACAACATTTCATCTAATGATTTTTAATATCCTCCAGTATCTCCATGCTGCTGGCCAAGCTTGTTTATTAGAGAACTTAAGCAGGCACAAGCTACCTCCCATATTCTTCGAAAGCACTTCAAGCACTTCTTCAGTAAGCATGTCACTTGTGTTGCCAGTCAATGTGTTAGGCATTGTGGCGCATCTTTGAGGATACTCACATAGGCATTCATGTTCCCAAGGACTCCTTTACTGCCCAGACAAGAACCTAGGCCTGTCTTTCTTTAGGGCAGTTTTCCTGCACTTGCCCCAGGAGGTGCTGATCAGCCAAAAGGTATAATGTGTACACTTTGTTGTGGATAAAAAGCAGCATTGCCCCGCCACGGTGGTCTAGTGGCTATGGTACTCGGCTGCTGATCCGAGGGTCGCGGGATCAAATCCCGGCCGCGGCGGCTGCATTTCGATGGAGGCGAAATGTTGAGGCCCGTGTGCTGTGCGATGTCAGTGCACGTTAAAGAACCCCAGGTGGTCGAAATTTCCGGAGACCTCCACTACGGCGTCTCTCATAATCAGAACTGGTTTTGGGACGTTAAACCCCACAAAACAACAAAAAACAGCATTAACTTTTTAATATCCCCTCTTTCTCTTGCCCTTTGTGGAAGCCCAGGTCCTCCCTTTTTTTTGTTCTGCTTTGCTTTACCACTGCTCTACTAGTTGGGGGCAGGGAGGACGCAACTTTATTCAAGTACCCAAGCCCAGGTCCTCCCTTTTTGTTTTGTTCTGCTTTGCTTTACCACTGCTCTACTAGTTGGGGGCAGGGGGGGGTCAACTTTATTCAAGTACCCAGAGTCTCTGTGTACGCCCTCTTCGATTCTTTTGCCTTTGTGCTCCTTTGTGCTCTCCCTGTAGGTGTTGAACAGGAGGTGGGGAGACAACAAAAGGGCCCAAGAAGGCAGGGTGACCCTAGCACTTGGGGTCCCCAACAATAAAACTCTGTAGTTTTATCGCTGGCACCCCAGTGGCTTTGCTTACTTAGTCTTTGGTTCTTTTGTACTCTCCTTGGTTGGGAGACAGCAAAAGAACACAGGTATCCAGCCCTTGGGGCCCCCTACAATAAACTAAGGGCAGCTGTCCACAGAACTGGGAAAGTTCCTCTTAACAGAAGGTTACCTGTGAGGGGGTTCATCTCAAGAGGATTTCTTTTGCATCGAGTATACGGGAAACCAAACAAACATACCTATGTTCTTCATTATATCCGAAAATTTGTTATAACCGAGTTTGTTTTAACGGGAGTTCACTGTATACGCACATTCACCACCTACGGCACGTGCCTGTATAAACACTAGAGAAAGACAACCAAGTGAGCGTGGCACCCACAAAGCTGAAACCCACCATATCAAAACAGGCACTTGTGTTCCATCAGTAGTGGTCCTTTAAATAACTGTGCTTCATGATATTTCTCAGCAAGAACACAATCATTAGCAAACTGAAGCACTCACCGATAGTTTGGCTCTTTGCTGAACAGAGACCAGGGCAGCAAGAACTGGCCAAGCATGTTGTGTGCCTGCAGCTAGTTGAGACTCCAGCCATTCCAACCACTGCTCATTGCATAGCAGAAGAGTGGCTGCTGCACAAATGTTGACATTACTATAAGTTCTTGTCACCAATGTAATGAGAAAGCAATGTGCTTCAAGACACCAATAAGGGATATTCATAATACATTGTGATCTGGCAACACTAAAAGTGCCCACCATGTTCTTCAGGGCACAGTCATGGAATTGTTTGCTATCGCTGGCATTGGGTAAGGCCGGTAGGCTGTCACTGATGGTGCTTTTGGGCCAAGAAAATGCAGCAGCTTCCTGCGACATCCAGCTACAAAAGCTCAGAGGGGCTCACTGTGCTACCAAAAGTGGATGAGAACACAAAAACGAAGTCTTGCACTTTTATGTACGCATCCGGAAGCCAGCTGGTACAGCCGTACTGCTTTGCAACGGAAGTAGTAAGCCGAAATGTCTCCTTTTGTGATGCGTAATTCTGATCAGATGTAAGCGTTTGAGGAAATTCTTGGTTTTCAGAGGGTCCCAGAGTGGAATGTCTAAACGACACGTATGGAAATACAATGCCCCACATTACTTGTAGCAATGCGATTACAAACGCACACCAGATATCCAAACCACGTTGTTTCTGAGCGTCACTGTGCTGCTTCCGACCTCTCGTTTCTCCAGCCGCAGGCATCTCTATTTTTTGCAGTTGTGTGTTTGGTGCTTTCTAGGAAGAAGGAATGCTTGGACATACTAGCGGTACACCAAGAATGTCTCGGAAAAACTAGACTATCATGTTCTGGAGTTTGCATGTGCAGCCAGTGTTATTGCTGATATGCTAGTACGCTTTAGCCATGCTACTTCCATTGACGTGAGCAGACGGTCTGCTGAGAGGATTAGACAAGTGTGTGTCAGTGGACAAGAATTTATTGCCACTTTCGCTGGTCCACGCCGTACTTTTGTTAGTAAAGGGTGGAGGGATGCATGATGGAAGTACTCACTTGGTTCTTAAAAAAATAACAAAAATGACGCTCGGAAAGGATGCCTTCCCAGCTACCTCTCCGCAGATTTCTTTTTATTCAAGGAAGGGCAGTATAACTAGAGAAGAAAATCCGTGACTTAGGCAGAACAACAAGACAGCTGCATTGCCTTATGTGCAGGTGCACCGTATATTAGCTTTCCAAGCACTTTTAAATTTCTTTGATCTTATCGGCCGCCAGGCAGCTACTTAGGATCAGGTTCAAGGATGAAATGCGATGCTCCAACACCGAATGCCTGCTTCAGCTGGCAATGAGTGCATTGATAGACGACGAAGCTCCTTGGCCATAAATATTTAGAGCTGCCGATCACATATATCCACATTAAAAACAACTAAGAAAGAGTGGTGAGAACTGCAGCACACAATTTTTGAGTTATTCAAACATTGCACACCAGTCACATGTGCAGTACCTACGCAATGTTTTTGATGGCATATACACAGCCTAGCTTTCATGAATGTTGATTCATCGTGCAGCATCAAGAAACTTGCTTCGCATGTTTATTGTGCTAATAACGTGATGCTCTTAGAAAGGAATGTCTCGCAACTTTACGGAAAGGCACAGGATATGCCCACTGCTTTGAAACAAATAATGTTTACGCTCGAAGTACGCCATTGACTTATGCACATTCATTCCCGCGGGCACTCAGTTTTGTCCGTGAAAAGAATACGACAACCAAAAAGAGTCATCATACTCTCTCGATGGTGCGTTTGTGACATACCAGTCTGCTTAAAATCCGTTTTAGAAATGCGCGTCTTAAATCCGTCAGCGCTACTGTCGCTAGAAAAGCAACTCATATTCACAGCAAAATAGAAACGATGCTAAATGGCGATTTTACACGCATCTGACAATATGTTTTTTTGTCATTCGAATAAACAAGGCATTTGCATTAGAACAGTGTTACGTTGTTCCCAGCGTGTCACGGATACACGCTGCGTGCACAGCAATGGGTAGCAGTGGGAAAACATTGCGCAGTGACCACAAAAAAGGAGCAGATAGCAGTAGATACAGCATGAGATAACGCAAGTTGCGGTTTCCGGCGCCCTGAAGAACATGGCGGATGACGCTTACAGGGATGTGGACAGGTGGCGCTCGACATTTTGAATATCCACTATTAGTCAACTCATTGAAAGTGAACGAAGGCAGGACTACGGTGTGTCACCAGCCTACTAGTTCTATGGACTGGAAATACAAAAGCATAAAGTGACATCTTAATATACAATTAAAACCTCGTTAATTTGAATTTCATGGCAATGCCTGCTGATTATGAAAATAAATGAAATCACAACAAGCAAAAGTGATAACATAAAGAGTTATGAGATGTCATAAGGTGTGAAAGCTTCTCCAAAACAATCACTTTTCATTTAAAGAGAAAGTCAGGATCGTTTTTCTGTACTAATCGTGATCATGGCTTCCACTGTATGGTAATGCATACGTTTAGTAAGTTCATGCGACGGGTATGCTACTCGAAAGCACATTTGCCATGCAACTGGCTCTGCATATTAAAAAAATAATAATTAAATATAATTGTAATAATGGGTAGGTGATGTACCAGTCTTTCTTATCTTAGTTATATCAGCTTTGTCTTGTCTGTGAGATGGTTGTGCCAATAGGTGGTCAAATTTGATTCTGATTCATTGCTAGGACGCTGTAGTATTCATTCACAAGCAAAGTAGAAAGTACTTCAACTTCTACTCGCATAGTAGCATCAAAGCGACTATCTCTGTAAAAGACTGCACATGAGAACACCACTGTTCCCTGGAGGAATGTGTTTATTACTGTGCATGTTGTAGGTGCCTGTTTTATGAGAGTTCATCGATGTGCCTGCGATGAATAAAACAGCAGTTTTACTTATGTGACAGACACAGTGAACGTTGCAATTTAATGTCGGCTTAATGTCAGCATTTACGTGTCAGGGCCACCTTGACAGTTTCTGCGCGCCGCAGACTCTTCGTACATAGCAAATATATTCACATACAATCTTTGTTCTTAAGGTGAACTAAGATGCAGCTTGCAGCACAGCACACTGAATATGCATAGCAGAGGTTTTCATGCAATTGCAGTGCACAGAGCAATTAAATTTTAGAGTAACAAGCTGCATTCATCCACTGGCAACAACTGTGATTCCACACCGTCACTACATTGTGGCAACACATTTCATTTGCTTGCAGTTCTCTCTTTCTCAAAAAATAAACATGTAGGTAAATAAGAAAAAGCTGAAACAATTTTATGGTACAGGCTTGGAGAAAAATATGTTGCTTCGCACGTTTGAGCAATCACATCACTACAGTCTCAAAATCACTAACTGTTGCATCTTTCAGTGATGGGATAGGCATTTCATCTTTCTGTGCAGGTCTTCACGCAAGAAAAAAGACTGTCTGCCACAACAACAAGCACTTTTAGAGCAAGGTTGAAAGGACTTTTGCTTACCATAAAGGGTTTCTATGAAGTTTACTCTACGAGCGCAATTAAGAGAGTATGCGACACTCCTCTATGGCGATGCCCAAAGGGTACTATACGGCTACCTTCATGGCCTCTGCGATATGGTTCACAGACGGCACTACAGACACACATCGTCAACACGTGTGTGTTTGTACCAACCTACGATGCAACACTGATAGTAATGGCGTGCGAACAAAGGCACATTATAAAACCAATCGAATAAGCATGCCTGCACAGAGTATGACATCCCACATTGCACCAACAGGACGTGTTACTCGGAAACCCCTCTCATCTAGAATTAGGTTTTAATTTATGAAATTTTATTTTTACATCTGCAATTTTTCTTATTAAAAGTGTTTTTGCATCTTTCCTTTGATACACAGAGACTGCAGCCTATGCTAATCCACAATATCGTGCTCAGCAGTGCAGCCAGGTACATCGTCATGGCTATGGATCGCGAACTTCGGGGCACAATGACTGCCATGCAAGGTCACTGCACGTGGTACTAACAAAATGTTGTGTGTGCATGATTGTGTTTAGTAGTTGGACCAACAGAGAAATGGAGGGGGAAAGGACACTTTATCATTGAATTAGGGCCGTGGTCGCTATGTAACAGAAGTCAGCAGATAATGAGAGTAGTGTCTTTTATTAGACAGCCCTTACACAAGATCAGAACAAAATTGCTTTTTCATTCATAAAATAAAGGTGCAATGATGTAGCATACATATGTTCATTGTGTTCTTGGTGCTCTCCATAACTCTGACATTCAGGTTATTTGGACATTTTTTCTGGCCCCGTGAAATCCAAATTAACGAGCTTTTACTGCATAATCAACCCATAAAACAAATGGTAAACACCAGCCACATAACCCTCCCCACCTTTGGTGCCCTGAGTGGCATCAATTACGTTATTCAGCATGGTTGTGGTGTTCGTGATAGCACACCTGATAACCGAACTGACTGTAGTTAGTGCGCATGCGCCCACTAGTGCTTAAATGGTAACGCTCAATGCACTGTCCGCCCATTCGTGATGTAACCTCCAGCCCGTAAGCTTCGGGCAATAAACGCTTTTGTTTTCCCATTGGAACCCTGGCCTGTCAGTCCCTGGATGAGACACAACACTGGCGACGAGGGTGGGACTAAAAAAATGAAGAGTAGCGAGCAGTTTGGTCAAGAAGCGACAATGCGGTCTGCAGGGCAGCTGGGCCAGATGGAGTCATTCGACGTTACTGCAAGCGACTGGACGGCATACCAGGAGAGGTTGACCTCTTTTTTGATTGTCAACAAGGTTCCCGACAGCGACAAAGTACACGCATTCCTCAGCATCATCGGACCACGTACGTATGGGTTGCTGAAGTCGTTGGCTGCACCGGACCTACCATCGGAAAAAAGTTTCGAGCAACTGAAGAGCCTCTTAGGCACACATCTTGCCCCAAAGCCATCCATAATCGGGGGACGAGCAAAGTTTTACCGCAGAGCACAGCACAAAGGCGAGTCTCTGCCCGAATATGTTGCTGAACTTCGGAAGTTGTCCCAGAGTTGTCAGTTTGGAGCGAGTTTGGACGAAGCGCTACGGGATCGTTTTGTTTGTGGACTACTGCGGGAGGACGTGCAGCGAGTACTCTTCACCGAGGACGACAAACTGACGTTCCCGAAAGCAGTCGAGCGCGCCCTGGCCATGGAAGCAGCACGGAAGAATGTCGCCGAGACTAGAGTCGTAGAGTCAATGGCCACACAGCTGCACAAAACGGAAGGAGAAGGCAATGATGACCCTGCTGATCTGTACGAGGTGCAAGCGATTGCAGGTACGCAGCTGATGGTTTGTTATCGCTGCGGTTCTCCGAGCCACACTCATTCAGGATGCCCTCACGTTAATAATACTTGCTATAAGTGTGGAAAGAAAGGGCATATTCAAAGGGCCTGTCGCAGCAACAGACAATTTTGTGGCGTGTATCAGCAGAAATGGAGAGTGAAAACGCTGAAAGTGGTGACGCAGGTGCCACCCATAGACGTTTCGGAACGAGTGGCTTCCGGCCGAACTCCTATTTTTGTTGGACTGAAAATAGATGGAGCACTGGTGGAAATGGAACTAGACACGGGAGCCGCGGTGTCTATCATGCCTTACAAGCAATTCAAGCAGCAGTTCCCTTCAGCCAGATGCGGACCAACCGACATCGTCCTGCGCACCTATACTGGAGCACTCGTCCAACCTTGCGGTGTGGCGGTCGTCAATGTGCAGCACGGGGAACAGACGGCGAAATTACCACTCTACCTCGTCGATCAAGCAGGACCACCGCTGCTAGGACGTGAATGGCTGCACATAGTACGGCTAGACTGGAACCAGATTTGGGGCCTCAACCACGTCTGAAGGTCAGTGTTCGACTTGTCCTCGCGAACGAAGGAAAGGCTAGATGCGTTGCTCGAAAAATACAAAATTCTGTTCAAGGATGAGCTAGGCGCTATCACAGACGAAAGGGCCAAGCTGTTCTTCAAAGCCGACCACCGGCCGAGATTCCTAAAAGCACGGAATGTGCCATTCGCATTGCAGTCAGCAGTCGAAGCAGAGATAGAAAAATTGGTTCAGCTGGGAATACTCACACCCGTGAATACATCAGAATATGCCACGCCCGCCGTGCTGGTGATAAAGAAAGATGGAAGCATACGCCTATGTGGGGATTATAAGACAACGATAAACCCCTGTCTGGACATCACACACTACCCGCTGCCTAAAATCGATGACCTATTAGCTGCGTTGGCCAGGAGAATGCATTTTACTAAGATCGACCTTAACAGGGCCTACCAACAAGTACTCATGTCGGAAGAGTCGAAGAAGTACTTGACCTTGAACACGCAGAAAGGGGTGTTTGCAGTCAACAGGCTACCTTTCGGAATAGCCTCAGCGCCAGGTATTTTTCAGAAAATAATGGACACAATGCTGAAGGGCCTAAACGGAGTTTGTTGTTATCTCAATGACATCTTAGTCACAGGAAGAAATGCTGAAGAACACCTGATCAACCTAGAGGCACTCTTGAAACGTGTGCTGGAGCGAGGCGTCAGAATAAAGAAAGAAAAATGCGCGTTCTTTCAAAATGAGCTCTGTTACCTGGGACACAAAATTAGTGCAGCAGCAATATCTGCGTCACCGGAGAAAATTGAAGCAGTCGTAAACGCTGCCGCACCGACAAACAAGCAACTACAGTCCTTCCTAGGTGTCGTGAATTATTATGGAAAGTTTGTGCCTAATCTATCAACAGTTGCTGCCCCCTTTTACCAGCTTTTACGGAAGGACGCTCCTTGGTGCTGGGATGACTGCTGCCAACAAGCGTTCAACGAAGTGAAAAGAATGTTGTCATCACTGCAGGTGCTGGCCCACTACGACCCGGATCGACCATTAAAGCTGGCCTGTGACGCAGCGCAGTATGGGGTAGGTGCAGTGCTCTCCCATGTTTTTGAGGACGGCAAGTCTCGGCCAGTTGCTTTTGCTTCGAGCACGCTTTCCGAGGCAGAGAAAAAATATAGCCAGCTTGAAAAAGAGGCGTTAGCCATAATCTCTGGCATAAAAAAGTTTCACTGCTATATTTATGGCCGAGCATTCACTTTAATCACTGATCATAAGCCTTTACAGCAAATTTTGGGGCCAGCAACAGGTATTCCGCCTATCGCGGCTGCGCGCCTACAGCGGTGGGCTGTGACGTTGTCGGCATACAGATACGACCTTCTTTTTAAAAAGTCAGCCGATGACGCAGAAGCCGATTTTTTCTCCCATTTTCCACTACCATGTGTGAAAGATGAAACGCAGGAATCTGAAGAGACTTTCTATTCATTGCGGCTGGCCTCCCTACCAGTGTCGAGCAAAGGAATTGCGCATGGCACGGAGCAGGATAACGATCTGGCGAAAGTAAAAGAGTGCATAAGCACAGGCTGGCCAATATTTGTCAGTGATGATAGATTGAAACAATACTTCGCCAGATGTAATCAACTCACATTGCATCAAGGATGCATTTTGCTGGGAACACGGGTAGTCATTCCCGCAAAGCTGCAGGGAGCAGTTCTGGACGAGTTACACGAGGGTCACCCAGGTATAGTTCGCAGCAAGGTGCTCGCGCGTAGTTACGTCTGGTGGCCGTCCATCGAGGGGGACCCTGAGCGTATGGTGCAGTCATGTGCAGATTGCCAAGAACAGCACAGTGCCCCTTGCAAAGCTCCGTTGCACCCGTGGTCCTGGCCCTCAGCACCGTGGCAACGCATACATATAGATTTTGCAGGCCCATTTTAACAGTCAATGTTTCTTATAGTGGTCGATGCTCACTCGAAGTGGCCAGAAGTTTTCGTGATGCGTTCAACTACTACAGATGCAACAATTGAGTGCTTACGAGATGTTTTCACTCGTTTTGGGTTCCTGAGACAATCGTGTCGGATAACGGCCCACAGTTCACGTCAGAGGAGTTCAAGCAGTTCGTAAGGGGGATGGGTTGCCGACACGTGCAAACAGCCCCCTGCAATCCCAGTACCAATGGACTCGCTGAGCGTTTCGTACAAACTCTGAAGAACGCGCTAAAGAAGGATGATGCGCGTCAACCAATGAAGGTAAAGCTCAACAAGTTCCTGCTCGCTTATCGCAACACACCCCATGCTACGACACACGAAGCACCAGCTAACTTGTTGTTGGGGCGACGTTTGCACACCTGCCTCGATGTACTCAAACCTGCTGTGGGGGAAAGGGTGGCATACAAACAGTTCAGACAGACGGTGAACCGACAGTGCCGTGTGCGCGATGTGAGTGTTGGTGATCATGTACTTGCATGAAATTACAGGGGACAGCCCAAATGGATACCAGCTGTGGTGACTGCTCAAAGCGGACCAGTGTCTTTCAGGGTACGAGCGTCGACGCCTTCAGGATGCTTCAAGTGGCGGCACCACAAGAACCAGCTACTTCAAGGCACGGCAGGACTTGCCGAATACGCCGCACAAGACGACGATTTTTCCGTGTGGCCACAGAGTGACACCGAACCGGAGCCAGCACCTTCATTGCCGGCAGCTAGTGTTTCGCCTTCACCACCGACGTCGCTGACAGACATTTCTCGAGGCGACCAGGGTCGACGCTACCCACTACGGAATCGCCGACCACCTGATCGGTTCTGAGAGGGAACGTGAACTAGTAGCTTCAGAATAAAAACAGAGGAAGTGTGGTGTTCGTGATAGCACACCTGATAACCGAACTGTAGTTAGTGCGCATGCGCCCACTAGTGCTTAAATGGTAATGCTCAATGCACTGTCCGCCCATTCGTGATGTAACCTCCAGCCCGTAAGCTTCGGGCAATAAACGCTTTTGTTTTCCCGTTGGAACCCTGGCCTGTCAATCCCTGTACGAGACACAACAATGGTGACTCAAAATTATTGTGGGATGAACAAAGCAGTTGACAGCTCGTCGTTGCCTTAGTGAATATTTTGCAACTTCAGATATCCAATACTGCATGTGCATTGGTGCCAGTGTTTCGAAAACGCAAGTATAGCAATATATTACTAGGCAATAAAATACCACATGGAATTCAAACACTGTGAGCTAGAGGAACCGTAATAAGAAAATTCAATAGAATGCAAAAGTCCATTCAAAACCACAATAAAATCAGAAGACCCATGTTATTGTATCAAACCGAGGAACAAACATTTCTGTGTGTGCCCGCAGCATGTGATCATATTACCATCTGGCTGCTGACTAATAAACCCTTGAGTGCTAACAAAAGCTTGGTACTAAGTGTACCGGAATGATGCCCACGCTATGAAATATTGAAAGGAAGAGAAGGGATCAAAGGCTTGTCCTTTTCTAGGCAGGACATAACGAATCAAACAGACCGTGAAGACAACGAAGGCATAAGGAACAATTATTGTTGTCTTTAAGTGTGCAGTGTAGTCATCCACTTTAATCCCTTTCCATTTATGTCATAATTACAACACCACATTTAAAGATCACAATAACTGACTGCTATGCATTCCTTGTCTTCACAGCCTGTTGGGTTCATTAGGTCCAGTCTAGCAAAGAAACAAGCCCTTCATCCGTTCCCTTTAAGTATGTTATAATTTGGGGCTTGTTTCTGTAGACTTGGTGCCTTAGGCAGCATGTGAGGGTTTGTAAGTATGCTGACAGATCATAATAATATCACATGGTACAGGATGCCATTTGGTGAAAAATGTGTTCCTCACCCGCCATCATGGTTACGAATGGGACTGGCTAACACATCCAGGAATAAATGTAGAGAAATACTAAATCAAGTGCGCAGAGGAATGACCATCATAACTCAGTTGGTAGAACATTGACTGCATTATCTGAAGGTCACAGGTTCAGACCCTACCAATGGAAAACAGTGTTGTATGGAACATCGTTCCAAGGAACGGCATTCCAGGAAACTGCCCTTAAAAAACATCATCGTTCCTTTAAGGGCAGGTGTAACTGCAATGCGTTAAAATTACGAAGGTACACCAAAGCAAACGGGGCTCCTCCTGCAAATGTTCCACGGCCTTGAACAGACCATCGCACGTATGCAGCACATCGTGCAGGGCTAGCAGGTCAGGCTGCAACCCGCCAAGGAAGAGAACGGAGTCCCCACTTTCCTGTTGCAAGGCTCCCTCACTTAAAAGAAAACCACATGCAAAATGGCATCCTTTTCTTTCTGCGCTTTCGAGACTTTGACGAGGGCGAAGCTTCCCTTTGGCCTATGTGGCATACATCATCTAAGGGTGTCCCTTTACTCCCTGCGGCCGCTAGAGAGTCTCCAGCCACCAGCCAACCTTGTAAGTTGTACAGCAACGCAGGCGGAACCATAGCCAATGACAAAATCCCTTTCGTCCCTTCAGACCCTGACACCATGGCTCCCTTCAAACTAAGACACTGTCACTGGACGAAGAGCAGGCTGTCATTGTGCACTTTACTGTGAACTCCATTGGTTTACTGTGCACTGCTGTGCATTGCATTGGTACTGAGAATGCGGTTACAGTTTCCAAGTGTGGACATCAGCGTCACTGGCATCCTTTACATAGGAGACTGCTTGGAAAAGCAAGCGAGCCACACAAGATGTTACACTAAAGAAGCTAGCTACACTCTCAGACTACAGAGGCTATCAATACTCAGACCGGCTTCACGTGACTCCCATGCCAGCAGGAAGGGATAAGAGAGCTTGGGATACAAGTAAAATGTTTGTTCTTTGTTCGACCACGAACCACCTTCAGAAAACATCAATCGAGGCACAGTACTTTCCTGCACTCAAAACGGCAGGACTCCTCTTTACCCCCTTTTCCCTAGACAAGCTGCACCCATTAGAAAGTGAGCACATCCTCCCCCTCGCATCTTCTGGAACTGTTCCCCGTGTTGCCTTTGTGGCTGGCTTGTGGAAGTGGTGGGGGAACAGCAATTACAGGCAAAGGAAGAGAGTCAGGTGGGCACACAGGTGACAGGGATTTACCTGGAGCATGAGAACATTACAGTGGTTTCCCCAGTGACAATGTGGCTTTTTGGGCTAGTTGCTTCATAGGAAGAAGTGGTGTCAGAGCATGAGCAGACAAGGATAAGAAAGACCACAACAGGATGAGCGCTAACTTTCAAATGAATGTTTATAGCCACAAACAACAGTATTTGTAGACCCATGTTACGAAGCGCCCAGCCATCAACACAAAAATCTACAGCATCCATAAATGCTAACTCATACGAAGTCAGTGCCACAGAACAGCAGCTGACACAGCTACTGTCGGCCTTTGCTATCAAGGTGGCTTCAAAAATTTCTCATGTACATGTATCAGCATTCTTGTATGTCACAAGGCACTGTTTGAAAAAAAGTTTGCAAACCACAATCACTGCAATGTACAGATACAATGCCATCTCGATCCATCCCATTTGCCTCAGGCTGGTGCACTTGGTAGAGGTTGGAGATGAGTCGACGTCATCACTGATTTCAAAATGTGGTCAGTTGAGTGAGTTTGCGACTCAGTTGCCCTGGTGCCGGAGAAATGTAGTAGTTCTCATTAGAGTTTGGAGATGTTTGCCAAGTTTTACTTGAGCTCCATCAAACAATACAACTGCTGTGTCCAAGAAACTGGCGGCAAAGTTGAAGCATGTGCATGTAGGGTGCCGGTAGGATTTATTGTTCATTCTTACTCACATAGAAAAATTGGAGTTATGCTTTCTAAGTATACATCGGTCCACATGCCACTAGATATTGTGTTCACTGTGACCTAATCTGCTGAGAACTAGTGATTTGATCTGGCGAGAACTACGCCCATGCTCAGTGGCACGCGTGCACGTTTTTCCAACTTGGGTTGTGCTGATCGCCATGTAGTTCGAATCCTCACAGTGATGACTGAATAAGAGCAATATATACAATCAGAACAGGCCCGCAGCTGAGGGGGGCCTAGAGGACCGGCCGCTACCGAAATTTTGGTTGGGGGCTAGTGTTAAAGGGGCTCTGCGACACCAACTGAGCATGCCATTTTTATCGCCTATTCTAGAACTGCGGCATGCGGATATGCCGCAGTGAGTGGGAACGCCACAGATAAAATGGTTACAATTGTATTTCAACGAAGAAACCACCTTCCGGACACTTTTTCTTGAACCGTGTCGACACACAATGGCGAATTTTGTTACAGGAAGCGACGACTGTGGTTAGGCTTTGTTATTGGTTTGACAGGCCAATCCACATTTTACATTCATTGATCCCTATTAGACCGTGCAGTGGACCACAAAAAATATAAATACTCATATCCCAAGGATGTCCTCAGCCCACAAACACACACTTTATTCGCGGTAACTTAAAAAGCGTAGCTAGCGCCTCCTCCAAGCCCTAGCCCCGATCACATCAAATTTGTCTGTTTACCCACCACCCTCAGCGGAGACGCAGCCGTACAGGGGGGGGGGGGGGAATCGTTTTTTTTCTTTCTTTTTACGTGCATGTGCCTGGCAGCGAAGGAGTGCCAGAAACTGGTCGATAGCAGCAGCAGTGCTGTGCTATGTAGTGACTCACCGGTGCATCAGAAAGTGGTGGAGGCTTGTCGGGAACACAACACAAGCATTCCTGACACAAAATAGAAATCAGTTTTCAGTATAACATTTTAAAAACCAGCTGCCTCTCCTGACTGACACATGTGGCTCGTCGTCCTTGTTTTAACTGTGATGACAACTGTGTCAGAAAGAGCAGTAGCAAAGTCATTTGTACAGGCCACCTTGAGAAGTATCTTCCGGTATCTCTGTATAAGAGGTGCGCGCTGATTGGATATGACCATATACGCCAGTGGGACAGTGAAATGTGAAAGGGAAGATCCTTTTCAGGCCATCTGCTCACGTTTTGAACTTCAAGGATTAATAACTTCAGTTCTCACGCACCAATTTGTAGAATTCTTTTTGCATTCATCTCAGTATTCAGTACTACACACACTGCAGTGCTCCAGAAAGGCAGTCAAAAAAGTGTCGCAGGGCCCCTTTAATAACATAGTGGAGTGCTAATAACATAACATTTAAGCCTATTATTAAATGACATTGCACTTAAAAGTCGCTTAATGCACATATTGCAATTTTTAACAAGGCCCCACTCCCCCCTGAAAAAAAAAATTCCTGGCTGTGGGCCTGAATCAGACTTAAATTCTTAAAAGGCTACCGATTTCAAGCGAAATCATTTAGGACAAAGAATGCTACCAACATATTGGGCAATCTTGTCCCATTATTTAATGGTGCGGTTCAAGCTGAAACTATTAGATGCTAATGTAAATATAAAAGCATATTTCTAGCTTTTAGTGTTAAATACTTCTTTGTTACTCACATGCATTGGTAAATGTGTCATGTGAGCGTCAAAGTTGTAGCGAACATGTCGGGACTAGACTCAGTGCTCCCTGAAAATATCTGTTTAGAAGCGTTACATCGGATATTTTTTTATCTCCAGATAACCTGCTGCTGGTTAAGTTCAAATTCATAAAACGTGGATAGTTTGATGTGAGTTTTAAGCTGTTTCCTTAACTTTGCTGCATGATTATCTGACATTATTTTCAATTTACAAATAAAATGCAATGCTATTGTAACGACACACTCCAAATTTCTAATTGTAGTTGGAACTCGTTACTTTTGGATAAAAGAATTTGTGGATTTGTAACGGGAACTCATTACAAAACTGGGCAGGAACGAGTATAACACTTATGGCAAGTGTGCTTTTCGTCCCCTTTAATTCCTTTCCATTGGTTTCATAATGACTGCACTACAGTTAAAGACTATAATAAGTGTCCCTTATGCCTTCTTTACAGGGGAAAGACAGGTGAAACAGATTGGAAGGAGTTTTTGGAGCAGGAGAACATTGATTTGGAGCAGTTCACAATGTTTAATATATTGTCCTCGAAGCAAAAAAAATCAAATTTGTAGCAACCCAGGGGGTAAAGTACATTCTTGAAAACCAGAAGGACAAGCACACTTCTCAACAATAAGAAAATTTTCTGATTGCAGAAAAATTATAGGCATATGGTAGTCTTACTTAAGACCAGTGACATGGGTAATCAAATTACTGCTTTTGCCCTTTGTAGATTTACTTATTTAGCTTTTGAAAGTTCCTTAGCACTTCTTGTAGGTTAGTGTTCCCTTTTGTCAGGACAACCTGGCCACTTTGGATTTCATCTCAACATCTTTTTGCATCAGCCCACAAGTAGCTCGTCCCCCTAGTGAAAACATGTAAATGGGAATCTAACTGGCTTCAACCAGCACTAGCTGGGATCAACTGGTTCCATTTGGAAACAAAGTGGTTCCAGTTACTGACCAACTGGTCCCGGTCATGGAAGCACTGGTTCCAGTTACAAACCGACTTGGAACTTACTGGAAACAAGACCATTCATACTGGGAGTAAGTGGAACCATTCGGCATTGGACTAGGACCTGAACCAGCTCTACTGGAAGTAAGTGCTCCCAGTAGAGCGTCTAACTGGACTCTGGCTTTGACGTAGGGTGGGAACTGGTACTATACGAGATGCAATGCCTGGCCATATTTACTGCATGGCTGCATAGCTGTTTACAAACTAAAGAAATAATTAAGTCACATATTTAGACATAGAGACAGTTAGGTGTAACATTTGAAAAAAGGATGGAGGATGGGTTATTGAACATTTTTATGTGTCCTCCACACAGAAGCGTACATTTCTGTCCAGGTGGTTTAGGACTGTAACGGGATTATTAGAAGGTGCACTGGCCGACAAAAATATAAAACACTTCCTCATAAGTTAATGGTATGCAAACATATTTTGTGTTTGACAGTCCAAAGAAGCCACATCTTGTGCATGTGCTCGGTGAGTGACTGTCTGACGTGCCTGGTTCAACATATATTTATACAGAATTGTCCAGAATGCCATATAGTACAAATGCACTACTCATTGCAAAAGTGCATAGGTTGGCTTATTAAAAGCCTTGGCAACAGACTGTTGGGCTAGATGGCCTTTCATCTTGAATATTTGAGCTTATAGGGCAAATGAAACACACACATGAAGAGATGGAATGGGCAAGAATGCATTATCTCTATGGCAAAAGTGCTACTAAATTACTGTTTACTGTGAAAAACATCTGTCCTTGTCTGCTTTTTCTCTTACTTTTTGTGCAGGTATGTTTCATTTGCTCTATGCTCAACTTTTCAAGAAGCACTCAGTATGCACAATTTCAATTTTCGTACATCCATGTCAGTGACGAAGTGGCAATAAATGCCGCTGGTACAGCGTGTCTGACTGGCATTGTGGTGTTAGCATAATGTGAGACCAACTTTGCTGCACTGGTGCCCTTGTCTAACATCGCTATGCTAATCCTGTACAAAAAACAGATCTCAAAGAAAACAGCCAGAGCTGTAGCAGGCACTCCTATGACCCCTGCACCCCCCTTTCAGCAGACTTAACCATCACCAATGCATATAGATTACTAATGAAACAATAAAGTAAAAGCAGGATAAATGTACCTAATTATTCACACAAAGCCCTCCATATTTATTTGCAGCAAGAAGCTGCCTGTAGGGCAACGCTTCTGCAAGACTGGAAATGTGGTGAGCAGGTTCGAGCCAAGGTGGCCAAGGATGCCGACTGAAGCCCAAGGGCTCCAGAGTAGACACGCACGCTCATCGTACCCAGCACAAGTGGCCCATTCTTATTTGCAAAACACCCTTTTTACACTACAACCTATGGCGCCCCATAGCAAACTTGACTAGGGTTACAGCCTGAACCCAACACTCACACCCTCTACATACCCTCTCTTTGGGAAAAAATAAAGGAAGAAAAAAATCGCTCTCAGGTTTCTAACTGAATTCCTAATGCCATAAGGAATACGCTACAAGTTCAGCCGCATCTGTGTCCTAACACAAGCGACGCAAGTGATCTTGAGGGAGTAGCAGGGGCAACCTGTGGCGATGCAGCTGGTGGAAGAGAAACTGCCCTGGGAGTTGGACTGCTGCCCACAGGCTCTAGGAGAATTGGAGTCTGTGGCGGGCTTTCAGATAATTGTGACAGTGGACTGTAGCTGCTGAGGTCGCAACCACCTGATGACGGAGACTGCTGTGGTACCAGATGTCTCCGGTTGCGGACGAGGGCAATCGCATCTGTCTGGACCACGTAGGAATGTGGACACTGCACTGGGTAAGAACTGTGCCAGCACAATCTGCATTGCGAATCCAGACTCTCTTCCCTTGCCCCAGGGAACAAAAATCCTGCAATGCATGCCAACGGTCGAAATCTTGACACTGGCGATGTCACTGGGCACTGTAGTGTCTATGGAAGTTGGCAGCGTGAGGGGATCTTGGAAGCAACGTGGCTGTTATGACTGGAAGGAGAGTCATGAGGACGCACGCAAGGAACAGGTGAGTGGGACTGTACCAAGTCATGCTAGGTGGGTTACAATACGAAGAGGTGGCCAAAGGCTAGTCTGGAGACTCCTTCTAAAGTTTGTCGACAGTCCACACCACCCACTAGCTTCACCATTGGACTGCGGGTACCTGGGACGGCTGGTGACATGGGAGAAGCCATAGCTCTGGGAGAAGACACGGAACTCTCCCGATGAAAACTGAGGTACATTGTTGCTGACAAGGGTCTCCAGCATAGCATACCTTGTGAAGACACTTTTGATAGAGATAACCGCTGTAGATGTCGTCATGCAGAGTGACAGCACTTTGGGTACCTTGAGTAGTAATGAATGAGGAGAAGGTAGTCCGCTCCTTCGTGATGAAGTATGTTCACCAGACACTCCCAGGGGTAGCTAGGCATCACTATAGGAAGCAGTGACTCTGCTCGCTGGGCCTGCGTGTTGGCGCTGTTGGGACAGTTCTCTATCGCAGACTCTCTGGCTCCCGATGGTCAGCCACCAGACAGCCTTTCTGGCATTGCGGTGGCAACGGTTCAATCCTCAGTGTCCCTCATGAATTAGGGACAGGATGTGCTTCAGGAGAGAAGCGGGCACCAGTAGACATCCCCCTCACGTGAGAAGGACATCGCTGATAGTGAGTTCAGCACGATGAGCCCGAAACTGAGCCATGCTGACAGGCAGATTCTCCTTCTGAGGCCACCCTTGTTAGCAGTAGATGAGGTAAGCGCGCTCCCAATCTGCAACTTAGTGGGCATAGAAATCTTTCAGGAGGACTGCAAAAGTCAGAGGGATAGCACGAAGCACTTCTTGCATGTACAGCTCTACCTTGTCAACGGCTGGAGTCATCAGCCACTGGGTGACAGGGTCCCGCGAGAGTTCATCTGTAGCAGTCGATTGTTTGCCAGGCACATACTTGACGTCAAACTGGTACTGAAGGAGATGGATGCAAAAACACTGGATCCGGGGCAGCATGAGGTTGAGGTCTGCGGTGCCAAGGGGCTTGACGAACGACTTATGGTCTCCCCAGGGTGAAATGGAAGCATTGTAGAAACTTGTTAAACCTGCTGATGGCCCAGGTGACAGCCAGTGCCTCTTTTTCAATCCGGCTGTACCTTCATTTTGTGCACGTCAGTGCATGAGTGGTGTATGCAACTGGTCAGTGGTTCACTGATGGCTGGTCTTCAAGTACTGCAGCCAGCCCAAAAGAACCAGCACCTGCAGAAACTGTTGTCAGGAGTGCAGGGTAGTACTTTGTGAGGCAGATGTCTGAAGACAGCACAGTCTTGACCTTGTCAAATGCTGAGGCTTGCACTGGTCCCCCCGTCCAGGCTGCATCCTTGTTCAGGAGACTGGATTGGTGCAGTCGTCTGAGACGGACCCAGGAGGAAGCGACCAACGTGGTTGAGACTTGGCTAGTTACGTGAGCTCCGCACTCATGCTCTCTACAGGAAATGCCCACCCTAGTTTTGTAGATCACACATGGTGGTGCTAGGGGGCTCTGCAGCGCATGAGGCAATGGCTGCAGTGTGCTGCTGACCCCCATGGCTGGTAGTGATGTTTTTTTTTTGAAGAGACAATTGGGATGTCACTGACTTTCCGCTCTGCTATTGATACACGGTATGGTCAGCAACGCACGATGGACTTGCCATCTGTCTCTATCCGGTGTGTGGTAACGGAGGTCTGAAGTGGGGTGCGTGTCAAATGAATGTTTATGTTTTTGCAGTCAGCCAAGCAACTGCTGTGACTCTAGTCAGGTCTGGAATAATAGCAGCTGCAAGAGAACATTATCACAGATGATGTGAGAGATCTCATGAGCGCTTGCCCCGATGGATTGAGCCATGCTGGAACTATGACGTTAGCAGGTCAAATGTCACTTTACACATGGAAAACGATCACAACACATGAAAACAAGAGAGAAATACTATCCACACACAAAGGAAAAAACACAATAAAACTGAAAGTGCAACGTAACTTGCCTGCGACGCTATATGTTCCTCTACATTAGGCGTAGTCCTAACAGCAGTCTGCCAACAATGGGCCTCGCTTCCATGTACACAGTAGCTGCCCAAGTAGAACGCCCTTACTTTGCAGCACAGGTTTGCCAATTGAGTCCTCTCAGTAGTGTTGTGTCCAATTTGCCCATGTCGATGAACTGGACTTCTAGCAGTCATCACTCAGGTAGAGCCTTGTTGATCTCCGCCGCCTGCTCTCCTGGCTGACGTGCTAGTCGCCAGTTCAGTGTTAGGCCTAGCCACAGCCTCGGCCTCTGCTTCCAAGTTGTGCCCGGCCCCCAAGGAGACCTGGCTCTCTGCGGTTGATTACTAGCTCATGCAGCTTTTCCTCCGAAAGCTGCATGAGCTAGTTTTCCTGACGGCAATCAGCAAAGTGAGAGGTTGGTCGCACAGGCGATGGAGAATGACGAAGTGGTGGTGGGGAGTGACGTCTCACAGGATAGTAGAGGCCATGTAAGATGCTGCACTTGGAGACCCAGAGCGGGTGAGAGGCAGAGCATAGAGACAGCGCTGGAAGGGGGCTTCCGCATAAGTAATTCCATTCGCATACATTGGATACATGACACTCGTCTTGCTGACGCTTACGTCAGAGGCATGCAATATTGGGCCGGTATCTACAGTAATAACATATGGGACATGTTGGCCGCGAAGACGGTAGGTGCCAAGAGGGTAGAGCTAGGTGCAGCAGTAGGGATGGAAGCCAGTTGGGCTGGTGTCGGTTTAGCACACGCCGGTTATACAATAACTGGCAAGATTCCAGGAACTACAGCATATAATAGTTGGGGCCTCGGGTTTATATGTTCCTTGTAGCCAGCGCTAGCCATAGATGCCAACTACTCCTCTACAACGTCTCGAAAAGTGGCACTGGAGGCATGGTGAGGCAAAGAACCTACTGCGAAGCCAAGGAACTGGAGTTCTTCATGTATTTATTGAGCCAATCATCACGCCTAACGTGCAGTCTGTTGCAGTGATGTTATCGGCTGTGTCCGGCTACAGACAGACTCAAGTCGGTCAAGGCGCTGGCAGGCAGCGACAATATCAGTGAGAGTGTCGGAGTTCTTGATGGCCAACGCATTGAACACAACAGTCCCGATGCCTCAAGTATGTGCAAAACTCTGGCCGATTCGGTCATGGCCACGTTCACACATTGACAAAGGCTCAGGATGCCCTCAATGTATGTGCACGAAGTGTCAGAGTCCCTGAGTAGCTGTCTATGAGTGTTGAGCTCTTAGGGAAGTGATGGTGCATTGAATCGCCGGTGTAAGAAAAAGTTGTTAAAGCTCTCCCAGTCCGAAAATTAATTTTGTGGCTGAAAAACCAAGTCTTCGCCACTCGTGTAAAGCAAAGGGACACGTAGTGTAGCTTGAGTTGTTCATCCGATCACTCGATCATAGTCGTCGAGCCAATCCTCAACGCCCCCTCCGCAGAGTCCAGGGAACAGCTGGGGGTTGCGTTGGTGACCGTTGAATATCCAACAGAGAGGGGCTGCAGCAGTCGAAGCCAAGAGGGCAGACATAGAAGAATTGGTTGGCATGTCCTGGGATATGACGGTGGGCAGCTGGCACCCTCACCGTCCTGATCAGAGCTCCAGGAGGGAGATCGGGGTGGAAGGGGACCTAGGACTGAAGAGCCCTCTCCAGCGCTTATGAGGATGTGGCTGTCATGACGTATTTATTAGGCCTCATTGATGCTGCAAACTGCCTGCGCCCAAAGCACCGATCAGACGCCTGATGATGACCCACAATTGGTGAAGAAACTCATGTGATGATGAATGTGTACACGTGACGAAAAAGAGCCTACTAAGTGCTCACAATGTAATATTTGCTGACCTAGTGTTCGCATGTTTCATATCTGGGGGCCGTTCTAATTTCAAGCCAACGGTGACAGCTGTTTTCGTCCATGATGACATGGCTTTGTGGATCCATCGTGTGCGGCGTGACGTATGCAGGGTGTCTACCAAGTTGACATTGCTAAATTCCCTGAGATTTCCAGGTTTTTCCTGAGTATTTCTGAAAAATTCCCTGAGTGGCACATAACCTTTTTTCATGTCGATGCGGGTAGGCACCATGTCACACAAAGCAGTCACTAGTAAGCATGTTGAACTTTATTGAGGGCCAAATTAAAAAAAAGCGCTTTCCCAGATGGCCAAATTGTGAAATTGCGGATTTTGAATGTACGAAATGCGTAAGGTCATAAAACATTGTAAAAAGATCAGGAACAGTATTTTGGTGTCAGCATCACTTATAAATGCAAATTGTAAACAATTTGCACTGTTCTAAAATACTATTAAAATAGTATTTTAGAACGTGGTGCTGCTTGAAAAACGGGTCTACACGCAGCGCCTTATAAAACACATAAAACTCACACATAAAACGCATCTTTGTTCTCTCGGAGCAAGCAGCTGTGTTGGCACACATACGGTATCTTCTCTGCGTGCAGCTGCCTTGGGCAGAGTAATCAAGAACTGCAAGAATCCCTCGTAAGTGCCGATACTAGACAAGCCGAAAGCTACACCAATAAAGATGAAAATCAACTTCCACCACCTCTGCAAAGCAGTGCCGATGAAGATCAAAAACATGGCTTCATGCGCCTACGTTGCCCATGCCCATCGACATCGCCGCAGACTGCGCGGCGCAACGCCCCCACCCCCCCAGTTAGAAATCAGTTCTGTTTATCTCCGCAAGGAGTTAAAGCCCTAACCACACGTACGCGGTACAACGCGTCATCGTGTGGCATGTAGAATCGGCGCCGCGTCCTCCCCCATGGAGAGAGGGTGCGCAGCTTCGTGGCTTCGTGTAGCCGCACGCCTTTACCTCCAAGGAACAGGACGCGGCGCCGAGTCTTACCGGCACACGGTGACGCGTTGTACCACGTACGTATGGTTAGGGCATAACACAATCATTAAAAACGCTTCTTGTAAGTCCTAGGATTATTAGAAAGTCCTAGGATTATTGTAAGTCCTAGGATGCATTAGAAAAACCGATGGGTGCCTGGCGGCACTGAGAATCGACCCCAGTACCTCGGGCATCGGAGGCGCAGCTGTGCATGACTTTGGGCTTAGAAGACGAGCGTATCGGTTTTTAGCTTCAGTAGTAAACCACGAACTTTCTTCCCGCGCCTTTTCTTTCGAACACATCTTTCTTTAGTGTTGTATGTCTCCCCTGCGCACTCAGCACAGCTAGTACACGCTGCGGTTACTTGCATGCTTTTTCTTTTTTTTTTTTCGTCCTCCGATTTCTCTGGGGGACTTCTTTGTTCTCACATTCCTTGTTTTTCTTCTTCGTCTCCCGTCCCCCCCCCCTCTGCTGTCCTAAGCTGCCCCATAAGTTTCTCTCCGCATGCAGTGCGCTTTGGTCACGGTTTCCGGTTGTGAAAAGCGTGCGCCTCAGTTACAATAGCAACTGGGGACATCGGTCGACCTCTAAATGACGTACAAGCCCAATGCTGCTGCACAAAAAGAATTTTGAAGGACTTCTGCCACAGTTTCTCGAACTGTTTCAGGGCGCTTGTTCCTTTCCACAGGGAGTGCTTCGTCTCCGGTCATGGGGCACAGGCTAAGAGCTTTTGCTTAAAACAGAGGTGATGTCGCTCTCGGCTCTCCCTGCACAACACCTCCTTTCTGTCACATTCATGTTTGCCGTGATTTTCTGTATGTGCCACAACTCCAACAAAAGCCTAGCTGCTTCACAGATTCATGCGAATAATGACAGCGTGTCGAAGTCTATGTTGTGGTCGAACTTTTCGCAACGCTCTGCAAACCCGTTGCTTTTCGACTCCATTCTCCGTGCAACTGTTCTTGTGCAGGCACATTCTTCACTAAAAGCTTTTACTTTCGCCTATGTGACTCGCTGGGCATTGTGAACTCCCCGGGGAACCTTCTAAATAACTCTTGGTGTTTTACTTTTGGATATCCGTCCTATGGCCGTGGCAGTAATGCGCGAGCGTACACATGACATTGTGAGTCAGTGACGCCAGCTTTCCCGGGAACTCTGGCAAGCGGTTTAATCCCTCCTCCAGGATCGTACGGGGCCGCGATGCGCCGCACTGATCGTTGCCCGCGCTGGTGTGGACGCAGCGCAGGAAATTGCCTTTCTTGGCATAAAATGTATTAAATTGCATCTCCAAATTTATTTATTGGAATCTCCAACCCCCACCCCGCCCCTCCGCCCCCCCTTCCCCCCGGGGTCACTCTGGATCCACCCGTGGCTGCGGTCGTGTGCTCCTCCGAGGTAGAAATGGATGAGTCCATCAAGCCCTTGCTATGTTCTCAGCCCTTGCATTTTGCAAGAAGAGTTCATTTGGAAGTGTGGTGTCGGGTATCGTCTGAGTTCATTTCTAAGGCTGAGGTCAGGTAGCATCTAGACAGTCTACCGTTGGTGAGGCGTGCGTTGGCCGTGGTCGGCAGTTCCTAGGTGCTCGCTCGCGCTGTTTGTGCATCGTGCTTTGCTGCTTGAATATTTCCAGAACAAGCCCCGAAAGATTGTCCCGCTTCCCAAAAGAACTATAATGATAATAATTATTTTTATGGAGGTTTAACGTTCAAAAACCAAAGATATAATTATGAGAGACGCCGTAGTAGAGAGCTCCGGAAATTTCGAGCACCCAGGGTTCTTAACGTGCACCTACATCTAAGTACACGGGCTTGAAACATCCCAAAAAAACTACAAGTGAACGTGCCGTTTGCGTCGATTGTGCCCATTCATGTCCACGTCCATACAGACTAGCTGTTTTCTGCAGTGAGGCAACAGTAAATGTTTTCAAAAATAACTGAATGGAAAAGAGCATGATGCTGCATTTACATTGCTACACGAACAAGCAGCGGACATGAAGCACATGCGGCGTAATTACACTATCAATTCTACAACTCCCACAGAACCGCGTACTGCAGTGCCTGCTTTGCATTTCTCCCTTTTATCACTGGCCGTCAGTTAGAACCGCATTTCTTAGGGTCTAGGTAGATGTGTGCAAACCGTTACTACTCTGACACGAAGAAACGAGTAATTTTGCACGGGCCGACTGCGATCTATATTTCAGAGGAACTTTTCTTCAAGCTGGAAGCCTTTTTAAAGTTTTCGGGGAGGCTAGAGCTGATGGGGTTTGTCCGGAGAAAAGATGCTGAATCGGTGCATTTCAAGGACACATGGCATATATCCTTCGATAACATCTGTTAATATTCTGAGTGTTTATCCCCATCAATTATACTATAATCAATGTTTACCTAAATGAAGTCAATAAGGTCCGGTAAGATAACCGTGCACAGGTTTCTCCTCCATCGGCGGGGAGGAGGAAAGGTTCCCCCCTAGTTATTAGGTCAATGTATCAGACCGACTTTGCGCCCACCCCCCGCCTCCTAACCTCTCAGATGACTGGGAAGGGGGGGGGGGCACGCCTTCCGCTCCTCCTGTGCGCACGCCTATGCCGGCCAATATTAGTTGTGTTGTATGTTCGAGTTCATTTTGTCATGTGCGCGCACATTTGTGGAAAAGACTGCGTGCATACAAACGCACAAGATAACAACGCTAGGCGCACACTGGCCATGTGTATGCGCCGTAGCGTGTCTAGACACATAAAGCGAATTTTTTTTCATAGACCGAGACACGACAAGCAAAGCCGAAAAAAAAAGAAGAGCCCGCATGCGAGGACGGAAAGTGGGGAGGAAGGGAGTGTGCACTCATCCCTTCAGTTACTGCGAGTTCAGCTATAACCCCCCTCGTTTACTCGTGCCCACGACGTCCACAGGGCGTCAGCAGTACAAGGCACCTGGATGTGGCTGTGCCTATAGCGCCAAACATTACTACTATGGTAACGTGTTAGAAAGGAGCGGGAGGCTGGCGTGGCTACGGAGAGGACGTGCTTCATACAGTCGCAGTCAAAACGCGACAATGAAGGCTCTCTAGGCGCCGCAACAATCTGCTTTGGGCTGTTATGCGTGCCTCCCCAAAAATGCACTGCCGAGGCTGTACATATGTTAGCTTTTGTACTCCAGGGCAAAACTTTTTAACGAGAGAAGGATCCCCTCTTTCGTCACAACCTCGGCAGCCCTTTTATGGGGGTGGGGGGTTACGCATATTAACAGCCCAAAGCGGATTATGGCGGCGCCCAGGGAGTCTTCGTTGACAGGTGCATAGTTATAGCCAGCGTCACCACGACTTCCGTACTTCAGTTGATTTTCCCTGACAGAAGCCCCAATTCCCTGAGTTTTCCCTGAGATTTTCCAGACTGCTCATATTCCCCGAGATTTCCCAGTTTTCCCGGTTGGTAGACACCCTGGCAATTGTCCATGGAAGAGGAAGCACTGGCCAAAGCCATAATGCAGCCATTTTGAAGAAATTCACTTACGTTATGAATGCAAGTTGTTCTCTGCAAATTAGAGGACCTGGAGGTACAAATACTGCAGAAGAGTTTTGATGGCTTGAGCACTGCCATGATACAACATTCAGTTCAAAGCAGTGCTTTCCGCTTGGTGTTACTCGACAACACATTGTTGCTAGCACTTGTGGGTTTTGCTACTTATTTACAGAGCCTCTGTCATGAGTAAGGAGACGGGCTCAAAAGAAGACAGAGATGAAGTAGCACAGGGGAACAGTCAAAAGCATACAAGGCATGTGCCAGAGGTGGAAAAGAAGGGATGGTGTGCGTAGGATGGAAAGTTTTTGATGGTACATGACACGTCTGAACACATCACTGGTCGAAGGAGGGCTTGAGACACGTGACTGAGGTGAAGACGAAAAAAAAAGAAGGTTGAGCTGGCACTATTCAACTTGGCACTGGCGAGGACGGTTGGTCCACGAGCTACGCTCTGATGGTGTGGACATCTGGCGACTGGCCGACATGTGAAGCTGGTGCTTCGAAGAGGCATTGATGATGGTGGCCCAGTTCAGGAGGGGCACTTTGGCGCTGCATCTAATCATGGCTGGTTAAGATGAGCCAGCGATGATCCCTCTACAAAAGATGGCTGGTGGTCACGTGATAGTCCTCTGAATGGCCCAGCTGTGGAGAAGTGCGGCGATGTGTCACAGTCGAGTAAGCTTTTTAAGACGATTCAAGGTTTCTTCAGATGACAAGGCCTAGCAGGATGAAGGCATGGCGGTATCCAGAATGACAGCGACGACTTTGGAGATGTGAACAAGGAATCTACGATACAGTCAGTGATGAAGAAGTTAACATTTAATGAGAGGAAAGGAGGAGATGTCGGCCTGGAGAGTGAGTCTCTGGCTTGCTACTCCTCACAGGGGTAAGGGGAAAAGGGATAAATAGAGATCGAGGGAGGTATGAGAGGTGATGATAGCAAAGTAATCAGTTACTATAGAAGTCCTATAAGCGGATGTACACCATGCACAGTAGTCTTTACAGCACAGTATTAGAGATGGGCATCTAAACCTGTGTCACACAAAAAATTAAAAAGGGCCTTTAAGTTGCGTTGGGCATGGCCTGTGTGCTTCCATGCACCTAAATGTTTCTCCTCCGAAAAGGGCCAGGAATCCAAACCATCTACCACTGCACTGAAGTGTTCTCCTTTCTGCCGAATATTGAGGCCACATGCAGAGAATATGGTGTATTGTCTCTCATGTGTGACACGCAGCAATCAGGTCTCTCTTCCTGTCCGATCTTAAAGAGATATCTGTGAGTGTCGGCAACACCCAATCGTAGTCTGTGCAATAGCATCTTTTGATCTCGTTGTAGCCGGACTGGAAGACAAAAGCACAGGCCGGCGTCCAGTCTGTGAAGGCGCTCTTGTCGAAGGTAAGGGTCATCCCATAGTTGCATCACTGAGGCTTTCATGGAGCTGGAGAGCAAGGCATTGACATCGCGTTGTGAAAAATTGATAGTCAGTTGGCCGGTGATATCTGCCACTTTCACTTCTGTGTCAGGCTGTTCATTCCCAGTGATCCCACAGTGGCTGGGAATTGCAAATTTGTGTACGCACGGAGAAGCCTCATTAAGGAGGCTCGTGATCTCACTAACAAGAGGACCATAAGCGGCTCCTTGCTTCATATAGTTCATTATTAGTTGAAGTGCCGGCCTAGAATCTGAAAATAATGTCCACTCCGCAGGACTTTGTTGTAGAATATAGCAGACAACTTCTCGGACACCGGTCAGTTCAGCAGCAGTAGGCAATGCATGATGCACTACCTTGAAGTGTTGCATCATGCCTATGGTAGGTATCATGAAAGCTGCTGCCGAAGATGTCTGTGTCACAAAGCCATCAGTAAAATATGCACTGCACGTCCGTACATATACGCAATATAAGACAATGTGAAATACTTGAGTCCATCAGCTGGCAGGTTTGATTTTTTAGTAATTCCAGGGATCAATAATCGTACGATCAGCTTTGGCATCACCCATAGCGGTAGGTTGGGTGTGAATAGCGGTGTATAATTTGATGGCAGCAGACCTTGCCACAGCAGCACCGCTTTCGAGTATGCAGCGTTAGGCCGCCTGCTAAGAATTCCGGCTAGTGGATGGTCTCTGTGTCTGGTCAGTAACCTCAGGTGCACTCGCAGTGGTTCTTGTTGAAGGTAGATGCGAGCTGGACAGGCACGTGCTTCTGCAATAGTGCCCCACGTAGAAGCACATCGAGGTACATGAAGGCAAATTCTTAGGCCACGAGCCTGAGCAGCTTCGACTGTACGGATAGCATATGCACTCACACGAGAAAGTACAAGGGCACTGTAGCGGAGGTATCAAACAAAGAGTACTTGGTACAGCTGCAAAATTGATGGTTTAGATGGCCCCCACAATTTTGCAGACATATGCCGATTTATTTGGACAAAGCTGTCTAGCTTCTTCCTCACTGCTGTGGTGCATTTCGACCAAGATAAATCACGGTAGATAACTCCAAGGAACTTGTAGTGTGTTACTGAAGCAATTCTTTTCCCATCAATGTAAATAGGATAACAGGCCACTGACTTCCGTGTGAATGCAATGGTTTCACTTTTTGTTGGTGAGAGTTGCAGTCCTCACTGTTGAGGTATGTCGATGTTCAACTTCTGTTGTACTTATTGTCTCTCAACAGCTTAACGAGGCCAACGAATACGATATTAAACAACGGACTCAGGACTCTTCCTTGAGGCACACCCCGATAGACTGGATAATTCTTTGTGTCACCGTCTGCAGTTGCCATATTTTTTCTTTCTTGAAAGTAGCTCGCCATCCACTGACGCAGGCGGCTGCCAATGCCATAGTCTTCAAGAGCATTGAAAATCACGTCATGCAGAACATTGTCAAATGCACCTTTGACGTCAAGAAATACAGCGGCTGTCGATTGGTGGCACTGTTTCTGATGTTCAACGGTGGTCACTAAGTCAATCATGCTGTCATTTGAGGATCTTCCCTTTCGAAAGCCTGTCACCGCCTTTGGATATACATCGTGCTTCTCCAAAAACCATTCTAAGTGCATCAGAACCATGCGTTCCATAATTTTTCCTACACAGCTGGCAAGCGCCATAAGTCTGTAGGAAAGCATATCGCGGGGACACTTGCCTGGTTTTGACAATGCCATGATTTTGCTTCTCTTCCAGTGTGCAGGCACAGTTTCAGATTCCCATGAAAGGTTGTAGAGAAATAGAAGCTGTTCAGTCGCTCGAGAGCCTAGATGGTGCAAGAGAGAATAGGTGATTCCACCAGGTCCGGGTGAACTGGAGTGTCTTGAAGCAGAAATCGCTGCACGTAGCTCTTCCAATGTGAATGGCAGATCAAGACGAGCATCTTTTGTTGGAGGTGCACATTGAAGCAGTGGAGCGACCGTTGCTGCAGAACCCAACAGATGTAAGCAGAACTCCTCCGCGATCTGCTTTTCGCTGCAAGACTTGATGATGACCAAGGCTTCACTTCACTTTATTTTCCTTAAAGACCTCACACTGGAGGTATTACATAAGGGGTGGGGTTTTACACAATTTTACATCAAATAATGGCTACATACATTCATTGAATCATGGCAGATTTTAGTTTATCAAAAAATGATGATGAGCAGGCGGTTTCGACGATATGGCGGGGGAGGCAGTTCCAGTCCGCTGATGATCGACAAAAGAAAGAAAGAAGAGAGAGGCTTCAAAGGGATGTTATTGCTGAGGAGATGGTAGGGCTCGTACAACGCGCCATATCTTCGACAGTGGTTTTCTGGGGTCCAGGGTGGTGCAAAATGACTTCCAGCGTTGTCTGCCAAGCTTTTCCAAGTATCTGAATCCTTTTTTTTTCCCATGGCGGGATGTCCTCAAGTCTGAGATTGACTTAGTTTGCCTATGCTTCCACTCAGCTCGACGTCTCACTGCCCGCAGCTCTTCACACACAGCATCGACGGGTTTTCTAGAATTTGATGCTTCGATGACGCGTGTTGTTGCATGAACTGACGTGGTAATTTGCTCCTCAATCTCCTGCAGAGATACAATGGAGGCGCACAAGACCTGTATGTCATATTGAAAAGCCTCCCAGTCTGTGTATCGCTTGCGGGACATGCCGAGTCCGGTAAACCCTTTTAGTTGCACATAACTTGGAAGGTGGTCGGTGCACCGGGTAGCAGACGATAAAAGGCACTGGGAAGCAATAGCCAAGCCGAGACAGCTACTGTACATTGTATTATGCAAATACATCGGTAAGCCGTCATTGCTTGTGAAGTCTAGAAGTAGTCTACCTCGAGTGTTTGCGACACTGCTGCCCTAAAGATGGGGACGCACGTTGAAGTCATGAGGTCCTTGGCTGGAGTCAAGGATATGTTTCAGGTGCCCAGCGTTGAATCTGTCCCTCGGAGAAATGTTGCCACCGATGATTGATATCGTGGGCTGCTTTAGTTTCAAAGTTACAGACGCATACTCGTTACTGCTATGCACAGGAATATGGTTTTGCGAATGTGGGGGATCACACCGCACACATAATGGGTTTTCCGCTCGTCTGGAACAGGAATTGCTCGTATCCAGATAATCTAAATGGCGATGTCATGTTGGGTTCACATATCACAGCCACAGCAAAACGATATTTCAGCATTCTTTGCTTAAAATCTGCGAGGTGGCCTCGAAGACCTCGTGCATTCCATTGAAATACAACAGAGTGGCTAATCCTCTCTCTCAGTGATAATGGTGAATATCGGGACGCCATGACTTCTGCTGTGTTATATAGCAACGGGTTCTAATGCGTCGAGAATTTGCACCGCTGCCTTTGCAACAGGCATCTTAACTCGAACAAGGAGCATTCTCAATGCAAGAATCAAATGTTCAAGCATTGTTTTGATTTGCCCATCTGATGAACTCTGCGGTCCATGTTAGCTCTGTGATGACTGCACTTCCGCGCTATGAGGCGGCAGGCAGGGCCATATAGTACTCTCCTTGGTGTTCTTCAAACAAGATGCGTCTGGAGGCGCTGTGGCCGTCTCTTGGGCAATACGCCCTTGCACTGACTCCTCGGGGAGTAGAGGTTGTTGTGCCCTTGCCAATGTTGATCTACTCCTGCGATTGCGAGAACGCCTCTGGCAACAGTGCACTTTAGTAGCTGCTTCTTTGTGCATAGAGTGATCTTCCACGATTTTCTTGAGCACGGAAATTTCAGTCTTAATTTTCGGACACTATTTCGACCATGACTGATGTGGTCCATTGCAATTTGGGCATTTCAGGTTAGGCACCTCACATGTTGTCTCATCATTGTCTCCACCACAGCGGGGACATGCCAGTTTGTTCACACACACAGCGCTCACATGCCCAAGTCTCTGACAATTACAACACTGTAATGGCCTGGGAATGTATGGATAGACAGGATGCTTCACATACCCTACTTTCACATGCGATGGTAAGTTATCTCCTTCAAAAAATAGCTTCACGCACCTGGACCACCCAAAACGGTGAATGTCCGTGATGTGCATAGCCGAGAATATCAACGACGGTAGCTCGTCATCAATATCCATGTCCACATCATGGATCACTCCGGCAATGGTGCAGCCTAAATGTGCAATGAAGGAGCGCACAGGTATGCTTTTGAGCTGTGTCACAGCTTTCAGTGCGTTGAGGGTTGGTCGTGTGGACACATCAACGGCGAGTGTATTCCTTCTGGGATTAATACGGACCTCCCTTACTTTTCCTGGAGCTAATCTGCCGAGATAGGCAGTAAGAGTTTGTCTATACAGGGAATTCAGGTGGCCTGAAGAGACAGGGGCATAGGCGATTGCGTACGCTTGCTCCGACGGCGGTGCACTGTAGCTGAGTTCACTCACGCTTAAAGTTCTGCAAAGCTTCCTCTTCAAGCGGCAGTTCGTGGCCTCAGCATATCCTCCATCAGATTCCATGTCCTCCACGTCAGAGCACCTTGTTGACTTTGGTAGAGCCGCGTTGAGATGCTCAGATGCAGTACTGCCACTGGAAGCTCCCTGGCCACCCCCTTGGTCTTGGTGGCCGGGACATCCGTCATTGCTTTCGATACAGTGCCCAGTGTGGAGGCGCCGGTAGCAATAGATTTAAACAGGATATCAGAGTCAGATAGCAACAGCAACTGTTCTGAAGCACGTTTTCTTCCTCACCACCCAGTCAGCGATGATGCTACCACACTGCTTAAGCAGCGAAAATTCGGAGAACCGACAACACGATGGCTATGACAAAGGCAACAACAAAGCGGGAGTCATACACCTGCTTCCATATAAGACTGACACCATTACTAGGAGCGTAGTGGCAGGTTTGCCAGACTCGTGGCAGTAACACCAACATAAAAATGACAGAGTTTGCTGTGAATAAAACATTTATTATTGGTAAGAATTACTATCACTTAAGTGTTTGAGTATTCAATATACATATCTGTGTGAGTGGTTTTCTGCACTGTGGAGTAAAAGTCCTGTTTGCTGTGCTTGAGAATCGCTGCCGTCTACCTTTTGAGTGGGCCTTGCCTCCATAACCCTTCCTCCAAAACTAAAAAAATTCTTAACAGCCTCTGCGGTACCAGTGCTTTGCAAAAACTTCTGCAGAATAGCATAAATATTTATTAAGCAAATACTCATAGTTATACCTGCAAACCGCTCTTATCTCTGAGAGACACTAGCATCAGAGGTCAGACACCAGGTGTGTACTTTAAGACCTCTCGCCTTTCCAGGCATACGAATTTGAGCAGAAATCTTGACCTAACAGGGCAGTCTGCTGCGTTTTTCACCCTCTCTTTATCAGATGGCACAAACTCTGCAGATGGTGATTGCTAATATCGACTTTACCAGGATTAGAAGCATGAGAATAAGATGAATTGGAATATGAAATTAAAATCATGCTGTGCATGATTTCGATGATGGCAAAATCATGTCTATATGCAGGATATGGCCCTTGAAGGAATGTGTACAATGTAGGCTGGTTAGTACAAGTTATGATCAGATTAATGAAGGGCACATGAGATAGCTTTTCACTTCTAAATGCTAAAAAAAATGCAGAGTGCAAGTCTTGACTAAGTTGTGGTGTATTCACAATAATAGCTTGAGTTTCTTCTCAACAGGACTTAGAGGCCATAGTCCTTTGTTGCACACATTAGGCTCAAGGGCAATACCTATTTTTTTTTTGCTGGAACAAACACTGTTACAATATTGAACTCACGCACTCTTTTTTAGGTACAGTGGAACCCCGTTCATACGTTTTTCAGCGGACCGGGGGGGAAAACGTAACAGCCGGGAAAACGCAAGAGTGAGGAAAGCTCCAAAAACGAATGAGAACAGGGCCGCTTTGACTTCAAACAATTCGCCGACCGATAATTCGGACAACCGCGCGGTACCGCCAGTGCCCCCATAGACTTAATGTGTTAAGACGACCGATACTACGGACGGTTTCTAGCTCTAAATTCTATAATTGGGACTCCGTTCGCGGCTGTCGAGCGCAGTGAATGGGCCGCCATCATAGCCTTCGGCGCCCCGATGAGAGAAAGTATGGCCTCAGAGATCGCAATCAAAACTGTGATCATTGACGCTTAGTTAAGCGTGACGCGCCAATTTTGGAGGCAAGTCACCCCGTCACTGCGATCACCGCATCCTGCTCCGGCACCCCGCGCGTGGTTTGTGATTGCGAGTATGGCTGGTCGGCTGGACGCGTCGGGTCCGCGATCGCTCGATAGCGCTTTCACGTTCCGTGTTCAGTGCTTGTTTACCGTATTTACCCGCGTAATTTGCGCCCTTACATAATTTGCGCACCCCTGATATTTTGCGAGCTTTACAAAAAGAAAAAAAATCCTCGCATATTTTGCACTCGCCGTCCGGCCTGAACCAGCTCGCCGGCGTGCACGCACGGACAGACTTTGGACAGCCGCGCGGCCGCGAGCGCAATGTCCCTTTTTCCAGTTCTTTTCCCCGGAAGCCCCTGGAACCCAAAGTACGGTCGCTAGAATAAAAGCACGCGAGTGGGGGTGACGAAAACGGCTGAAGCAAAGATCAAACGCACCCCCGGCCCATCTCCGTCGCTCGGAAGCGATAACATCACCCCTATCGGGACGCCTGCTGTCGAAGCGGGGAGGAAACGCCCCGGCAGTCTTTAACGAGCATGAAAAGACGCAAAGGCGGGAGGGAGTGTCACTCGGCTGCCGAGCGATCGCCTGGCTGCTGAGATAGATAGCGCTGGCGCTTACGCTATCTCGGCAGCCATCAGCGAGCGGCGATTCCTGCAAGCGTGACCAAGACTGTCAAAAGTCAAATCAAAATAGCCGTGCCCGGGCGGGTACGGCGTGCCAGGCTGCGACGCATCATGCGGGAACGGGCCCACAGTTGCGGCGTAACAGTGGGGTTCGCAATACATGGGATCCTATGGGAGTTATGCCGGGACCGATCAAAAACAATGTAACAGCCGGGAAAACACAGCAGTGAGGAACGTAACAGCGGGGTTCCACTGTAATTGTCAGGCAGTACTTGTGCAATGTCAGTAAAGTTTGTTTTCGCATGACTGCATGCATAAAGTATATCGTGTGCTTACTTTTTCACAGTGCTTCATATGGCAATGTATGTAAAATTGCTACAAAATGCATAACTGCACGAGGGCATCCCAGAAAGCATTTGTGATTCTTTCACAGCCAAAACACAACCTGGAAATGTTTTAATGAATAATGTCAGCTCCCAGCAACTTACATAGAAAGAAGCCTTGTGGAGTCCTCTGCATTGTGTCACATGCTAGGATGCCTACTCGCAAGTTCACATATACCGGAGATTGCTGAAGTATTTGGACACCCTGGCATCGAGTGAGATAAGTTCAGTAATTGGGACAAGTTGCCTACTGGAAATGTGCTTCTTAAAGCAGTTTGACTGGAACGAGTTACATATGAGTTAGAAATTTTCACCTCTGCCCTATACCAAAACATTGCGCTACTACACACTACTACTTGCAGAGATATTCCCTTTTTAAATAGATATCGGCATTCTACATATCCTGGAGAATCCCTATGCCGTTTCATTAATATATAGGAGAAATGCAAGTATGCAAAAGGCTGCTTATAAAAGCTGAAATTTCTGAAAAAATTTGAACAGTGAAAAACGAGTTTGAAAGCTTGAGATTCTATTCTTGGGAATATTAGCACAATTAGGGAAAATTTTACCAAAATGAAGGGTATTCTGCTCAAAGAGCTATCCGAATTGTTAGAACACTTTCACTACAACAAAATTTTGTTGTGGCTAGCCATGCACATCCAAGGTTCTGCTTGCAGAAGTGGCCGGTCTTAATGCAAAGTTTTGTTGTTTGTTGTTTTGTGGGGTTTAACGTCCCAAAACCAGTTCTGATTAATGCAGTCTTCAGCGTGCCAATATTGCACAGGACTGTAGAAGCAAGTTCTTCAACCGGTGTTGGACCGCTTTCGAAGAATTCAATCTTCCTCTAAGGCGCACTGAAAAATACCACGGAAGTGTCGACCTCGCAACCATGAACACGGCGGTAGGTGTTGGTGCTAGGCCTGTCCTGATGCCAGAGGATCGTTGGATGCAGTGTTTCTTTATAGCACCCTACGCTGTATTCTACGGTATGTGCATCCAGTTATAGTGTACTGGGCGTGTAAATCGTGGTTTTTCTGGGCTTGTGATTGTGGAAATAATGTAGACAGATTGTAAAAAGTTTGAGTCATGACAGCAGTGCTGCACCGATATGATTCACAGTATATAAAAGACAACAGTAAATGCATGCACTTGGAAACATTCGCTCCCTCAAAATGAGCAACTCCTCTTTGCTTATTGCGGGCAGTCAGTCGCAGCAACGTCAACATGAAAACATCAGCAAAAAGGAATCTTGGACAACCACATGACTCAGCCCTTTTTCCCTGCTGAAACTGATCTTAAAACCAAAATACTTGCTTTTCAAGGTGCTTCAGAAGCAGCTCAGCACAGAAAAGCAGAACTGTATCAAAATTGTACAATATGTAGAGCTGTCTGTCCTTGGCTTAACTGTCTGTTGATTTCCACAGGTTGTGTCTAACAAAGAAACCAACCTGATCTATTCCCCTTCTTTATTTTATTAATAAGAAACTGAAGCATCAAATAATAAACAGAAATGTCAATTTTTTTTCATAAGAAAATGGCATTTGACACTGTGTAAAGCCAACGCACTCAAAACACTGATGCACAGCTACTTTTCCCATTAGCAAGTAAGGATGCAAGCACCACATTCCATGAGCAGACAGGTGTGACCGCTATGCTATAATACCATTATACATAATTTATACATAATTTGCACTTTCACTGTATTTTGAAAGTGTCTATGGGGCCATCGTATGCAGCAAAAACTTGATTTTGTTCTCATTTTTCAGTCCTGATCATTTGTCACATGAAGTGATTGTTTTATGTGGTATGAGTGAGGCAATTACAGACGGCAAAAAAGAGAAGACAGTAAATCCTTCCAATATTTAAGCCATCTGGTGAGCAGAGGTGAAGAGTAGGGAGCCAGCACAAACCACAAAAAAGTAGTACTCACTGAAAAACTAAGCACGTGAACAGCACCGAGCATTTGATATACAATAACCAAAATACTATGCTGGTACTACACTCCAAACACAACAAGACGGCACAAGCAAGACTAACTCAAGGCACCCAATTTTAGCTACATGCACAGGAAGAAGAGAAACACAAAGGGAAAAAGTAGTTACTTCTTGATCAAAACACACGTTATTAAGGAATATGATAAGATTACAGGCAATCATTTTGCTATAGTTAAATGTGTGTCAATCAGTGGGGAAATCGTAGGTTGAGCTCCCACCAACAGCAGGTCGTCTGCTTCCTCTTTCATTTTGTTCCTTTATTATCAAGTGCACCACTACATATATAAAAGTCAAGTAATGAGACATGCTTCCGAATATATCTTTAATTTTAAGCCACTGGTTGTCAGCACCATAGGCTCACAAATAAAATCTGTCAACATGCCAAATACTGGAGCAAATTTCAGTACAAGGACAAAGCTGAGCTGCCACATTTAAGAAAGCAGGAAGGCTACATACCACTGTCTGTATCCATGTCGGCAGCCTTGAGCACATACGTGAAGTAGGCAAGGGCGGTGTTCGCATGTGACACACCAGAAATCAAAGTCAGCTGCATAACTGAGAGAGAGAAACAAAATTACTCTACAGCTTCCAGCATTTTAAAATATGCCATGCAAGCATCAACCACAGACTGTGTCAGCACCTCACAAAAGCAATAACTGTGAAGTCACCCGGACAATACACATGTGCATCAAGCATCCCTAGGGAAGATGCCAGCTGCTACAATGCTTTTTTTTTTCAGGATAAGGTGCACCCCACCATGATGCCTATGGCAGGATACAACTCAGGTCTGCAGTGAACGCCTCTTCCAGCCTTATAGCCGGCAGCCACTATGCTTCTATGAATCTCCTAATAAATCCTGCTTTGGACTTTCCATGTAACAAAAACATATTAATAGTGGCAGAAATAAAAGCAAATAACATTTTTATGTCTTCATTTGTTTGTAAAAAAATAACACAGAAAGCCCAATTTTTTACTGAATTTTTTACTCAGCTGAAATGAAACGTCTGCAGCACAAAAACCAGGTGCACGGCCACATGCGACACCACCAGAGTTTCTCAAGTCGGTATGCAGTCAAGTTTCATGCATAAAAGGAGTATGGAAGCTAAATTTATTTATTTAAGCATACTGCCAATCCCAATAGGGAATATTGCAGGAAGGGCAAAAAGCATTGATTGATTGATTTGTGGGGTTTAACGTCCCAAAACCAGTTCTGATTATGAGAGACGCCGTAGTGGAGGGCTCCGGAAATTTCGACCACCTGGGGTTCTTTAGCGTGCACTGACATCGCACAGCACACGGGCCTCAACATTTCGCCTCCATCGAAATGCAGCCGCCGCGGCCGGGATTTGATCCCGCGACCCTCGGATCAGCAGCCGAGTACCTTAGCCACTAGACCACCGTGGCGGGGCAAGGGCAAAAAGCATAGAATACAAAAATGACAAAAAAATACAGAAATACAATTGGCAGAAACAATTTTGCAGGTTTGGGAAACTATCCTTTAAATAGTCCAAGTAATATTGTGTCGTCTACGAAAATGCGTAACACCAGAAAAATGCACGAGAACATTTTATACACAACCCATCACACAGGTCATTTACACATCATACAAAACCATGAAGTGGGAGCATTACAAAAAAGAATAAAGCTTAAATAGGAGCATAAGTAATGAGGTCGACGTGATAGTGCTGAACCCTTGTTTAGGAGCTGACCTGTACAGTGGCCTCTTGAAGAGGGAAATGCTCAGACAAAACATTTTTGTTTATGGCTATCGCACACTTCTTTGCTTTTACTGATGAAAAGACTCAAGAACAGCAGAAGCTCCATAGGTACCAGAGGCACCAAACACCATGTCATTTCGAAAAGACGGCACAACAGTTTTGGTTATTTCTGCGATGGGTGGTGGAGTAACACTGACCTGCATGATCCACCTGCCCTTGTTGCCAACTGCTGTTCTTTAAGTTGTGTTTTACTATAGGCCAGTTGCTAATAGAACAGGACGGAAAACTACATCCCCTTGATGAGAAATATGCGTGTGACTAAGACTGGCAACAGTGCTGTCACAAGCAAGCATTTGAATTTTAAAAAGGGCAAGAGTTTCATCATGCTCCTTTCCGTTATGTGTACACTATCACCCCCAAATTAGAAATGCAGTGAGTTGTTTTTTTTTTCATCTTAAAGAAAGGTGGCAGCAAATGACACTTCTGCTTGAGATTCCTGCATGCTTGCATATGCTACCACTGCCAGTCTCACACATTACCACCGTTGTAAAGCACTGACAAAGCATGCAATCATCATTAGTGTAACACAGATAGTCAAAAATGAAAGAATGAAACCTACATTACACTGAAATTGTTCCAACATCAAGAAAGTTGACATACTGCACACCATGCAAGCAAAAGCTCTTAGGATCAAGAGTAAATGTTGCAGGGCTAATTGGTTTATGCTAACATAAATGGGCCTTCAAACAGCCAGCCAATCAAAAAAGGGGAGGAGACCAGGATAGTGCAAATTTTACATATAGTACTGAAAAGTTAGTGTTTACTTGATCTCTCTCTTTTTAACATCATTTTCTGCAGTTACCTGGCTGCAGATCACCTGTTATATTTATTAGTTTGTTGATGTGATGTGTATAAATTTAATATTTCAGCAGGTTATTCACTTATCAGTCCACCTAAAACCATTTTCTCATGCACCAACAATGCTACCTAGGACATTAAAGTGCATGTTCTGGTCTGTAAAATATTGCAGGTGCATGCAAACTTAGATAAAAATTCCCAAAAATCTTATCCTTTGTTGTGTACTCTATTCTAAAACTTCTTGTAGATTAAAATTTACATTTTTTTCAGGTGTGCAGTGATGCTACTGGTCACTTCTCATTTGGAGTCAATTTTGGAGCAGCACAAACTTCATATTGGAGCATTTCGGAGCAAGTAGTTTCGTATTTTGGAGAATTTCTGAGCAGGCAATTTTGCCTTTGGGAGCATCACTGAGCATCTAATTTCCCATTTTAGCGTACTTCAGAGAAGAAAGTTTAACTTGATATTGAAACACCTGAATAATTATTACGCAGTTCTTAAGAAGGGATAAACATTTCCTACTACTCCACATCTCATGGAGGAGAACGCTCACAGGAGGACTCGACAATATTTCAGAGTAATATAAAAATAAATGCAGTGTTACAGTTGGCGGTCATCGAATAGCCTCTCCAGCAGCTTTTTCAACATAACCTACCACAGCATATACTGGATCAATAAACATACTGTTACGAGGCGCACCAAACCGAGGCTGTCAAACGAACGATCGGCTAGGCAAAGAGGAAGAAGAAGAGACGACTCGCGAGAGATTCTGGCAGCCATACTGCTGGAGCCGCAGCCTGTGTATTTGTGAATGCACCCTTCTGGCTCTACCACATCCCTGTGATTCCCCGTGACAATTTGGTGGAGGTGTGGGGTAGCAGAAGCACTTTACAACGGAGCTCCGCAGTGGTCGTCGAGTCGGGGTGTTCATCATGCCAGACCAGGACACGACCACGCCTGCGTCGGTCAATACGACCCCAGCACCAGCCCCAACACCGCGACAACAACGCGAGAACACCGCGGCAACAGCGTCGACGATCGTCGTTACGCATCCTAAAGACCCAGGGACGTTCTGCGGTACGGATGAAGTTGACGTCGACGATTGGATTGCCGACTATGAGCGCATCAGTGAGATCAATCGCCGGGATCCGACGCTCATGCTGGCGAACGTGCTGTTTTACCTCAAAGGAACAGCAAAAGTATGGTTCGAGAACTATGAAGAAGAGATCGGAAGTTGGGACACTTTCAAAGAAAAGCTTTGTGCTTTGTTCAGGAAGCCCCAGGGTCGAAAGGCAGTCGCAACGAAGGAGCTATCCACCTGCGCTCAGACGTCCACTGAGCCATACATAGCCTATATCCAGGACGTCTTGGCTCTTTGCCGCAAAGTCGACGGTGACATGACGGAGTCGGACAAGGTTAGTCATGTGCTAAAGGGTATAGCGGATGATGCGTTCAACCTGCTGCTGTGCTGAAATTGTGCGACCGTCGATGAAATCATTGAAGAATGCCGGCGTTTTGAGCAGGCCAAAAGCCGCCGTATCGCAAGGTCAGTCGCCCGGTTACCTAACACCGCCCCAACGTCATCATGCGAGGACGGACTGGCCTCTCGTCTGCAGTCGCCGCTGCCGTCGGAACTTGCACGAATTGTGCGTCGGGAAATTGAAGCTTTGGCTCCTGCTATTCCCAACAACCTTAATAGAAATAGAACCAGAGGAGAACACTGAAATTCCATGTATAACCGCTGACGAAGTAAAAAAAGCTGCCAAAGGCATGTCCCGCGGCAAAGCAGCTGGTGACGATGGTATAACAGCCGACTTAATCAAAGACGGAGGAGATATTGTACTTGAAAAACTTGCATCGCTCTTCACGAAATGTATCAAGACATGTAGCGTACCGCACAGCTGGAAAAATGCTAATATAATCCTTATCCACAAGAAAGGTGACATAAAGGACTTAAAGAATTACAGACCAATCAGCCTACTCCCAGTAATATACAAGCTATTTACAAAGGTAATTTCTACGAGGATAAGAGAAACACTCGACTTTAACCAACCGAGAGAACAAGCTGGTTTTAGGAAAGGTTACTCGACAATGGACCACAGCCACGCTATCAACCTAGTAATTGAGAAGTACGCGGAATATAACAAACCTCTTTACATGGCGTTTATCGACTACGAGAAAGCATTTGACTCCATAGAAATGCAAGCAGTTCTAGAAGCTCTACATCGTCAAGGGGTACCTGGCATATACGTGAGAACCATAAACAACATATACAAAGATTGCACAGCCACACTACTCCTACATGAGAGAAGCAGAGAAATCCCGATCAGGAGAGGCGTGAGACAGGGCGATACAATATCACCGATGCTATTCACTGCATGTTTAGAGGAAGTCTTTAAACGTCTAGACTGGGAAGAAAAGGGCATTCGAATAGACGGAGAATATCTAAACAATTTAAGATTTGCAGACGACATTGTGCTCTTTAGCAATGATGGTGACGAACTACAAAACATGATTGATGACCTAAACAGGGAAAGCATTAAAATTGGACTAAAAATGAATAGGCAAAAGACCAAAGTTATGCGCAATAGTTATGCTAAGGAACAGGAATTTAAAATCAACAATGAACCCTTACAATGTGTAAACGAATATGTATATCTGGGACAGTTAATATCAGGAACTCCTACCCAGGAAAATGAAATTCTCCGTAGAATAAGGCTGGGCTGGAGCGCATTCGGAAGGCATTACGAAATCATGACCGGACACTTGCCGCTCTCATTAAAGCGAAAAGTATTCAATCACTGCATTCTCCCAGTACTAACGTACGGTGCAGAAACATGGAGAATAACGAAAAAACTAGAGATGAAACTGAGGAGCACGCAACGTGCAATGGAAAGAAAAATGATAGGGGTAACGCTAAGAGATAAAAAACGAGCGGAGTGGATCAGAGAACAGACAGGAGTAGCCGATATTATCTTATCAATTAAAAGAAAGAAGTGGACCTGGGCAGGATATGTCATGAGGAGGAAGGATAATAGGTGGACAGTAAGAGCGACGGCATGGATACCACGAGAGGGAAAACGCAACAGAGGTAGGCAAAAGGTTAGATGGAGCGATGAAATTAAAAAGTTTGCGGGCATAAAGTGGAACCAACTCGCTCAGGATAGGGTGGATTGGAAATCGTTGGGAGAGGCCTTCGTCCTGCAGTGGACCTAAACAGGCTGATGATGATGATGATTCCCAACAGCAGTCACGGCGATTCTCACGTGCCGGCAGTGACCACATCCCTGTGATTCCCCGTGACAATTTGGTGGAGGTGCGGGGTAGCAGAAGCACTTTACGACGGAGCTCCGCAGTGGTCGTCGAGTCGGGGTGTTCATCATGCCAGACCAGGACACGACCACGCCTGCGTCGGTCAATACGACCCCAGCGCCAGCCCCAACACCGCGACAACAACGCGAGAACACCGCAGCAACAGCGTCGACGATCGTCGTTACGCATCCTAAAGACCCAGGGACGTTCTGCGGTACGGATGAAGTTGACGTCGACGATTGGATTGCCGACTATGAGCGCATCAGTGAGATCAATCGCTGGGATCCGACGCTCATGCTGGCGAACGTGCTGTTTTACCTCAAAGGAACAGCAAAAGTATGGTTCGAGAACCATGAAGAAGAGATCGGGAGTTGGGACACTTTCAAAGAAAAGCTTTGTGCTTTGTTCAGGAAGCCCCAGGGTCGAAAGGCAGCCGCAACGAAGGAGCTATCCACCTGCGCTCAGACGTCCACTGAGCCATACATAGCCTATATCCAGGACGTCTTGGCTCTTTGCCGCAAAGTCGACGGTGACATGACGGAGTCGGACAAGGTTAGTCATGTGCTAAAGGGTATAGCGGATGATGCGTTCAACCTGCTGCTGTGCCGAAATTGTGCGACCGTCGATGAAATCATTGAAGAATGCCGGCGTTTTGAGCAGGCCAAAAGCCGCCGTATCGCAAGGTCAGTCGCCCGGTTACCTAACACCGCCCCAACGTCATCATGCGAGGACGGACTGGCCTCTCGTCTGCAGTCGCCGCCGCCGTCGGAACTTGCACGAATTGTGCGTCGGGAAATTGAAGCTTTGGCTCCTGCTATTCCCAACAGCAGTCACGGCGATTCTCACGTGCCGGCAGTGTCCCTGGTACAGTCCATAGTACGGGAGGGACTTGGCAACTTGAGCTTCGACGTTTGCACCGCTGCCCACTCTCCGGTGACGGAATTTCGCCCAAGGACAACCCCACGGCCAAGCTTGCCACCCCAGGAACAGCGGTTCTATCCGCGGTCCCGTAATCTGCCTGAATGGCGGACAGCAGATGATCGGCCAATTTGTTTCAACTGCCGCCGTATAGGTGACGTCGCACGCTACTGCAACCGTTGGGTTTCGCCGTTACGATCCCGGTACGATACTCCTAGCCACACCGACAACTACCGCCGTTTCCAACCTATCCAGCCATGGAGCAATGATTATCGCCGCTTCCAGCCTTTTGAGCCGTACACCGTCGATGCCACCACTGCGCCGAGTAGCCGCTCCCCGTCGCCCCGCGGTCATCAGTCCCGCTCGCCGCCAGCACGTTGCCCCCTTCCCCTCCCCGACGACGTTCGACATCGCCGCTCAACCTCCGACAGGGAAACTAAGGGATGCAGCTCTTAGAGGTGACGCTGCATCTTCGACTTCCACCTCAAATCCTCTCCTCATATTGCCGACACGGCGAAATCTCATTGACGTTGACGGCCTGTTTCCGCACTCGTCGATACCGGAGCACAAATCTCTGTGATGAGCGATCAACTTCGTCGGCCCCTTAAGAAAGTAGTTACTCCCGCCTTACCTGGTATTATTCGTGTCGCTGATGGAAGAAGTCCTGCCGTCATAGGAATGTGCACAGCTCGCATCACCATCGCCGGTCATCACATATCTGTTCTGTTCACTGTTCTTGAACAATGCCCTAACGACCGTATTCTCGGACTCGATTTCTTGTCAACCCATGCCGCCCTTATTGACTGCGCAAGCGGCGTCGTTCAACTTGAGCTTCCTCAACTTGCCGATCTTCCAGCGTCGCCGTTACGCCGCTTATGCGCTCTTGATTATGTTCGGTTGCCACCACAAGCCGCCACTTGTGTTGCCTTGACGACCGCGTCACCTGTTCCTGACGGCGACTACGTAGTCTCTCCGGTAGTTGACGTACTGCTGACCCGTAATATTGCTATGCCTCACACCCTCGTGACTGTTGTCGACAACTACGTGCAGCTCCCACTCCTCAATTTCAGGCACTCGACCCAAGCTCTCCCGCAAGGCATCTCAGTGGCCAACCTCTCCCCACTTGCTGAATGCGACATCACGGCGTTAGATGCTGACACCCGTTCACCCTTCTCTGCAACAGACCAAGCAAGGCCGTCCTCCGAAGCAATAACCAAGGTGATTGCCCCTGATCTTCCGATCTCAAAAGCTACGGAACTCCACTCCCTCCTAACGACCTACAGCGACATCTTCGACTTGTGACCGCCCTCTAGGACAAACGTCACTTGTAAGTCATCGAATACATACCGGTGATGCTAATCCTATCAGACGGCGGCCATATCGTGTGTCCTATTCAGAACGCCAGGTCATACAACAAGAAGTCGATAAGATGCTCTCCAAAGGTGTAATAGAGGCTTCTTCAAGTCCGTGGGCGTCACCTGTCGTCCTGGTTAAAAAGAAGGATGGCAGCTGGAGATTTTCCGTCGACTATCGCGCCTTGAACAAATCACACGAAAATACGTATATCCGCTGCCTCGCATCGATGACGCCCTCGACTGTCTTCACGGTGCCTGATTCTTCTCTTCCATAGATCTGCGCTCGGGTTATTGGCAGATTTCTGTTGATGACTTGGACCGAGAAAAAAACTGCCTTTGTCACACCCGACGGCCTATATCAGTTCAAAGTCATGCCCTTTGGACTGTGCAACGCACCAGCAACGTTCGAACGAATGATGGACTCTCTCCTTCGTGGCTACAAATGGTCCATCTGTCTCTGCTACTTGGATGACGTCATTGTGTTTTCCCCAACGTTTGAGAGCCACCTTACCCGCTTGGAGACCATTCTAGAAGTTTTTCGTCGAGCGGGGCTCCAGCTTAACTCAAAGAAGTGCAAATTCGGCAAACAAATTACTGTGCTTGGTCATCTTGTGAGTGCTGCCGGTGTCCAACCTGATCCTGACAAGGTTACCGCTGTCAAGAACTTCCCTATCCCTTCGTCTGCTAAACATGTTCGTAGCTTTGTCGGATTATGTTCGTACTTCCGACGTTTTATACGCAATTTTGCCATCATCGCCCGGCCCCTCTCGGACCTTCTAAAGAAAGATGTGCCTTTAGCGTGGGGCCACGACCAAGCAGCTGCATTCTCGACGCTGATCCACTTGCTGACTTCACCACCTATATTGGCTCACTTCGACCCATCCGCGAGTACTGAAGTTCGCACAGATGCCAGCGGCTATGGAATCGGCGCCGTCCTCGCTCAGCATCAGCGCGGTCAAACACGTGTTATCGCATACGCCAGCTGCCTTCTTTCCACGTCTGAGCACAACTACTCAATCACAGAGCGTGAATGCCTAGCGTTGGTTTCGGCTGTCGCTAAATTTCGCCCGTATTTGTATGGACGCGCCTTCTCAGTTATCACCGACCACCACGCTCTCTGTTGGCTGTCATCTCTCAAGGACCCAACGGGACGCCTCGGTCGCTGGGCTCTCAGGCTACAAGAGTATACATTTTAGGTCATCTATAAATCTGGCAGGCTGCACCAGGACGCCGACTGTCTCTCCCGCAATCCGGTGGATCCTGCTAGCTGCGCTGACCATGGAACTGACTCTTGAGTACTCGCCATATCTGACTTAGGTGACATCGGCTCAGAACAACGTCGCGATGAAACCCTCAAGTGCATGATTCAGCAACTCTCATTTGGACGTTCCGACCCTTCTCTCCACCAGTACCTCCTACACGATGCAGTTCTGTACCGTCGCAATATGAAACCTGATGGCCCTGGAATTTTTGCTGGTTATTCCCAGACACCTGCGTACCACAATCCTTCAACAGCTACATGATGCTCCGACTGCTGGACACCTGGGCGTTTCATGCACCTACGACCGCGTGCGGCAGCGGTTCTTTTGGCCTGGTTTGTATCGTTCTGTGCGCCGATACGTTGCTACCTGCGATTCTTGTCAGCGCCGCAAACGCCCTACTCTTCCCCAAGCCGGCCTTCTTCAACGTATCGATATTCCACCGGAGCCTTTTTTCCGCGTGGGCCTTGACTTGCTCAGACCATTTTCTACATCGGCATCCGGCAACAAGTGGATTGCCGTTGCAACTGACTACGCCACTAGATTTGCTATCACGCGCGCGATGGCCAGTAGCTGCGCTACAGATGTTGCAGATTTTCTACTCCATGACGTCATCCTTCGACACGGGGCTCCGCGCCAGCTCCTCACGGATCGTGGCCGCTCCTTCCTTGCAAAAATCATTGCCGAAATCCTGCGTAGCTGCTCTACTGAACATCGGCTTACGACAGCCTACCATCCACAGACTAACGGTCTTACCGAGCGGCTGAACCGCACTCTCACGGATATGTTGTCCATGTACGTCTCTGCCGATCACACGGATTGGGACACCACCCTACCTTACGTTACTTTTGCCTACAACACGTCCAGGCATGACACCGCCGGCTATTCTTCAGTTTCCAAGCTAAAACTGCACCAATGCTGCTGCATAGTAAACTGCTTGAGGACAAAAGGCAATGGTTTGCTTCACTGTCACTTTATCGACAATGTGACAAGAGATGGAATACAAGACAGCCTGTTGAGTTGTTCGGTCCGCCACGATCGTAACACCGGCTCATTCAATCCTTGAAGTAACCGTTTGCTATTTTTACAACATCAAAGAAAGGATGCTTGGACTTTGCTTCCTGTGAGTGTGTCAGCATTTGACCATTACTTTCCTTAAAGGAGCATTGCATCATAGGTGATGCAAATGGTGTGATATCAAGTGGCGGATGAGCACAATTTTCATGAAACGGCTTAGAAGGCAACCATTTCACAGTGGCAACAGTACGCTGTTACCATGGGTGCCTGAAAGCATTCTGGTGTGCATGTGTGCATCGTGAACTTCGTCAGACCGGCCTTTATTATTCTTTTACATGCAGCCATCATGAGCTAGGGACAGTGATGGGAAGATTACCTCTAAAATGTAATTAATTGCATTACTAAGCATTTTATAGAATTTGCTGAAATGTGGTTAAACTGCACTGCCGATTACAGCTGGCTGAAAGTAATGACATTGCATTACTGTTACTTTTGAAACTAATGAAATTATTTTGAAATTATTTGAAGAAAATACCATTGATCATGCAAGAGACTTATGTGCACTTTACTTAAATTTCATGTTCATCGAAATTAGCTCCAAAACCATCATGGCAACAAGCTGTTCCTGTTTAAGCATGTGTCTTCTTAACCTACCTTGAAGCTTGCCCCACCTTGTTTGATTAAAGAACAGTTGTGTGACAGGGACCTGGAACCACAGAAGCTGTTGTAGCATTTTATAAAGAAAACCTTTCTCTAGGTGAGCCAGTTACGCTTACGCATTTCAAACTTTTGCACCATGTACCGAATTTACTCGAATCTAGGCCACCCTCGATTGCGGGCCGACCCCTGAAATTTGCAAGGCCAGAAAAAAAAAACTTACCTCGGATGCAGGCTGAATTTAAAAAAAAAGAAAACACTGTTTTATCGCCAGAAAACCCAGCATTTTTATTGTGCAAGCACACACTCTGCGAGCACGTACTACGTCAAAAGTTTATTCATAGTCGTCGTCATCGCCTGTAACATCGCTGTCCTCTTTGTCTCTGAGTTCATCCCAGAGGGCATCGTCCTCGCTTCTGTCCATCGCGGTGGATATACAGCACTTTTTTGAAGGCTCTGATGATCATTTCATCTGGAATTTTGTTCCACGCCGTGGCGGTCCAGTTTGCCAGCTGGCCGAGCGAAGCACGCTTGATGCGCCCGGTTGGAGTGAGCTGGTATTCCTCCGACGTAAGCCAGTCAGTATAGCGCTTGCGAAGCCTGTCTCTAAAGGGCTTATTAATGGTGACGTCAAGCGGCTAGAGCTGGCTGGTCATGCCACCAGGCATTATGGCAATGTCGATCCCAGCACGAGAAAGCGTGGTTTTCACGCCGTCAGTCAGGCGGCCACAAGAGGAGTCAAGGACTAGAAGTGACTGCTTGCACAATGCGGCCCCTGGGGGGCATTCCGAAATCATTTTCACCCAGTCCTCCATCAAGCCGCTGGACATCCAACCTTTGCCGTGAATGCGCATGACATTTCTGGGGAACTTTTTGCCAGCTGGTACAGTCTTGCGCTTGAAAATTATGTATGGGGGAAGCTTCCGTCCATCGGTGGTGCAACACATAACTGTCATTCGCTGCTTTTCATAGCCCGCCATCCTAAACTTGACTTCCTTCGCGCCCTTTTTGTTCCCGGTGTATGCCATTGGCATGTCGAAGCACACCGGGGTCTGGTCAGCATTTGCATTTTGCCCCAGTTGGTAGCACTTTTCCAGTCGTATGTCCATCACATATCGCTGAAACTCCACAAGCTTCTCCTCGAAGTCTGAGGGCAGCTTCTGAAGCACGGAGGTCCGTCGCCTTAGGCTGAACCCAAACCGTTTCATGAAGCGCGTTGCCTAGCCCCTGCTTGCCTTAAAATTGGCTCATGCGACACTCTTCATGAAGGCAACTTCCATGGCCTTTGCCCGAATAATTTCTGTCGTCATGGGCATTCCCTCTGTTCCCTGATGAAATCAGTGACTTCTTCCACCTCGTGGTGTCGGCCCGTTGTTTCCGCCATCGTCGCACATTTTTTTCATGCACGCTGAACTCACGCTGCTCTTGCGGGTTTGATGTTTTCTCCGCGTGGAGAACGACCTTTCGCTTAAAGGCCGTGCTGTAATGGCACCACTTGGTTGGTGCCATCGCTTCTGAAGCACAGTTGGCGCAGGCGTTTTGCGAGCATGTGTTTGAGGCACCACTACACTGCACGATTGCTTCCAGAAAACTGACCAACTCTGCACTCGCGCTGCTCACCAGCTCATGCTTCTGCCAACCTCTGCACCACGCCACAGGAGGAGAGAGGGTGTCAAAGTGCGTGGCATTCGCCAGCGCCGTAATCACGTGACCCGATCCATCTTTGCTGGCGTAAAATCTCGCCTGCTCGACGACCCTCGCTGCATGAACGTGGGCCTGCGAGATTTCGGAACAATGAACAGTACGAAGCAGGCGACGCGCTTGGCCTAAGTAGCCATGGGGACCACCACTCTACTTCTGAGCCTGAGCGACCTCCTCACCATGCAGCTACCGTAGGATGTCACGAAAATGAACCTCGGACGTGCATGCAGGGCCGTCTGCATACGGTAGCCTGAGATCGGTGTATGGTGAGCGGCCATGCCGCTTGCGTGGCTGGGCCTTTAGGTAGGTGGCGACTGCGGTCAAATAATGGTACTTGAATCTAAGCCGACCACCCCACTTTCGCACATTGTTTTTTCGAAAAAAACATTGCCTTAGATTCGAGTAAATACGGTACGTTGCTGAACTCTCCGACAGTCAGCAAAGCATGTAGTTGTCAAACTCATTTGTCGGAGTTTTGAGAGTCATGGCATTACAATTTAATAGGCTTCCAAAGCTGGGCAAGAGGGCGCTGCGGCATGTCTCCGAATAGCGCAGTTATGGCAGCTCGTACAATTTTCAGCTGCTCCCCTTTCTGCTCCTGCCCTTCCCTCTTGTAGATTCGCCCACTTTTTGCACATGCCAGCTCGTTCTTGCAGTGCCCCAGGCACCTCACACACGCTCGCCAGCGGCTGCACATGCTGCGTTGTGTCAATTACTTTGCAGCTTAAGGAATGTTTGGGGAATTGAAAAACATTTTCACGCTGCCAATCTCCATGACCTATCACGTGTTACGGGACCTAGTCAGTCATCGAAGGTGATGCCACACTCGTGGCTGCAAGCGCATGTCGAAAGTGAATGGCTGTATTACCTGCCACGTGAAACTAGGAGTGAGTGTGCAGTTTCTGAAATTAAATGACCAATAAAATGCATCTTCTTTATGGCAGTAGTGTCTATTCAGAGCTGTCAGCAAAAGAAACCATGAATTTTCGTGTAGTGTATGCGTGTGTGTATCTCAGTGTGTATGCATGTATTTTGCCTGAAATGCCATTGCTTGAAGGCCAGAACATATATGAAATTCATTATGTGCTTAATATTACCAGTTCATATTTATCTACCCTGTTAAGTCGCTAGCAGCATTACCACATTCAATGCTGACAGCCACGTACAATTTTTGCATTTGGCTAGATTCGCAACAGAAGATAGTGATATCTGATCATCACATCAATACAGTTTTCATTCTTTTTGAATCTCACTTTGTCTGCAATGGATAACCCTGGACTGGATAACCTCGCATGCCCAGAGCTACCACGTATATGTCCCAGCAGTGCACATATACTTACTATAATGTCACTATGTCCCATGTTTGTCACTATGTCCCAGTGCATTTCCTCTATGCTTGAGAAGCAAGTGAAGACAGCAATCACACGCAGTGTGATGTTACCGCATTGTTGTTCAGTTTGCTCGGCGGAGACGGCCGGGTCATTTCATCTCTGCTTCAGCCGCGTTCGTCACCAGCGTTAGCGTGCTTTTGCTCGCATGTAACATACGGCCCGTGGGCAGTTATCAAGTTGGACTTCGTACAGAAAAATGGCAACTGCAAAAGCCTGCTAACAGTGTCCATATCATTGCTACCGCAATAACTCCCCCACCCCACGGTCGAAAACATTTTTTTTATGGTCCAAGCACCCCCCCCTCGTTGAGTACTGCATTTACTTGAATCTAACGTGCACCTTTTTTCCTATAAAACAGGTCTAGAAATTGTATGCAAGTTAGAATCAAGTGCAAACGAACGACAGCGTTAACCAAAGTTGCTACGTCGGCGATGCAATCTCTGAGATGCCCGGCCGCACCAGCTTTCGGTAGTGCTCACGGGTGGCCATAACAAGAGAATAGATGTTCTCCTTCGCTGCATGCAAAACGGCTCATCATCGCATTTCTCCCTGATATCTGTGCTGAGCCTGAGCTCTCACTCGTGCGCGCTGCATGACATACATCCAAAATTGCATCGTGGCAATCTGAGACCATTTCCCGATCATGCTTAGGCTTAGCTGCGCCAGCCTACACAGCACGTGGCAGCAAGTGTGAGGGAACTGCGACAGCGTGGAGGAATGCAGCATTGCAAGTAAATGTTATCACTGCTTGCACGTGGTTACGCCGGCAACGTGCAGCAGTTTTGTGGGGACACAGGAGTTTTGAACCAGCGCGCCAAATGCCTTAAGACACTGCGGATCAAGCGAAGCGGGAAAGCCACACCGTGGCCGTTCAAGGGACTGCAGGGGTCCAAAGTTTGCGGTCTGATTATTATATGAGTGCGTTCATTACGCGAGTGCGGCATTTGTTTTTACGAATGTGAGAAGGTTGATTATAAGGACTTTTTTTTCATGGGTGCACTTTACAATTGATGTTTCACTTATTTTTTTTGGTCACGGGAAACAGGTGCGCGTTGCTATGGAATCGAGTAAATATGTAGACGTGCCAGATTCCGCTTCTCCAAACTTGGCAGGTATGGTTTCAGTACTCGCAGTTTCTGAACCCTTCCGACTACTGCCATGATGTCGTGTCCTGCGCCCCAGATTGAGGCATAAAAGTTTCATTGTTTTACCAGCTCAGGTGAGTTATATTTTTTCGATTTCGTGACGAAATTTTTTCTGCGCACCATCAATTTCGTTGTAGTGAGAGTCGACTATACACTGGTATTATGCAAGACCAATCTCATCACCTGGAGAAAATGTCAGATGTATACTGCCAACTGGAGGACACATGTCAAAAGAATTGTGCAATTACAGCCTCTCAACGGTAAGCTCACGCTGACAACCACACCATTAATAAGGTGTAAAATACATGTGACAAACTCCACAACACAAAAAAAAGCAGCGCACACAATGACATCGCTGCACAGCGATCCCAGCAGATGCAATGGAGATGCAGGAGCATACAGCAGAAGGTAGTCTAGGCCAGTGGCAACACCTCTTGGAGTAAAGGACCAAAAAGGAATGAGAAAAGTGGCATTTGCTTGAGCGCCATTTGACAGGCATGGATATATCAAGGAGGCTGTGAATCAAATATGACAGTCATGTTTTATTTTTCATCCAAGATTTACAACTGCACTCTTTCTCCAATTTGGACACCATGAGCCTTTTCAGTGAGTGGTGTGTACAAATAGCAGCTAGAGTGAAGCAGTTTGATTCAATTCATCAACTTCAAGCAGTGAACGGTTAATGCTGTGCTTGTACTTTAAATGTAAATTTTGCTGCTTCATACACGTTCAACCTAAAAAAGTGTACCTATTAAAAAGTTTAACATTTTCCACTCATCCATGCTCTGCGGCTGTTTTTCCCAGAGCATTGTCGATACCCTATGACAACATATACATGTTTCTTTACCAAAGTTCACCTACATGCAACCATTTATGGATGTTCATTGTCTTTTGGCACTGTCTGAATGTGTATTATAAACATGTCAAACGTCACAATGAGGAATGCAGCTTTAATATAAAATTAGTTATCACCAACCTGATAGCTCCTTCACACAAAGCTGGCCACTTGTAATGGGAAAGAGCTATTTCTACAGCAAAATGCTCATCATGCCACATGTAATAATTAAATGTCTTCAAAAACACACTGTGGTAGCTTAGTGGCTAGATCATGGTTTACTAAGCTCAAGGTTGTGGATTCAATTTCCGGCCACAGCAGCCATACTATGATGGGTTGCAATTCAAAAATACCTGTATATAAGAACTATGATTAGGTGCACGTAAAAGAACTCCACATGGTCAAAATTACTGCGCTTACTATATCCAGTTGTGGCACATAACACCCCAGCAATTATTATTTTTATTATGTCTGCAACAGTGTCATGAGTAAAGGGGCCCACAGCACGCGCCACAGGGCGAAGAAAGAGAGATGGCGTGCAAAGTAACCAAGAGGCGCCGGAATGCACGCGCCAGTGACACGTTGGTGTTCATGGTTGGTTGATGGCGGGTTTTGTGGCACGCGACCTGCACCGCGATCGGAAGTGGAAAAAGACTGAGCTGGGAATTGTCTGAGTGGCAACCGCCGAGGAAGGACGCATCGGCAGCTACGCTCTGCCGACGGGACGAGGTGTTCGGTTCAGGAGCCGGGACGCTGGTACCCCATCGTGTGGCCGTGGACCTCGATTACGTTCGGGCGAGGCTCTTTGGAGGTCCTGCAGCGGACGGTTCCTGACGCACCGTCAACAATCCCCCTTCAAGGGTCAGCCAGCAGCAATTCACCGGGCCATCATGTCTCTACGTCGAGCGGAGGACCGTACTTGTACTTATGCCTCCGGGTAGGCCTAACTCGGGGAGACGCCACGTAGCGACTTGAGACCGGGCGTCGGCTACGGCAGCAGGCCGACGCCCGGTCCCTTGCATCGTCCCTCTGGACGATGCAAGGGAGGCTGGCAAGAACTTGGAGTAACAAGATCAGGTCCAGACCGGCAACGGACTTTGTCGTGAGGAAAACAGCTCCAACCACGTAAGAACGTTTCATCCATTATTCACGACAGCGTCGCTGAAACCAACGTGGCCAGACCTAGGACTGAGAGTCGTGCCAAATTGAGACTTTAGATAGAAAATATTGGTAGAGTGAAAGTGGTAGACAATTTAATGTACTAGCCATTGCTTGTATATATTTTTGTTCATTTTTGGGGTTTTGCCGTGTGCTGTGTCATAAAAGTTTGGTTTGCCGTGCTCAAAACACTACCGTCGTCAAACATCTCTCTCCCTCTCCAACGCTCGGTATTCGCCCTCCGGGATCCGCGTATACGTGACAAACAGCACATAAGCACCATCAGCCACAATATGATGATGGTATTTATTTGCGAACAGCTGGTGAAGCAGTGCATTCCAAACATGTTATCTGTCCACGTTTTATCAGAAAAAAGTGCTCCTCATGATGTATTTTGAATTGTAAACACCAATCTTATGCAGGACCCTTCTTTGCTTCATGCGCATGGCAGCTACAGTGCCTCCAACAAATGAGGCGTGCATCACTCCACAATTAAGACTAAGAGCGCAATGCATCTCCATTAAAAATGCACACATGCATACAGAAAGTCATGCTTGTTCTATGGTCTTATAGCAAGTTAACAGAACCTATTCTCAGAATGTCGTAGATAAAGAAACAAGTAAAAAAATTTCTATACATTTCACAAGAACAAAACATGTCAGTATCTGTACGCACCTTTCTGGAAAAGCAGCTGCTCCTCAGCCACAATAAGCCCTTCTGACCAACCACCTCTGCACAGCACCACAAGGCCAAGCAGTTGCCAGAGACCCTCTGGAGTCGGAGCAAGAGAGACACACTCCATGAGGAGAGGCCAGGTTTGTAAGCAGAAAAATGGGTTTTAGGTGTCTAAAACAGCACTTAATACAAGAGGTGTCCTAATATTCAAACTTTCCAAAATTTCGAAAAGCTGTCGAATAGCGCTTGCTATTCAAACAGATTCAAACCTAACAATCAATCCACCTTAGTACATTGGGCAACCTGCACACTGCAGCAAAGGTAACAAACATGACTTGCCTGTTGTCAAGTACTGGTTGTTCCAGATGTCAGTGAACTTTTCCACAAATAAGGCAAGAAGTTGAGTCCGTAGGCGGTGTCCTACACTCCGATTCGCAGGACTCTTGGGGTTGAGTGAGAGAGGTGGAAAGTTTTCTTTGTAGTTAGCCACAGTAATCAACAGTGCTGAACTGCAAGCGGTAGACTATGAATGAATGCAAACAGTAGTGATGTGAGTGGCTGAACCTGTTTTGGGAACAGCCAACGGGCATCTAGAAAGCGGGAAACATGCTTTTGGAACAGCTAGAGGCTCATTGCCAAATGCAACTTTAGAAATAAAAAGTTTATGTCCCATAAAATGGGTGTTGGGAGCAGTTGTACAACATCAGATGTTGGCCCAAACAGGTAGTTAAACCTCAATGTATTGAAGTTGGTAAAATCAGCAATTACAGCTTTTATAACTGTCATGAGTAAAGGGGCCCAGAGGGCGAAGAACGAGAGATGACGCGCGAAATAACGGAGAGGCGCGAAAATGCACGCGCCGGTGACACATTCAGGTTCGTGGTTGGTGGACAGCTGGCTCGTGGCGCACGACCCGCGCCGCGATCGGAAGTGGAAAAACGCTGAGCTGGGAATTGTCTGGGTGGCGACGGCTGAGGAAGGACATATCGGCAGCTGTGCTCTGTCGATGGGACGAGGTGTTCGATTCGAGAGCCGGGACACTGGTACTCCATCATGTAGTCGTGGACCTCGATTACATTCGGGCAAGGCTCCTGTTCTGCAGCCGATGATCCTGGACACACCGCCAACAATCCCCCTTCGAAGGTCGGCCAGCAGCAATTCACCGGGGCATCATGTCGCTACGTCGAGCGGGGGACCGTACTCGTACTTGGGCCTCAGGCTAGGCCTACCCACGGAAGACGTGCCACGTCACCATCTGAGACCGGGCGTCGGCTGCGGAAGCATGCGGTACTTTCCAGCCGACATAAGGGAGGCCTTCGACAACCTGGAGTCGCCAAACTAGGTTCCAGACCGCCAGTGAACTTTGCAACGACGGAAGAACAGCGCCAACCCCAGTAAGAGCATTCCACATGTGCTATTCCTGACGGCGTCAGCGGAGTCAGTGTGGCCTGACTTACGAAGCAGCAGCAGCTGCTTGTCAGCAGCTGCTAGCTGGAGCAGTGCACGTCGCAACACAACTCACCACACAAGACAAATTTTGTAGCGGCCGTGGTTATACATTGCCCAACCAATGCGTTGGCAGAGGTTGTTTTGCTGTTGAACACGATTCCAGAGGCCCCGCTCCATGCTGCGGATGTAGCCACCTGTGCTGCGAAAGGTTGCATCTTTTCCCGTCTGCTGAACTGGACGTGGAAGGGCTGGCCAAGAGACCACGTGAGCGCCGAATTTGCGCTATTCATTTCACGGCAACATGAGCTGTCAATTCACAAGGGTTGTTTAGTGTGGGGCGATAGGGTGGTGGTGCCCAAAAAGTTGCGTCTCTATGTACTTGAAACTTTGCACGCAGGACACCCAGGAATCGTCAGGATGAAGGCATTAGCTCAGAGCTATGTGTGGTGGTCTGGAATGGATGCTGCCATAGAAGAATGGGTGCGTCGCTGTAAGGCGCGCCAGGACACACGGCCGGAAATGCCTCGAGGACCGGTCCACCATTGGGAGACCACACGGGTGCCATGGTCAAGGCTGAATATCATTTTGCCGGGCCATTTCAAGGTCAGACCTTCCTGGTGGTAGTTGACTCGTATTCAAAATGGCTCGAGGTCATTAGGGTGTGATCGATGACGTCACTCACCATGATTGGCGTTTGCAACACACGAAGGCTGCGAAGGCTGTTTGCAACACACGGACTGCTGGACACGGTTGTGTTAGATAAAGGGGCACAGTTCACGTCCCTTGAATTCAAGAATTCTCTTAATGCAAATCTGATCCATCAGGTAACATCGGCACCCTTGCACCCCTTCACTAATGGACAGGCTGAGAGAATGGTGCGGACGACGAAAGAAGCCCTGTCTCAAATAATCAACGGAAACTGAGATAGAAGACTGGTCGACTTGCTCCTGGAGCAGCACATAACCCCACACACAGCCACAGGTCGTTCGCCGGCCGAACTATTAATGGGCCGTCGGTTGTCAACTATGCTGGACCGGCTGCGTCCGGACAAGGCTCCAGACATCGTCCCGACAGACAGAACCTGTGCCCATTCCGCAGACGTTCCAGCCAGAAGATCTCGTCTTCACTCCTAACTACAGACAGGGCCCGCCATGGACTGCAGCAGTTATATAGAGAGCCACAGGGCCAGTGTCATATGAGGTCGTGTTATCAGATGGCTGAGCACGTTGCCGCCATGTGGACCAGCTCCGGCGTCGGAGTGGTGCGGCTACCACATCGGAAGCAGCGGTGGCAGACCAACAACTAGAAAGTGAGCCTGAGGAGCCCCGCTGCAACCAATAAGCAGAGCTGCGGAAATTCCAAGACCGAAGAAGTGGTAGAACAGCAACCGGAACACATTCAGCGTCCTAGCGATAGGCCCGAACATCAACCAGCATTGATCGAGGGAGTTCATGAAGTGGCCATGGCATCGAGTGAGCCGTCCTCTATCGTGCAGCTATGTTTGCGTCACTCATAGCGAGTTCGCAAGGTTCCACAGAACTTGAGAGACTATGTGTTAGCATTAGCAGATTGCTAATAATGTTCTATCTAATGGGGGAGGGTTGTTGTGTTTCCATGTTAGGCCACATATGGTGTGTTGTAGTTTTGGGTTAGCAACATTATTAGGATTTCATGACATCGTGTAAGTTAATAAAAAGCGACTGCAGCAAGTGGCTGCAGGCAGTTTTAGTTGCATCGAACAGGTGTCAGCGTGTCCTACTTCCGCGACGCAATAGATTTCCTTGTAGCTTTGTTAAAAACAACTTAATGCTGGGAACAGACAATGAAATCTAGGAAAGCATAGGGGAAGTTCATTGTAGTATTGTAATTGTGCCGTAAGTAGAAAGGAATTAAAGCGGACGAAAAGACAAACCTGCCTTCGGTGGGAACCGAATGTCATGGGAAAAGTGCGTGACAGCTGTGTTTCGTGGTGTGGCGGTGACGGCAAGTGCGAAGTGACCACACAAAAGCAGGGATCCGTCAGCCACTGAAGATGACAACGACGACAAGCTTTCGCACGAGACGAGAAGCAAAAAAAAAAGAAAACACGAAGAGTGGCACGCGGAGCAGGCTCGTGAGGCACACCATGTTGGGAGGAGAAGCAAGGCGGCGTTCCACCAGCGCGGACGTGGCAAGGGAGCTCTGCGCCAGAACCACGGTCGAGGCGTAGTCCCGAGTGCCTGGCGGGTGCCAAGAGTCGGGGTGTATGGCTCCACTTGGCACCGAGCTCCCGACTGTGTCCACGGAACGCCTGACGAGCCGCCCATGCCACCAACAGCACCGTCGGGTGTAGGCCCGAGTGCTGTACTGCCGGCCTTGGACCTCATAGCCAGGCCCACGACTCGGTGGGGCCTCATCTCCATCGTTACCTGCAGCACGGTCGGGCGTAGTCCCGAGTGTTTCCCTGCCTCTTCGGGCCACGAGTGCCTTGAGTGCCATGCCGGCTTCGGTACCTTGTCGTCTCTTCGCTGGCACCACGGAGACACCAGTGTAGACGCAGCGCTACTCGTCGACGACCTTCCGCAACGACCTTCGGCTTCGTGCCAACGCTTCACCTGCGTGGGCTTCCCCTACACCAGTCAACCAGGCTCGGTGAGACTTTCGAAATGTGACTTTAATCGTGTGTTGTTTTTTCATTCTGTTCCAAAGTGTTGCATTTTTTTTTCATTTATTAGTTTGTTTTGTCCATGTCGATGTTTCTTGTTGTTGTCTTTTTATAAAGCTTTCACAGAAATCAGTCTCACCGTACTATTGAACACGTTGCCGTTGACAGACGCAGCGTACGTTCAACAAAATTCCAAAGAATCCCATCACACTGAACCCACGACTTTTGAATAAAGCGTCTGATGCTCTACTGCTGAGCTACAAAGGCGGTCGTACCCCTGTCCATTTTATTGGGTATTTATGTAAATGTAATCCTGTAAGTTGTTCCCTCATTAAGTTGTTTCTAATAAATACTAAACGAGCCCTTGTCCCGATCCCTTTCATTATCTTGTAGTTTTGTGCTACAAATGGGTGGATGCTAATTTTCACTTTCATAAATGTTACTCTACTTTGCGGGTTTCCGCAGGACTTATTTGCCATATTCATGCCCATGTTCTTCGAGTTGTCGATGGATTCATCCTCGTGTTGTCAATCACTAGCCTCCTGGCTAGCTCAATTGGCAGAGCAAGCACCCCGGACAGGTGTTCGTCCTGGGCTTGAACCCCACACGAGGACAAATTTTTGAGCAACTAGGAAACTCTCATTTCTGAGAAAGCTGTATGGATTTCCTTGTAGCCTTGTGCTACAAATGCGTGGATGCTAATTTTCCCTTTCATGCACTCACATCACACAGTACACATGCCTCAGCATTTTGCCTACATTGAAGTGCAGCTGCCATGGCCAAGATTCAATTTCACAATCTTCAGATCAGCAGCAGAGTGCAGTAGCAGGGTGATGCATATCAGTATAAAGTATATAAATGCAAAGCATTTCTTGGTGAACTTGACCCACTTTGACCATATCGATTGATCTATCTATCTGGCCGCCTCTGTGTCTGTGCTCTCATGGCCGTCTCGTTCACCTGGTACACCCCAATATATGATGAACATAAATAATTCACCTTTATATCAGTAAAGTGCTATACTCGTCACCTACATCACGGTTAACAACACTGCAATCATGTGTGGCTCACACCAGTAGTGCTCGCCCCACGGTATGTGCCACAGGTGTTTGAATCTTATAGCACCTATGTCAACCAAGGACCAATTAAAATAGACATAATAAATGCCGGGGCTGCGGTAAACACATGTATAAAAAGCCGCGACTGTGGGATTTAAACTAGCAACTGTTAGCAGTGCCCCAAGTTTTCTTCAACCCATTCGGGTGCAGTGCCTCCAGGATCGGCCCACATTTCTCTGTTCAAGCTTGAGACAGAACGGTTGGCTGAAAGAGCTCTGCTCTTAAGACAAGAAGGGAACACAATTTGTCATAGGCTGCGATTGAAATGTACACATAACAAGCACACACACATGCCCCCCTACCAAGCTTTAGGGTGGTATCGAACAAGGGCCCTCAAGGTGCCAAGCAAGCACGCTACCACTAGGCTATGGCTACTTCTCCCGCTCAGTATACATGGTCAATAAATCTACAGCAATAGCAGTTGTAATGGTGGTTGTGTAATGTGAATTCGGCTTGTAATCTGGAATAAGCACTATGATATCAACACATATGCTCTGCTACCATTCCGTTTGCGTTTGTGCTACTTTGCTCGATACTGCAGGAATACTTCAATGAATGATTATGATAGTATGTCAATGCACCATATAGTGCTTTGTTTTTTGAAAAAGAAATGTCTGTGCTTTGGACTAATGTGAGTACCAACGTTAGATCGTACCATAACTTACCACTCAGTCACTATGGTGCTGTCGATGTTCCTGGTTATTCCAAGTTAAGAATACTCATGAGTGAGTACATTCGCTTTGCACAAAAACCTTATCCTACTCATAACAGTTGGATGAATGACAAACAATGCATCATAGGCAATTTCATTGTTGACTGCTTCACATGACACCGATACCCACGGTGCGCGGGATCTGTAGGATATTTTTTATCCTAACAACGTCTGGCCAAAGTCCCAAAGCCATACTCTAATGGTCAGAAATACCTTAGTCAATTGATTACATGGAGCCTCATAAATGGCTGAAAAAAAACCTTGTCACAAAAACATTCATGCTGAGCCTTTACAATATGGCTGCTCTATCAAGCTATCCTGCTTATTACCTTGCGATCAGCTGCTGAGCATCACAGCAACTTGTTTACACCCTTCTGCATTTAGAAATTTATCAAGAATTAACTTTGCACAATGCAACAGTATTTTCCATCCTGTTTCACCTAACCAGTAACTAGGTGACGCAAACACAGAGACAATGGCCTATAACAGTCAATGTGACACAGTCTTCACACTCATAAAATTTCTTTTGTTCCTCATTTTCGGTACGATCTCACACCCAGTTAGAAACTCGGAAAGACCGCCGTCCAAGTTTATGAGCCTAACACAGCTAGAAAGAAAGCCTTTTGTCAGTTACTACCTGCCACTAAACACAACTGTGAAATTACTAACAGTGACGGAAGTGACTTTTGGTACTTTGGAACAGCTTTTAGAGTAGAAAAAACAGGAATATGGCACAGAAATTATTTTCATTCCTAGGAAGAAAACTATGGCTTCAAGCAAAAGCCCCATAGCTAACTGGAATGATTCAATGTGTGCCTAGAACACCCCCTTTCCTGACACACACACACACACACACACACACACACACACACACACACAGAAACTTTAGTTTAAAAACATGCACATTCGTTCATCATAGCCCTTCAGCTTACCGAACAAAATAAGCACACCAAACTAGTGGAACATCTTTTCATGTGAATGCTGATCTCACAATCAGGAGTTTCTGGATTCGAACCATATTCCAACCTCAATTTTATTGTCACCTTATTTTACGGCATTTATCAGGAATTTTTGGTCACAGCAGACATGAATGACGCCAACACCGCTTCTTCTGGGACACGAGCTCCTTCACTCTAGTACATTAGAATGGTGAACATCACCATTACAGTCGGCCTTTGCATGGCCATTCTACAATATTAAAACTGATGTGAAGCCAAGCGATCGACCAACACTTTAGTGCCACCAATGGTATGCACAAATGGAAAACGGAATACGCCTTAGCCTAAGCACCTGCGCATGGTCGCACTACGTTTGTGAACAGCGACAAAGACATTCGCCCACTTATAATCTGATGCTTGACCTCCAATGACGTATCCTAAGAAACGTGTCTTTTGGTCAACATCATGTCATGGCGGCTGCCACAGCATTAGGACTAATAGGGCTGTGCTTCACAGCTGTACAGGCCCCTTGGACTGTCAGTTCAACATAAAAGACTACCAAATGTCAAACGTCGGCTTTGTTCTACAGCCCAACAAAAAAAGTTGCCTTTGGACAATTGAGAGTAGGGGAAATTTCATACAAGATGCCACTTAAAGTTACTGTTCATTGAGTTGCATCATTAAGTATGAACAACAGATGGAAAATGGCACAAAGCAGAATAATTAGACAACGAAGACATTACTTCTGACACACGTCAACAAAACGGAGCTGATGCTGTCGGGTTACTTCATGCGAACCCACTGCATGCACTAGTTCTGCGTGGAGACCACCACATATTTCCCGAACTGAGAAAGTGCAAGCAAAATAGAGCATAGAATGAGCTTGGTTCCTAAAGTGCCTCAATTACCTTATTTTTCAATACGCTCACTACCTAATAGCACTTGTCACGTGATCTTCCACCCCGCCGCAGAGGTCTAGTGGTTATGGCACTCGGCTGCAGATCCGAAGGTCGCGGGATCGAATCCCGGTTGCGGCGGCTGCATTTCAATGGAGGTGAAATGCTGAAGCCCGTGTGCTGTGCAATGTCAGTGCATGTTTAAGAACCCCAGGTTAGAGATGGGCAAAGCGGCTCACTTGAGTGAACGGCTCAGAACGGCTCAGCTCACTGCAATGATCCGGTTCATTTCAATGGCTCACCGGCTCACCGAGTACGAGGGAAAACGCTCTGGCGCGAGGGAAGAACGGGACCGGCCGGAGCGGTGGGCGGCCGTTCGGCTGCCTTGCATTAGCGTCTGTGGTTTGCCCATGTCACTGGGGGCCCTGTTAACATCCCTGCTTAAGGCAAGCGAAGCACACATAACTTCCGCGTATATGACTTCCGCACAATTCAACTCTGCGAGGGACCTTATATTGCAGTGATCGTTCTACACGTAAGTATTAAGTATAATATGTGCTAACCATTAAAAAAATAACTGCAGGGTATGTGAGAGCTTTTCTCTATTTTTGTTTCCGGTTCATGCAGTTTTGTTAGGAGACACACATTTTCATTCGCTGAGGGGTGAGGTGGGTGGCAGAAATTATGAGGCGCTTAGCAGATACTAACATGCATAATAATCTTATCTCACAACAATACCACAAAACTTGATTCGACCAACATGCCTTCCGAAAATCATATAACCAAGAAAGTTGAAACGCTGCACGCGTGTGTATGAGTGTGTTTTCTGTCTGTGACTCTGTATCCAGTTCGTGCTTTCTTATTCTTCCTAGAAAGTATGCCTGCCTCCATTTCATGGAATGGCATACAATCAGCCTTATCGGCGCGGTACCGACTCGTCTACAATTCACCACGTATCCGGTCGCCATGCATTTTCCATCGGCACATTTCGCTAGAAAGAACGTGACATGTTCTTGCTGAGAACTCGGTTTGTGCACTGGACTGGAGCGCGCCGCCCATTATTAGATATTGCTACCCTTGACCGTTGACCATCGTGAATGCGAAGAGGGCAAATAAAAGCCCCTGTTCCTGCGCGTCAAGTGTTGGCTAAGTCCGTAGTAGCCACGTGAAAGCGTGGCATCGTCTGCTAATGCTCCTCATGGAGGATTAGCAGATTGTCACTAAATTTATTTGCTGTGAGGCGCTACCTGTGTACGGACATTGTGAATATATGCACCATCATGTCGAAAATGAAGAAAATTTGTAAGCTACCCCTGTTGTCGTACTTTATTCATCTTGGTTCTGTCAGAATTTTGCGCTGCTTTTTCCCTTTTGTAACAGAAAACTCCCTTTTCTTTCTCTAAAACACGTTCACCTTTCGAAAAATCACATTACTGCTAAAAAAAGAGAGATTCCTGAGGTAAAAAAAAAAAACTACGCAGCACCGTTCCAAATTGGCCCGGGTTTTCTTTTTCAACGGAAAAAAGAAGCACCTCCTTTCTGTTCTGCTGCACGGCAGTGCAAAGAAAGGGTCGTTACTTGGAAAGTGTGCTTTTGTGGCGCCGCGCATATTTACAACAGTTCCATAAGTAATTACAGCCGCACCAAGGGAGCGTTAAACATATACAATGAAGAATTCCCCACGCTGTGTGCGAGACAACCCCCTTCACGTTTGAAAAGTACATGCGAGATCTGCTTTGAAATATCCGGCAAGCAGCACTTAGCGTGTTTCACTGTCCCGTGTCGGGACCTGTCTTAAATCAAGCACTTAATTTTAACGTGTGTCACTGTGAATGGACGCATTTCTGGAAGACGTTCGTTTACCTAAAATAGCTTAGAGTGCCCGTCAGTCTGGGTGCCATCATGATGTGCCGTAAATTTGAAGAGATGTTTAGCTTCCGTCACCCATTGACAGAAACAAAGACGTCGAACAATATCTGTGCAGCCCATATAAACAGATCAAAACGAAGTGCAATCATGCCATGATTTTTTTTCCAACATGCGCCACGACGAAATAATATGAAGCCTTGACAGAACATGGCATGTTATTCGTTTTATTGATGTGCTAAAATACATGCTCAGGAAGTTCAGAGGACTGGATGATATGGGTGACATATTTATAACTATACTAATGAGAACTAATGAGGATGTAAGCTACGTTGACCTGTTGTCTTTAATGACACCAAATACCCTTCGAAGTGTTGCACGAGCTCACGATGAACTGCCTCACGCAGTGCACACAGCGAGCGAGATGCGAGTAGCGCGAGTCAGCCCGCGACGGCCAACACTTGTCGCCGCCGTCGAAACGAAAAGTGATCCAGGTACTTCAGTTCAGCACGGCTCACCGCGGCTCATTGAGCGAGAGAGCACCGCCTTCCGCTCTCGGCTCTCTGAGCGAGAGAAAGCACGGCTCCCCTCGGTTCACTGAGCGAGAGTCCCAAAGAACCGCCGCTCATTTTTACTGAGCCGGCTTACCTCGGCTCTCTGAGCGAGAGAGAACGCACGGATCACTGAGCGAGAGCGAACCACCTCCCAGCCCTCGGTTCACTGAGCGAGAGAGAACCGCCGTCCACTCTCCCAAAGAACCGCCGCTCAGTTTTACTGAGCCGGCTCACCTCGGCTCTCTGAGCGAGAGAGAACGCACGGATCACTGAGCGAGAGCAAACCGCCTCCCGCCCTCGGTTCACTGAGCGAGAGAGAACCGCCATCCGCTCTCCCAAAGAACCGCCGCTCAGTTTTACTGAGCCGGGGATCACTCGCTCTTTGGAAAGAGCCGCTCAAAAGATCCGGCTCACTCCTGAGCGACCCATCTCTACCCCAGGTGGTCGAAATTTCCGGAGCCCTCCACTACGGCGTCTCTCACAATCAGGCTGGTTTTGGGACATTAAACGCCACATAACAAGAACAACATGATCCTCCCTTGTTTAGCCTCACCACTATCACTGTAGCTTGTCAAACTAACAATATAGGAATGGCATCAAAAAGTAATGCAACAGCAAAAAAAAGAGAGAGACAGAGAACAAGAAACATGGACGCTATGTGTGCGAGTCTGATATGGCTCGATAATGAGATGTGAACGATAAACCCAAAGGATTATTAAGCTGTAGACAAAGGATTATGCTATATTTGACTCACACACTCGAATTTAAAATTTCCAAGCATTACATTCCTGTCTGTAACCACAAAATAACAGGTATTCATGACACGCACACCACAGGCCCACCTTGACACTTTGAAGAAGCAGTTTCGTTTGTACTACTCTCCTGCAACACTACGATTAGCTAATTAGTACTTTTTATGGTCATCGGCAATACACACACACACTGATGAATCATGAACAAAGCATGCTGGCACCACACCACACAACAAAGTCTCCGTGGGCACGTCTCCCTGGGCATAAGCTCAAGAAACAAGTACCTGGGGTGCTATCCTGGACATTGACATATTCTGCCATCTTGTCAAATGCTGTAATGGTGGCGTTTTGAGCTAATGAGCGAGCCCACAGCAGCGCTCTAGCCCAATCAGAGCTGACAAGATGGTTAATTTGACAATGTCAAGGATAGTACCACTGGCTGAAAATTGGCTCTGACTTATTTACTAGAAAAGCTTTTGGTTTCGCAGTGCACCCACACACACAGTCATGGGCATGTTACCAGTAAACACTAACAGTGTTACAGTTACCTAAGACAAAAGTAACTATGTCACAGTTACAGTAACTGAGTTTCTAAAACTAACTTGTTACAGTTACTGTTAAAAGGTAACGTCCTTACTTCTTTCGTTACTGTACAAGACTAAGTAATAAATTGCAAACAAAGTTATACAGTTTTTTTCAGAGAAATCTGTGAAGACATGCGGTTAGTCAACATTGCTAATGGTTTTAAAATGCCAGATAAAAGGAACAGAAAGGGACATAAATACCAGTTCTGGTATCTCTGTATGTTAACATTTGCAAAAGAAAAAACTGAACTAAATTGAAAGGGGGCTCACTCATAAGCCCAACACCAGCAAAAATTGTGTATGCCCCATTTTACTGTAACAACTTTTTATTGACTGTCGGGAATTTATTTACAAAATCAATTGGGACAGCCTGGTGCCACAAAGGACTGCTGCATGCTCGTAAATAAAATAGGAGCTCATCCTGAGACTATACAGAGGGTAGGCCGCTTCGAGCCCCATTGCAGCCGCCATTTTGGAAAGTGCTTTCTGAACCACCGCTTTGAGAACTGAAGGTGTGCGAAGCAGTGCAAAGCGTCTGTTGATAAGTGGTTTCTACATGGGTGGTCATAAAGAAATTGCTGGCTACACAAAAAAAATTAAGGATGCTGCACCGGCCTCTGAACAAGAGTCCTTCGTCTCCTTCGTCACATAGGCCGACCATACTGCTATAGTGCATGGAATATACCAATATATTCTCGGCACTATAATACTGCCATGTCATGCACCTTCCTCTGCATAAGGGTGGGGAGAACCCGCGGTGCTTTCTTTGTTGGTGTCGTACAAAAACTACCCCCCCCCCTGGAAACATGTTAGCCACTTAAAAAAAAGTATGTGTCCTGCATAGCATGGTGATACAAGCGAGACATAGTAAAAGTATTCCATTAGGAAGATATTAATACATTTTGCAAATGTATCTCAGTACAGAGATACAGATAGTAAAAAGTATGTATGAGCAACATAGCGATATTCTAGTATCGCGATACTGTCCAGCAGTGGTATTAAGGAGTGTTGCTGCTGGATATTTTTGAAGAAGGAAGTAACTGCAACGGTATTTCCAGTTACAATTACCGTGTAATATGTAACAGAGTTACAGCTACAACTTCCTTTAAATTAAATGTAACTAGTTACAGTTGTAAGTTACTAAAAAAGTAGTTACCAGTAATGTGTTACTAGTAACTAGTTACTGCCCAACACTGCACACACACGTGATCCACGCAGATCACACAGCTTAAGAGCGCTTCTAGCGGCATAGCTGCAGCCATGGCGCAATATATGCGAAAAACAGTTGTTCAGGGCGGCATTTATCAGAATCTCTGTCTTGGCACACTTCGGTGAAATTGGCACAATTGGTGCAGCACTTCCATCACTGCGCTTATGCAATTGCCACATATATAAATTTAAAAAAAAGGCAGATCCGACGTGCAGTGGGAATCAAGGAAATGCGAAGCACGCATGAGGAACGTAAAATGGATCTGCATTGTTGTCTGACTATACCGATTTTGGTATATACGAAGTTAACGAAATGGCTGCAAGAGCAGCAAAATTGTGGCATGTAAACCATGCTGCTCATGACACGGATGTCATAATAGCAATGTTATCACCTGTCATTTACGTTCGTCATGCAGTCGTGTTGAGCCATAGCAATTTTGGTATACATCCTATTAATGAAACGCGTGGCATATAAATCATGCTGCTCATGACAAGCATGTCATGATTTTAATGATATGACCTCTCATTTATGTCCGTCATGCAGTCATGTTGTGCCATACCAATTTTCGTGTACACCCAATTAATGAAACAGCCAGGAGACCATCGAAGCCGTGGTATGTAAATCATGTCGCTCATGAGATGCATGACATGATTCTCATGTAATGCCATGTCATTTATGTTCACCATGCAGTCATGTTGTGCCATATCAATTTTCGTGTGCATCCAAATAACGAAACGGCCAGGAGAGCACCGAGGCCGTGGCATGTAAAGCATGTCACTCATGAGATGCATGACATGATTCTCATGTAATGCCATGTTATTTATGTTCGTCATGCAGTCATGTTGCGCCGTTCCAATTTTCGCGTACATCCAATTAACGAAACAGCCAGGAGAGCGCCGAGACCGTGGCATGCAAATCATGTCGATCATGACATGCATGTCATGGTGTTCATGTTATGACCTGTCATTTATGTTCGTCATGCAGTCATGTTGTGCCATACCAATTTTCGTGCACATCCCATTAACGAAACGGCCAGGAGAGCACAGAGACTGTGGCATGTAAATCATGTCGCTCATGACATGCATGTCATGATGTTCATGTTATGACCTGTCATTTACTTTCGTCATGCAGTCATGTTGTGCCATGCCCATTTTTGTATACGTCCCTTTAACGAAACGGCCAGGAGAGCACTGAGACCGTGGCATGTAAATCATGTTGCTGATGAGATGCATGGCCTGACTCTCATGTAATGCCATGTCATTTATGTTCGGCATGCAGTCATGTTGTGCCATACCAATTTTTGTGTACATCCCATTAACCAAACAGCCAGGAGAGCAGCGAGACCGTGCCATGTAAATCATGCCGCTCATGACATGCATGTCATGATGTTCATGTTATGGCCTGTTATTTACGTTCGTCATGCTTGTGCCATACCAATTTTCGTATACATCCAATGAACGAAATGGCCGTAAGAGCACCAAGACAGTGGCATGTAAATCCTGCCACTCATGACATGCATGATTTTCATATTATGACTTGTTGTTTATGTTCGTCGTGCAGCCATGTTGTGCTATACCCATTTTCGTATACATCCCTTGAACAAAATGGCCAGGAGAGCACCAAGACCGTGGCATGTAAATCATGCCGCTCATGACATGCATATCATGATTTTCATGTTATGACTTGTCATTTATGTTCGTCGTGCAGTAATGTTGCGGCATGCCAATTTTTGTATACATCGCATTAACAAACCGGCCAGGAGAGCACAAAGTCGTAGGCGGCTAGATAGATAGATAGATAGACAGATAGATAGATAGATAGATAGAGAGATAGATAGATAGGCTCAAAGTCGCCGAAGTTCGCTAAGAAATGCTTTGCATTTAAAATAGCTTTCAAAAGGTACTTCCCCATGTTTGGGAATTGCAAACAACCAATCACAGAGCCTAGGTGTTGATCCTGTCTGCAAGGTATGAAATGACCGCATGGCAGGAAACCTGCTGAATATAAAATAAAACATCACGCACTGTTCCTTTTGGGGAGCCATACCTTTCACAACTAGTGAAAGCTAGGTGCACACAAGCCTACGTAATGGTAACTTGCTGGAATACCACCAGCCATGGCATGCCACTTACTCTTCATTCAATTTACATTAGTGCCACTGCAAATGAAGCAAACAAGAGAGGAAGAAAAGAAGGGGGGCTCGTCACATGAGCCTTATGTACTCCCTCACCTACAGCAGCTACAAGAATGCATAGAAGGAGCACCACTCAAGGACACTAAGGCAAAAGGATAGTCTCTGCTTTGGTAGTCAACCTTACTTCTCAGATGAAATTTGTCGTAACTCTTGAAGTAATGAACTGACAGACAGACAGACACAAAGCAGACAATCAACTCTACTATAGGTCCAGAGGAGCGACTCTGAAAACCCTTTACAGGGGAGCAGCCACTGCAGGCTGCTCCCACATCAGGATGGGCAGGCCGTGCCTGACTTACCTGGAATCGGAATCTCGTTGATCAGTAGTGGACTTACTTGAAAAATTCAGTAAAATGGGCTAAGACATCTTACGACTGCCAATGTAGAATAATGATTTCTAATTTGCATACTGGTGAGGGGGCCTTTCAAATGCATTCAATTTCAGGACAAACACACCACTGAACACTTCAAGGGGATAGCAAGACATTTACCTTTTGTAGAAGTGCCTTCAGGAAACAAAGTGCCCTCTCTGAAAGGCCTTCATCAAAGGAGGTAAGTAACCGCTGCAAATAGAATTAGCGTAAGTGTAAGTATTTATCAGAAGTAACATAGCAGAAAATATGGCGGATCAAAGTGCCGTATTTACACGATTGTAAGTCGACTTGAATGTAGGTCGATCCCCTAAAATTGCATCCCTCAAAAAAAAAAAATCAAGGCGCGGTTCACATCACGTGCACCCTTCAAGCTCATTGTCGTATTGCTGGTCATGTCAAAGTATACGGGTGTTTGGTCGGCATTGCTGATCTGGCGAAGCAAATACTGCCAGGTGTCACGTAGTTTAAGGAAGTGCCTATGGAAGGCGAGGACCTTCCATAGGCACTGTCCTGCCCTGTTCATAAAGTTCAATGCCCAAGCCGTGCTAGCTTTTGGTATCCCTGCCTCGGAAGCATAGACATGGGCTTGTTGCGTGATCATATCACAGGTGACCAACAGCGATCGATCGCGTAAATCAGTCACGTATGCCGCAAGCTTCTTCTCCAGCTCTGGAAAGCATCCAGACTTTGGCCCGCAAAAGCCACGGTGCTTGGAGTCGCATGAGATTTCCTTACGCTGAAGCCGCCACTGCCGCACCACACACTCACTGATCCCAAACTTGCGTCCTGCTGTGCAGTTAGTCTCCTCAGCACGATGAATAGCAGCCCGCTTGGACTCTGCTGTGAACGAGCGCCGACAGTTCTCGGAGCCCAGGGCACTCATGACAGATGGCACAATTCAGCACAACACAGAAGCACATGGCAACACGGCCGCTTAGAAAATTGTACTACACAAAGTGAAGCTCTTCCATCAACTACCAATACCCCCTATACGGTGTCTCTTCCATCAATGATTCATGCTTCCACAAGAGCCGTGAGCTCGGTAGATTTTAAAAAAGAACAGCTTCTGTATAAAAACGCACAATAACCATGCGCTGTGGGTTGAGCGGGAAACTATTCGCAATTATGAGAACACATTCGCTGTGAGATGATTCCACCAAAGCCACTGGCAGTGGCTGCCGCGCGATACCAAAACAATCATGGCGGCAGATGGAAGTGGCCGCTCGCGATTTCTATTTATTCGTGAGAACCTTACTTACATTCAAGAAGGGTTTTGTTCGCCTCAAATAAACAAAATGAGTACTAGCGAGTCCTTTGATTCAATGCATGGTGCTAATGTAGCCACAATCATATCACGTTAATATACTTCCAAACACGATGGTGGGAGTTTAGTCGCTCTAGGTACGGTGGCCAAAGGGCACAGATCCGGAACACTAACTTTCAAAGTCGGCATCAACTTTACTTGTGCCAGAATGCATGCAATGGTAAATTAATACGCTACGCTTCGGCCGTAGCCATGGGAACGAGGGCGCAAAGCCGTCCCCACCTAGCAGCACCCCTAATTTCTCGCTTCTCTTGCCGTTTCTAGCGGTAAACGGATCGACTTCGAGTCTAAGTCGACCCCCCAACATTGGATTCTCAAATTTGAAAAAAAAAAGGGTCGACCCTACAATCGTGTAAATACGGTACTCTGCTGTAAGCACCACAGCGCTTGAAAATGCAGTAGATTTAGTGCTAAAACATATGGCAGTGAGCATCACTTTACATGCTTTTCTTCCCCCTTATAAGTCTCCTTTCTTTATATACCTCCTGGTTAAGATAAAACAATCAATTTTCTTAAAAAACAGTAAATTAGTACCTAATTTGCTCATACTTATCATCTTAGCTGTCTTCTCAACTATTTTTCTTCACTGTTGATGCCATGGTTGATGGGACAAGACTACCAAGAATGCTTGGTTTTGTTACTTTTAGTTTCCAGCAATGTTCGTTTCTTTATCTGCTGGCAGTACAACCTGTGTTTTAGCAATTGTCTATATAGAGAAGACTTTTTGCTTTGAATGTGGCTTTCTTTCAGTTACGCACAGTTTTTATATTGACACGACCCGTCTTCAAACTACGTGCCCTGGCTGTTTCTGAAGCCCTGCCACTCATCTGCGGCCTACGTGCAAAGCAGAGCAACAGCGTTGCTCATAGCACGTGCGTGCTGAGGAGCCGCGTGCCTTCGGAGAGGCAAAAGGAGAAAGAAGACGAGACACAGCTCGTGCAGACGGTGTTCTCGACAGAGACTAGGCAGATGCTGGCTGAACCGTTTTTTCTTCCTGGACACAAGTTCGTCCAATTTAACTCAATTTATTAAAGAGTTTTCTTAAACTGCGCGTTACATTTCTGGTGGAGGTGCTGGGTATTATGTCAAGCCCTTCTCGCGTCACTGAACGCAGTCCAGAAGAACGGCCTGAGCCCATCGAGCTGACTCCTGTACACCAGCGTTGCAGTCGTCGCCTACGTGGTGAAGCTTCAGAGTTCTCAGCTTTATCGGATCTGGCCAGAACCTCCTCACCTATGAACGGGAACGCTTCCGACATGACATCCCAAGTCAGGCCAGCTCACATCGTAGTGAATCCGCCAATGCCGCCAGAGCCTTTCCACGGCGACTCCTTCGAAGATTCGGAGGATTGGCTGGAACGCTTCGAGCGCGTCGCGAAAGTCAACGGCTGGGATGACGACCGCAAGCTCCAAAGAGTGTACTTCGCTTTGGAGGACAGCGCGCGAACGTGGTTCGAAAACCACGAAGCTGCGATCCTGTCCTGGAGCGATTTCCGACGGGAGCTACTCGTCGCTTACCCAAATACGGACCGCAGAGAGAGAGCTGAAGTTGTCCTGCAAACAAGAAACCAGCGGAACAACGAAAGCGTGGCAATGTACGTGGAAGACATGACTCGCCTATTCCGACAGGCGGATGTAAACATGAGCGAGGACAAAAAGGTGCGCCATTTAATGCGGGGCGTAAAATGAACTTTTTGCCGGGTTGGCTTGGAGCCCGCCGCGCACAGTCGCCGAGTTTCGCTCCGAGGCAACTACGATGGAGATGATGCTACAATGAGCGAGAACCTACAACAGAGACATGAACGTCGCCTCTATGGAAGCACTGCCAACAGCTTTCGGGAGCAACATGGAAGTGCTACGGGAGCTTGTGCGCTCCGTGGTGTGAGAGGAGATGCAGAAGATGCGGCTTGACCAACCTACTCCGATGGTTTCGTCACTCGCCGACGTGGTTCGCGAGGAGGTTAGGCAAGTGGTCCGCGAACCTCAGCATCCTGTACTTCCAGAAGTTCCACTGCTGCGACAGCCGACAACTACGTCCTATGCCGATGCGCTGCAGCGGGGAACTCCTGTACGTGTGGATGTCGCAGCGGCTGCCGCTATGCAGCCTCCGATGTACCCTATCACACGGCAGCCAGCACCAGAGAGGAGACTGAGGAAGAGCGGCATCTGGCGCACACCTGACAGAGTACCACTTTGCTACCACTGTGGAGAGGCTGGCCACCTGTACCGGATGTGCCCGTATCGCCAGGTGGGACTTCGGGGTTTTCCCATAAACGCACCCCGGCCGCGCAGTGGTGAGCGTCCTTTCGAGATCGAGGAGTACCTTTCTACTCGTCAGGGTTCCCGTGATTTTCAGCATCAGCCTCGGTCGACAACGTCAGTGATGTATAGGTCGCCGAGTCCTCGTCCGTCGGCAAGTTCTCCCAGGCGTCGTTAGCCAAGCCCGCGTCGGGAAAACTAGAGTCAGCGACCTGTGGAGGCAAGGTCGCTGTCGACGCTGAATCAGAAGAACCTCCATCGCTGAACCCGAAAAATGACGAAGGACGCGGTGATCGGTGCTGTGATAACAATGTCACTTCCGATTTACGTGTATTTGTGGACGGCTTCCAAGAGCTGGCGGTGGTGGATACTGGTGCGGATTATTCAGTAATGAGCAATGAGCTTTCAAAAACGCTGAAGAAAGTGCTGACTCCGTGGAGAGGACCACAAGTTCGCACCGCAGGTGGACACCTCATCGACCCGAGGGGCATCTTCACCGCTAGAATTGGCATACGGGGCTTCACGTACGTTGCAAGTTTTATTGTACTGCCTGAATGTTCACGAGAATTAATTATTGGTATGGACTTCTTGCATTCCAACGGTGCTGTAATCAACCTGCGACTCATGTGTTTCTTTCTCAACGAGGCAGGCTATTTCGACATTCGACACCGAGGAAGATTTCAATGAGCTGTGCATTGCAGACGACGACGTCACACTACCCCTGAGATCAAGCATGTGTGTTGCCGTAACAAACAGGGCATTCAGTGATTTAGAAGGAATTGCAGACAGCAACACCAGGCTGATACTGGAAAAAGGGATCTGCATGGCAAGAGGCCTTGTACAGCTGCGTGATGGATGTGCGAACGTGCTGATCACCAATTTTGGAAACGAGGTCCAGCACCTTGCGAAGGGGACTGTCATCGCCAGCCTGAATGATTTCGTCCACGTTTCTGAGCTGAGCATCCCTGAGGCCCCGACACCTGACTTGCAAGATGTGGATTCGGTCCTAGCATCCATCAACATTGAAACAGGACTGCTGCCCAGCCAAAAGGAGGGAATAGAAAGCCTGGTAAGAGAATTCGCCGCATGTTTTTCGATGTCCTCTAAAGTACGGCGCACACCTATCGCCAAGCATCGGATAATTGTGGATGAGTCAGTGAGGCCTATACACCAGCGTCCTTACCGAGTGTCACCAAAAGAGAGAGAAGCTATCGGTAGTCAAGTTGAAGAAATGCTTAGGGATGATGTAATTCAGCCGTCAGCAAGTCCGTGGGCGTCTCCTGTGGTCCTTGTAAAGAAAAAAGATCAAACGCTACGCTTCTGCATTGACTACCGGAAACTGAACGCCGTCACTAAGCGAGATGTTTATCCTCTGCCCAGAGTTGATGACACTTTGGATAGGCTACGAGACGCAAAGTACTTTTCGTCCATAGACCTAAAAAGTGGATATTGGCAAATAGAGGTGGACGAAAGGGATCGTGAAAAGACAGCATTTGTGACTCCGGATGGGCTATACGAGTTCAAGGTGCTTCCGTTTGGCCTTTGTTCTGCACCCGCCACTTTCCAACGGATGATGGATGCTGTGCTCTCTGGACTCAAATGGCAGTCCTGTCTTGTTTACCTCGATGACATTGTCGTTTTCTTTACTACCTTTGAACAGCATATGGACCGACTGAGAGATGTGCTGGCCGCTATTAGTGCAGCAGGTTTGACGATAAAACAACAAAAATGTCATTTCGGATTCCACGAGCTCCTTTTTCTCGGCCATATCATCAGTGCGGAAGGCATTCGTCCAGACCCTCAGAAGACCACAGCCGTGGAGAAGTTTCCTAAGCCCACAGATAAAAAGGCCGTTTAACAATTCTTAGGATTGTGCGCCTACTACAGACGTTTCGTCAAAAATTTTTCAAGGATTGCAGAGCCGCTAACGAGGCTGACAAAAGAAGATACACCATTTGTTTGGCTTGATGAGCAGGAAAATGCCTTTGACGAATTGCGGAGGCGTCTACAGAGCCATCCAGTTCTCGCACATTTTGATGAGGAAGCCGAGACGGATATCCATACGGATGCAAGCAATTTAGGTCTTGGAGCCGTGCTCACGCAGTGGCAAAATGGAGAAGAACGAGTCAGTGCGTATGCCAGCCGCACTCTTTCTAAAGCTGAAGTGAACTATTCAGCAACAGAAAAAGAATGCCTTGCGGTGATATGGGCAATCAACAAGTTTCGCCCATACCTATATGGTAGACCTTTTCGGGTTATTAGTGACCATCACTCACTGTGCTGGCTCGCTAATCTCAAGGACCCGTCGGGGCGGCTTGCAAGATGGAGCCTACGGTTGCAGGAATACGACATAACTGTCGTCTACAAGTCTGGTCGCAAACACAGTGACGCCAATTGCTTGTCACGGGCACCGATTCAATGCGCTGACCCTATTTCTGCAAACGACGGAGAAGATTTTCCATTCTTGGGAGCTGTTACGACATCGCAGATGGCTCATCACCAGCAATCTGACCCTGAATTACTCCTACTGATCCAGTATTTAAAAGGACAATCTACCGACGTCCCCCGAGCGTTTGCCCGTGGCTTGTCGTCCTTCGTCCTGCGAAACAACGTCCTTTACAAAAGAAACTTTGAGCAGACTGTGGAGACATTCCTGCTTGTTGTCCCTGCCCTGATGCGACCGGAGATCTTGGAGGCGTGCCACGACGACCCATCAGCTGGACACCTTGGAGTGAGCAGAACAGTAGCGCGCATTCGCATGAAATACTACTGGCCCAAGTTGTTGAGTTCTGTGCAGCATTACGTCCGAACTTGCCGGGAGTGCCAGAGACGGAAAACACCACCGTTGAAACCAGCAGGTCTTCTTCAGCCTATCGAGCCACCGGCAGCCCCATTCGAACAAGTGGGAATGGACTTGCTTGGCCCGTTTCCTGCGTCATTGTCAGGGAAACGATGGATCATAGTCGCAACTGACTACTTAACTCGGTATGCCGAAACAGCGTCTCTTGCTCGAGGATGATGGATGCTGTGCTCTCTGGACTCAAATGGCAGTCCTGTCTTGTTCACCTCGATGACATTGTCGTTTTCTTTACTACCTTTGAACAGCATATGGACCGACTGAGAGATGTGCTGGCCGCTATTAGTGCAGCAGGTTTGACGATAAAACAACAAAAATGTCATTTCGGATTCCACGAGCTCCTTTTTCTCGGCCATATCATCAGTGCGGAAGGCATTCGTCCAGACCCTCAGAAGACCACAGCCGTGGAGAAGCAGCATTACGTCCGAACTTGCCGGGAGTGCCAGAGACGGAAAACACCACCGTTGAAACCAGCAGGTCTTCTTCAGCCTATCGAGCCACCGGCAGCCCCATTCGAACAAGTGGGAATGGACTTGCTTGGCCCGTTTCCTGCGTCATTGTCAGGGAAACGATGGATCATAGTCGCAACTGACTACTTAACTCGGTATGCCGAAACGGCGTCTCTTGCTCGAGGATGATGGATGCTGTGCTCTCTGGACTCAAATGGCAGTCCTGTCTTGTTTACCTCGATGACATTGTCGTTTGAATGGCCTCTGAAGTCGCCGAGTTCTTCGTTAACAGCATCGTACTGCGGCATGGCGCTCCCGCAGTGCTAATCACAGACCGAGGAACCGCATATACGGCTGACTTGCTCAAGACCATGGTCAGACTTACTCATACCAGTCATAGAAGGACCACGGCGTATCACCCACAAGCAAATGGATTAACCGAACGGCTCAACAGGACGCTGACTGATATGTTATCAATATACGTGGACATCGAGCACCGAACATGGGACGCCATATTACCGTACGCCACGTTCGCTTACAATACCGCAGTGCAAGAGACGACCCGAAAGACACCGTTCGAGCTCGTTTTCGGCCGTGCAGTTGTCACACCTTTAGATGCAATGCTCCCTGTAGACCGCATATCCGAAAATGATTGTGATTCGACCGAGTATATACAGCGAGCCGAAGAAGCGAGACAGCTTGCGCGGTATCGTATTCAACAACAGCAACGAGCCGACGCGCATCGATATAATTTGCGAAGAAGAGACGTACAGTATGCGCCGGGAGATAGAGTTTGGGTATGGACTCCCATTCGACTACGCGGACGCTCGGAAAAGCTTCTCTGCCGCTATTTTGGACCATACAGAGTGCTTCGCTGAGTTGGCCCGTTGAAATACAAAGTAGTCCCAGAGGGCCAAGGAGACTCATCAAGACGGCGGCATCCCACAGAAGTTGTGCACGTCGTAAGGCTGAAGCCTTACTATGACAGACAGTGAACAATCGAGAAACCACCCCCGGTCGATGATAACTGGCTGAACCAAGGAGCACTACGACAGCCTGGAGGCGAGTGTTTTGAGCATCGGGATGATGCACTCATCGAAGGGGGGTAATGACACGACCCGTCTTCAAACTACGCGCCTTGGCTGTTTCTGAAGCCCTGCCACTCAATCTGCGGCCTACGTGCAAAGCAGAGCAACAGCGTTGCTCATAGCACGTGTGTGCTGAGGAGCCGCGCGCCTTCGGAGAGGCAAAAGGAGAAAGTAGACGAGACACAGCTCGTGCAGACGGTGTTCTCGACAGAGACTAGGCAGATGCTGGCTGAACCGTTTTTTCTTCCTGGACACAAGTTCGTCCAATTTAACTTAATTTATTAAAGAGTTTTCTTAAACTGTGTGTTACAATATGTATGTGAACCTTTCAACATCTATTGGGACATTCAAAGATATGGTGAAGCAGCATTTGTAAATCATCAAATCAAAACTTAGCCCCGAGGCATATGTCCGTCTTGGACATCTCTCTGGAGTCGAAACATGACAACCCTCAAGCACGGGGTACTCAAGAGAACTCTCCCCAACATTCAGGATCACATTTCTGAAAGTCACCACCCCTCCCCCAACATTCAAGAATACACTTGGCACTCGCTTTTCCACTCAAAAATCGCTTCAGCCACATGTCCAACCTCCACCGTCCCAGGTGCTATGCAAATGGCAGCATGATCAATCAATTCGAAGAAGTTTTGTGATGCTCATGGCTTCTGTCAATAGCGTTTCACAAACCATGCAAAAAGCTCCTGAAGATACTATCGAGCTACTACACTAGAAAATGTCTAAGGAGAATCACTCTGAAAAACAGTGTAGGACTGCATGACCAACAGGATATTTAGGGAAAAGCTGAGTTTTACAAGTGCAAACTGGTCCTTGAGAAAAGCGCTGATGTTTTCATGCACTCCACAATTTAGCACAGGTAGCTTGTGGCCACTTACTGCATCATTGTAGTGTTTCAAGTACTCCTACATAGCCAGGGCTCTAGCCAGTACTGGCACATTCTCAACCCAAGGGTGGTAACAAACAGAAGCGGAAACAGCTCAGCCCCTATCTTTTAAACACAATATTCACTGCAGGCAGATGCATCACGAAAGAGTGAAATTGAGCTGCACAAATAAGCATCAGCTGGCCAGCTCAATGCACGCATTCCTGCATTGCGACCATTATGCACTGTGTGCAGTCCACATAGACCAATATCTAAGCACTGAGCTTGGAAGTCGTCTTTCGTCTGCTGCTGTAACTTCTTCAAAAGACTCCAGTTGACAATCGGCTGTCGACTGAAAGCTGCACAATCTGCTCAGCAAAAAGGATATGAATATTTCTGTGAACTCCTGCATAGGATTGTCCGCTGTGCTGCGACCCATGAATGTTGAAGTCAGATATTTACTTGCCACCTGACAATTGTACCACATTCTGATATGAACTGAACTCATTTCCTTTGCAGGTATACATCCAAGGTTTTGTCAAAAAGGACAACAAAATTAATAGACTTCTCCATAACATCTCGAAATTAAGTAAAAAATAGGCACAGGCCACAGCATACATTTTTTTTTGCAACAGCAGGTGAAGCTTCCTGCAATATCACTACCTAGAAGTAACTACGTCCTCACTCAGTGTTGACTGTCAGTATGTTCACACCATGCAGAATAAAACTTGCAATTCCAGCCAGGCATCTTTATCAAGTAAAAATGTAGGCACAGCACATAATCCGCATGTCAACTTCACGATGACAAATAGTACATACGAGGTCGATGGATGGGCCAACCGCATGGTAAAAAAAAGAACTAGGAGGCAGTGTCACATAATTCCGCTGAGTGTTCCCATACAACAATGGTCTCAAATGCACCTCAACTAGCAGGCCACATTTATGAAATTTAGTCTCACAAGGGCAGGGACTCAAAAGGTTAGGATTGTGGGGGAGGAGAGGAAATTGATTAAAATGCCAGCTGCAGTCGATTCCGGATATATCGAACTCGAAGGGGACCGTGAAATAAATTCATATATCGATAATTCGAAATACCAAATATGCCTAATTGAGGCTCGTCTTAGAACAGCGAATGTCGCAAATTTCTTTCCTGAGATAGTAACAAGCAGTAAATTACCTATTAGCACACAATGTGCAACAGATCAGCATGAAAACAGTCACATTTTATTTCATACGAAACAAATACGTACTCTTCTTGTAAGCCATCAAGTTGCTTGAGCCATCCTGGGGCCTTACAAATCAGCAAATTTAATACCTTCTATTGCACCACAATGGCAGCAAATGACTGCGAACGCCAACGCAAGCTCTCACAGCATGGTACAAAGTCGTTTATCAATGGCGTAGACATTCACTGGTCAGGTCCGATCCCTCGGCACCGGCAACATCAGCTACGGTCTCAGGATCGGTGCACAATTACATGGATAGCAATTACATGGACAGCGACAGTGGGTTTTCACAGCTGCCGCACTGTACAAAGACTAAATTGACAACATCGCTTATGCATCATCTGTCTTACGTGCGAGTAAAAGTGTGCTAGCGCTGGGGGCGAATGAGGCTGCAGCAAAGATGAAATGACCCGGCCGTCTTCGTCGCACAAACAGTAATAACATCGCTCTGCATGAGAGGATTGTTGTCGCCTACTTCTCAATCAGAGAGGACACGGAGGAAACGCCCAGACTGTCTTTCGTCGGGCAAAAGGCGCCGGTGGGAGATGGGCAGTCGTGCGTGCTATCTTAACAGACGTGAATAGAAACGGGCACAACTAAATTTACAGGAGGTTTTTCCGTTACCCGTGCAATCGGGAGAAATGGTCAAAATCTGGAAGTCTCCTGCATAATCTGGGAGATTTGGCACGTATGCAAACCGCAACAGAGACATGGCCTTCAATATTGGTACCATAGATATGACTGACATAGATGGCATCATGCAGCCCCAAATCTCGAAGGCTATACTTTTGCAAACTACAAGCGGTAGCGCGAGGACAACCATCAGAATGCACACATTGCGTTCATGCAGGTCGGCACTGGCGGTGAAGTCTGCCGGAGCCACAGCCGCTTTGTATCCAGCACACTCGGTGCCTTTGCCTGTCAGCCTTTTTCAGAATTTTTGCTGCTGCACATCACGATCTAAAATTGGTGCAGGAGACAAGTTAGTGTGCTGACAAACGCTGTACAATCCCCCGAGGCAATGCAACACCATCACATTTTCAACAACATTGCACACAAACACGGATCGCAACATATCAGACCGCGGTTAAAACATGATCAACTCATGTTAGGAGGAGCACATCTGAGGGGTTCGGCGAGAGTCAAAGTTCGATATATTAAATGCGGTGGTCCACGGGTGTTCGATATATGTGCTCACCAGCCCTACACTTTTGCAATGAATTTTCAAGGGGATTTTTCAACTGTTCGATATAGCCAATAATTCAATATCAGTCAAACCCCGCTACAACGAATGCCACTTCAACGAAATTTCTGGTACAATAAAAAATTCTCGGTTCCCTGTCAGCAGTCCATAGCAGTCAATGCATAAATTTGTTCGCCACAACGAACACCTTTTTTTCTGCTGTTTCGCTTCAACGAAATTTGACGATGCAATTCCAGGCTCGAAAATTCAATTTGCTGTGCAATAAATACAATCCCCAACATTTTGGTGCACTCCAGAAGAAAAATGTACGTCATAAAGTCGAAATCGCGTGTTGGCACCTTCAGAAACGCCTGCTGTTGACCGCATGGTTGACTACCAATGTCTACAGATTCTGTCTACTTATGTTTGTCAAGATAGCGCACGCGACTGGCCCTCTCCTACTGGTGCCCCTTATGGCCCTTAGCCCGACGAAAAACGGGCTGGGCATTTCCTCTCTGCTTGAGAAGCAAGCCACGATGGCCCTCGCACGTGGCGCAATGTTATCACATATGCAGTTCGTTCGGCGGGGACAGCCGGGCCGTTTCATCTCCGCTTCAGTCGCATTCATCTTCAGCGTTAGCGCGCTTTTACTTGCATGTGAAACACATAATGTGTAGTGTACAGACCAATGGCTACTACAAAAACCCGCTAACAGTGCCCATATCATTGCTATCGCAATACCCCCCCCCCCCACCACATTTACTCGAGTCTAACACGCACCTTTTTTCTGATAAAATAGGACCAAAAATCGTACGCACAATAGAATCGATTGCGAACGAATGACAACATTACCATATCGCCGTCAGCATCAAAATGGTCGCCCTCCTACGAGGTTGGGGCGTTGTCGAATGGTCACTGGAGAAAAAATGAACTAGCGGTGCAGCAGTCTTCGGCGTGCCTAGTTTCTGTAGTTTCTATGTCGCCGCTGGTCCCGCGCTGAACGACGCAATGACGCACATGATGCATAGGCTGATGATACTTGCCGCGCTGGCTCGGCTGTCTTGCAGCCAACCAAAGTCACTACGTTGCCGATGCAATCTCTGAGACGCCCAGCCGCACCGGCTTTCGGTAGCACTCGCAGGTAGCCGTAACTGGAGCAAGCAAACGGCTCATCATCGCATTTCTCCCTCATATCTGTGCTGGGCCTGAGCCACATGAGCCTCTCAGTCATGCACGCTGCATGACATCCGAGATTGCATCGCAGCCATGTCGCAGACCACGTGTCCGATCATGCCTAGGCATAGCTGCTCCAGCCTGCGCAGCACACATGGTAGCACACGGCAGCAGGCGTGAGGAACTGCGATAGCACGGAGGAAAGCAGCACTGCGAGCAAATGATGTTACCGCCGCTTGCACGCGGCTGCACCTGGCGAAGAGTGGCAGTTTTATCGGGACACAGAGGTGGTTCCCCCCTCTAGCTTCCAGAAATAATACCCCCCATGCTTACAGAAAGAATCGAAGCATGAGATTACTCATTCAATAAATATCGATTCTCGAACTTTTTGAAAATCCCATGTCAATGCCAGAACATGGTGGCCACAGTGAGCATGAGGCAAGACGGAACTGTGCCAGACGGTTGTGGCATCACATGAAGTGTTGCATGTGGTCATGCAATGGAAACCACCTTCTCTTCCATTTTGTTTCTTCCACTTATTCTGTAACCTTCTAAAATGTAGAAGACAAGTTGTGCTGTGGGGTGTGTTAGAAACATACCTGACATGACTCTTGACAAGTTTGCCAGCAACAAGAGACGACAGCTGCAGTGGGTTGCCACCGTTCAATATGCCAACTAGACTCCTTCAGTACACTCCAGGCTGTGCATGGCACATTTTAAGGAGGAGTGCTATGAGCCGAGTGTACGCCTCTTCCTGGATTTTGGAGTAGCTGAAGGTGCAAGGCAGTGAGCAGGGAAGATGAAACCTGATGCTATCTAAGCAAGGAAAATAAAAAAAGTAAATGCTGACAAATGCTTGTTAGTCTGTGAAGACGATAACGCATAGTACAGCTCCGCCAACACAGCATACACTTGTGCATTGGCCAGATTTCAGCACGTGCCAAGTTGAAACGACATTATGGTGAGCACTCCTATAGTTGTAATGCACAAAAGAGCATGTGGCCGCCATGCTCGCAGGTTGAAAATGATTGTTGAAAGCAGCGCTGCTTGAAGGCAACAAAGAGCTGCAGATCGCTCCGTAGCATCTCTATGCTTCATCCCAAGGATCAACGAAAATGTGCATTAACGTGGAAACACGAACCGCCAAATGCAGATTGCTGTGAAAAAAATGAAGGTAAATGCACCAGAGGTGAAACACGTTGATCTCCCAGTGCATTAATGTCCCTTAATCCTTCCATGCAACTCGCATTGCTGCAGAGTGGTGGTTTTCACAGACAGTCTAATAAATTGTAAGCTACAGCACCAACAAAATCACCCACCAAACTGCACATTGAAGTACGGAGGAGACTACGAACAGACCTCCGCATGGCACAATGTGATGCCATGCTGCAAAGGCCATTGCTCATTGGTTACTGTGTTGTAGTTCCTTATGTATGAAATTGAAAAGCTTATTAAAACTATACAAACCTCTAGCTGGCTCAGAAAAATCATCGCTGTGTTTTCCACATGCACAAGTACATGGCACCCCTGAAAGTTCTTGAAGGGGCACTGAGACGAAAATGTCAGTGCTGGGATAGCCCACAGGATCAAATTTCATAGACATGCACATGTCATCCAGAAAATCTCAACAGGAAATGCAGCTCATAAGATAATTTGAATGAATATTGAACTCCATGCATGCAATTCAGCTGTAGACGCTGCACCTAGCGACGCTGACAATACCAAAGGTGACCACGAGGGGACCCCAACTTCCGCGACACCACCACACCAGCCAAGCTCCAAGCAGTGGGAGGAATGCGATGTGGCACTGACGCGCATGGACGTGTTTGTTAAGCTCAGAGCTTTTTTGGATGTAAATCCCACCTTTCTCGTAATATCCTTGCCACTTTTTAGCACAAAGTGCACGAAGATACCTGCTACATTTTGATGCTATTTTTTAAAAGATTTGTTCCCTATACATAAGTACAGGCCAAGAAAAAGGCAGCATCTGCCCATCAAAGGACCCCTCTCCAGCCAATAGTGCAGCTCTACCACCATAACGCTGCAGCAGACAACCTCCGCATCGTGCTCCGATTTCTCTCTTAAGCACAGCGCAGAGGCGGTCTGCCGAAATGCCACATTGACAGAGCGGCATCATTGGCTGGAGGGGGCGTCCTTTGGTGGCAGACGCCACTTTTTTCTTGGCCTGTACTCAAGTATAAACGCTTTTATTGCGACTTTTGTGGTTTATCACCAACGGGAGTTTGGCAGCTCTCCGACGCCGTAGCTGTCAGACGCGTTGTGATGGCGTCATGAGCCATGTTGAAGTGGCTGCAAACTCAAATACACGATTCCGTATATCAAGACTCGCTCCGTAAGGATGCCATTGCTGCCACTACATAGGCTCCTGTGTGGCAATAAATGATCTCCAAGAATAACAGAGACCTCACAAGCTAGCGCCCACGCATAAGGACACACAAGCACCTGAAGGCTCACACAAGGCTATTTTTTGCATTTGCAGAGATTTCAATGCCTCCGCTTCAGTCACTTCCAACTCTCCAAGCTCTTCTCTACGGCAGCCAGCTTTCCACCCACGCTGGAGCTACGCCAAGACGTCATTACCGTCAACCCTACCGCCAACACAGTTACCTTTAGAAGGGGTTTTATTGGTGTCTAGTAGCAGGCACAGGGGTCAATCTCAGTGCCAACAGCTCACGTTCTGGGCTCACACCTTTTGGCCAGGCAGCATCCAGCTATACTTCGTGCATTTTTTCTTCCCAACTACAATACCTTCGCGACGAAGGGGAGCCATCCTGGTGACCCAAGCGGACGCTAGAATAGGGGGTCATGATATGGCTTGAGGTGGTTTACACAGACCAGCTGGCGACCAACGCAGCGCCTGTCCGGGGAAGGGTTCAGAGGCTCAGTGACGTACATGACGGGACACGGGCACTTGATGATGCATGCGATAAGGTCCATGGTACTTTGGAGCAGACTCGGCACTGAGACCAGAGGAGTGGAGTGGTATTCGGAGCCACACGTGGGAGCCAACGGTGAAAGTCTCCACCGAGAGATCGTGGTCATGGCGATCTTCCTAAGGGCTTGGCTTTCCGAAGTGAACAAGCAGGCCGGTTGAGGGCAATCTTTGGCATACTGGGCAATTTCAGAAACATGGCTGAATTCAGAAGGGTTCAGTCAATACAGCAGAATGGTGTTGAGGGATGTGGATGGTTCACGGCCATATAGAAAAAAGGATGGAGAAAAGCCTGTGGTAGACTTTGTCGCGGTGTCGAAGGGAAGAATTACATCCCAGTTGAAGTGGTCGGAATCGATGCACATGGCCAACATGTTTCCTAGCATTCGATTGAAGCGCTCCATGAAACCATTTGTCTGCAAGTGGTAGACAGTAGACATTCTGTGAACAGTACGGCATGAATGAAGGAGCTCTTGAAGTATGTCAAATAAGAACACATGCCCTTTGTCACTGAGTAGTTCTCATGGCACGTCACGGCGGAGAACGAAATGGCGTAAAACGAAGTTGGCTACGTCACGAACACCAGTGGAAGGGCGGCTGTCTCGGTGTACCTAGTTAGATGGTCCACAGCGACGATCACCCATCTGTTGCCAGAGACAGAGCTTGGAAGTGGTCCATAAAAATCAATTCCTACTGGGTCGAATGGACAAGCAGGACACAGCAGGTTGTAGGTGTCCAGGCGAATGAGGAAACTTGCCTTGCGTTGTTGGCAGGATGGGCAGGATTGAATATGTGGACAAATGTGTACATTCCACACCAGTAGTAACATTGGTGGAGCCGCTGATGTTTTCAGAGCACCAGCATGAGCGTGTTGAGGATCAGCATGCAAGCATTCGCAAACGTCGGACCTCATGTGGCTGGGGATGACTAGCAACCATTTGCGGCCACCTGTATAATAATTGCAACAACATAATAGTTCATCCTATATCGCAAAATGCGTGGCCTGGCGGCGAAGAGCACATGTGTGTGCAGAAGTTGAAGAGCCAGAAAGCACATTCAAAAAAGAGGTGATCCACGGGTCTATCCACTGTTCAGATAACGTCTGTGACGGTAAGTGTAGCCAAGGAAAGGTCACCAGGTGAGCGTGGCTTGTCACTTGAGTTCACTGGCGACTGGGACAGAGCATCCGAGTCAGAGTGCCTTCAGCCTGATCGGTACATAACATAAATGTCGAATTTCTGCAGGTGAAGAGCCCAACTTCCCAGACGACCAGAAAGGTCCTTGAGGGATTCCAACCAACAAAGAGCGTCATGATTGGTCACTACGTTAAATGACTGGTCACATAAATAAGGATAAAATTTGCTTATCGTCCAGTCAATTGGCATGCACTCTTTTTTGGTGACACTGTAATTTGCTTCCACTTTCATGAGAGTCCGGCTGGCATAGGTGACAACATATTCTGAAAAGCTGGGCTTACGTTGCGAGAGAACTGCACCAAGTCTCACAGCACTAGAGTCTGTGTAGACTTCTCTTTGTAGACTTCGATAGGTGCTGTCACGTCGTAATGCCACAAAACAGGTGGTGATGCAAGTAGTCGCAGCAGTGTGTGAAGGCTTCTTGGCAGGCTGTTGTACAGTTTGAGAGAGCGCCAGAGCCAGCAAGTAGTCTTGTAAGCGGTGCCATTACTGAGGCGAAGTTTCGGACAAACCGAGAGATGTAAGAGCACAAGCCCACGAAGCTCTGTAGTTGTTTGACTGTGGTGGGCTTTGTCACGAGTTTGTGTACGAGGATCTCGGGAGCGCTTGCTCCGATGGATTGAGAGAGAGTGACGAGGCGAGAGGCGTAAAGCATTAACAAAACAAAGACGTTACTTTATAAAACACACCAAGACACATCAAACTTCAAACTGCACACAAAAGAAAAGTAAAACAAGTTATGTTAACGAACTAAATAGCCGATCTACAGATCCTCCGCGTTGGGCGCAGTCCCTACGGGAGTCTCTCAACACTGTGCTTCGCGTTTACGTGCGCGTTAGTTTCCTGCCGGTCAAAGTGCAGATGGACGCTCTTACGTTGCCTTCGACGCGGTGTGGTTCCGAGTCGAAGCTCTATAGGGGTCGTGTCCCGTAGCTGTCGTCGAAGATGCTGCTGGTGGTGGCCGCCGCTCACGCAAGGTCCGTCCTTGTCCGCCGCTTTGCTTCGCCTGTGATGTGGCGGGTCACCGCTTAGGCCTAACCCAGCCTAGGCCTCCTCCTATGTGATGCTCGGTCTCCAACCAAGACCGGCCCTCTGCAGCGATTCTTCTGCCGGTCGTCCCGTTCTGCCGGCGAAGGGTGGAGAGCTGCGGGTACGCCGGGAACTGCTGAAGTTCGGCCGCTGCCACTCCGAAGTCCGTGCTCGATCGTAAGCCAGATCGACGGCACCCCGGAGCCCGACGCCCTCGCCTCCTCGTCACCAGACCGTAGCTGTCCCGACAACCTTCGTCGACCGGTGCCGCGCAGAGAATGCCAGCTCAGCCTTCTCGATCACCGATCTCTGCTCGGGTTGCGTGCCGCGAAGCCCGTCGTCGACCAACCACGAACACCAGCGTGTCACCGGCGCGTGCACTCTGGCGCCTTTCCGTTACTTGGCACGCCATCTCTCATACTTCCCCCTGTGTCGCGTGCCTTGGGCCCCTTTACTCATGACATTGGCCCCCTTCCTTGAAAGTTTTTTTTTTCTAAAAAAAAACTCTTCTTTTGTGTCCTAGTGGAGACAGTCCTGTAGCTGTGCAGTGCTCCCTACTTGGTGTCTTCATGCTTGATGTCTCACCGCACTCATTACGCGCACTTCACGAGGCACGCCACACCACACACAACACTAACACACAAGCACTTTGCACAATGTTCACTTTTCAACCACAGTGAATGTTCATGCAGTTCATATTTCTGTCCTCTATGAATCTATTCACCAAAGAATATGCATTGTCACTTTCAATTCCTCTCATTAGCATCACTACTGATTACAATTCACGACACTGTGTATTCATTCATCAGTATCCGGTCATCACTGTACGACACTGTTACCGTCCCCCTATACAAAACTCAACAACTTCTACTCATGAAAATCAGCCTCTTCTGCTATCATCCTCAACGCAACACTTCACTTAATTTCATGTCTCGCAACAGGATCTCTATATTCTCTTCAGGCTTTTGTACACTAACAATGCTCCACTTCGCTACTGACACACTTCTAGCACTATCTACACCTTGAACTAAGCACTCTGCTAATGTAATTCCTTTTGCTACATCCGTCCCCTCAACCACTGTTAAGCCGATTTTCTTATTGGTTCTACTTTTCCTATCTTCCTTGGTTTCTACAACGTGATACAACTAGCCTAACTCATTACTGTTCATAAATAAACATTTACTCGAAAATCGTTGCTTTTCTTTTAACTCAATGAGTGCTCCGACTAGCCCTTCCTCGTAGTCTCCCCTTTACTTTATTATCCCTCTTCGTTACGCTTTATTGTGTCCATTCGTCTATGTATGTCCTTGATCCTGTCACTGTTCTTTTCCGTAAAAGCCAACGTTCCAATAGAATCTACTTCTTTTTCTTTAGTGGCCACAACGAGAACTTCTCCGCCTTAATTCTACCTCGTCTCCTTCCCGGAGTCTCGCGCAACGCTCTCATGCACCCTCTTGCTACTGAGAGCTCTCTCAATGGTTCTACAAGAACGCTGCCCTTCCTCTCTCTACACTTCGGACGCCTCTTCCTAACATCATCTCTCGAGCGTCCCGTCAAACGCGTCTTCAAAACTCTCTCTCGCGCGCTTCCAACTTCTCCCGCATGCGGTCGCCAACACCTCGACCATCCGCCGCGTCCGTCCTTCCCACCTGTTAAGCGCCTTCTAAAGCCACCTTTTCTCATGCGTCTCTTTGTTGCACAGCCTGAAAAACACCTGGTGCGGTTGCTACGTTTGCCCTCTTTCACTGTCAAACGCGTCACCAACCCTCCATCACTCGTGCGTCTACTTTCTGCACGATGTCGCCGACGCAGCTCCCTGCGCTTTTGCCTCTCTCTAGTTCGCGTTCTTTCACGCGTCTTACAACTACGTCCTCTAAGTCCTCCGTTGGCAGCTTCCGCGACTGCCTGTTCATCAACTGGGACGTCCCCACTCCCACTGCTGTTCCGCCTTTTCTCATTTATCTCTTTCTCATTGTGGACTCCTATTTCACCATGCTCACTCCCGAGCTCAACACGATCGTCGCGCGGATCGTGACTCTGCTTCAAATCCTCCACTGTGGTGCACACATTGGCACATACCTCTCGAAAATTGAGTTTGCAGCAGCCTGCATTACTCTCATGGCGGTCCTTCACGGAGGACGCGTTCTCGGCTCCCACTTCGCTCAACAAATTTCGGGCGCCTACATCCGTACGTTCATCTGGCTCAGAATAAGTCTCCTCTGGCCTAGCGGTATTCTCCTCAAATTGTTCTGGTACTAGTGCAACCACCTCCTGAATGACCTCAACTTCTTGAAATTGACTAGATTCCCCTTCAGAATCACTGGACTCGGCTGATCGGGCTACTGTAAAATCTAAACACGCTTTCTCCCTACTCCGGACCATCAACTTTTGTTCAGCCTCATATATCTGTTCCTTTAGTCTCGCCACTGCTCTATCGTGTTCTCGCTCGCGTTCTTTCCATATGGCTTCAAGTTCTCTATCCCTTTCTCTTTGCGCATCTTCAAAAAACCTCAGAGCCTCCTTTCCTGACAGGTTCCTGCTCTTCGCGATCACCGCCAAACGCTCCCAATCCATCCTCGCAACCCCCGACGATCATTCGTGACTGGGCCGGAAGATGTTAAATCCTGGCACAGGCTCGCCAATTTATGTCACGAGTTTGTGTATGAGGATCTCGGGAGCGCTTGCTCCGATGGATTGAGAGAGAGTGACGAGGCGAGAGGCGTAAAGCATTAACAAAACAAAGACGTTACTTTATAAAACACACCAAGACACATCAAACTTCAAACTGCACACAAAAGAAAAGTAAAACAAGTTATGTTAACGAACTAAATAGCCGATCTACAGATCCTCCGCGTTGGGCGCAGTCCCTACGGGAGTCTCTCAACACTGTGCTTCGCGTTTACGTGCGCGTTAGTTTCCTGCTGGTCAAAGTGCAGATGGACGCTCTTACGTTGCCTTCGACGCGGTGTGGTTCCGAGTCGAAGCTCTCTAGGGGTCGTGTCCCGTAGCTGTCGTCGAAGATGCTGCTGGTGGTGGCCGCCGCTCACGCAAGGTCCGTCCTTGTCCGCCGCTTTGCTTCGCCTGTGATGTGGCGGGTCACCGCTTAGGCCTAACCCAGCCTAGGCCTCCTCCTATGTGATGCTCGGTCTCCAACCAAGACCGGCCCTCTGCAGCGATTCTTCTGCCGGTCGTCCCGTTCTGCCGGCGAAGGGTGGAGAGCTGCGGGTACGCCGGGAACTGCTGAAGTTCGGCCGCTGCCACTCCGAAGTCCGTGCTCGATCGTAAGCCAGATCGACGGCACCCCGGAGCCCGACGCCCTCGCCTCCTCGTCACCAGACCGTAGCTGTCCCGACAACCTTCGTCGACCGGTGCCGCGCAGAGAATGCCAGCTCAGCCTTCTCGATCACCGATCTCTGCTCGGGTCGCGTGCCGCGAAGCCCGTCGTCGACCAACCACGAACACCAGCGTGTCACCGGCACGTGCACTCTGGCGCCTTTCCGTTACTTGGCACGCCATCTCTCATACTTCCCCCTGTGTCGCGTGCCTTGGGCCCCTTTACTCATGACAGGCTTTAAAAACTCGGCGACAGCGCGAAGCTTATCAGGATCTGGACAAACTCCGTCTTTCGATACATGGAGAAGTATGGTTAGCTGGCTAAGCCTAGAGTGACATTTCTTCAGGTTAAGTTGAAGGCCTGCATTTGTAACATATTGGAGAATCATGCTAAGATGGTCAATATGTGTGGCGAAATCAGGGGAGAACACAACATCATCAAGATAGCATAAACATATTTACCATTTTAAATCCCATAAAATGGTGTCCATCATTCGCTCAAATGTTGGTGGTGTGCTGGAAAGGCCGAATGGCAAGATGGTGAATTCATAGAGACCATCCAGTGTGACGAACGCTGTCTGGATGATCAGACTTGGCCGTAGGAACTAGCCAGTAACCACATTGCAAGTCTAGGGAAGAAAATAACTCAGCGCCTTGCAGACAATCGAGAGCATCGTCTATTCGAGGAGGAAGGTAAATATCTTTTCCAGTAATTTTCTTGCGACATCGGTAGTCCACACAATTTCTTTACTAGCACAACAGGAGAAGACCAAGGGCTACAAGGCTTAATCACTCCTTGCAGAAGCATCTCGTTAACTTGTTCAGTAATGATACAATTTTCCATTGCCGATACACGGTAGGGGCACTGCCAGAAGGGTGGGTTGGTCCTAGTGTCGATTTTATGCACGGTGGTGTTCGTTCAGCCAAAGGATGCATGGGGGAAATCAAATGACGTCATGAACTCGTTGAGAAGGGCGATAAGCTCAGCCCATTGAACTGCAGCAAGGCCACTGTCGATGGAACGGTGAAATTCATCCAAGGACACGTCAGCCAAAGCACGGGGAGGAGTCAGCACATTCAAGTGAGGGCTAGGGCTTGTCTCGCCAGAGTCAATGGGCACAATTACATCGCCGTCCACAGAATGAACATGTCCAAGTGTCTCATACGACGCAAGTATACGACCAACAAGTATTCCATTGTCATTCCGATCAAGTGCTAGCACAGCAAATGGCAGCGACGTGTGGTGGCGACAAACAGGCCAGACTGCATGAACAGAACAATAGCATCAGAAGGCACAGCACAGAAAACAGGAATCATGACGGCACTGAGAGGAGGACCATCAGTGTCACTAGCAACGACAAGCTTGTACACCCCAGGTACGACCATATCAGAGAGGTCGTGACAGAAAATGAAAATAGTTCCACCTCAGCATGAGCGCAGTCGATAACAGCATGATGGCGCGATAAAAAATCCCAAGCAAGGATGATGGTGGGGACACGAAGCTAGCACAAGAAACTCGATATGGTACAGTCAGTCTCGCATGATGAATTTGGCCCTACATACTGCAACGGGTTGAATTCGCTGTGCACTTGCAGTACTGAGGGAGAATCCCGTAGGGGGCGTCGTCATTTTACAAATAGAACGGCCAAGGTTTTGACTTATCACGGGTACAGCAGCACCGGCATCTACAAGTGCAAGAGTTCGTACACCTTCAACGAATACTTCGATAACATTAGCGGAAGACAAGCGAAGACTTAAAAGGGTGGACGACGATGCAGCTTCTGCCTCTGGAGCTGCGGCAGTCAGTTTTCCACCTCAGTGGTGGTGGGTCGGCGATGCATGGGTGACAGTGATCGGTGTCGTAGGGAGGGCGAGCAATGAGAAGCGAAGGGTTGAAAATCGGAAGGAGGCTGAGGGATGCGGGTGTGCACTTCTCGTGGCGGGTCGCATTGCATGTGGTATGGCGGCTGGAAAGAATAGTCTGGGTAGGTCCAGGCGTCAACAACAGAGGTGTGCAACATGACCTGGAATGCCGCAAGTGTAACAAAATGGTTTGTTCTCAGGAGTGCGCCAGGCATTTCTGCAGGGTGGCTGCACACCAGTAAATGGCATTGTTGGACATCGAACAGGTTGAAGGGGCAGTGCTGGCATTTGACATGGTGCCGCTGCAGCTGCATATATCAATGGCACGGTCACAGCTGTCAGCTGAGGGCCGGGTGGCAATGCTTTGGAGACTTGGTGCTGAATTACCTGTCATATAAAAATGCTAAACAATGCGTAGAAGCTTCTGTGGATGGCAAATATGATAAACATGATAGCTGTCGGGCCACTTCCTCATGCACATACTTCTTGATTTGTAACAGCGGCGTGGTGTTTTCTCCCTCGACAGTCAGAGGGGAGAGAATTATCTGGGGTTGCCTGTCGCCAAGCTAAAATGCGTTGCTTGCGCAATTTGTTGAAGCTCTCGACATAAGGCGGCAAGCTTAGATATGGTGCATGGGTGTTTTGCCAACAACATTTGAAAGGTATTATCGTCTATGCCTTTCAATACCCGTTTGACTTTCTCTTGTTCAGTCATGGAAGGGTTGAGGCAGCTGCATAGGTCAATGACATCAATGTAGCTCGTGAAGGTTTCGCCCTGTTGCTGCGCACGTCCACGCAGGTGTTGTTCAGCAGGGAACTTGTGTACTGTGGGACAGTAGATGCCAGCGAAGTGCTTCTTAAAAGCAGTCCAATTGGCAAAACCGTATCCATGGTTGTGGAACCAAAGTCTGGTAACGTTCTTTAGATAGAAGGGGTCGTTCTGCAGCTTTGAGGGGTCGTCCCACTTATTGCGTCTCCTCACCTTTTCGAATGTGGAACAGCAATCTTCGACATCCTTGTTATCCACACCGCTGAAGAAAGGGGGACCGCGCTGGCGCAGTGCACCAGGGTGGGTATTGGGCCATGGATTGCTGGGTTGGCTAGGCTTGCTGGGTGTCGTCTCCAAGCATTGTTGGGGCAATGCCCGCTTCCGGCTTCAAAGTTCCAGATTCGAATACCCAGCACTTCCACCACTTCGGAAGGGGTTTTATTGGTGTCTAGCAGCAGGCAGGGGGGTCGCTCTCGGTGTCAACAGCTCATGCTCTGGGCTCATACCTCTTGGCCAGGCAGTATACCACTATATTTGGTGCGTTCGTTCTTCCCCACTACACTTTGTATGGAAAGCTAAAAATATCTTGCCATGAAGTTGCTCAGGGTCAATGGCCAAGAGTACGAAGTCACCACCTACAGCGTTCCAAACTCCAAGTACAAAGGCATCATCTACATCGACAGGGTATGCCTGAGAGAAATAATCTCTGAAAAAGATATTCTACCAATGCTTCATGAGTGCAGCCTGCAAATGCATTTCTTAGAAGCCAGACAAATTAAAAAAGAGACACAGCCCTCATGACTTTCCGGGAAATGGAACTTCCTTTTCAGGTCAAACGTGAAACGGCAATGCTCCTGACCAAGCCTTTCTGACAAAGGATGGAAGCCTGCACTCACTGGTGGACTGTTGGACATCGGCTGGATGTGAGCCCTACGCAAAAAGAGGAGACTTGCCATGAATGCGGAACTGTGAATCCTCTGCCTGACCATGTGTGCACTCCGAAGTGCATGTTGTTCAGTGGAAGTCATGATACTGGCTCCATTCAATGTGCACTATGATATAAGTCAAAACTATCAGTGCCCAAGATTGACAAGACTCCTTCACCCAAGAACAAACCTCCTCTTCTAACCAAGAAGCAGGGACCTGTTCCTAAGAAGAAGCAACATTGACCCAGTCAATCAGCTACTTCTCTCACAAAACAAGCCCCTGTCAGGTAAGCTGGTCCTCAGTAGCTTCCTACAACTAACTTAAAACTAAATACAATGGCCCCATCCATGAATTTCAACAACAGAATAAGTAAAAGCGTGCTCTGCATAAACAGATCCTCAACCTCCAAGCCCCTTCTCTTTGCACAACCATGTCTCTTCAACCCACTGCTGATAAACTAACTCCCTTGATCAGTGAAAATGACAAAGGGACCACAACCATGGACACTCCTTCTCAAGCATGGCATTGCAGCAACGATGACAACGCGCCAGCACAGCATACAGACATCTGGGGTGGCAACTCCCATCAACAAAACTGAATTGTCAGAGGAATGCGGTGGCCGGTGCGGATTGCTACCTGCTTTGGTGAAGTTGGTCTGGAAATGCACCATCGAGTTGAAGTGGAAATGGTGGCCACAACATTTCTGTCGACACATGATGTCACGTCCCCGTGACATCATAATGTCACGGGGACGTGACACACGCAGCACTCGAGACGAAGCACGCAGGCCTCAAGGTGACGGCAGGCGAACTGTTTATTGGGCGAACTTGTGCACAGCAAAAAAAGCCCAATCACAATTCACAGCAAGAGCGGCGTGAACAGTCATCGGTCGACGGAAAGACTGACAAGCGGCGTAATGCGTCAGCTTTTATACATGCGCCATAACGCGTTCTCGCATTATCTCTGGAATTCCAGAAGTAACTGAAATGTATGCGTCAGGCATGCCAAGCTTCAAGAATTATTGACACGGTTCCCGAAGTGACATCCAAGATAAATGCAGCTTGCATTGCACGTAACAGAAAGTGATAACGGCGCTCCCCGCAAACAATCACAGCAAGCGTGCAAGTCATGGGAAGGTGATAACGGAGTTCTCTTTTAAACAAACTAAAATAACCGCAGGTGTCAATACATAACTGTGGCAGGGCGGACCACTTCAGCATCACGGACAATGGTGGCAACTACCTCCCCCAAGAATGGTGGCCCCCAATTTATGGCCTGGGATGTGCACTACGGCGAACAACTCTTGGTGGCCTGCAACGGTGACAGTGGTGCATGTGAATGGACTCTGGCTCAAGACACCGGTGGCCGAACCTGAGGTGACCCTGGGCATCGGTGTTTTTAAAGTGTAGGGAAGGGTGGGAGAGATGACCTAGAGAATGCGCCCAGTGTGCATAATGAATAAACGAGCTGCGTTTACTCAAGTCAGGGTCTCTTCTCATCAGTGACATTAGACGAGCTGGCTTTCTTAGTTGCGGTCAACACTGGAGGAAGGGGCTCGCAAACCTCACTTGTGCAGTCGACAGGATGTCCTGCAGAGAAGGTCGGAGTAACACCCATCTTGGTAGAAGAGAAGACGAAGTGTGACGAACTCACCTACGGCGTGAATCCAAGAGGCCAAGACGCCAAGCCAACTACTCCTGGAAGCGCTAGGAATGCAGATGGGTGTCTCATTCCCCTACTGGCTTGTTGTGCATTATGATCAGTGGGTATAACTTGCGTTAACTTGTAAGGGGTACCTACTTAACCTATCTATGCAGTGTATCGCCGAGACGCTGGTCCAAATACTGGATTCTGCAATATTCTTCATATGCAGACATTGCCGTATTGATGAAAGGCAGCTCCAATGGTTCCATTCAAGATACCTTACAAGAGGCCGCAGACACAGTGGTTATGACAGCTGGGTTAATTAACCTCAAGTGCTCGCCAGCGAAATCTGAGCTGTTACCTCTCTCAGCTAATAAACACAATAGACCAAGAATTCAGGTAAACTTTAATGGTAAGTTCCCGTCATGGACAAAATCCGTGTACTTGGTTTGCACATTCCATCTAACAAATTCAACACTTACATACTTCAAAATGGTTGCTAGTGTAGACCACATAACACAGCCTCTAGGATGGACGTCCAATAAACCCAGTGGTCTCTGCGAAGCAGATTTACTAAGACAGATTTACTAAGACTAGTACAGGCATTTTACGTAAGTAAAGTGACACTCTACTTCCCTTACCTCCTACCCAAACAGACCTGAGGAAGATGAACTTAATTCACTGACATGCAAGTTCTACATGTTTGCCCCTGGAGTGTCATGAACAGCTTCCACTGCAGAACTTTTCACTACGAGCACTTTGAATGCTTTTAGTGAGCATGCAGAAGCCCACCTGAGAGCCCAGTACCATACTGTCACGAAAACAAAAGCGGAAGGTATCTTTAATGCGGCGACAAATTCCCAAGAAGTGACGAACGTCTTCCATCTCATCATCTACTCCACCGGTTATTTAAGGCGAGAGCCCACTATGATGATCGCAAGGATGATGATGATGAGTGCACATGCGAAACATGTGGGATTATTCCCCCCTTAAAAGAAAATGCCAGGGCTGTGGAGAGTACACTGCGCAGTGTACGCTGTGTAAGCTCGACTTTGCTGCATGCTCGCTCATTCTTCTCTTTCAAACTTGTTTTCCTGTCACCTCCTCTTCCTCTCACTTTCTTGCCTTCGTCAGTGAAACCACAGCCAGTGACTATAAAACATATGATATTGCCCCAAGCTCCTCGAAAACATCAGAAGAAGCCGCCACTAGCTATGTATGGAAAAGCCACCACACATGCATACCATACCAAATGCGGCGAAGCAACGCTGGACCGCGCGTGCCACCGCACCTCGTACCGAAGAAACTGGCACCTCATGGATGCTTGGAGAATTATGAGCACGAGACGCAAGCATTTGAGAGGAGTTAGTAGACGAGTTCAAAGAGCAGAGACAGGACACCATTTTTGCTCGTTCTCGAATGTTTTGAGTTGATGGGCACAAGTTCGCCCTAAATAAATAGTTTTTATAGCAACAGGCTTCATATCTGTAGGTGACATTTCTGGTGGAGGTGCGGGGTATGATTCTAAGCCCTGCAGCAGCAAGGGAGAGAAGCCCAGAGCCCCGAAGAGTGGAGCCAGGAGAGCTAATGCTTGTTCACCAACCCACAAGCTGCCGTGTATAAGAGGTGATCCCCCGAGTTTGGTTCCCTCTTTGATTCACCAAGACCAGCAGCGGGCGCAAGCTCAGGTGCTACTAGGATGGCCACTCAAACATCACCCTCTCGTATTGTCGTTGACTCACTGCGGACTCTGGAGTCTTTCCATAACGACACCTACGAGGATGCAGAGGACTAGCTCAATGGCTTCGAGCGCGTCCCCGGAATCAACGGTTGAGACGAGGCCAGAAAACTTCAATACGTGAACTTCGTGCTGCAAGACTCTGCACATACGTGGTTTGAGAACCACAAAGCATCCACACTGACATGGGATGACTTCCGACGGGAGCTACTGGCTACCTACCCAAGCACAGACCGCAGAGAGAAGGCAGAGAACACACTGCAGACGAGGAACCAACACAACAATGAAAGTGTGGCCATGTACATCGAAGACATGTCCTGGCTCTTTCGCTGAGCCGATCCAAACATGGCCAAAAAGAAGTTGTGGCTCCTGATAAACAGAGTAAAGGAAGAACTTTTTGCGGGCCTTGTTCGTAGCCCACCCCGCACTGTGGCTCAGTTCAGGTCGGAGGCTATGCTGATGGAAAAGACACTGCAGAGCATGCACGACAGTACAACCGGGACGCAGGTGCCTCATCTGTTGGTGTTGCATCTCCAAGCCTTCTCACCAACATCGACATCCTGCGAGAAATGGTGAGGGTTGTCATAAGTAAGGAGCTTCAGAAAACGCAGCTTGCTCAGTGTCCTTCAAGGATGTCTTCCTTTGTGGATGTGCGTAAAGAAGTCCCGCAAGTGATTCATGGACCACAGCCTCAGGTACTTCCCGACGTACGACCGGTGCCCCAACCACAGTTGTCCTAAGTGCAAGTTGTACGGCAGGACCTTGGACGCCCCAGCTATGCCCAGACCACTGTTATGCCTCAGACATTTTCTCGCCGTATGCCACCACCCATGCGGGAAAAGTGATGTATGGCGTACCGCAGACTGGCGGCCCCTGTGCTACCACTGCAGAGAGGCGGGCCAGTATTGCCAAGTGGGACTGCGTGGCTTCGCAGTGAATGCACCCTGTGCTAGAAATGTTTACTATTAGTTATTTTTTGGGTTTTATGGCGCAAATGCAGCAATGGGTATGATGTGCCAGACACAAGATGATAAATTCGTGTGTAAGCAAGAGGATGATCCGTGACCAAGGCATGGTGTAAACAGCTATAGAGCACCTAAAAGCCTATAGTCTGAAATTTACATGGGTATTTGTATTAAAATTATGACGGCGACATGAAGTGTGAGCAATGAATAGTGCGCTAAGTCCACTATATTTCTGTATTGACTGTAACTGAAGGCTTAGCATCTATTTAAAAAACCAGTTTCTTGCATATAACTGATCACATTGGCCAGGGGTACCAGTGGATCATCTCCTAATATGAGTCTGGGGTGTAGAGGTGTATGTGATTTATATAGCTCGTAAAAAAATTTTCGCCTCTGTGTTTCCATACGGGGACATGTAATTAGGATATGGATTACTGTTAGCAGTTCTTGGCACTCATCACATATCGGCTGTTCACCTTTTGTGAGTAGGTAGTTGTGAGTGATGTGCGTGTGTCCTATTTGTAACCACGTTAATATTACTTCTACAGAGCGTTTCGGATGATAGGATGTATTCCATTCACCGAGTATAGGTTTAACACGGTTAAGTTTGTTATTTACTTTCGTATCCCATTCAGACTACCACTTACGGATTATTGTTTCTTGGCAGGCTCGAACCCCATCCCTGACAGGAATCCTTGTTTTCGACACAGCTTTGTAATTCGCCGCCGACGCACTCTCATCCGCCCTTTTATTGCCTGGAATCCCTACGTGGCTCGGCAGCCAGCAGAAACAAATAGTGTGGTCCTGGTTAAAGCCCAATACGGTCCTTAATATGTCGCCTACAAGAGGTGTGCGGTCACATTTTAAGTTCAGGGCTTTTAGCGCACTTAGTGCATCTGTAAAAATAACCGCCTTATTATGCTTTCCATTTACAACTTGTACTGCCATCCACAAAGCATAACACTCTGCTGTGAACAGAGACGAAACTTGGAAGTCTAACAGTTCTTTCCCAGTAACCTGATACAACGCTGCTTCCGACGTAGTCGTGTGCATAAGAACCATCAGTATAAAACTCGGTGTAACTGTTGTACTCCACTTGTATTGCACGGAATTCCTGTACAATATGCACCTGTGGCATTTCACATTTCTTTAGGCTTGTTAAGGAAAAATCAAGAAATTTCGCAGTCGTGCAACATGATGTACCTCCTGTGGGATATTATAGTCGTGATATTTTTCTTCATACCAAAGTGAAACCGGTCTGATAACATGCAGCCTGTTCATGTAGTGAATTCGCTTGCTGCGGGATGTGACTATGTCATAGCAGGTGTGTCCTGGTGACGCCTGAACTTTGAGCACGTAGCCTAGCATGAGTTGTGTTCTTCTTGTTCAAGGCACAGTTCATTACTGTCTACATATAAACTAGGAACAGGTGATGTTCTGTACGCGCCAGTTGCCAGGCACAGACCTTGATTATGAGCTGGATCGAGCCGCTTGAGGTAAGACTGCCTAGCTGACCCGTATACTACTCATCCATAATCTACTTTGCTATGCACCAAGGACCGGTATATGCGTAGAAGACATTTTCGATCGGAACCTCAGTGTTTACCTGACAGGACCTTGAGAACGTTTAGTGCCCTGGTCGCTTTGATTTTAAGAGAGTCTATGTGGGCGAGAAAACTGAGCTTCGAGTCAAAAACCACCCCTAGAAATTTATGCTCCTTCTTAACCGGTAGAACTGCATCGTGCAATTTTAGGACAGGGCTTGGATGCAAGCCTCTTTTTTGTGAAAAGACCATCGTCACAGTTTTTTCAGGAGAAAACCGAAAACCGTTATCTGCTGCCCACTACGTCAATTTATTTATAGCGAATTGAACTTGTCATTCGCATGTAGCCATGCCTGATGCTCGGAATCCAATCTGCAGGTCATCGACATATAATGAGTGCATAAAAGAGCCCGGTATTATTCTATTCAAGGAATTCATTTTTACCATGAAAAGTGTTGTTCTTAGAATGCATCCCTGTGGTACTCCATTCTCCTGAACAAATATGCGTGATAGTGTTGAGCCCAGGCGGACTTGGAAGGTTCGATTTGAAAGAAAGTTGGATATGCGCTCCAGTATTTGGCCTCGGATTCCTAGATCTGCTAAATCACGCAAGATACCATACCTCCAAGCAGTGTCATATGCCTTTTCAAGGTCAAAAAAGACTGCTAGGCAGTACTGCTTACACAAGAATGCCTCTCGTATAGTGTCTTCAAGACGCACCAGATGATCAGTTGTGGAGCACCCTTTCTTGTAACCGCACTGATGGCAATCTAGCAGATGATCTCTTTCGATGACATATGTTAGTCTGATGTTTACAATACTTTCATATGATTTAGACAAACAACTTGTCAGTGCAATCGGTCTGTAGTTGCTTGTGACGTGGGCTTTTTTCAGGCTTTCAGGAATGGGATTACAATGGCTTTCTTCCCATTCAGCGGGCATTTCGCCCGTTTCCCATATTATATTAAAGAAACTTAGTAAGGCTTGCACTGCTTTCTGAGATAGGTGGGCCAGCATCATGTAGTTTATTTTGTCCGGACCAGGTGCTGTTTTCTTCCCCGTGGTAAGGACTCTGTTGATTTCGTGGATAGCGAGAGGTGCATTGTATGATTTATCTAAATATCCTGTTGTGGGGAGCTTCTGCCTTTCTGCAAACTGTTTGCGTCTTAAGAAGTTGGCCGAGTAATTAACAGAGCTGCATATAGATGAAAAATGCTCACCTAATATATCTGCTTGTTCCTGTAGGTTTGTTGGGGTCCCTGGAGGTGAAAGCATTGGGATAGTGAAGGTGGCGTAATCGCCACTGAACTTATGAACTTGGTCCCGCATTCTCTTTGACGTTATGGAGCTACTGATTGATGAGATTTAATTTTTCCAGAACTTTTTTTTGGCCTCCCTACAGATATATCTTGCCTTGGCTCTTGCTTTTTTAAATGACAGGAGGTTCTCTTGGGTTGGGTACCGTCTGAATATTCCCCAGGCTTTGTTTTGTAGTTTTTTAGCGTTTGTAGAATCGCTTGTCCACCAGGGTTTCAGTTTTTTATAGAGGGAGCAAGATGATTGTGGAATAGCGTGTTCAGCTACATTAAGAATGCAGGCAGTAAAGTTTTCATTTCTGTCATCTACTGTTGAGGCATCTAAGCACACTTTCTCCAGACTGGCTTTTTCAGTGAAAAGAGACCAGTCTGCTGGATGAAGTTTCCAGCGAGGTGGTCTTGCACGGTGTTGTAGGGAGTGCAGATGCAAGTTCTATGAGAGAAGCCATATGATCACTCCCATAGGGGTTGTCAATTACATTCCACTTAACATCTGTATATACAGAAGGAGAGCACAATGCCAGGTCTAGGCAGCTAAAAGTACGTGTGGCCGGGAAGCAATATGTGGCAGCACCACTGTTTAAGAGACATATGCGGTTAGTGAGAATAAAATCTTCGAGAATTTCTCCTCTGGAGTCTGTGTTTTTGCTCCCCCATAGAGGGTTGTGTGCATTAAAATCACGAGCTATAATAAAAGGTTCTGGCAAATGATCTAAAATCATCTCTAAATCTCTTATACTAAATGGTTTATGAGGAGGAATGTAGAGTGAACAGATCGTGATGGCTTTATGAGCTAAAATGGTGACAGCAACTGCCTCTCGGTGACTATTAATGGAAACTTCTCGGACAGGAATTCCATTTTGGATAATGATGGCTACTCCGCCCGAGAGCCGGCTTGCCTCAGTTTGGTCACGACGCACTACAGTAAATCCTTTTAAGAAGTTCTTATGTTCTTCACCTAAATTTGTTTCCCGTAGACAGACAGCTACAGAAGAGAAGGTTCGTAGCATTTCTTTGATGTCACCCAGGTTGTGCATCATTCCTCGACAATTCCAGTGGATTACACTGGAATTGTCGAGGAATGATGCACAACCTGGGTGACATTTTGCAAATAGAATATTAAAAGAATAGTGAAATGTGAGTAAATAATACATAAAAAGAGTCTTAGGTGACACGGGTTTATATGGGCAATGCAAAGGAATGATAACCCTTTAGGTTATCGCTTAATTTGTGTGGTCACTCGCAGTTTATCTTTCTTTACGCGTTCCAGACAGCGTTTGTCTTTCGGTGTAGATGACACCGCGGTCACCACATCCACCTCCATTGCTCTCTCCGAGGCGCTGGGGGACCGACATTCGGGTGCTGAGACACGGGTCTCGGGCCTTTCTGTACGATTGATTCTAGGGCCCATGAGGACTGGTGTCTCCGAAACCTTTGAGAATGGTGGGGCAGCTCGGGGGCTGCTTCCACTGAGGGGGCTAGAGGGGTCTCTGCGGGAACACTGTTCATGGGCCCGCTAGAGTCCTGGAGCCTCTGTGACACTGCCCCCATCTTCGTCACGTCAGCAAAAGTTCTTTTGGGAAGGTAAGAGAGACGTTTTCTTGCTTCATAAAACGAGATTTTTACTTTAACTGTTACTGCAATTACTTCTTTCTCTTCTTTCCAGTTAGGGCAGGACCGTGAGTAGGCTGGGTGATCTCCTTTGCAGTTGATGCATTGTGGAGGCGATTTGCAATTTTCAGTCGTGTGGTCATCGGCACAGCATTTTGCGCATGTTGTTTTGCCCCTGCATGAGTGTGAGGCATGTCCAAATTTTTGGCACTTGAAGCAGCGCCTTTGGTTTGGAATATACGGTCTTACATGTACTTTGATGTATCCCGCATCTAGAGAGGTGGGCATAACACTGGTACTGAAAGTCAGTATAACATGTTTGGTGGGAATTTCCTGGTCATTTCAAAGGATCACAATTCGTTGCACTTTTGTGACATTCTGCTCGTGGAAACCCTCCAAGAGTGCTTCATCGCTCAACCCGAGGAAGTCTTTCTCGGATATCACTCCCCTACTTGTATTTAAAGATCTGTGGGCGGATGTTGTTATTTTCACATTGCCGACACTCGTAAGATTGGCCAGCATTTCAACTTGTGCTTTGTCAGTTAGTTCTAGGAGGAAATCGCCACTAGACATTTTTGATGCTTTGTATGATGGTCCTATGGTGTCCTTGAGGCACCTAGCCACCAGAAACGGTGAGAGTTTTCTGACAGGTGTGTCACTTTCTCTGTGCACTACGTGGTACTTGGGGAATGTTGGTTCATTGCTCTGGAAAGAGAAGGCAAAAGATGCTTCGGTGCGGCCTCTTTTCTGAGGCCGATCGAAGAATAAGGATGCTTGAGAGGCCATACGGACATGAAATTTTCGGCAGCCGGCCGCCCACCACGGAGCCTTACAAGGCGGCGTGGCAGGACTTGTCACCAAGCCTGCCTGACACCAGCTGTACGCCACCATTATAACCAAATATGGAATATCCAAGGTAAGGTATCCACACAAGTTTAACCCTTGCCGCCAGGAAAAGGGGAAGTATATGGAAAGGATGAGAAGACAGGACAGATCGAAAGTAAGAGAGAGAGTTGAAGATGTGAGGGGAGAGAGACAGGAAAAGGCGACTGCCGATTTCCCCCAGGCGGGAGCCCAGGGGTACCGTCTACGTGAGGCCAGGGCCAAAGGGGTGTGTTGCCTCTTCTGGGGGGCCTTAAAGGTCCAATCACCCGGCGTTGGCTCAACCCCCAAGATCCCCTTTTCCCCTGACACTGCTAAGCCACGCATGGCGAAACATGGGAGGGGGTCAAAACCCCCCGTTTGCTCGGGTCCGTGGTGTCGCCACACACCAAACACCCGCAGAAGCAGACACCCCTGCGGGGTCCTAGAAATGGTGAGCGAGCTTACCAAATCGAAGAGTTTCTATCAGTGTCAAGCCTTCCAGAATCCCCAGCAACGGGAGTCGCGGTCGACAGTACCAATGCGCTATTGGTTGCCGAGTCCACGTTCATCGTCGACTTCCCCAAGGTATCGCTCACCAAGTTCGAGATGGGAAAACTAGAGCTGGTGACCTGTGAAGCCAAGGCTGCTGATTCCTGTAAGACTGAAGACCCTCCATTGCTAAACCAACCAGACAGCAAGAGTGACACAACGATGAGCAAATGCAGCAACAGTGATGTCACTTCAGAAATGCAAGTTACCATCGACGACTACCAAGTTCCTGCATTGACAGACACTGGTGCAGACTACTCAGTGCTCAGTAACGTGCTTGCCAAGAAGTTAAGGAAGGTGCTGACCCACTGGAACAGACCTCAGATATGCACGGCTGTAGGATATTTAGTCAGCCCAGTAGGAACGTGCACTGAAAGAATTGCAATAAGAGGCTTCATGTACGTAAACAGCTTTATTGCTCTGCCTAACTGTTCCCGTGAGGTCATCATAGGCATGGACTTCCTGCAAGCGCAAACAGTGCAATTATCAAATTGAAAGAATCCCACATATCCTTCTCTACAGAAAATGCCAACGCCATGTGGCACATGGAGCGACTGACCCCTTCAGCTCTTCGAATTGTGGACGAAGGCGCGATGGTGCCGCTACATTCCAGTGTAATGGTTCTTGTGAGAAGTGATATTTTCAGCCATGGTGGCTGACCAAGTTAGACACTCGTATTGGGACGAGCGCATTCATTCCATGGTTCTGGCTTCACAAATGAACTCCATCACCGTAGCAGGAGGATTGCGAAAAAGGCCGGCAAAGAGCTGTTCTTTCAACCAACACATAAGCAGCCGTACCTTTCTCTCCTCAAACATGGCAGGATCAGTGCACCGGAACAGCCTAGACATTTCGGCAAAAATTGCTACGCTTTCATTTGGCTTTTGAATGTGAGATGCGAGAGCTTTCTCGGCTTGCTCTTTCTGTTCGGCGCTGGAGTGTCACAAACCTGTCACGGTAATTCATGCCAGTTCATAAGATTGACTCGTGGTTGGTGAACCAAATGCGTGCCGAATGCTATAGGGGAAAGTAGACATAACCAATGTTTATGACGTCAACCCAGTTGCTGACAGCTGCAACTCGTTCGAAATCATTCTAACCAATCTTTGACGTATTCAAATGTGTCGCCATGGAAAGATCATGGTGTCTGGGGTGCATGGATAATCCAAGGGATAGATGTGGTTGGTTGGTCGTAGTGGTGGACGTGGTTCTTGATGTCAAGAGGTCTGACTCAGGTGGCACACCAAGCAGGCGACGGCTTCTCCGAAGGACTTCTATAGCTTATGGTGGTTGCTGCCTTGGGTCGAGCACACCTCAGATGTGGTGTACAGAAACTCCACCAGTCTATCAAGAAGGAAGACGGAAGACGTCAGGAACAGCAAACGGCACCTATAATACGGCGACAAATTCCCAAGAAGCGACAAACATTTTCTATCTCGTCTTCTACCCCTCCAGTTATTTAAGGTGGGAGCCCACTGTGATGATGATCATGAGTGCACACGCGAAACGTGTGGCAATATGCTTGTCAAAAACTTGTACTGGTAGGTGCATTCTAAACTACCTAAATATTACCCCAGCACTAATGACAAAGTATAAATTTATTATTCCCTACCAGATTCATAAAAACTTCGATATTGCTCCTCTGCCTAAAAATATGCATCCTGTTCATTACGAGCATAGAGGGCAACACCAAGCTAAAGGCCTTCAGAAAAAGAAAAAAGCCAGGCCTGCGCGGCACCACAGGAAAGTAACAGAGTAAGCTGGAGGTCCGACCTTCTTAGAGGCCATTTTAAACGCTTGAGGAAACTAGTGCAAGTAGAGGTGGTAGGTATCCCCTGCGCCATAACTCTTATCATTTCGCCGAGTAGGGAAGTACCCACTACGACATAATTGCGGCAGTATTGTAACGTGCAAATCTCTATAACTGCACATCGTTGAGAGTCTCTTGGTGTCATTTTCCCAAGAACGAACCGAACTCTCGGCCTGGGGTCGACAGTGAGCTGCGGTTTGGCCTTCTCTTTGCACAGCTGTCTGTTGTGCCTGCAGTTGCCTTGCTGCAGCCGCACGCGTAGCTCTGCAATTCGCTTCTTCAGCAGCGGTCACCACCTTACGAGGAGTCGTCATCAGGTATATCAAAGAGACAAGACAGGTTGCTGACAGGGCTGCGCACGTCGCCTGCCGCGTGACACATGGCACGATATGATGAAATTGCTTCAAAGGGCAGCGCTTCGTAATAATGATGACGTAAATGTTGAAGATTGTTTCATAATGATGATTTTGATGATGCCTCTGTAATGGGTTCAGAGCTACGAAGCATGCAGCCCTGCGTTCTTTCAAATGATTCCTCAAGCTCGTTATGCAATCCACTTTCCGCAACATGTAGTGGCGTATTATTATCCTGCCACGTAACATTACATTTGTTAATGTGATTCCTCGGCAGACGTTAGACTCGTTTATGTCTTTTAGCGAAGATTTTTCAAGCACAGGCATAGCTCAGTGGTAGAATGCTCAACTGCCACGCAGAGGGTGTGGGTTCGAATCCATGCAGAGGACGTGGGTTTGAATCCTCCACGGTCCTGGTTATTTTTTCTAAAATTTGCGCGATAGCGGTTACGGACACTGGCGGCGGCAGTTGAATCTTTCCCTCAGCCCATTAGCTTGAGGATGGTAGGCGGTTGTGGTGCGATGAACGATGCAACATTCCGCAAGGAGTGCGTGGACAACCTCGGAGAGAAACACGTACTCTATCACTTAGAAGTTCGTGAGGTGTGCCGTTACGGCGGATAAAGTTGTGTAGTAGGAATGTCGCTATATCACAGGCTGTGGCAGAAGGCATAGTGGCTGTTTCTGTGTATCGCATCAAGTGCTCAATGGCGACGACAACCCAGCGGATTTCCGGAAGAGGTGCTTGGAAGGGGCCCATACAGGTCAATGCGGTCAAAGGGCCTGGTGGGGCATGTGATGGGCGGAAGTGAGCCAGAGACACGCAGAGCAGGAAGCTTACGTTGTTGGCACTGAGGACACAATCAAATGTACTTGCTCATGAAAGTGTACATGCCACGCCAATAAAACCTTGTTGAAGCTGCGTGTATGTCTTGAAGACGCCGGCATGCACACACTGCGGATCAGTGTGGAAGGCGGAACAGATGGCTCCGCGAAGATGCAGAGGAATGATGAGGAGCCACTTGCGGCCGTCACTGAAATAGCTTCGTGCGGCGGTAGGCGTGACGCGGCCAGCACTGGCAGTAGAGTGATGTGTGCGTCAGCGACGTCATAACTTTCCTGAGCAAACGGCAAAGTTTTTCACTAATAACAGAAACTGCGGAGCCAGTGTCAAATGAGGGCAAGTGTAGCAACGCCGCCCACGTACACATCAATAACATTCGTCGGAGAAAACAGAGGCCCGTTCTGTCGTTGAAGGACGGTGCATCGGCGAAAGCGAGCGGCGCCGAGGAGATGGTGGGCGGCGGTCATCTGGAGGGCGGCGATCTGGGTCATCTGGCATCTCTCCGGCGTACTTAGGCACGGAGGGCGAGGGGCACGTGGTCGGATACGGACCAGGCACGAAGCTGTGACGGTATGATGGGACATGGTGATGACAATATCACGCGACGTGACCAGGTACACCACAAGAGTAACATATCGGCCGGTTGTCGGGAGTACGCCATTGTCCACTGCTGGGTGGGATGCACCTCCGCTGGATAAAGCGGGGAGGTGTACGCAGAGGTACAGTGGGTGGAACCGGTGCAAAAATTGGAGGTGGCTGCAGCGCGACAACCTCTGCATAGCTGAGAGGTGCATTTACCTCGGTATAAGCAACGGGGGCCAACACTATAGGAGTCTCGCGAGCCAATGGCAGAGAGCTGCATAAACTTGCTCCTGTATGACCTGTCTGATGTTTGCAGGCAAAGGGGAGGATGGTCGCTCGGCTGTGGAGAGCAGCGGAAGCTGACGGGCAACCTCGGCACGAACAAAATCTTTGACCTGGCTAAGCAGCAAGTCAAGGTCAGGACCGGTGACAATGCTCGAAAGGGTCTCGTCAGACACATGTTGGCGTCGTGTAAGTAGACGCTGTCGGCGAAGCTCGTTGAAGCTCTGGCAAAGCTCGGTAACTTGAGAAATGGTGCCAGGGTTTTTCGATAGCACCATATGGAAGGCATCGTCTGAGATGCCCTTCATGATATGGCATACTTTGTCCATCTCTGCCATCGTAGGGTTCACACGTCGGCAGAGGTCGATGACGTTCACTATGTAGCTTGTGAACATCTCAGCGCTCTGCTGGGACCGGCACCATGGGCATTGTTCTGCGCGCAGCTTGTGTACTCCAGGGCGGCCAAAAACATCAGCGATGCTGGTCTTAAAGCTGAACCACGTGCAGAGATCAGCTTCGTGGTTCGTAAACCACAGCTTTGCAACGCCCATTAAATAAAAGATCCCGTTGCTGAGCTTAAGAGGTTTGTTCCATTTGTTGGTAGTGCTCACCCGCTCTTATGATTCCAGCCAGTCTGCAACATTTTTTTTGTCGGTGCTGGTGAAGATCTCAGGATCGCACTGACACTGGTCACCGGCACATAGCAGAGCTGGGGAAGCCTGTGGGGCTGTCTGGCTGGCACTGTGGGGCATGGCAGAAGGGAGGGTTCGGCCTCTTAATTCCAGAGTGGGGAAATTCGCAGTACCTTCCAGGAAAATATAGCGCGAGATATAGGGCGGCACCCAAGAACGGCAGGCAGCGTCTCGACAAGAGCTGGTTACACAGGCCCTATACCCTTTCACCTTCATCAAAAATGCAACCGCCACGGCCCCACCCCCCCCGAAGATAGAATCCGCGTCTTTCAAATCAGGAGTCAAAGCAGCATAACCACTAGACCACCATGGCAGAACAGCACAGAAATAAGGCTCTACGGTGAACCGGTTGGAGATTCTTTGCAACTTTGCTTCCAGCGTTAGTACATTTACAGTGACGCTAATTAATGGGGCATTGCTGTATACTCATTTAGGTAGGGATGTGCAAATATTCAAAATTCTGACAACGAATTGAATATTTTCCATATTCAAAATGTATTCAACTAAAATGCATGCTCGAATATTCCCAAGTATTCAAAATTGGCCGAAGATTCGGCAAAAGCGGCGATTATTCGAGAGCAGCGATGAAAGCCCAAACACACCAGCACCGAATGACAACTGATCACGATAACAGATCTTCATCCGTATCGGCATCGCATGTGAAACAGCGCTGCTGTAAGCATAGTACATGATCCAAGCGCGCCGCTGTTTCCTGCCAATATGGGAATGCGAAGTACATTGCAGTGACGCGAAGTGCACTTCACTTAATCAAACAGAAGCAGCGTGCTGTAGCCGCGTTGAGCTAACCCAACACTCGCTGCAGTCAGAAGAGCGGGTAGGAAGAACGCTCCGACGGCAAGGTAGTGCGAACGATACACCAAGCGCCTCCATGGTGGCGACCGTGTGAGCACTCAGAGCACTGCACGCAACTAGGCCGGGAGGACCAGCTCCATGCGGCACCGACTAGGTTTGATAACGGAACCACAAGCAGCGCCACTTCTCACGCCATAGAAGGCTGCTGGACGCGACGTACATCAGACGGGCCAATCGATGAAAGAGTCGGAATTTCTTCCATTATATGAAAAAATAAACAAAAGGCATTGTCATGAGTGTTTTGCCGTTGCCGCGTTGGCACAACGAGATCATGGTTGCATCTGCATCGCCATCACAAACTTTTTCTCCCGCGTAATAAATGCACCCCCCAAATTTGAACCCCTACAGACCCGCGAACAGCCACACTGTGGCTTTCACACTTCACTCAATCCGTGATGTTCGGGTGCCTTTCGGTGTGGCAAATGAAAACTCCCCCATCCCAATAAAACTGCTGTGTAGCCACATGCAAGCAGCGGTAACATCGTTTATCGCACTGCTGCATTCCTCCATGCTATTGCAGTTCCTATACACCGCTCACTGCAAAGTGTTGCACAGGCTCGCGCTGCTAAGCCTAAGCATGGTCGAGGTGCGGTCTCAGAGATTGCCATGATGCAATCTCGGACGCCATGCTCTAACACACACTGAGAGGCTGAGCACAGACACGAGGGAGATTATGGGGGAGATATGAGCGATGGTGAGCCGTTTTGCATGCTGCTGTGGGAAATGTCTATTTCCCTGTTACGGCCATCCATAAACGCGACCGAATGCTAGTACGGCTGGGTGCCTCCAAGATTGCATTCGTGCAGATCATTGGCCTACGCATCGTGTGCACCATTACAGGAGGGACCCGCGGCGACATAGAGACTATGGAAACCATATATGCGCGCCGAAGACCGCCATGCAGCACTGGTTCATTTTTTCACTGTTGACCGTTCGACAGTCGCCATTTTTCTGGTTTCATAACACTGTGAGGTAACTAAGAGTTAATCGGAAGCGAAAGGCCATCGCATTGGAACAAAACGCAGCCACCATAAAGGCTGTCACTGGGGGTGCCTAGCCAAGTGGTACTGATGCTATATACTTTTTTTACTGTTCTTTAAATAAAATTTCATCGCATGTGTGGCTATAAGTATTACTGCAAGTTGCAATGCCATCTTTACGGTGCGCAAAAATGTCTTACTCAGCATGAAAAAAATTTTCGTAAAATTTACCCCACGTGATAGCACCCCCAACTTTGCTTCTGTTTTTTGGAAAAAAAAGTGCGTAGGTTATACTAGTAAATATCGAAACTTGCTGTCTTAAGCCTCATCAATGTGCTGCAGTGTATTTCGTTAACTTTCTTGAAATTAATAAATCTTACTGTTACGTTATCTCCTGTTGTGGAATTCTCTATTACTACACACATATTCGATATTCGAGGCCATTTTTTTGCATTATTTGTATTCTATTCGTATTCGACAATTTCGGTATTCGCACACCCCTTTCAAGTCATAGTGAACTACAAACAGCCTCAATCTCTGTTAGGCTTTATGAAATCCAAGGCAAAAATTCTGCGCAGAAAAAGTCTCAAAACCGAGATGACCAAAGACAAAAATTAAAATTTCAGTAAGAACCAACAGCTTTTCTTTTTTTTTACTTACCACCAGAGGCTTGAGCGCTGCCTCTGACTTAGCAAGGTCCACATCCAGGCCCAAAGGTATTTCGGACAGCTTCATCCACTTGGAAAACTGCAAAACAATTTGCCTCTGAGCTTTTATGTAATAAAGTATCTTACTCTTTCTTGGACTGTGGATATAGTTAGACTAAAATTAACTAGAGTCACTTCAGCAAAGCACAGTTCAAAATTCCAAGCAAGTACGTCCCCCGCTTCACCCCCCCTTCACCCCACCCTTGGAAGTAAAGGTGTGGGATGCACTTTGTCAAACTTGTTGCAAAATAAAGTCAATGCCCGAAAGATATTTTTTTTAATCGCTAAAGGCAGATCATAGAAATGCATGAAGTGGTCAAATATTTCATTGGATCAGTATGCTAATGCCATTAAAATTCATCAATGTACTCCTTGGAGCTAGTATCAAAGTATAGGTTGCAATATGAAGCCCATTGAGATGTTGCACAGGAATTCCATCAATGTTGGACAGCTGGCCATGCGTGATAACAGTCCTCTGAGCCTGTGCTCAGAGAACTCCTAGTCTTCGTGCTCCCTAAATACTGAAGTACTGCTGCTTAGCTTGCATTGGAAATTAAACTTGCCAAAGCTTTCTTGCAGCAAGGTTTCCAGCTTGTTATCCCATTAAAATATCTACTTATGATCAATGTAGAAAAGCAGAGAGGCCATGTGCACATTCCTTCTAGCTTGGTGATGGCACTGCGACACCTCAGCATTCTTTTTCAACCTTGCATTGTGTGGTAAGGTGGCTACATTGAAGCTAACTGCCAAATGGCAAAATGATTAAGCCCAAAGAACACCAAGCCCGATGACTAGGGCTACAAAATGAAAGAATCTGCTATCATAACTGACTCCTGGGGCCAATGAAGGGAATGCACACACATGAAACTCCTTTTTAACACATTTAGGAGGGCTGCAAAAAGTGACTGTTTAATACATTATTGTATATGGACATTCAAAACATGCACAAATTAGTTACCTTTTTTCCCTCAAGTTCATTGCAATCACAAACAACTCCTGCAGTGGCAAGTGAAGCCTTTTCAATACGTGAAGCAATGCCTGCTGCATGTTTATGAGTGAAATAAACTGCCTTTGCAACATATTGCATCTGTCTCTACCAAGAGAGCGCACAATGCCAAAGAAATTGGTCTCCCAAATGTCTTTCAAATCTCCACTCAGTGTTACAGCTTTTTCTTGCTACACTATCAGCCACACCAAGCTGTGCATGATGTTGGAAAGGTGAATACCGTCATTATTCGTTATCAGCACTGTTTATAGAATATCTTGACAACCCGCGATCTCCAGATGGGTGCAATTATAACCGCTGACCCATCGTTCAGCGTAGTTCCACATTCACGCCGACAGATCAACAGCTGCGATAAAGCGTAAAGTGCAGTTGGTATAATGTGGTGTAAATGTTCATTTACAGCCTCTTGCATATGCTTCAACATGTACCCAGGTAGCAAAAGTCGGCTACAAGAGTGCTTGACTTGGTTTGACTCAGCTTGACACAGCTACGGCTAAGTCGAGCTATGAATTAGACGTCTAGTGTACAGCTTCTCTTAAACATCTTGAAGACGTCAGCTGTGAGACGTGCCGGAGACGTGCCGGTATTCACATTATTAAGAAAGAGTCTCGAAGTGTTACACACATAACTTGCAAGCGACTGCACTTATCTTCCGACATACTTGCATAGATTTCTTCGGCAACACCAGTCGGACGACAGTCAATAATATTCCTTTGAGTACTTCACAATATATTGAAATGTAGAAAGTTCGAATGTGACAATTTTTTATCAAAAGCTGTGAGGCATCTGCGCAGACTCCTTTTCGCAGACCCGCACTGTTATTCCACCAATTCAAATCTGGCGCACGTATCCGGATATTGTTTGAGCCACGCCGTATAGTTCGGTACTTTAAAAAATTACGGACTTTATTAATATAATAATAATAATAATAAATTTAACCTATTAAAGCACAAATATTGTTGCTTTGTTGAATGTATTTTTAAGAATAGTCTTGCATGGCGTGGCAATCTGCTGAAAGGTCCGTACACTATTGTGGCTTGGCAGTCTCCACAATGGCCACGCTTTCTTTGTGGAACGCCGCGTAATGTCTGTGGTCGCTCGATTTGACTTCGCTTTTCTAAATACGTGCATCCCCGGGATTAGAACTTCGTGTCATGCTGACATCGGTCCGTCAGCGTTGAAGGACAGCCTCATTTGGGTAAGTTATAAAAAATTTACCTCTTTTCAAGTGCTTTTGTGTAATTTCACAGAGTTCTGCCCAGTCTGCATGGACGTATTAAATAACATGAACAAATTTTGGCTTACGCTGTATGAGCATCAGATGCACAAATTCCCTGTATATATTGGGCATTTGGGCATCTGATGTGCTTGTTGGGTGCAGTGATCCTACTCTGTTCTTTTTTTCTTTGCACTTTGCGTGTACGCATTCACACATGTGCTTTCCATTGCCTTTGTTACACGATTACACTTTGCTTAAGCGCCGAGCTTGTTTTGTGTAGCATTCCTACCCCTCCATATGCCCAAGCCTATAAGTCGGAGACAGTACGTAATAAATAAATAAATGCATTGCACATAGGCGCTGAAAGGCCTTGCATGCTTGTTAGTGCATTTCTGTGGTTCACGGCTTTCCTCACTTCGCATCTGGATTTGTGAACACGGCACAAACGTAATATGCTTTTGAGTTCAGGTTAATTTTCTTTATGCAGGATGATTCATCAGCGCGAGCCTCATGTGTTCATTATAAGGTTGTTACACCTGGAACCGCAGATGCTGATACTGCATAAACACGAACTGCTGTGCCGCTCACTGTCATTATTTTGTCATGTATCCCCAGCTATGTGTGGCTGTATACAAATCTCTCTTGACTGAGTACATAGACACTTGATGCTGCTTCCAAATGAAAAGGAGCAAAGCAATGCGAAAACAAAGTGGAATTGTGTGAATTGGCACCGCTCTATGTCATAATGTTGCCTGATGAGAAAGGTTTGATCTAAATCTGGTGTGCACTGGAGAGCTAAATGCCTAAAATTCGTGCTTGTTGCAGGTATGCTGTTGCAAAAGGTGTGTTGTATTAATGATGGCATGTGAGAACAGTGGCTGTAAGGAGTAATAATGTTTGCCAGTGTCAAAGCGAACACTGGAGTTTGATGAAATCGAGGTCATGACTAAAGTGCACGATACAATTTGGTTGACCAGGAAACATTATCACAAGTGCTTCAGCACATTTTTTATTGCACTTTGAGACAGGAAAGTTGCTTTTCTCAACAGCGCTCCCTAAGGTTTAGGTTTGTGTACACCTTTTTTTTCGTGTGCTCTTTTGTATTGATTCGCAAAGGCAGAGTTAACATTGCCATTGATTTTGTTTTTACTAATGGCATGCTGTTTTGTCTGTTGTTTTCATGTGGCGTCAAGGTTAGCTTTCCTGTATACTTTCCCCTGTAGAAAAAAAAACTTTTACGAATAAACATGCAGTGTGTGCACTTTTTGTTAGTGATGGCAAAATTAGTGTCCATACTTCTTGCAAATGCGGGTGTTGATCAGTTTGCCTATGTGTGGTGGCTTTCTGTGATTCATGGCAGATAGTAGCCTACCCTCTGTCCTTATCTCTATTGTATTTTTGTGCGCCATGTTGACATTTTTTCTGTTCAGTACTATCAGCTTCAGGTGCCTCTTGTGCTTTTTTTCTGCAGATACAGTGACCCTCACATATTGTGGCCCATGATTTAAAGAGCCTAACAACAGGCAATCTGTGCGTCATTCTCATAGACTGCTTCAGAGCAAACTTAAGTGCACTAGGCCAGCGGCAGAAGAGTAGCCACAGGGACTGGCATGTCTGCAGCATCACTGAAGGTACGTTTACAGGGGAACTCATCTGTGCAGTGGCTGTTACTGTAAAAAACATGCAGTAATGTAGAATAAATATTTCTGTGGAGAGATTCTATTTATAGAAGGAATAAAATTACTGCAGCTGCAGTGAGTGGCACTCTTCTCTTGCATGAACTGTCCTCTATATTGAAGTATTATGCATAACTGATTTGTGAAAAATGCAGTGTTTATTGGCTATATCAACAACCATTAGCTTGCTTGACGAGCTGAGCCTACCCTGGAAACAATGCTGCTATGCAAGGTGGTGCCCACTAGAGAAAGAAACGGAGTGTGTGAGCCTGGTCGTTGATCGGACTGGAGCGGTTTTTCTTTTTGGTTTATACCTGCTTGTGCCTTCACTTTGCATGTGAAGGTATACTTCTGTAACAATATTAATTGTGCAGCTGTCAATATTAGGTAATGGTTTGAAAAATGTCATAATACTAGCTGATGTGTGCTATTTGCATCGTCTTACCAGGTCATTCAGTACTGCAGCAGAATTGAAGTGGTCTTACATGGGAAAAGGCAACAACCATGTTATTCGCCAGTCATCAGATGGCTGGTGAGGAAGGCAGACATCGAGCACCTAAGAGGTATAAGCATGTCGTGCTGAGTTCTTTTCTTGATTATTTTATAAAGAAATTCTCACCTATGTGATTAACTAGGTATTTAAATTATTGAACCTAACCTAATTACGCAGTTGTGTACACAGCCTTGGTACAACCACTGACAAATGGTTTTTTGGTACATTATGCTCATTGCCGAGTGTCACTGTATAGCAATTAGCCTGTCTAGTGTTCTTTTGTCGCATGAGCCTGCATGTTATTCTTTTTACTGGTGCAGTTCTTCAGCATTCAGAATACACTGGGACTGTCACCAGCTGATGTATTCCTCATCATCCACATTCAGTTGCTGAGTCAGCCTTTCTGTATATATACATTCAAAAAACAATCTTGACAAAGCAAGGATTTAGCCATGTGGACATTCCTGATTACTGTAGTTTGAAAAATAAATTTTGTATTTTGCTAATTTTCCTGTGCTTTGGTCTTTTTTACTAATATGATCGCCTTGTAAGGGCATCTCACTAGAGTGCTCTAAAAAAATTGGCTGTATATATTTGCATATTTTCTAAATAGCCTGCCGCACATCAAGTTCCATGAAAAGTGCACTTCTGCCGGCAGCCTGCATTTGTGGACAGTATGCACAATATGTGAAATTGTTTTGTTAAATTAGCTGCATATTTATGGGAAAGCAAAAAAAAAGCCTCGATTTGAAAGTCTACACAAAGTCGAATGAAGGGCTTGCCAAGACTTCTTTCTAGACGAATACTGAGGGAGCATTAGCTTGGCTTCAAGAGGGCTTGTAGAGTTCTACGGCTACAACTTGGCTTGTTTAAGTTGGATTGTAGACATCCACTTGGCTTAAACAAGCCCTGACAAAGACGTCTTATAGTCTGGTTTGTGCTACCTGGGTAGGCAGATAGCCTCAGCTAAGTTTACTGTGTTTACTCAAACCTAATGTGCTCATTTTTTCTGACAAAACGAGTCCTAAAGTTGTATGCATAAGCATCAAGTACAAAACTGAAACCATATTCACAGTGTTGGCAACAGCCTCCCATCAGGTCACTCCATTACACTGTCATTGCCATCGAACAACGGGAAGATGATGACAGACATGGCAATGAACCACATTTGAAACGAGTTCCATTGGCTTCTTTTGTGCTAGACTGCAGCCTGTTTGCGTCATGTCTAGGGATGGGTGAATAGTGGATTTAATGTTTGAAGCCATTTCGAAGCGAATAATGATTTGGTCAAATAATTTTGAATCGAATAGTTCGAATAGTGTATATCGCATACTATAAAGAAAAATTAGCATTGTTATCATGGCACAACTAATTTACACAATTTTTTTAAAGAATTAGAACTCATGTAGGCACAGCATTTTGTGAAATTGAAAATTGTTAACAGTTGAATTTTATTCACAAATTTCAGTTTTTTTTTACTGCACTCACGTTTTCATGCAAAAATACCAGCTGCTCCACATGGTCTGGGAGCAGCAGTTCCCGCCAGCTGCTGTTGAAAACAGCCTCTCACTCCTTGCCTGTGCAGCAGGAATCGAGAGGTACTTTTGCGCCCCTTGGCCAGTGCTGGGTACAGTCAGCTGCCATAGGTATTCCACCACTCCAAAGGGTTTTGTGACCAGGGAAGCACAGGGGCACCCAAGTATTCTGCCACTTGAGAAGGGACACTTTTGTACACGTTGTCTTGCAGTACATAAGAGGTTAATGAAGAAAAAACACTCCAAAGAGTGTTAGCTGGAGGCTTCTCCAGTGGCTGGGCAGACAGGTGCCCGGGCACAATCATTTTGGGCTTTGCTGCAGCTAGAAGTGTGTCTTTTACCCACTTTTTTTGACTGTCGTCAGTGCGGCAAATATCTTTGTAGCAAATGTCTTTGTAGGGTCAACTAGCATCGCATTTGCCGGAACATTTGCCATTTTCAAGCCAGGAAACCTTGTGGCAAGACTGCGCAGAAGGCTCCTTGCAAGCGATGCCGCTTCCTCGCCTTCAGACACATGCTCATGTGGCACCACTTGTGTACAATGCATGAGAGGTACCACTTGGGAAAGTATGGGATAGCGGTCCGCGCACAGCTGCGTCGTCGCTTGGTCCAGAGGCTGCAACACTTTTACAGCCGCAGCCATTATTTTCCATTCTTTGGAGCTTAAGTTTACCACATCAGAATTGCAAAGTTCAATTGAAATTGGGGCACGAATTGAAAGTGGAGCTACTCACTCTTCCAACATGTGGGAACGTCTTGAATCACTTCATGCTGGGCCCTGTGCATGTCCTTTTGTATGTCAATAAGCCGTGCACGTGCACGCACGCTTCTTTTCTAGCGACCTACAATCGATCGACACTTCGCACAAAGCTGGGAAAAACTTGCCACTTCTCTTTTGGCGTCATTTATGCACAGCTGCATGGTATGTGCAAAGGAGAGAAGTTCTGACCAGTTGAATTTGGCAACGGCTGAAACGAAGTTCCTGCCGTTGTCGGTAATGACAAAAGTCGGGATGTTGTCGGGCAGACCCCACTCTTCGATCCAGTCTCGGAGAAATTGAACTATATTTTCTTCAGTATGCTCCTGCGGCATTGGTTTACAGGCGAGGGCGCATGCGTGCTGCGTAAAGTCGCGATCCATCATGTGGGCCGTAACACACATGTAGCTTTCGCTGGCCTTCGATGTCCACCCATCCGTTGTTAAAGTGATGCACTCAGCACCACCGTCGTCAAATTCGGCCCTAACGAGCTTCTTCAGTTCATCTTTTTTGGCCGCGTACAAATTCGGAAAGACCGCTCGTAAAAAGGTCTTTCGCGACGGAACGACGTACTCTGGAATTACACAGCGCATCATCTCGATGAAGCTTGGTTCCTCAACCATGCTGTACAGCTGCAGGACACGGGCAATGAGTGCTGCAATGTTCTTCGTTATCTCTTGTGCTTTTACCGATCATGGCTGAAGTGTCGCCTAAACAAGCTGGTTATAGTCGGCTGCGATGACAGCCCCTTTGGTTCACTGTTCTATTTCAGGAAACTGTAAAGTTGATGCAATTCCGAGTACTCTTTGTACTTGCCTGGGTGTCTCAGTGGCTGATAAGCGTCGTCGTGGTACCAGTAGGTGTCTTCAAAGCAACTCCGCAAGTCTCGCACTGCGCTTCGCCTCCAGCAGGCACTTTCAGGAAAAAGTTCCATATCGGATTCATGCACGCGCACTTACCAGACACGGACGCGGTCGACGCCATCTTCAACTGTGGAGGCAACGGTTACCGAGGGTGAGATAAGCCAACACATGTAAGCGCGGCTGAAGCTCGAGGAACACAAAGACGTATCATAAATGAACCTCAAAAGACAAACAGGCCTGCAAGGAAAGTTTAGATTGTTCTTTTGGCTTCGTAATGTGCATTTTTACCATGATTGTGCCCGAAGTGTTAGTTGTATATATAGGAAGTTCAGAAAAAAAAGTCATTATATTAGGATGCAGTTTTAATGGGTAGTATTTGGCCTCTTTGATTTTGCACTTCCGGTGGCCTGTGGGCTGCCAGAGACAGCCAGAGCCTGCTGGTTTCTCTCTGGTTCCTGTGCCAACTGTCCAAAGCACTTCCGGTCAACATTCATTTTTCTCTGGCTGGACTGTGCTGGTGGTCCGCAGTTCACCAAAACAAAATTGTTCTGGCGGCTAGCTCTCTTGGATTTTTCTGGCTAACAGATGACAAGAGGTGACGTTAACACTCGCTCACAGCCATGTCTGCAGGGGCTCAACAGATTGGAACACCAGCGACCAAGGACTACTTTAAGGTGAATTATGACTTTTTTCTATAAATTACTTTTTGACACTACCAAAAACACCACTCTTGCAAGAAGATACTTGAAAAGCTAGAAAATGTGTAGAAAAATAACACAGGTGGCAACCACCGCTAAGAGGTTCCCGAAATAATTTGAGTTACTTGATACCTTTTTGACGGCGTCTACCAAGACATACATAACCATTTATGGGTAAACAAGATACACATTGCGTTTCAAGGAAGCCAGAGATTAATGAAAGGACATTTCAGAAAATTTCACTGGGCCAACATGGTGAGAAAATGCAGAAAAATAATGGAGTACACACTGTCATCCCAAAAGCTTTGGCATGGAATTCAAAGATGAAACTAAGATGAAGGTTTGATCCTGATTTTCTTTTCTAATATTGAACATGAACTGGTGAAGTTAACAGCAGTAGAGTTGCCCAAGAACATTATCAGTCTAAACTACTTTGGCATTTCACTTTAGTGTCCCTTTAACCTTCAGACTTCAGTCATCAATAGATCTGACATCACATTGTAAAGCCAGATCCTGTGCGGGATAGCGCGAGTACATAAAGCAGTGCACAGCTCAAGCACTGATTTGCTGCTTTCCTTTTCTTTGTTTCATGTAAATGAAGTTTCCTTCTGTGCACAGTACGGTGAACTCTTGCCTTGAAATTGCTTCACATCTCAAAATGCAAGGACATTCATGAGCACACGCTGCAGTATGCCTTTTGGTTTATTTCACTATGGTGGTGTCCATTCTTACTTTTTTTAGCCTCAACGCGCTGTTATCTCGTGCCGGCACAGTTTTCAAAGACATTAAGTCACAGGTGCATAGCTAGCTCCTTCGCTTTGTAGGATGTTTGAGGCTGTGTCATCGTAACAGATGTATTCCAACCAGGCCTTCAATGCTGATAAGCATGCGATGACTAAATTATAAAGGCATGGCGATACTGCAGTTCGTGTGTTTTTCATATCTCTCAGAAGGCGTACAAGCACATTTAAGCGCATGTGCTGGCATATGCAAGGAGTGCAAAAATGGAGATGAAGTGTTTATTGCTTGGGACATCTTTTTCCTCACATCTAGTAATGATACTATGCAGTGCAAATGCCAGACTCATTGTCTGGCAAAGAGGCATCATAAGCTAAAACAAGTCCGACACGTGCAATAGAGAAGTTGATTTTCTTTTGCACACAAACACGCTCGTAGTATACCGACCATTTCTATTTCAATCTTTGAGTACAAAACGCAAACTAATCAATGCCAGTGGGCGACATGGTCTCTCAAGCTGTCACTTCGAAACACGACCACATTTGCAAGACATCGCATTAAGGCACTGGACATGTTGGACAGGGATTGTTAATTGTTACACTGTGTAAAAGGTTAAGTCTTCGTGACGTTAGTGATACGGCAGCTTACCTCACACAGGCACTTTGGTTCGCCAACAGTGAACAAAAATCTAAACATACATGATTGTACAGCGCAATGCAAGTTGCTCGAGAATATCGTGTCATCTCTCGGGAAAACCTAGCCACATATACTGCGAACGGGCAACATGGAAGACAGGAGGGGCCAACTCGACCGCGGGGCACAAAGTTTCGGCCAGCACAACATTTGTTTACATTTACGCAGGCTGGCCCAGTCAGTGTTCGACACTGCAACCCTCAGGCAGCTTCAGGTTATCATGGGTTACCAGAACAGGCGATTTTCTGTTAGAACCAAAAGCAGCTAGCTGTCCTTGGCTACCAGCAGGCTGCCACGTGCGTGAACAATCAGAGGCCATGTGAAAGAAAACATATGTACACCAAAATAGGTCGTTATAACTAAGAGAACTGTTATATCTGGGATACAGATATAATACGGTGTTGACAGAGTAAGGGAGTGTTGGCATCTATACAGAATTTTGATCCTCTATTACAGAATTTTTCTTTTGCAATTTGAAATGTATGTAAGGGAAATCTGCAGTGTACAACAGGCACCTATGCTTTTTGTTGAAAATGTAGCAAGCGTAGCACGTTACCTCCACATTTAGGCAGTTTTCTGCACACTACTGCCCCTGTTCAGGAGAATTAGCCATAATAAGATGCTGTGTGAAAATATTTAATAAGCTAAAGAGTGTGCACAAAAGGCCCAATAGTTTGTTTTCACAGCTGTTCTAACTCAAGTGCCACCTAAAGCTACAATAAAACTAATTGCAGTTTTGAAATCGGCATCTGAAACTCTACTTCTGATAGGAATTTCAGAGCTTTAGGCCAAGGATTAAAGAAAAACATTCTTCGAGGAGCCTCTCCCCTTAAACAACAAAGGTCAAGCACAACAAGCAACATGTACATGTGAATGCAGAATAAGAAGAAACGCTTCAACGAGCCAAAAATAGAAGCTCTTCCAGCAGCTGCAGGTACTCCCTGGACCATTTGTCACCAACGAGTGCCGGTGCTGACAGGAACAGTGGCTAATCCATCAACTGTTGTCACTTCCACAAGCAATGTGGGCACCATTTTTTTTAACTCAGAAGCACGTGCATAAGAGCTGGAGGAAAAAAAATCTCAAAAGGCACACGTAATAGCCATATGTCACATGTACCTAAGGAAAGCCAATGTAAAGTTGCCATTGCGCTGTAGCATCCCTGATTTCACTTTTGCGTTGCCATGGCTGGCAGCTCATGCTTATTGAAAGCCAGCCCAAACCCAACCCCCTTTTAACTTCAGAATTTTAAATGCTGCTAACACACTCGCTCATATCAAATAGCATGTTAGTGACACTTACTTATAGCTATTACACTATATTTTTGTTGCTGACAATCAACATCTATGTACTTTTGAACACACAGAAATTATTATATCAAAACAAACATTCTGAATCCAATGTTTTTTTGCATTATGTTGGCAAATGTAAGCCATGAATCTATACTAATGGCCCTAGATTTTCCATTTTTCGAGGTTTAACCGTAGTATCTTAGACACAAGTATCTTCGACATTGAACCACAGTGGACGTAGCTGGCAGAAACAAAGCATCTCCTAAGCTACATACTATAGGTATAAAAAAAATCTTTGAACAGCAAATGTTGCTAATGTCAACATTTTGACAAGTGGATGTGTCTTCGTCAGGGAAGCACCTCCCTGAACCTGAGAAGCAGAGAAGGAAAAGAAAAAAGCAAGTACTCCCCTTAAATATGCCCCAACTGAACACTTGCTTTTTTCATTGTCGTCTGCATCTGAGGTTGGGGGAGAGTGTGCAAAGCATATTAGCCGAGAATTTGGAGTAGTGCCGTCTGGTGGGACAGCAAAGATGGCACCATAGTAAGGACTCGCGCTTCGATTTTCTCCTCTCACCAAGACGCACCTGGAAAACACACACTTGCGTTGTTGCATTTGCACTGTACAGTGTTTATGTTCGGGTTTTTCTGCTTGCCTCAAGTTGATAATGAATAGCAAAAATAGCAGCGAGAATTATTTAGTTCAAGAGCAATGATATATTTGGGTAAACCATCATCCTCCATGCCCGTGCTCCATCGTGTGTACTTCGATATAGTTACCACATTGTGGTATTGTGTCACACTGCTAAGCTGGAGAATGCGGGTAAGATTACTGCTCGCTGCGCACTTATATAGGGACAAAATGCAAAACACCTGTGCACTTCAATGGAAGGGGACGTAACGAACTACGGCAAAGAAATTTATTAGCGTCTCTAACCTCACAATGCCTTATATGTGTGTCACGGTTTTGGTACGTAAAACCCCGTAATCGCATTATGTTGCACTGGTCTCGGATGAATTCTTCATAGGATTGTTTGGCTGCCTAAAGTTTTGTTGGCATTCGATGCATCCGCACATATTTTTCGTTCATGCCTGCTATATGCGACCAGTCACAACATAAACATCACGCAGCGTCGTGTCTCACAAACTATCTCTGAAATGTTCGTGCTACACTGCCAACCGAGCTCTTGCATTATGCCCCTTGTTCTCATTGGTTTAGACTCACGTTCCTTTCACTTCCTTGCAACACAATGCTGCTGTTTCTCTTTATTATGAAACTGAAGTGATGTTAGCTAAATGCATAACTTCCTAGCCATCAGCTTGCCCCCTTCATGCAGCATTGTAGCAGCAGTGCTGTCAGGCTCACAAGTACGAGTTTAGATAAAACAACACGCATGTTATATTTTCCTGCAGTTGAATGACCCCTTAGCAATATCAATTGGTATGCGAACAAGGTGCGAAAAGATGAGCGGGCCCTAAAAGGTATTACGTGGTCAGCGTCGTTGAATGCACCATCGAAACCTATCAGAGGCATACAACATTCATTTAAACTTTCTGGCATTTGCTTTGCAAATGGCTGCTATCAGTAGCATTTACGACATGGCGTTATATCAAACCTAACCAGCACATAATCACTGGCAACTGTAGGGAAAAAAACCTGTAAACGCTCAAAGTACCAATATATTAGTATTTCCGAAAACACAACTGAGCATGGCACCATTAAATTGCACATACATTTTTCATAAATTTGAAGTGATGTTTATGACAGACATTCAGCTAAAGTCTTCTGCGACACATAGTACGTTGTGTCAGACCTCTTAGATTACTTGCAGGCAAATGTAAATCATCTGCCTGCAAAAGGCCCTAAAAGGTATTATGTGGTAAGCGTCGGTGAATGCGCCATTGAAACCTATCAGAGGCATACAACATTCATTTAAACTTTCTGGCATTTGCTTTGCAAATGGCTGCTATCAGCAGCATTTACGACATGGCGTTAGATCAAACCTAACCAGCACATAATCACTGGAGACTGTCGGGAAAAACCTGTAACCGCTCAAAGTACCAATATTTTATTATTTCCGAAAGCACAACTGAGAATGGCACCATTAAATTGCACATACATTTTTCATAAATTTGAAGTGATGTTTATGACAGACATTCAACTAAATTTTTTTGCGACACATAGTGCATTGTGTCAGACCTCTTAGATTACTTGCAGGCAAATGTAAATTGCACGAAAATCCACAATTTAGTCAACACCGAATATTCGCTAATTTTGTTTCAAACGCTTTGGGACACACATCAATTGTCCAGTACAAGCAATTTCAGCAGTGAATATTTAACCATTTAGCAGATATTTACGTAGCACTGATTACTTGGAACATCCGTTGAAAACATGAGCATATAAACATGCGACAAAGTGTCTTGTAGTTATGATTAAGTAAAGCCTTTCAGAAGGCGCAGCTTTTATTGTTTAGATGGTAGTTTGGCCTCCCAAAATCCAACCTTTTGCCAGGCTAGTTGCTTTTGGATAGCTTTGAAAATCTGCACCTTCTACCTTGTGAGGTGTTCGTTGCAGAACTTAGTTGTACAATAACCATTTGGTCGCAAAGGAACCAGGTATAAATGTTGTAACAAATACAAGTTGTGGCTCAACAATAGCTTTTCAAGCATAGTTAGACAGACATAGCAGTTCAGAAAAGATATGAAACAGCTATTTTCTGTCGCCATTAGGGAAATCACGAACACAGCTCCATGCCTGACAGGCATTGCCGCCCACGTGGCTCCACAGGAGCAGGCAATCACCGGCGCCAAAGCAGGCAAGCGCGGGGAGTCCTTACATGACGTCACATCGGCACAACCGCAGCAACGCCCTTATTCGTTCTCGGGGCTAATATGAACATGCTGCAAAGGAAGGCATTTGTTGCCTTGCCAAAGAGCACTTGGTGAAATAATGGCTCTTTCGGCATTCCTAGTTCAATAACTTTTTCATCACTTCAAGCCTCCATCTAACTGTATGAACACTGCAAGCATGACATTGTTTCCTATTTCCACTCACTGCATAGTCTCCGAACACCTCTTGGTGGTGATCAGTGGAAACACACCAGAGCAGGGTCTCCCGTGAGCAGCACAGTACATCATTCCAGTGGCCTCGCTGATGCAAGAACACGAGCAGCTCTTTGCTTGCTGCACACAAATCGACAAATTTACATAAGCGAAAAAGGACAGAAAGTTGAGCGAGTTGGTAACAGTCCATAATCATAAGCGAGTTAGAGAGAGTTCCAGGCACATACACATACTAGCCTTTCTTGACAGCGGTAGGCATAAGTTCTTACACCAATTTGCAAGGAATATAAGAAAAAGCGAAACAAAGCAATCTTATCGTCTTTAAGGAAAGTCTGAATTTAGTACTGTAGCGAAGAACAGCGGCACGCCCTATGGATGCACTATCATCATCGTCTCACCGAAGAAGAGGGGCTCGCGCTCTCGGTGTCCAACGCTCGCCTGAGACGGTCACTTTTGCTGCTTCGGCAATAAACCACCTTACATATTTGGTGGAGCTGTGCTGGGTCTTCCCCCAAACCTGGAATCACGTACCCGGAGGCTGCCAGCCATCATGCCTGACGACGCCAGCCAAACACCACCCCTGGCATCGCCAACAACGATTTGCCCTGGCTCGATGAATCAGCGAGATCCTCCCATCTTCAGTGGCTCCGATGAATACGACGTTGAAGATTGGCTGTCATTGTACGAGCGAGTGAGTGCATACAATAAATGGGACGATCCTCAGAAGCTCAGCTAAGTGAACTTCTACCTCACAGGTGTTGCTAGCGTGTGGTATAACAACCCTGAATATGAGCTTCGAAACTTGTCAGATTTCAAGGCACACATTATGCAAGTCTTCGGTCGCCCCGCAGTGCGGAAGCTCCGTGCCGAAGAGCGCTTGCGCAGCCATTCACAGCAACCAGGAGAAAGCTTCACGAACTACATCGAAGACATCGTGGACCTTTGCAAGGGCGCTGATCCATCTATGACAGAGATTGACAAGATCTGCCACATCATAAAGGGCATTGAAGACGACGCATTTCAAATGCTCCTCTCTAAAAGACCACAGACCGTCGTCGAAGTTGCTGAGCTTTGCCAGAGCTATGACGAACTCAAGAGGAAGCGTCTCCTTACTCGACGTCCTCCCACGCATGAGGCACCTGTCTCAAGTTTGGCAGCTGCAACTAGCAACGAACATCTCAGCAAAATCAAGGATTTCATACACGCTGAAGTCACCCGGCAGCTATCTCTGCTGAACGCCGTCCCAGGGCTCACACCATCGTTGGCTCCTAGTTTCCACCAGGTGCTTCAAGAACAAGTATTGGAAGCAATACAGTCGCCTCATGCAGCACCACCAGTGCCGGCGCCGCTGAGCTATGACGAAGTTGCTGCATGGCCACCTCAACAAACCTTTTCAGCTCCACCGTTTGTTATACCGTCATATCCAGTACATCCTGTGTACGCCGCCGCCGCAGTACCTAACACGGGATCCTGCGTACACCCGACAACTGCCCGGTCTGCTACTTCTGTGGTATCCCTGGTCACGTGGTGCGGCTGTGCCACCGTCGCTTATGGCTTCAAGGTAATCGCCGACCTGTCCAGGTCTACAGTGCTCCATCTTCGCCCTTCTCACCATCGAATGACTCGCATTTGCCACCTACATACGCCACTCCTGCTGCTCGTGATTGTCGCTCATTATGCTCATTACGCTCCCAACCTATGCCAGATGACTTTGATCAATCAATAGATGCCCACCTGAGCCCCACTCAATGCTCAGAGCTCCTCAGCCTGCTACAAAAATACCTCTCAACATTAAACTGCCACCAGAAGCCACTAGGTCGCACGACTATCTCATGACATCGACACCGAAGACCGCTTTCATAGCGCCAGATGGCCTATATGAATTTAACGTTATGCCGTTCGGGCTTTGCAATGCCCCTGCAACTTTCGAACGAATCATGGACAATCTTCTTCGTGGGCTAAAATGGAAGACATGCTTATGATACCTCGATGACGTCGTCGTGTTTGCTCCAGATTTTCCAACTCATCTGTGCCGTCTCGAAGAAGTACTACAGTGCATCACTGATGCAGGCCTGCAGCTCAACTTGAAGAAACTTGAAGAAATGTCGCTTTGAAGCCAAGCAGCTCACAATTCTCGGACACATGGTATCAAAAGATGGCATTCTACCAGACACTTCCAAACTTCGCGCCGTCACTGATTCCCAAAACCCACGTTCCTGAAATACCTCCGCAGCTTTATTGGGCTTTGTTCTTACTTTCGTCGCTTCATCCGGAATTTCGCAACCATCATTGCTCCCTTGACTCGGCTACTCCACGCTGATGCACACCTTTCTCCTTGGTCCCCTGCTTGCGACGAAGCCTTTACAACAATGCGCCATTTGCTCACTTCGCCTCCAGTACTGCGCCATTACGACCCTTCGGCCCCCACGGAAGTACACACTGATGCCACTGGCGTAGGTCTTGGTGTAGTGTTGGCCCAGCGAAAAAGTGGCATGACAAATATGTCATCGCTTATGCAAGTCGAACGCTAACGAAAGCAGAAGCTAACCACTCCGTCACCGAAAAGGAGTGCTTGGCCATCATCTGGACCCTTGCGAAATTCAGACCCTACCTGTATGGTCGCCCCTTCGACGTCGTTACAGATCACCAAGCTTTCTGTTGGTTATCGACTTTAAAAGATCTGTCTGGCTGCCTTGCACGATGGGCTCTTCGGTTACAGGACTTTCACATACGTGTCATTTACCGGTCTGGCCATAAACACAACGATGCGGATGTCCTCTCTCGGTCGCCTACACCACGTGACATGGCTTGCATTCCTGCCATTGAGTTGGCGTCATCGGCGTTTTCGTCGCAAGTGGTCGTTGACATGGCTCAGGAGCAATGCCAAGATCCATGGATTGCGGTTTATGGATTACCTTTCTGACACTTCAACAACTAGCCCTTCACGCGCTGTCCACCGCCAAGCTTCTCACTTCGAGTTGCGGGATGGAGTTCTCTACTGTCGCAATTACGATTCCAACGACCGCAAATTGTTGTTAGTCGTCGCCCGCCAACTGCGCACACAGGTCTGCTATGCTCTCCATTCCGACCCGCAATGTGCCCATGCTGGCCTCTTCCAAACTTACACCAAGCTCCGCACACGCTTTTATTGGCGCGGCATGTATAATTTTGTGCAAAAGTACATTTGCACATGTACAGCGTGCCAATGCCACAAGCTTCCTGCACCTCATCCTTCTGGTCCATTGCAGCCACTTCCTTGTCCATCTCGACCGTTCGACCGCGTCGGCATAGATCTCTACAGTCCTCTTCCCTACACACCAGCTGGCAATCACTGGATTATCATCGCTGTAGATCACCTCACGCACTATGCAGAAACGACAGCAGTGAAAACAGCGACAGCCTGTGACATTGCGTCCTTTCTTCTCAATAACTTCATCCTACGTCATGGCGCACTACGGGTACTTCTGAGTGACAGAGGGCGCGCATTTCTTTCAGAAGTTCTCAACGCCCTTCTGACAGCTTGCCGTACTGTCCATCACACCACTACAGCTTATCATCCACAGACAAATGGCATAACTGTCCATGTACGTCGCATCGGACCACACCAACTGGGACCTCGTTTTGCCTTATGTAACGTACGCTTACAATACCTCCTCACAAGTCACAACGGGATTTTCGCCATTTTTCCTCATGTTTGGCCGTGAACCTACCTGCACGCTCGATACCATTCTCCCCTACCGGCCTGACCCACCCGAGGGCACACCTCTGTCCAAGGCCTCCAAGTATGCCGAGAGTGCCATGCTAGCTGGTTCGTTCACGGCGGAAGACCAAAGCTTCCAAAAATTCCGCCGCGATGATGACCGTACTCCTTGCGCCTACCAGCCGGACTCATTAGTTTGGTTGTGGATACCTTCAAGCACCCCTGGTCTCTCCTCGAAACTCCTCGCCAAATATCATGGACCCTACCGTGTCGTTCAACAGACTACGCCTGTCAACTATGTTGTCGAGCCGGTCACGCCGTCTACTGACTTAAGGCGTCGTGGACGGGAGACAGTGCACGTCCAGAGGCTGAAACCTTATTACGACCCTCTCATCCTAACCACGCCTTGAGTCTACAGGATGGCTCCTTCTCCAGGGGGCAGTTGTAGCGAAAAAGAGCGGCGCGCCCTGTGGACGCACTATCATGACCGTCTCACCGACAAAGAGGGGCTCACGCTCTCGATGTCCGACGCTCGCCTGAGACGGTCGCTTTTGCTGCTTTGGCAATAAACCGCCTTACAGTACCTTCTAAGCTAAACCTGGTCATAAATGTGTTCTACCGCACTTACATTGTCCTGCCAAACATATCAGTTACAATTTTCACATACATCAAAAGAGATGGCAGTGAAAAATGTACAATCAAAACAGGAAAATGATGGTGCACATTAGAACATCACAACGCTTGCATGGAGACAGGCCATGGAACCCAAAAAATGTCCGAGATACAATGAATGGGACATACACCCATAAACAGTGCTCATCATGACGTGCAGTGTCCGCAAAAGTTATTGTGAAAGGTTTTTTAAAAGAGCTAAATTTTTAACACCATGGATGACATTAAAGACGACAAGGCCCATAAATGTGCTTGTTACGTGTGTGAAGCAGAAGTAGCAGTGATAACGATGATATGTGATTTTTCATGGCGCAAGGGCCATGCTTGGTCAAACAGCGCTATGAAAGATGACAATGAAGTAACAATGATCGGTGATTTATTATATGTAACAGATGTGAACTTTGATTATGCTACGTGGCTGCATACGGGCCTAAAATTCCGCGCCCTAGCACGGGTAAAATACACAATATTTAAATCATGAGGACGACGTGCAATGTGCGTGGCACTTGTGAATGGCAGTGCTCGTGGTAATAAATTATAGAGGAGATGCATGGCTTTAACATGAATACCTCATCCAAACCCATGTGGCCAAGGGCAGCGAGGTAGGCGCTTTCTTTAACGTAGCCACCGCAGCAGCGACCTCTGTTCAGAGGTCGTGCTATGGATCGCATGGGTGTATAACGTGAAAGCTGTGGACATGTTTTAAAAATGCGATTACTGATTCGTACTTAAAAAATAGGTGCGTACTGATGAGCATGGAAGGATGCAGTGGGAATTACTCTCGGTAGGGTAATAGAAAGTGCTTTTTTCGGATAGCATCTCGTTGTCTGCACTGCATAAAGATATGGAGCACAGTAAGTGGTTCTCCACATCTCTCACACCTGGGTGGATCACCACCAGAGAAAATGTGTGCATGTGTGCTGTGTGTGTCCTATATGTAGCCGACAGTGTTACGTTTGTACGGCGCGTTTTTGATGTGGGTGGCCAGTCACCGAAATAAGGCTTGATTACATGTAGTTTATTATGAAGAGCTGTCAAGCCCACGTACGCTGCCAGTGATCCCTCAGCTTTTTTCCTAGAAAGAGTTTCAAATCCATTACAGGGACAGCTGTAGAAGACTGCGCAGCATTTGCTTGGACTGATGTTGCGAGCTCATCTGCCACGACATTTCCCTCGATTTCACGGTGCCCTGGCACCCTGCATACTACAGTAAAAGCTCATTAATTCGAATTTCACGGGGACGCTCAACGAGTTCGAATTAAACCAAATTCGAACTAACGAAATTCATTGAAAGAAACAGCGTGAATTGAGGTCTGGTTTCTTGAAATCAACCGAAATATTTATTGGTGAAAATATTCCGTTATGACTTTCTGTTTCTTTTCTTTAAATGCAACGGCCATGGCTTTGTTCTCCAAAGCATGAATGTGGCGGAAAGCATCCTCTTTGCCCTCCTCAAAGCTAAAAAAGAGGCGCGCGACACCCATTGCCTCCAATAGTTGTGAAGCTGAGGGCCGCGTCGGCGCCTCTTCCTGTTCGTCGTTCTTATCTGCTTCGACGACGGGCTCTTCTCCGCCAGTCACCTGCGCGATGATGTCATCGTCGGTGATAGTGCCGCAGACCACTGCACTTTTATCTACGTCAACGTAGTCGTCAAAGCTGACATTGTGCAGCGCATCACGCAGTCCGGCAGGGATGACCTCGGCCTCGCATTCTGTGCCTGGGCTTTCATCAGTTGCGCAAAAGCCCTGTGGCGAAAGCAGTTGGCGACTGTTGTTGCCATCACCAGATCCCAGGCACGCACCAACATATGCATGGCCGTGAGCAGCGTCACATTGTAGTCTTTCATACTAGCGCACAACACCAAACGCTCGAGCATGTGGCACCTGTCGAAACACTTCAGGTTCTTGATGACGCCTCGGTCCATTGGTTGCAGGGCCGCTGTAGTGTTCGGCGGCAGAAACGCGAGCTTGATCGCCTTTAGGTCCACATCAACTGCGTGCGCCGAGCAGTTGTCCACTATCAGAAGCACCCATCTGTTGGCCAATTCAAACTTGTGGTCGAGCTTGATCAGCCACTGTTTGAATATCTCCCGTGTCATCCACGCCTTGCTGTTGGCTGTGTATTCCGCCGGCAGCATATGGATATTTTTGAAGCAACAAGGCTTCAGGGCCTTCCCTATGATGAGGAGGGGAAGTTTTTCCCTCCCACTCATATTTGCTGCGACCAAGACGGTAACGCGTTCTTTGCTCCTCTTCCCGGCAGCACAGTTGTCATCTTTATAAGTCAGGGTTTTGCTCAGCAGCAACTTGTAAAATAGTGCGGTTTCGTCCGCATTGAAAATATCACGCGGCGAATAGGCGTTAAGGTACTCTTTCAAAGCATTGCTTTGCCAATTCGCGCACATATCACCATCCCTGTCTTTGCTTTCGCCAGACACGGTGCGGAACATGATCTCGTGCCTCTCCCGGAAAGGATGGAGCCAGCCCTCTGAAGCTTTAAAATCGTCGATGTTCAGGCGAAGCGCGAAGTCCACTGCCTTCGCCATAACGATTGGGCCGCTCAGCGGGATGTTCTCGCTTCTCATTTCCTTCATCCACATAAGCACTGCGTGCTCCAATTCCGGGTGCTTCGCCAAGCGAAGTCTCTTGCGACTGCTGGTGAAGGCATCAGTTGCGTAAGCCTTCTCAATCGTTCTCTTATTCTTAATGTAAGTTGAGAGAGTGCTTTTAGGGATCCCATGCTTACTTGCGATTTCTAGTTTTCTTGTCTTGGCAGCATCTACTTCACGAAGGATTTCCACTTTCTCCTTGAGTGTTTTTGCACTGTGTCCTCTGCCGCGAGAAGTCATAGTGGACTGCAGTGACACTCGGCCCAACAGCCGAAGGCGACACCACCACTTCAAAAACCCACGACACGACACAGAACGACTTCGCAGCTCTGATGAACCCAAGGCCTAGCGACCGAGTGTGCCGGCACCGGAACAAAGTTGAACAAACGTCTGCAGCACAAACTGGACAGGGAGACTACAGAATACGTCAGACACGGAGCACCACACGATGTGAAGAAAGAGCGCGGATCACGCGGGGCGCCACACTGGCCACACCACACATCCGGGCATTATGCTGAGTGGCACTACGCTGAGTGCTCGCGCCATCTATTTTTACACCAAGAAAGCTTGCAGCGCCAGTATGAAACACCACCAAACGGCGGCGCGCAGTTCGAATTATCATTAGAGGAGCCGATGCGCGCATGAACTAATGAGTTGGTTTACCCATAGACGCCTATGTATCGTGACCGGACCATGACCGTCAGTTCGAATTAACCCGAAAGTTCGAGTTAATGAGGTGCAAATTAACGAGCTTTCACTGTACCACATGCTTTGGTAGTACCACATACTACCAAAGCTCCACGCTGTGCGTTGCAAGCTAACGCCATGGGAAAACGCTCACTGCTGCCAGTGCAACCTCATAACAGCAGCCTCCGAGCGGCGGGCCGTGCGTCACTGGCATGTTTGTAACGTGCGGCGTGCACATTTCTGGCACATAGGCACATGCCAAACTTCGTTGCTGCATTGATGGGAAATCAGCATGGCAGCCATGCAACATGGCCATGACGCATTTTCCGACGCTATTCTTTATCACAGTCTCTGCTTGCATCAGCGGCTGTCGCAACGCTCCGCCCACGTTATCAATGGAATCCGTCAGCCGACAAGTAGATGATGGTGAACTAGAATCAAGCTAAAGGCATTGGGGCAAAATTGCAAACCAAGGCCAGTATTTTGCAGCGACGCATTATGCTTTACGTTAGTCTTGTCATGCTAGCCTCATCATTCACTGTTCCCGGCTGGCTGCTGCCACTGATAACGCGAGTGACCATTGAACGAGCATGAAAAGGTATCGCCACAAAATACTGGCCCTAGTTTCACTTTTTGGCAAAACCGGTGTGAAAAAAGTACAAATGTCTCGGTACTGCCTATTTTTCAGCATTTTCCCAGTCTCACTTTCAGGGTATCCGGAGTTTGGTGCAGTATATTCTCGAGATAAGAGGTGAAAAACCTAATGATTGATTTGTGGGGTTTAGCGTCCCAAAACCAGCTCTGATTATGAGAGACGTTGTAGTGGAGGTCTCCGGAAATTTTGACCTCCTGGGGTTCTTTAACGTGCACTGACATCGCACAGCCCACAGGCCTCAACATCTTGCCTCCATCGAAATGCAGCCGCCGCGGCTGGGATTCGATTCCGCGACCTTCGCATCAGCAGCTGAGTGCCATAACCACTTGTTATGTTTAGCTGAGTTGTTCATCGCGGCCCACCAGCCAAGACAGCTGTGCACGCGCATTCCGATATCTCCTAGGTTTCCCTTCCTCCCTGCGCTATATATTACGGCAGCTGTGCCTGAATAAATGTTCTTGTTCCACCACCAGCTAGCGCATCGTTATTGCTGCGGCCTGCCGCAGTGGGTCACTACAGTGGCGACGAAGATGGGATACCGACCATGCAGTGAAAGTAGCCCAACACAGGGGTGCATCCGGACTGCCGCTACGTGAAGCTCACAGGAGAATCATGGCCAGTTTCCAGCTACGGATGTTCGACGAGACCAGAGAGAAGTGGAAACCATATCTTCTAAGGGCTGAAGCGTATTTTGAAGCCAATGACACCGACTCAAAGAAGCAACACGCACTGCTTGTGGCTGCTCTCAGCACAGCAAACGGTGCAAAAGTGGTGCTGGTCAGATCGCGCCGAAAACCCTCAGTTCGCTCATGTATGACGAAGCAGTTACAGTTATGAATAGCTACTACAACCCCAAGCGTCACGAAACAGCAGAGAGCTACAAGATTTTTACACGCTGCTGACAGGAAGGGGAGGAAATTCAAGCATTCCTTGTCGACATACGGCGCATAGCTGACAACTGCAATTTTGGCAATGTATTGGACCGAATGTTAAGGGATCGCGTTATTTGCAGCACACGCTCAAATAGCCTGCGTAAGCTGCTGCTGACAAAGGAAGGGTTGATGCTACAAAAGGCCAAAGCTATAGTCATTGCTGCGGAAGCAGCAGAAAGCGACACTAAAGAGATGAGCGTACCTTCGCCAACAGTGCTGAGAATGCAAGCGCATCATCGGTCATTTCAGGACAACCACGACAGAAGAGCGGAGCTATCGTGCAGAAGAAGCGGAAGCACAAGGCATAATGATCGATCGCGCCTGCCAGTGGGCAAAAGCACATTGTTTTTGTTGCAGGTGGCTTGGACACTTAGCCAGATTGTGTCCTGACTCACCGCCGACAGCAGAAAGGCAGAGTGGAATGCGGGCTCATAGGGTAAAAGCATTGACAGCCATCCAAACCACATTTAGTCATGACGATAGCGAAGAAGCCAGTGCGGCACACATTTGGACCGTAATCTCACAAAAGAAAAATGGATTGGAACCGCCGATACGACGCACATTTTGCTGGGAAGCCGTGGAACTACACATGGAAATTTACACAGGCTCTCTAGTGTGCGTCATATCGCGCCGAGTCTATGAGCAACATGGCGTACAGCGGCCATGTTTGAAGGCACCTCGAATGAAGTTGTCATGCTACGCGGGAAAATTGCCCATGCTGGGTGAACTAGAACTGTCGGTGTGCTACAAAGATGTGTCCGTAATGTGCCCACTAATAGTGCTTGACTGTGCAGGACTGAGCCTCCGTGGATGCGACCTGATAACAGCGCTCAGCAAGAGGGGCGTGCCAATTGAACAGCTGACGGCGCCGGAGTTGCCTGCCACTCCAAGTTCAGCCACATACAGGGTGAACAGTCTGCTTGCTGAGTTTGAGGAAGTCTGCTCGGCAGACCTGGAGCACATCAAAGGTTCCCCTGCAAGCCTGAAGCTCAAGCCGACAGCGACACCAAAATTCTGTAAGCCTAGATCCATTCCTTATGCGCTCCGTGACAAGGTATCAAGCAAAATTGATCGGTTGGTGCCTTTGGGAGTATTGTCGCCGGTACAGCACGCAGAATGGGCTACACCTATTGTAGTGGTCTTGGAAAAAGACGGTACCATCCGAATCTGCGGAGACTTTCAAGCCACACTCAACCAAGCTTGCGACGTGGAGTGTGGCTTGTCCTCAACTACCGCTTCCGGTAGTTGAGGACACGTTTGCTAACTTAAATGGGGGTGAGTACTTCAGTACATTGGATTTGAAGGACACATACAACCAAGTGCCACTAGACGACGCGTCACGCGAGTTGTGTGTCATTAACACTCAACGTGGTCTCTATTGTTACAACAGATTGCCGTTTGGAATAGCTTCAGTGCCGGCCATTTTTCAAAGAAAGATGGATGCGATACTTAGTGGATTACCCAGCGTTCAGGCGTACCTTGATGACGTGCTAGTGGTGGAGCGTAGTGATGAAAGCGGAAGGCAGCTCAAGAAAATATTAGAACAGTTACCACAGCGCGAAACTTAGGTCTGACAAATGCAACTTCGGGCAACCTTCAGTCACGTACCTTGGGCATCGCATAGACCGGGAAGGATTGCATCCCATTGAGAAGAATGTAGAGGCTATCATGCAAGCGCCACGACCACGTAATGTCACAGAGTTGTGCTCATTCTTGGGCATGATCATGTATAACGCACGATTTTTGACAAATATGTCCTCGCTTCTATCTCCATTGTACCGACTAATGGAAAAGAAAGCACGCTGGGAGTGCATGCCACCGCATCAGGGTGCATTTGAAAAAACAAAGGAAAGCCTGAAGAACGCGCAACTGTTAATTCATTTTGACCCCAACAAAAAGCTTAAGTTAGAATGCGACGCATCTCCGTATGGCATGGAAGCCGTGCTGTTTCATTTGGAAGGAAAAGAACATAGGCCCATTGGATTCCACTCCAGAACACTAACAAAGGCGGAACGAAACTATTCGCAGCTGGAGCGGGAGGCGCTGGGACTGACTTTTTGGCGTCTCACTTCCGGGATTATCTTTTAGGTTGGTCGTTTACCCTGGTCACCGGCCATCAACCCCTGCTCGACCTACTGAGACCTGATCGCCAGACACCGACCATGACCATGGCGGCAGCTCACATTCAACGGTGGGCATTGTTCCTGGGTGGATTCCAGTACAAGCCACAATACATGCCTGGGAAGCAACTGCTGACAGCAGATGGCCTCAGCAGACTCCCGGCAGAGGCGGCAGGACCAGCGTCGGATGGCGACCCACCCGAGTACGTCTTGTCGTTGGAGGCCCTGGACAAAGGTATTATAACGACTCACGAATTACAAGAGCTAACGGCCAAGGATCAAGTATTAGTCCTGGTCACATGCTATATAATGCATAGGTGGCCACGAACGGCTAGAGGAATGAAAAAATCGCTGCTGCCGTTCTTCGACCGCAAGTTGGAACTGTCATGCGCTCACAAGCCAGTATACTGGGGCAGTCAGGTGGTCATACCGTCTTCGGCACAAGGAAGGATGTTACAGCTCTTACACGAAATGCGCCAGGGCTCATCTTCCATGAAAGTGGTTGCACGGTCATTGTTCTGGTGGCCGACACGTCCTCGATGTCCCTGACAGGGACATCGAGGACGAGGACGTGTCGGCTCAATGTCAAAAGTGCGTGCAAAATCTACCCATGCCGGCAGCAGCTCCACCAGTAAGTTGGCCTAAAACATCTGAAAGGTGATCCCGGATCCACATTGATTTTGCAGGGCCGATAGCAGGTCAGATGATAGTCGTGGTGGTTGACACACATAACAAGTGGATTGAAGCTGTTCCTATGAGGCACGCGAACAAAGCTTGTACTGTCCGGTGCTTGAGAAGCATGTTTTGCCGGTTCAGGGTACCACATGCCATCGTGTCTGATAATGGCACTCAATTCACAAGTCAGGAGTTTGCTGAGCTTGGAAGAAGAAATAATATCGTGCATTTGCGGGCGGCGCATTTCACCCCCAATCAAATGGAGCCGCCGAAAGAGCTGTTCGAACTGTAAAGGATGGCTTGCGCAAGATGACAGAAGGGGCGCTCGATTTGATTTGATTTGATTTGTGGGGTTTAACGTCCCAAAACCAGTTCTGATTATGAGAGACGCCGTAGTGGAGGGCTCCGGAAATTTCGACCACCTGGGGTTCTTTAGCGTGCACTGACATCGCACAGCACACGGGCCTCAACATTTCGCCTCCATCGAAATGCAGCCGCCGCGGCCGGGATAGAAGGGGCGCTCGAAGATAACCTGTGACGATTGTAGTTCAATTACAGGCGCACCCCCCTGTCATGAGTAAAAAGGCCCCACAAACACAGGCTACCAGACGAAACTGAGAGATCGGCGAAGTGGCGCGGGAATGCACGCGCCGCAGACACGTCGGTGTTCATATTTGGATGTCAGCGGGCTCGCGGCACGCGACCCGAGTAGAGATCGGTGATCGAGAAGGCTGAGCTGGCATTCTCTGCGCGGCACCGGTCGACGAAGGGTGTCTGGCCAGCTACGGACTGGTGACGAGGAGACGAGGGCGTCGGGCTCCGGGGTGCCGTCGATCTGGCTTACGATCGAGCACGGACTTCGGAGTGGCAGCGGCCCAACTTCAGCAGTTCCCTGCGTACCTGCAGCGCTCCACCTTCGCCGGCAGAACGGGACGACCGGCAGAAGAATCGCTGCAGAGGGCCGGTCTTTGTGGGAGACCGAGCATCACTTAGGAAGGAGGCCTGGGCCAGGCCTAAGCAGTGATACATCACAGGCGAAGCAAGGCGGCGGACAAGGACGGACCTTGCGTGAGCGGCGGCCACCACCGGCAGCATCAGTCGACGACGGCTGCAAGGACTCGACACCCCAGAGAGCATCGACTCCGCACCGCGTCGAATGCAACGTAAGAGCGTCTAACTACACTTTGACCGGCAGGCAGCTAACGCGGACTTGAACGCGAGGCCCAAGGTTGAGGGACTCCCGTGGGAACTGCGCTCAACGTGGAGGATTTGTAGTTAGGCCGTTTAGGTTGTTAACTGGGTAACATTTAGGTTTTCTGTTTGTGTGCGAATTGGTGATTTGTTTATTTTTCATGTTTTGGTGTTCTCGTTGTAGAAAGTAACGTCTTTTGTTTTTTGTTAACGCTTTACGCCTCTCGTCCGTCACTCTCTCTCAATCCATCGGAGCAAGCGCTCCCGAGATCCTCCCACACAAACTCGTGACACCCCCAAAGGGAAGGAAAGTCTCCATCAGAGTTGCTACTGGGCTACCAGCTACATTCGCGCCTGGACACGTGTTCGCCGGCCAGGTCCAAATCTTCCGCGACAGGCACAGACGACTGGGCTGTATCGCCAGGCAGCAGTGTATATGTGCAGAATTATGGCACCGGGCCAAAGTGGACCCCAGGGCACGTGCAATCCACGTCCGGAGCCAGGATGGTGAAGGTGGAAACTCAAGCTGGAGTAGTGCAACGTCATCTCGACCAAGTACGCCACCGTCCTAAAGGTACGCCTGGAAGGACAAATGGAACCACGGCAAGTGAAAAGTTCGACGGGGAAGCTGACTCGTGTACTGCCGTTTTGGCTGGAGCGACCAGCGCGACTGAACAGCCACTGACGGGCCTCACGGATGACTCGGCTCAACCATCGCAGCTGGTACCTGACGGCGCAACCACGGAGACCACTGACCTTGCACAGCCACCTTTACGGCGATCCACACAAACTCGCATGCCCATACAACGGTTCTAAATTAAGAGGGAAGGAATGTTATGTTTTGTTGAGTTGTTCATCGCGGCCCACCAACCAAGACAGCTGTAAGCGCATTCTGATATCTCCTAGGTTCCCCTTCCCCCCTGCAGTATATATTACAGCAGCTGTGCCTGAATAAACGTTCTTCTTCCACCACCAGCTAGCGCATCGTTATTGCTGCGGCCTGCCGCAGTGGGTTACTACACCACTAGACACCGTGGCGGGGCGAGGAACCTATGCAGTTGGCACTGTGCCAGCAAATAATTTCAACTTATTCAATAATTTGAGATATCAGAGTTTGAGTTAACGGGGGTTTACTCTATATTAGTGCATTCGAATTGGCATTGAACAGACAATTTCTGAACATGAGTGGAAAACGGTAGATTTATCTGTTCTAGTATTAATGGTTAGTTTATTGGCAACAAACCATTTGGAAATAATAGCAACTTCAATTTGCGCTTCTCCTCTAGTTCCTTCACGTTACCTGCTCTTAGCTTGCTTATCACCGGCACTCACGAGGTATTGTCACTCCCCTCCTTTGCTGAATTTCCTTCAAGTTCTTGACATGCACGGCACACCACCTATATGACCAAATGCATGGCCTGTTCTCTTGAGACTGATACAGTGACTCTTCCAATCTGATTTAACTTCTACACTCTGAAGGCACTGTACGCACACCCATGTTTCAAGGCGTACCACACACTGAAACTATTAAAGATTTTGCAGTTTGGAGTGGTACTGATGACAAAATACCATTCCTAATTTTTTTTTACAAATTATTCCCAACGCTACAAACGTACATTCAAAATCTGCAATAAAGAGATTTGACGATATGGGAATTTTTTTTTGAGGAAATTCGACCCTCAAAGCATTTAGGGCGGGACAGAGGATATCACCTAATCGTCCCAATTTCACGATTTCCTTTCTTATGTTTTTGTCAGGAATGGTGAATCGTTTGTTGCACAAACCCAATCTTTCAATCTTGCTGAACTTAGTGTTTCCCTTTAGTTCCCTGTTAAAAAATGCCGTGTGCTGATTATGCTGGAGAAAATGCACCAAACAATGCCACTCAGTTTTTGAAGCACAAATATTAAAAAAAATGCCTGCAGTTCACCACACCACTAATTTTACAATTTTTCCATTTTCTTGGCTTATGTGTTTCCCTGCTACTACGTTGCATTCATAATCTGCCATTCTTTTAGTACTGTATTTTCTAATGTACTACCCACCCCATTGTTCATGTTCAAGACAAAAAAATCCCTTAGAAGTGCTCATCTGCTCACATACCTGCTCTTACCAGCTGTGGGTCACCCCGACCGTAGCAAACAATAGACTGAAAAATAGAGATAAGTGGTTAATTCTCTCATAACTGTGGAAACAAATGCTGTTCACATACAACTGCACTGGTAAAAACAGTGCACATCCACACTAATGAATACATTAGGACTGACTTTCTTTTTTAAGCAAGTCAATTTATAAATACAGTACACTAACTGTTACTTCCAATAATCCAAGATGAAGTCCATTTTTTACTCTTCAAACAAAAAATGACATTGCTTTCTGCACTGATGTCAACAAACATGCTATGGCCATGGTTTATTTGACTTTTACATCTTCGGTGCGGCAGTAACACAGCAGTTACATGTCCAGGGCTTAACAGATGTTTTTGTTAGCCTAGTTGATATAAGGCGTCAAAAAACACAAACCACAAGTGAGTACACGGGACACCGGAGTACTAACAACTGCTTTAGTTTGCAGAGAAACACGTACATATGTATCTCCCATCAGCATCTGCAGAGAAAACATGTACAATAAACTTTTTTTTTATGAAGGCATTAAATAATACGAAAATGCCATTCAGTCACAGATCACAATTTCCGTTGATGCAAAATGCTTCCATCTATCAATTTCTTGGCTTTAGTATCTTTACTCCTTGCAATAATCCACACGTCATAAACGCGTGGCCCACTAGACCTACCAAGGGCAGCCCCTATTAGTCTTAGGCAAATTTCCACCCTCTTTATTTTGCTTGACATTTCATTCGTGTTCCCTGATGCACTCATTTAAACACTGACCATTTTTTCCTATGTAGCTACAGCCACATGTGAGAAGAATGTCGCATACTACCCCTTGTCAAGCAAATGTTCAGCAAATGTTGAGCAAAATAAAGATAACGCTAATTTGCTTAAGCATATTAGGAGCTGCCCTTCTAGGTGTAGTCGGCCATTCTTTTATGGCATGTAGATGATTGCCAGAAGCAAATATAATAAGGACAGGGAACTGATGGAAGCATTTTGCTCTGCGTGAGAAACACTTACATACTATCATACAAATTATTAAAAAATTTACTCAGCATACCTTGCCATACCACAATTGATGCTATGTTTTGTGTGCAGATGCGATGCAAGATGTCCAGTAATACATCTTTAACATGGAGTCATGAAAAGTGGAAAAAATTTCGAGTGACGCAGAGTTTCGAAGCAGCTGAACACACAAAAATATAAGCATAACCACCGCATAAAGCTAACTGATGCCTTTCCAATATGGCGCCAGTGACTGTAACTTCCTCACAAAAGTTCAATGCACCAGTGTCAAGATAACCCCCAGGAACCATGAACACAGTGCGTCGAGGGACCCACCTTGAGTAAATCAACCTGCAGGCTTGTTGCAGGTGAGTGATGGCTGACTGGGGAGCAGCGCTGCAAGCCAGCGTTTATTGAAGTGAGCATGAACAATGATGCCTATTGAGCCTGCTGGGCTGCTTAACTTGGCAGGCTATTGTGATTAAGCCCATGCAGTGTCACACTTGTAGATAATTTTTCCAATTTTATGCGTGACCCAGCAACCAACACATTGGTAGAAATAGAAGCAATGGGAAACTTCACATATATAAGAGCAAATGCAGATGCCTATTGAAAGTGCTCAAAACCATGTAAACACTGAAAATCTCGCGTACGTGCCCACTTACAAGGAGCTTTTCGGGCAAGGATAACCTCCAGAGAGCACGTCGTTGGGCACTGTCACATCTGTGGAAGTCGAAAGCGTGAGGGGATCTTGGAAGTAACACTGCTGTTATGACTGGAAGGTGAGTCCTGAGGCCGTACCCCATGAGCAGCTGAACGAGGCTGTACCCAGTCACACCAAGGGCATTACGACACGATAAGAGGGCCAAAGGACAGTCTGGGGAATTCTTGGCAAACTTCCTTGAGTCCACACCAGGCGCTCGACTTCTTCACTGGACTGCTGGTACTTGGGATGGCTGGTGACATGGAAGAAGGCATAGCACTGGGAGAAGACATAGAACTCCGCAGACGAAAACTGAGGTCCACAGCCACTGACCAGGATTACCAGGACACAGTGCCTTGAGAAGACACGTTTGATTATAAAGATCACAGCTGTGAACGTCGTCGTGCGGAGGGACAGCACTTCTGGGTACCCTGAGTAGTAATCATCGAGGAGAAAGTAGTCTGCTCTTTCCAGATGAAATATGTACACCCCAACTTGCTCTCAGGGCCAGCTAGACATCACTGTAGGAAGCAGTGTCTCTGCTCGCTGGACCAGCGTGGTGTCGCAGCTGGACATACAGCTGTACCTTGTCGATGGCTGGAGTCATTGGCCTCTGGGTGGCCGGGTCCCACGAGAGTGCATCTGCAGTAGCCAACTGTTTCCCAGGCATATACTTGACATCAAAAATGTACTGGAGGAGGCGGATGTGAAAGCGCTGAATCCGGTGTGGCACGAAGTTGAGGTACACAGTGCCAAGGAGTTTGACCAACTTATGGTCAGTTTCCAGGGTGAAAGAAGGCCTAAAAAACTCGTCGTACCTGTTAATTGCCCAGTTGGCAGCCAGTGCCGCTTTTTTATCTGTCTGTACCTTCGTTCTGTGTCCATGCAACTAATTGGCCAGGGATCCTTTGATGGCTGGTCTTGAAGACGCACTGCACCCAGCCTGAAGGAACTGGTATCTGTGGAGATGTGTCAGGAGTGCAGGATCATACCAGGGCAGCACTGTCCTGAGCTTGTCAAATGCTGAAGCTTGCGCTGGTCCCCACATCCATGTTGCATCATGTTCAGGAGACTCTGGATTAGGGCGGTCATATGTGAGACCCAGGGGAAAGCGACCCACGTAGATGAGTATACTGTGACAAGGTTTATTCGCACTGCATCGCTACGAAGACACAACGACCGCATAAAGCGGCGAGGCTGGCAGAAGACGCCAGCAACCAGAAGCGCATGCCAAGCGAGCCCACAGTTGGCAATGCGACTGGCGATAGCTGCACATTTTCTTCAAAATGGCCCCCCTGCGAAAAGAGCCATCCTGGTGACCTAAGAGTCGGGTGGCAGAGGGTCGTGATAGAGCTTGAGACGTGAGACGTGGACAATGTCACGTCCACGCTGGTGCATGTCGTTAGGCGGTGACAGGGGTTCAATCAGAAAGTTCACCCAGGCAACTGCTCCAAGAGGCGATAGGGTCCTTCGTACTTGGGTACGAGTTTCAAAGAAAGCCCATGCGTTTGATGAGGCACAGACTACCAGACAAGAGAGCCTGGGATGTAGGTGGTGCTTGGAGGCATGTCAGTGTGGTTTTCTTTCTGTCGCTGTTGTTCTAGTGCCGTAAATATACGCACGAGCTGGCGGCATTCTTTGGCTTGTTGGGTGACTCCAGATAGAGGTGGGCACTCGGATGCGTCAGGATGGTACGGCAGGAGTGTGTCGATGGTATGCGAAGGGTCTCGCATACCACCAACATCGACATCACATACGATGATGTTGTACGTGAATGTGACGAAGGGAAGGATGCTGTCCCAGTTGCCATGATCAGATGCCATGTACTTTGCGAGTATGTGGCCAAGAGTGCAGTTAAATCGTGAGCCTGTTAGTCTGCGGGTGGTATGCCGTGCTCGTCTGATGAATGATGTGGCATTCCGAAAGCAAAGCTTCGACAACTTCAGAGAGGAATGCGCGACCTCTATCACTAAAAATTTCTCAAGGTGGCCCATGGTGGAGGACGAAGCTATGTAGGACGAAAGAAGCCATGTCCCATGCTGTAGCATATGGTAAAGCAGCAGTTTCGGCATAGTGTGTCAAATGGTCGACAGCAACTATGATCCAACGGATTCCATCTGGCGTCATGGGAAGCAGGCCGTATAAGTCAATGCCAACGTGATCGAAGGGTTTACCAGAGCACGGGAGCGGCTGCAGGGCCCCAGACGCGTAAAAAGGTGGCGACTTCCGACGTTGAGAGTCAAGACATGACTGAGCAAACTTTCGCACAAAAGTGTACATGCTGCACCAGTAGTACCTGTGAGGAATGCGTTCGTATGTCTTAAATACTCCGGCGTGCCCACACTGGGGATCATCATGGAAGGAGGCACATACTTGTGACCTTAAGGTGCGGCGAATCGCCAGAAGCTATCTACAGCCATCAAAAGCGCAGTTGCGTCGGTGGAGCAGCTGGTCTCAAATGGCGAAATGAACTGCTTGGCGTCGCAGGGATCATGATACAGAGATCGTCGATAAGCCAGAGAGAGAGAGCCCAAAAGAGAAGTGGTCCACAGGTCATGGGGTTGTGCGGTGACGATGGAGTCCATGTCCAGAGATGAGATAGAGGGTTCACAAATTACTCCGCAGGCTCAGGTTAAAGGTAACGGTGAGTGGGGAAGGGCTTCAGCATCAGAGTGCTTGCGTCCGCTGTGGTATACAACGCGAATATCGTATTCCTTGATGCGGAGTGCCCAACGGGCTACGTGGCCAGAAGGATCTTTCAAAGTGGCAAGCCAACAAAGTGCATCATGGTCTGTTACTAAGTCGAACGGGCGTCCGTACAGGTATGGACGGAACTTGCCGAGAGCCCATACTAACACTAAGCACTCTTTTTCGGTCACACTGTTTTTAGACTCCGCCTTCGTCAGTGTCCGAATCACATAGCGAGGGCGGCGCCGAGGCCAACTCCGCTGGTGTCTGTATGTTGGCAGCTGTTGGGTCGAAATGGTGGAGGATAGGTGGGGACGTAAGGAGACGATGCAGCGTCGCATGCAGGCAACCAGGAGGAAAGGTCTGCATCGTGTAAAAGCTGAGTGATTCGTGACATAATGGATGTGGAGTTCTTAACGAAGCGTCGGAAATATGAGCATAGGCCCATAAAACTGCGAAGTTCTTTGATGGTCTTAGGCTTCGGAAACTTGGCAACTGCACGAAGTTTGGCAGGATCAGCTAGAACACCGTGTTTGGACACAATGTGGCCTAAGATGGTCCGCTCACGGGCGGCAAAGCAGCACTTCTTGAGGTTGAGCTGCAAGCTGGCGTTTGTTAGGCATGTTAAAACATGTTTGAGGCGAAGCAGGTGAATAGAAAAATCTGTTGAGAAAACCATGTCGTCTAGATAGCTACAAACACATAGGCCACTTGAGACCATGCAGCGTGTTTTCCATGAGTCATTCAAACGTGGCAGGGGCGTAACAAAGCCCAAAGGGCATCACGCTGAACTCAAATAAGCCATCAGGTGTAGTAAATGCCATTTTGGGATGATCGGCCTCAGCCATCGGTACCTGCCAGTACCCTGAACGTAAGTCTAGGGATGAGAAGAATTCTACTCCCTGAAGGCTGTCCAGGGCATCGTCAATGCGCAGCAAGGGATAGACGTCTTTGCGTGTTACCTTATTTAAATGACGGTAGTGAACACAAAACCAAATAGAGCCGTCCTCCTTGCGGGCGAGAACGAAAGATGCCCAGGGACTGTGCAATGGCTTAATAAAGCCACGATGGAGCATATCTTCGACTTGGTCGTTAATGACACAATACTCTTCTGCAGATACGTGGTATGGTAGCTGATGCAGCGGCTGATGCGAACCAGTGTCGATGTAGTGCTGTATTCCCGACTTGCGACCCAGGTGAGGTTGGGAAACGTCGAATGAAGATTGAAATTGGTGCAGGAGATGAAGGAGGATGGCACGTTCGGCAGGGGTGAGAGTATCAGCAATGGCACCCAAGAACATATCGCTGGATGTCTCGTCAAACGCCGAAATTGCAGATGGTTGCTCAGAGTCAACAGCAGAATAGTCATCCAGCATGTCGATCAAAAATGAAGTGTTGAGGAGTGCAAAGAAGCCGAGACACTCACCAACAAGTAAGGTGATTGATGGGTGCGCGGTGGGGATTGTAGAGGAATATGTTGCTGCAGCTGGCGACGATGTCAAGCGTTGCGAACGGTACGGTAGAGCTTTATGGCTCGTGAAAATTTGGCACAGCGTGAAAAACATCGTTGCATCAGCGAGGCCAGTGCAGGATACGGGCACCAAGGCGAAAGTGCCAGGTGGAATATCTGTGCCCTCACGCACGACCAGTTAAAGAGGCCGATCAAGACCTTCGGGCAATGGTTTGTCACACATAGGGAAAAACTGAAATTCAGCACGTGCGCAGTCGATTATGTCATGATGACAGGATAAGAAGTCCCATCTGAGGAAGACGTCGTGCGAACAGGCAGTAAGAAGAATATACTCAACAATATATATATAGAATGCCCTGAATAATTACACGAACAGTACAGACTGCTTGCGGTGTAACGTGTTGCGCACTGGCCGTGTGAAGCAACAGCCCAGAAAGCGGCGTGGTTACCTTGCGCAGTATACGGCAGAGTTTGGCAGATATCACAGAAACGGCTGCGCCGGTATCCACAAGCGCGAATGTCGCAACACCTTCAACAGAAATTTCAATCACGTTAGCGGAAGACGGGCGAGGGCTTGAACAGTTCGAATGCGGCGCAGTTCTCGCCTCTTGAACTGCGGTGCTTAGTTTGCAGACAGCAGGTCGGCGAAACACCTCGGTGAAGGCAGTCTTGAAGATTGCCCATGCTGGTATGTCGCTTTCATGGTTGTGAAACCATAGTTGAGCAATGCCCACCAGATAAAAGATGACGTCGAGTGAGCACCTTCGTTGAGGTTGTGGAGGTGTGGGCAGACTTTGCCCAAATGGGCGGGGAGCCAGATCAAGTTCGCCTGGGAAACCTGGACGGCATTTGTGAGTATACGAAGGGCCTGCAATCGAAATTCTACCTTTAGCAAAATTTCGCACAGCTGTGCGCGAGTCACTGAGTATAACCTGAGTGTCAGTGTCAATTATGGGCAGCGCGATGGCCATTTCTTCAGCAAACTCCGGTGTCGGGTCTTGACACTAGCTGTGTGCGTTGTGGCTTTCTCCGAGTTTATCACAACGATAGCGAAGCGTCCACCATCAGGGTAGTGGGTGGCATCAGTGAACCGTGCATTCTTATCATTGCAGTAGGCTTTCAGAAGAGCTGTAGCTTGAGCTTCTGGGTGGCCTTGGTTGTAAATGGGATTCATGTTTCTTGGAACCGGGGCGATGTGTATCTTCGCTCGTACCTCTTTGGGTATGTCCACCTTAGCACCATACTGTTTGTGGTAGGAGACGCCAAGCTCTTGTAATATGCTAATTCCCGTGTTTGTGATGGTGAGCCTTTCTAGGTGCGATAATCTTTGTGCTTCAGCTATTTCGTCCAAAGTGTTATGGATCCCCAGTTGGGGCAGCTTCTCAGCGCTGGTGGATTCCGGTAGGCCGAGGGCGACTTTATATGCCCTGCAGATTATGGTGTTAATCTTTTCGTTTTTATACCAGTTGTGCATGAACGCAACGTATGCGATGTGACATATGACAAAGGAGTGGATCAGCCTGATGAGGCTGTCCTCCTTCATACCACTTCATCTATTTGTGACTCTTTTGAAGAGTCTAATGGCGTTGGTGGTCTTGTGAGTAAACCTCTTGATAGTTTCACCGTTGGACTCGATGATCATCCCGAGCATTCGGATGCGATTGACAATGGGGATGGTGCTCCCGTCCTTGGTGTGTAGTTGGATCTCTTCGCTTCGTCTGATTTTTGTCTTCTTCAGTGAGCATCGAAAACCAGTGCCAGCCAGGTAATCCTCGACCACCTCAAGGGTCTTCTGCAGGGCCGTCTCAATCTGTCCGTCGCTGCTCTTAATCGACCATACTGTGATGTCATCCGCATATATCATGTGCCTGACATTGCTCAATGTCTGGAGCTTTTTGGCAAGGTCAATCATGATCAAATTAAAAAGCATAGGCGAGATGACCGAGCCCTGCGGGGCTCCAGTGCTACCGAGCTCCTGTTCTTCGCATGCGGTATCGCCGGCGAGAAGGATGGCTTTCCTTACAGTGAGGAAGTCTCTGACGTAGTTATAAATCCTCACACCGAAGTTCAGTTCGGAGATCTGTCTCAGAATGGCCGAATGGCTGACCCTGTCGAAAGCGCTCTCCAGGTCAAGGCCCAGGATTGCCTTCGCACTGCAAGATTTGTCATCGAGGATCTGATGCTTGAGCTGGAGCATCGCATCCTGCATCGACAGATGTGTCCGGAAGCCGATAATTGTGTGCGGATACGCTTCTGTGGATAAAATTAGTTGTTGACCCAGTTCAGGACAGCGTGTTCCATTGTCTTGTCCACACACGAAGTCAGTGAGATAGGACTCAGATTTTCGATACCGGGGGCTTTGCCAGGCTTGGGGATTAGGACTGTCTTGGCCATCTTCCACTGCACCGGTATGGTTCTTGCCCTCCATCGCTCGTTTATTTAATCCGTGAGTCTAGAAAGCGAGTTCTCATCAAGGTTCCTAAGCACTTTGACATAACACCATCTGGCCCAGGCGCTGAGCGTCCGTTGAGATCATGCAGCGCAGCTCGGATTTCTTCCTCTTCGTCCAACGGTGTATTGGCCTTACTGCAGTAATCAGCGTGTGTGACAGGTGGACCTAATGGGAGGTACTTATGAATCAGTGTGTCGACGACTGCCTGCTGTCCTAGTGCCGTCATGTTGGTGGAGGAGCCTGGCGAAGCATTGCCTCTGGTGGGTTTTGGTTGTTCTGTTGTCAAGTAATTGTTGGGGAATCTGCCATCCATGCTTTCCCATTGTGTAACTGACCATCAACGGCATTAGAGCTCATCCCACTGTTGTATAGAGAGAGTGCGACAGTGTTCCTCAATGGCCTTATTTAGCTCAGCAACCTTCTTTCTGAGTTTGCGATTAAGGCACTGGCCTTTCCAGCGATTTAGGATGGACGTCTTGGCTTCGATTAGGTGCACCAGATGGCTGTCTATTCTGTCAGTTTGGACATCTGTCGTTATCGTTTTAGTTGTGCATGTGATGTCCGCGTTGAGTGACTGCGTCCACTCTTCGATGTCAGTAATGGGATCATCACTCGATAGCACTTGTCTTTTAGAGCAGAACTCTTCCCAGTCTGTCCACCGGCACTCGTGTATGTTCCTGACCATCTGGCCCTGGGTCGGTACAGTTATCTCGACAATCATGTTGTCGCTGCCGAGATCTGCCATGGTGTTTCTCCACGCGACGTCCCAGGCATGTCTGACGAATGCGAGATCAGGCATGGTATCTCGGCATGTCGATGTGCCCAGTCTTGTTGGGTTAGTAGGGTCTGTGATCAAAGTGTAGCATAGCTCAGTCGCGTCTCACCAGAGCTGCCTGCAGTGGCTGGTATCACACGTGTAGCCCCACGTCTTGCTGGGAGCGTTGAAGTCACCTCCTACAATTAGGGGGTTTCTCCCCGCCACAGCAGCCGCCTTTCTAAGGAGTGCGACAAAACGCTCCTTCAAGTTAGATGGACTACTGTACAGGTTTAGGATAAATATGATGCCCTTCCTGCATCATTCTGGGATCAGCTCAATCAATACGTGTTCGACCTTGAATCCCTTGATTTCAAGTGCAACAGCCACGTGCCGCATATGAATGAGGGTGATCGTTCCCCGCCCTGCGGTGACCGCCAGATGCTTTTGATAGCCCGAGATTATGGCCATGTTAGTGCCTCCTGCAGGAAGATGACTGCTGGCTTGTGGTCTGCTGTCCTAATGTGCTGCTGCAGAACTGCCTTCTTGTTAGCAAAACCCCTGCAGTTCCACTGCCATATGATGAGACCGTTAGCGACGGGCCATGATGGTTGTTAGCAGGACGAGATGCTTGCCCACTGTGAATCGTTTTTAGAAGTTCTGATCCATTGTACTGTAGCTGCTGTCGTACTATCTGCGGCTGTTGCTGCTGGCTTGCAGCCATGATGCTGTTGACGTTGCACTCAATGCTGGCAACCTTGCTCACCAGACTGGCCATGGCCATTTGAGGATTCCTGATGTTCTCCTACATCCCCACCATCATCTATTTGATCTCAGATCTAACTTGGCCTGCGACACTGCCCCCTTCAGAGGATTGAAGAGCACGCTTCTTAGCCGCAGAAGTGCCTGCTTGATCCATCAAATTAGTGGCGGGCTCTTTTGCTGGCATGACGTTAGGGACTGTCCGTTCTTTCTTAAGCTCATGCACTTCACTGACCAGTCCTTGTATTAAGTCATGCATAGTGCATTTTCTTAGCATTTCAATAGCCTTATGGTCCACTGCTTTACTGTTATTATTGTCACTAATGACAGTTTTACCATGCTCTAGGGGCATTCCCAACACCTACCATGAAGTGGCCCCAGCCACGCCTGCCCAGCTCACCTTATCGGTAGCTCCGGACCATTGACGGGATGTTGACCTGGAACAACACCGTGCCTTGCTCCGGGATCGGCTCCTGGATCTGCCTCGTGATCTCGATCTAGAACGGCGCACCATGGGTGGGAAGTCTGTCGCTGGGGGTTGACTCTGCTCGGCTTGCTTTTCCCATCTTCTGCGTACTAGGTACGGAGTCTTGTATCATGCCCTGCATGTCTTGTCGACAGTCATGTGCGCTCCGCCGCACAAGTTACACTTGGGGCTACATTGGTGTCCTTGATCGGCGTTGCGGAGCCCACAGCCCCGGCAGATCTTACTGTTCAGATCTGGGCACATATCTATGCAATGGTCTAGGCGGCCACACTTTTAACACACGTCGATATGTTCATGGTACAACATGCATCTCAACGGCGTCGCACCATACCTGACTAAATTTGGAACCTTCAGTCCGTCAAATGCCACTGTCACAGTGGTTGTCGATCCTATGCGCTTGGCTGCTAGCACCATCGGATTTCTTGAGTTGACAATCTTGTGATCCAGCTCTTTGGGTCCGTCTTCAATGGGAATACCACATATCACACCCTTGACAGTGTTGTCTGCAGCCGCCTCATACGCATTCACCTCGTAATCCTTTTCTGCGAACCGCAGTTGCCAATAGCGACATACGACAATAGCGGTCTGCGTTGATGTATCTTCAAGTACTTACTACCACGATATTCTGTCGTGGGTTTGGGCAGACAGTGTCTTCTGTGCTTTCTTCTTTTGCGATCTTGGCAGATGCAAAGATGGCGGTGGTGATGGTCGAGGCACCAATCTTGAGAATATTCAGGCCTCCTTGGGGCCTAATAACAATCTTGATCTCCTTCCCTCAAAGCAGTGGCATTCTGCTGGCTTTGATGACTCCCAGTTTAATCCCAGCTTCGTGTTAACTCCATGTCTCTTCGGCTCGGCGCGCTCAAGCGCCGTCCCATTTAATACCGCGGCGTCGCTGCATCTTGCCTTGCGGGTGCCTGCTGTTCTCCAGCCCAATGCCTCGGTGATTTCTCCTGGCGTAATGTCCTCGCCCTCAACCTGGTAGTCCCTCGCTGATTCTCAATCAGTTAGCGTCGACGTAGCTGGGAAACCGAGTGCCGCGTCCCAGCACTCCAGCGCGCTAAGGGCGCAAACACCGTACGTGTCGAGTGCACTGAGCCAGTCAGTAGAATGGTCAGAGCACAAAGGTCCTCACAGTATATTGAAAAAAAGGTGGCCCACCTCTAATTTGGTATCTGCTGAGTCCTCGGAACTTCACAAAACTGTTGATGCCAAAACTGTAGTTCCGTTGTGGCTTTTGCAGTGAAAACATTGAAAATGCAGGAGCCGATGCGCACACGTCTGGATACCACAACGACCGCAGCGCCTCACCAACCTGGCAACACTAGCAATAAATTTTTGTCCTCCGACACACGTATTTGCTACATACACTAACCTCCAGCAGACCATCTGCTCACATCATCGGATGTAGCTTGGCTAAAATGTACCAGTGTATCGCCAGTGAAATAACAGCGGCTGCACATGCAAACTCCAAAACACGATAGTCTAGCTTTTTCAAGATGTTCTTGGAGTTCCGCTTCTGTGTCCGTGTATTGCTTATTTGTAGAAAACATCAAACACGCAACTGCAAAGGAGACAGATGCCTGCGGCTGGAGAAACGAGTGGTGAGAAGCAGCACAGTGACACTCAGAAACATTGTGGTTTCGATATCTGGTTAGTGTTTCTAATTGCATTGGTAAATAACGTGGGGCATCGTAGTTCCATAAGAGCTTATCTTAGACATTCTACACTCAGACTTTCTCGACAACCAAAAGCATCCTCGTATACTTGCCTCTGATCAGAAGTACGCATTGCAAAAAAAGAAATTTCGGCCAACTATTTACGTTGCGAAGCAGTAAGCCTGTAAAGTAGCTGCCATCCGGGTGAGTACTTAACCCTTTGAAGGTTTTTGCCGTATATGTACAGCAGCGGTTTTCTGTCCCGCAAGGTCTTTGCCGTATGGGCACAGTTTCGAGCCTTCGTTTAAAATTTCGCGCCATAATGACATATGTGCTCGCTGGGAGGTGCTGCCACCACTTAGGACAGATCCCTACCTTCAAACAGAACTGATCCCTACCTTCAGTGCATTGCGCCAGTCTGTGGCAATGCCCCTTTCGCGGTTTCGGCTTAGCCGCGTGATTGCAACCGAGACGCGCGAAACATGATTTTGATCTTTCTTGGCACTCCCTTGCAGGGGCGTCGAAAGTTGATTTCTACCTTTATTGGCGCTGCTCTTAGCCTATTTATCAGCGCCACTCATGAGGTATGCTCGCTCTCTGTGGCAAAGCGCTTTAGTGGTTTCTGTTTCGCTACGTGATAGCAACGAGGACGCGCGAAACGTGATTTTTATCTTGGTCGGCACTCCCTTGCAGGAGCGGAAGAAGTTGATTTCTATCTTTTTTTGGCGCTGCTGTCAGCTTGTTTATCAATGCCACTCACAAGGTATTCTCGCTTTCCTTGTTTACTCAGTTTCTGTCGAGTTCTTCAGATACACGGCAAAGCGGCGATATGGCCAAACGTACTCCCCGTTCTCTCGACACCGACAACGATGACTCTTCCCAACTGTGATTTTGCTCCATTCACAGAGTCTGAATCAGAAGACAGTTTTTTTCCTTTTTTCTGTAGAGGACAGCTCATCTTCGTACTACAAACTGCATTCAGCCAGTTCAACCTCTGCCCAAGGCAGCCGCACGCAGCGAAGATGTCATGCATGTGCCAACACAACTGGTCGTTCTAAGAGGACAACAGACACACATTTTGTGTGCAGAGTTCGATAAGGCACTGTGTGTAAACCTGTGTTTCAAGGGATACCACACGCTGAATTAAAATTGAATATTTTGCAGTTATGAGTGATGCTGACACCAAAATACTGTTCCTAATTTTTTTTTACTATTTGCTCCCGACTTTATACATTCTGTACCATCTGGGAAAGTTTCTTTTTTTCTTTAAATTAAACCCTCAAAGGGTTAAGAGCATTCTTCCGGGTGAGTAGTTATGGGCTCAAAACTTCGTTATTGCGTTCTCGTTGACTTTTGGTAGCACAGTAAGCCCCTGTGACCTTTCGTACTTAGATGTCACAGAAAACTGCTGTGTTTTCTTGGCCCAAATGCACTATCAGTGACAGCCGCCCAGCCTTTCCTAATGCCAGAAATAGACAAGTCTGCGACAACAACACGAAGTACATGGCGGGCATGTCGAACATTGCCAGATAACAATGTATTTGAGTATCTCCTATTACAAACTTCGAGGAGCTCAAATAATAAAAGTGAGAATTGAATCAATAGCAAACACTATTCAAAAACTACTTGAAAATTCTAATAGTTGCACACCCCTAATGATGACTCAAAGCTTAACATATAACTGGCCAATATAAATTTTCATTTATGGGCGCAGGTTTCGTAGGCCCCATAAAATGGCTTTCCAGAACCCCTCGAATCTTTCAACCATTATTTGAGAACCACTGCAATCTTCAGTACAGACAGAAGCCTTTAAGCACTCAACTGCTACCAGTCCAACACACTCTTCCAAAAGTACATCTTTCATATGCTGTGTTGACAAGTTCAAACAAATAAAAGAACTCCAATTAAAGAAAAAAAGTGACGCAAGTTACAGTCACAATTTTGTCAATGTCCCCTTCAATGTTTTTTTTAAGTCACCAGTAGAAAGGTGAGTCATAAAAAGAAACAATATCCTTAAGCACAGATTTCTTTTCACAGCTCATTCACGATGTCAGAAAGGACACAGAATTGTCTCATGATTCATGACAATGTCCAAATGAATATGCACAAAACTTAATCCACCGTACCGGTATCATTTGGCACAGAAGTGAAAGCACCAGAACGTTCTGGCAGCTGGTGTTGCCATTGACCAGCATATACTTTGCAAGTGCTGTGGCATAACACAGCGGCTGCTCCGTCTCCTCAAGGTCAGGTCCGGGACTGCAGCTGTTTCAGTAAACATGCAAAAATAATAGTAAATTTGGTTAAAAGCCATCACTAGCCTTGCACGAATATTCTTATCTACTGTACACAACACCAAGAAGGGGCACCAGTTACAGATGTATGAGGTGCAATCGAAATGTACGGGGAATTTGGTAACAAAACACAAACGACACCATAAATCCTACTCAGCACTGGCTCCTTCAAGGTACATAGTCATCTTCAGCATGTACTAGTATAGCAATATCTGTGTTTCTCCTAAGATTTCAAACATCAGTGGAAGTCCCCAGGTGAGGGTATACGTAGGACCTCCTCTATCTGAAAGACGGGGTAAGGGCAAGTGAATAGGGTGCCCACGGAAGTACTGTGATGTAGTGGAAGCCTAGAACTGTTGATTAATGAGTGACTGTTGAAGAATGAGTGATGCGTGAGCAGGTGCATTGTCATGGTGAAGAAGCCTGTTCTTGGTCTGCCACGTTTCCAGATGCTTGCGACGAATGCTTTCACACAACGTGAGAAAGGAACTTTCGCAATGGACAGCCTATCAAATGACGTGCATGTCATCAAAATACGCTGTCCTTGATTAGCCCGGATCTCTTACCTCAGAGTCTAGATGGAAAGTGCACAGTGCAATTTCCTTCCATTCATTTGACAGTCACCTGCCTCCTATCTAGTAGAGTGAGCTTTACAAATGTGTCAACACTGGTCAGACTGGCACGGTTAGCAATGTTTTTCTTTTACAGCAGTGACTGCACATGCTTTTGTTGTGCAACAGACGGAAAGGCAAGTCATCATTCAGTTTGCATTCATATTTTTTTTAATCAAGATCGCACGGCTAGTGTGGTGCCAACACGAGTGCAATGCACAGGCAAACGGAGAGTGACAAAGGCACCATCACTTTTCTTGCACTAGGGCACGTGTTGCAAAAGAGTCAAGAGTATGCATGTGGATTCTGAGAAGGCACCCTTGGCTGTGTGAATATCATGAAATGAGGCTGTAACAGATACAGGTGGTCACATGTCTGTTTGGTTTGCAAAGAAGCAGGATTTTGCCCTCACGTGTGCATCCCCTTCTAGTGCTTCAAAATAACCCATTAAAGCTAGATATTCAGGTTTTGCCTGTGGGACACAAAGCCCTTGAGATGAATGTAGCAAACATGAATAAAAAATTCTGAAAGGATTTCACACTGCCCCAAAGCTGAAGTTTTTCATCGATCACATTAGTCTTGCCGAATTTGATTTTGACAGCTGATGATATATGCTTGTTTTATGGTGCAAGGGCCAGGCTTGGCCAAGGAGTGCCAGATCTAATTATGATAATTACATTGAATTTAAAAATTTTCCAAAGGTGCGCATGATACTTAGCTGTAAAAGGGCCTAAAAGCACTGAACAATAACATGCAATATGGCTGTAAATTGGCCTAAAAACACGTCGATGTAAAGAAGCATAAAACATATAAATCGGATAAAAATTATGGCAGTGATGCACAGGATCGCCTATGGTTTTCAAAATGTCTGTGATGGTGATAATAGGATGTTGGTATAACATAGCACAGATGCCTACTCAAAAAGCGATAGTTAAAAAGCGATTCCTAGCCTAAAAATATACAAGGATGTAGTGGAAGGTAGTGCTGGAATGCTGATGGGAAGTGTTTTATCCTGAGGTAATTAAGTTCGATGCATTCTACTAGGATATGGAGCACAGTAGGGGTTTGCCACACATCTCACACATTGGCTGATCACCACTGGATATGAGGTGTGTGTGCTGTGTGTGTGTCCTAAGTCTGGAGATTCTAACTTGTGTATGGCGTGACTTTGATACAGCAGGCCAATGTCCAATATACGGCTTGATAACGTGTAGTTTATTTTGTATTTGCTTATCCCATAAGCGCTGCCAGTGGGCCCTTAGCTTTTTCCTCAGGGAGCGTTTAAGGTCCATTATAGGTACACCTATGGATGAGTTGAAAGCATTTGAATGAGCAGATATGGCTAGCCTGTCGGCCAGCTGATTGCCCTCAATTTCTCAGTGACCTGGCACCCAGCACAATACAATTTTTTGTTTGGCTGCATACACTGTACGTAACAATGACTATAAAGATATGATTACAGGATTTTTGTGCTTGTTAAGAGTTTTTAATGCTTTCAGGACACTTAATGAATCTGTGTAGATAACTGCCTTAGGAATGCATAATTCTTTAATGTGTTTAATAGCGACCAGAATAGTGTATGCTTCTGCGATGAAAATGCTTGAGCTTGGGTACAAAACACCAATATTCGAAAATGATGGACCGACGGCTGCATAAGACACGCCAGATTGGGACTTAGAAGCATCCGTAAAGAATTCAGGAAGAGAGTATTTATGGTGTAATTCGAGGAAGTACATCCGGATGTGAGTGAGAGGTGCATGCTTTGTAACATTCAAGAAAGACACATCCCATTCTATACTGTGCCACTGCCATGGCGAGAGCTGCACTGCAGAAGCCATAACACTTTGCTCGTCAAGCGCGACACCCATTTCTTCAGCAAGCCCTCTTACTCGAAGTGAGTAGGGCTCTCTCACTGATGGACGGTTCTGGAAGAGTTGGGAGCCAGAGCGATTGTTCATAGTACTGTATGTTGGGTGTTCGTGGTTCGCGTTTACCTTCAGAAAATACACAAATGATAGGTAAGCTCTCTGCAGATGGAGCACCCACTAGTTGGATTCTACATACAGGCTTTCCACGGGGTTTCTACGAGAAGCACCTGTAGAAAGACAAATCCCTAGGTGATGGATGGGGTCCAACATTTTCAAGGCACTCTGTGTTGCAGAATGATAAATTATGGCCCCATAGTCTATGCGTGACCACACGAGGCTCTTGTACAAATTCAGCAAGCACTTTGTGCCGCTACTGCACGAAGTATATGACAATACGTTTAGAACATTCATAGTTAGTGGAAGATTTTTCTGGCGCAAGGCCTACTAAGGCCAAAGAGCACCAAACACGTGGTTTAAGGTAAGCCTGGGTTAGTAAGCCGGACTCACGGTCAAGGATAAAACATGAATGGTGGTGTATAGGGCCATAAACAACTAAGATCAATGGTTATGTGCAATGGCACATAAGACACGTGTTTGCCATAGTCATGCAGCCCTGCAACAGTCCTTGTCAAAGCAAGGAGTGCGGGGTGCCCAACATGTGAGGTGAAAAGCTCAGCGAATTCCTCAGGAGTGAGGAAAGGCTAAGGTCATTGTGAATAAGAGATTCCATGTAAAAAGCCAGCACTGGATAAAGATTTTAAAACTCTACATAGTGGAAATATCTGAGCGTCACCTAGGAAAAAAGGTGGGTGCAGTGATGTGTTGGTTTTATGTGCTTCTGGAAAATGATGCTTCCTTTCACATTCTCGATTCTTGCACATTATCAGGATGTGAATGATGGAAAGGCGTTCCTGTCATGCAGGTTCTAGTGTGGAGATTGCTTGGATGGAGACAGAGCCTCAAGTCAGGAACAGCGAAGCCATTTTTTGTACACAACAAAAAAATATGGAGTTTAAGATAAACGGGGAAAGAAGAAAATCAATAAGTACCCGGAACAGAGTTAAATTATAATGTGTTCACAATAGTGCAAGCGGCGATTGGCTAAATGGAGAAGGTTCCCCGGACCATTCAAAAAGAAAGAAAAGCACTTTCACCAGCTGTGGCGACGCTTGAGTGGACTGGAGCGGTAGAGTCGTTGGCAGGTGGTTGCGTTGGCGGCGAGGCTGCTCGCGGAGTGGACGAGCAGACGAGTCGGTGCACAGTTGTAGAAGGCGGCTCCCTCAGGCACGGCAGGTCAGCGACCTCCCTGCACACGTACACAGCGTGGAGGATGGCGGCAGGCGCTTGGGCTCGTCTCGTGGCTGACACTCGGCAGCAGAACTCCGCTTGCCACCCGAGGTGGCGAAGTTTGCTTCCCGCAGAAATTCAGGTGCCCGGGCAGTTGTAGTGCCTCGTCCCCACGATCACCTGCTTCCGAGGCCGTCTGGAAGCTTAGACACTGTCGAGCCCTTCGTGCTCGAGTCCGCAACCCGACAACACGGACCCTGACACCAGCGTCTCTTCTCTCGAGCTCTCCGAGTCAGACTGCCCGCATTCTACTCTTCGTCATCCTCTTTCTCTTGGTTTCCTACCGTGTCATCTTTTAATTGGTCGTAGTTGGTATTTTTCCATTCTCCACACGCACTTGCCCATGTCGCGCCGACGTCTTCCTTTTTCATGCGCCACACGTGTCCGTTGCACGGTGTCTCGCTCGTGTCACGCCACCGCATTTGCAGCACCGTCTACACCAACACCACCATACAGCACCAAGTACACCGCACTTGCACTGGTCATGCACTCGCTGATCACAGTTCCCCACATTTTGGACAGTGCAGAGCAGGAGAGTTAAGAGGTGTGAGTGTGTTGCATGTGTGTGTCCGATCCGGAGCCTGCACAATGCAACCTCCTAATATCCGTCATATTTTTTGTAGTATAGCTCCCCATTTTAGGTTTGATTATGTGCAGTTTGTTTTCACTTACTGCATCCCATTCTTCTTGCCATTGCTTACAGGTGCTATGTTTAATGTGCGGGCTGAGGTCCTGGTATGGTACTTTTTCTATGTCAGCAGAATTACGTGAAGCAGCTGCCCTTGCAAATCTGTCGACGGCTTCATTGCCAGGTATGTTGCAGTGTCCCGGTACCCAGCATAGTGTTATTTGGAGTTTTGATTTGTGGGCTGATATAAGAGATTGAAGAAGAGAGTTGGTCACCGAGTTTTTATGCCACTTCTTGGACGCTAGGGCATTTACCACGCTGAGGGAGTCTGTGTACATGATGGCAGCTTGCTGTTTTATTTTAAGGATGTGCCTCACAGCCAGCAGTATGCCGTAGCATTTCGCAGTAAATATGCTTGTGTGATTATTCAGGCGTTTCGATTCGGAGAAATCAGGGCCGAGTGCTGCACATGCAACTCCGGATCACTTCGAAGCATCAGTATAGTACTCCACACACCTGTACTTAGCCTGCAGGTACATAAAGTGTTGATTTACTGCAAGCGGGTGTCCGCGTTTGCCCACCTCAAGAAAAGACGTGTCGCAGTGGACAGCATGCACTTCCCATAGAGCGATTGTGTCCTCGTGGGAGACAGTCAGGAGACTGGAGACTGGTACGTTCAGGTGTTCAAGGTTAGATGCAACTCTAATGGGATATGGTGGCATAATTGATGGTCGGCATGAGAACAACTGCGTCTTGGTGCATTCTCCAAGCAGTTTGCTGGAAGGATGCCGTACGTGTGAAAGAACCTTGGTAGCATATGTTACGCTTATGAACTGCCATCGTTGATCTAATGACCATCGGTCCGCCTCGACGTAGAGGCTGGCTGTTGGACTGGTTCAGAAGGCACCAGTGGCCAGACGAAGGCCAACATGGTAGACCGGGTCAAGCATTTTTAGCGCAGACTTGGACGCAGATTTATGCACGACCGACCCGTAGTCAATGCGTGACAGGACCACATTATTCAGCCGATTAAGTAGACAGTCACGGTCAGTTCCCCATGACTGATGAGAATCTTCAGTAGATTCAATGCTTTTAGGCACTTTAGTCTTATCGCTTTGATATGGTTAACAAAGGTAAGCTTTTGATCCACCAAAATGCCTAGAAACTTGTGTTCCTTTTTAATGGTTATACTTTGCCCTTCCAACGTAATGTTGGGGTCTGGCCTCATCCCACGCATTTTAGAAAAAACGACACCGACGGTCTTGTCACCACTCAGTTTAAAACCGTTGTCGTCTGCCCAGCTTGAGAGTCTGTTTACACCAAGCTGAAGTTGCCGCTCACAGATGGCCAGGTTGCACGGTTTGTAACAAATCTGGATGTCGTCTACATAAACAGAATATGTTATAGTTCTTGGCAGCGCAGTCCTTAGCAAATTCATCTTAACTATGAAGAGCATGCAACTGAGTACTTCTCCTTGGGGGACATCATTCTCTTGTGTAAAGTGTTTCGACAGAGCATTTCCTACACGAACCACAAATGTGCGATCAGAGAGGTAGCTTTCTATGGTATTCAGCATGTTTCCTAAAATCCCAAGAGAGTGTAAGTCACGGAGTATACCATAGCGCCATGTCGTGTCATAGGCCTTCTCCACGTCAAAGAAGACAGCAAGACAGTGTTGTTTGTGGATGAAGGCATCTCTGACACAGGACTCTAGTGCTACAAGTTGGTCCGTGGTTGACCGACCTGACCTGAATCCGGCTTGGCGCTGGTCGAAAAAGCCGTGGAATTCAAGAAAATGCGATGATGATTGACTATTTTTTCAAAGACCTTGCACAGGCAGCTGGTGAGTGCGATAGGCCAGTAACTAGATGCGAGTGTGGAATCTTTCCCTTGTTTAAGAATTAGTACAACTGCCTCTTTCCAGGCTTTCGGCAGGCGCCCGGAAGACCATATCTTGTTGAACAAAAAAAGGAGCGTTTTATAGGTATCTTCATGTAAATGCTTCAGCATGCCATATGTAATCCTGTCAGGGCCTGCTGCTGAACTGCCACATGTCCTCAGAGCCGCCTTCAGTTCCTCCATGTGATTGGACAGTTGTAGCTGCCCGTGGATGGTTTTCGGTCACGGATGGGCTTCCACTCTTAAACTAGCTTGTGGCGCATGAAAGAGTCTGTATAGTGTGCTGAGCTGAAGACATATTCAAAGCGCTGGCCGAGTGCATCTGTTTGGTGTTCAAGTGTCACCAGCAGTGCCGACGAAGGGCACGGGATGCGTGCTGTGCCCTTGTAGCGCTCTGAGTCTGTTGTATACTTTGTGTGTATCGGTATAGGAGTTGATAGAGGAAAGGAATGAGTGCCAGCTTTCCCGTTTGGATTCCCGTCGAATGTGCAAGCCATTTGCTTTGGCATGCTTGAAGTCTACAAGGTTTTCAAAAGTGGGATACCTGCAGAATTTTGACCACGCCTTGTTTTGCTGATTGCGGACATTCTTACACTGGGCATTCCGCGACGGCCTCCGTTTGTTTTGCGTCCTACTTGTCTGTGGAATGGATTTCTCTGCAGCCTCTATAATATGGAGCGTAATCAAGGATTGCAATTCATCAATGCCCAGGTGTGTGACTGATGAACAGGAAAGTTGCGACAATATTTGAAACAATTCCCAGTCCGCCACCTGTTCTTTAAACTTTATAACATTTTTTACATACCCACTTATGTATCCTTTGTGTTTTAGAGAAACAGGAAAGTGGTCACTCCCATACAGATTATCAAGAACAGCCCACTCTGTGACGGCCAGAAGTGATGGAGAACCAATAGCAAGTTAGCAAGGTCAATGGCCGTGTAAGTGTTGTGTGCTACAATAGGCAGGACCCAGAAGACAATAGGAATTATTCAATTAGGGCACCACACGAGTCAGTCCTTGAAGATCCCCAAAGTGGGCGGTGCGCGTTAAAGTCGCCGACCAATAAGAAGGGGTCAGGGAGCTGACCCACAAGGTTTTTCAATGTCTTCTGCAGATAGGCAATGGTCCAGGGAAATATATATGGAGCATACAGTCATTATTCTGCCAAAGATCACTGCTTGTACTGCGACTGCCTCTAAGTCCATGACAAGGGTGTGACCTTGCGTGGGGATTTTTTTCTGAGCCACAATGGAAACACCACCCGATGAGCGAACACTGCCCTGCCTGTCCTTTTGGTATACAGTATACTGTTTCAGAAAGTTTGTGTGTGTAGTGTTTAAGTGCGTTTCTTGTAGGCATAGTGGGTTTGGTTGGTGGTCTGCGAGTAGTTTATGTATGTCATCTAGATTTTTAAGTAGCCCACGGCAGTTCCAGTGGACAATGCTCTCAGCAGCCATTCTTTTTGTTTTCTTTTTTTGGGGGGGGTAGGGGACTGATCAAGTATCATCGCCAGTAGCCGGCGGCATCACTGGCGGATGTTTCTTCTGCTGTTTGAGGCAGTCTTGAGATTTCCGCCTCCCTTTCGGGGAATCCCGCAGCGTCACTGACTCTGGGGTTCCCGCGGTCACCTCCATTGCTTCCAGTGCAGGCTCGGAAGCAGTTGGAAGCAGTGGAACATGTCATCTACTCTCTTGTCATAAACTTTCTTGACTCGAACGACTTTTTTCATCCCGCTCAGCATGGATTCCGCAGAGGATTCTCTTGTGAAACACAGCTTGCCCTCTTTCTACACGACATTCATACCAATCTTGATATTAATACACAGAGTGACGTAATCTTCCTGGACTTCTGCAAGGCCTTTGATAAGGTTCCCCACCAGCGCCTATTATTAAAGCTAGGAAAAACTTAACTTGCATGCGGATGTCTTGAGGTGGATTAGTGAATTTCTTAGTAACCGCTCCCAATCCGTAATTATAAATAATCACTTATCTAACTCAGTACTAGTAACATCTGGCGTTCCGCAAGGATCGGTCCTCGGCCCTTTGCTATTCTTAATATATATTAATGACCTACCTTCATATGTCTCTTGTAAAATTAGAATGTTTGCGGATGACTGTGTCATTTATCGCACTATATATAACACCCACAATCAAATTGCTCTCCAAAAAGATCTAGACAACATAGCTGCTTGGTGTGATGATTGGCTAATGACCTTAAATGCAAACAAATGTAAAGTTATATCATTTTCTCGCAGTGCTAATCCCATAGAATCTTCTTACAGAATTAAAAGCACGCCTCTCGAGAATGTACGTACTTATAAATATCTAGGAATCACTCTTTGCAACGATCTGACCTGGCATACTCATATTTCTAATATCATATCATCAGCGAACCGAACCCTAGGTTTTCTTAGACGTAATCTTCATCAGGCCCCTTGAAATGTGAAGTTGCTCGCCTATCAGTCACTCGTAAGACCAAAACTGGAGTATGCATCAGCCATCTGGAACCCACATCAATCATATCTCATCGATTCTCTTGAGGCGGTGCAGAATCGCGCTACTAGGTTCATTCACTCAAGCTATTCATATAATACCAGCATTTCAGCACTTAAGGCAGAATCCGGCTTACCGCAGCTTTCTGATCGTCGACGCACTTCCAGTCTTGCTCTTTTTCACAAGTTCTTTTACAGTACCCTTAATCAAGCTCTATACATCGTTCCCGCTGCACGCATTTCTCACCGCACCTGTCATCCGCAACAAGTCGCACGCCCACGTGCCCGAACTGCTCACTTCTCTGCCTCATTCATCCCACGCACTGCCAAAGACTGGAACGGCCTTCCTGCTGACATTGCCGCCATCACCTGCCCGTCCTTGTTCCAACAACGTATAAAAAATCAATATGAAACTATTTAATGTATAAATCATGTAAAAGTTTTGTTAACCCACCCCTTATGTAATGTCTCCCTCGGGAGACCCTTAAGGTTAATAAACTGAACTGAACTGAAGGCTTGTCATTAGGAAGAGACTCCCTCTCAGGAGTCTGTGTTGTCCCAGATGTCTTTGAGAAATTGACGTCTGGGACTTGAATGGATGCTGCAGCCAGAAGCTGCTTCCTGGGCGGCTGGGCTGGGCGCGCATCAGCGAAGCTGCATTGCGTGCCCACCGACACCAGACGCCGCCTGGCCCCCAGGCGCACTGCGTCAGCATACGATCTCGTGGAAAGAAGTGAAGGCTTCTTCTGGGCTTCAGGGAATGTAATGTTTTCTGTTACTTTCAATTGGATCACCTTCTTCTCATTCTGAAAGACCTCGCAGGTTCAGGAGTACGCAGCATGTGGCCCATGACAGTTGGGGCATTCAGTTTGAGTGGCGGAGCAGCTTTCGGTTTGGTGTTCATGTGCACCACACTTTGCACAGGTGAGTTTTCCGCAGCATGTGTTTGAACCGTGTCCATATTTCTGAAAGTTGAAACATCTTCTCGGGTTCGGAACATAGGGCCGGACTTTGCAATGAATGAATTCTGCTTTCACAGCATCTGGTAGGCGGGAACGATTGAATGTCAGCACAATGTGCGGTGTCACAAACTCTTCACTGTTTTGCCTTATGGTGATGCGGCAAATGGTGATAACATCTTGATCTCGGAAGCCTTCAAGGAAGTTGGAGTCTGTTCCACGAATGAGATCACGTTCTGATGTTACTCCTTGTATTGTGTTTAAGCTGCGGTGAGGGGTAATGGACACCTGTAGGTGTGCAAACTGCTTTAGCTTGAGGAGAGTGTCTGAATGGTTTTTTCTGATACTTCAACAAGGAGGTGACCGGATGAAAGTTTCTTTGCTTCATAGTTTTTCCCTATGGCTTTCTGGAGGGTTTTGGCAGTTAGGAAGACAGATATTGCAGTAACTGATTCATCATTAGAGAGTGAGTGAATGACCAAGAAACGTGGGAAGTGTTTGCACTCTTGCCGAGTTCTGGCAGCGATTTCTTCGGTGTGGCTCCTTTTCAGGGACCGACTGGGTTTTTTGGAAAAATTGGCACTCATACGACGTTCGTATTCTGATTGTTCCTTCACTGTCACCTGTGTTTCACCGTCTTAAGCACAGGAAGGTCCCGGGGCTCTTGCCTGGTGAACAGACAAGCAGCCCGTCAGCCGGAGCTTGACCGTGGCCCCGACCGCCACCGTTCATGGTTTCTACCCTTCACCTTAAAACCTTTCGCCACAGTACGAATGACAGCTTCGGTGTGGGGACTAAGGGTCCGTGGTGGTGCCAAGCACCATCACCTTGATACTCAAGGTGCCCTTGCGGGAAGACGTTCATAGTTCACAAGCACCTGTTTTTTAGATGTTTTATGTGTGGGACAAATGTAAGCTTTCTATCCAGAATTACCCCCAAAAATATTTGCTCCGTTCTTACAGCTACACGTTGGCCGTGTAACTTAATGTCGGGGTCAGGGTGGAGGCTTCTCTTTCGGGAGAAGAGACCACAAGTGGTCTTTCGTGGGTTTAGCCTAAAGCCATTTTCATCTGCCTACTTAGTTTGTTCAAACAGAGCTGAACCTGCCACTCATAAGCTGCAAGATTGCACGATGTAAATCCTACCTGTACATCATCGACATATACAGAATGAAACATGTTTTGTGGGATGTACTGACACAAAGAATTCATTTTTACTATAAAGAAAGTACAACTCAGCACTCCATCCTGCGGTACTTCGGTTTCCTGCACATATGGTCTGGATAGAGTGTTGCCCACACGAACACGGAACGTGCATTTGCACAGATAACTCTCTAACATTCAGCATATTACCACGTATTCCAATGTGTGAGAGGTCTCCGAGTATTCCAAACCACCATGCTGTGTCGCAAGCCTTTTCTATATCAAGAAATACAGACAGAAAGAACTGCTTGTACACAAAAGCTTCTGGAATCTTCACCTCAATGCGAATAAGATATGGTCAGTGGTAGATCGGCCTACCCGGAAACCGCACTGGTATGAGTCAAGTAACCTGTTCGACTTAAGGAAATGTACCAATCGCTGGTTTATCATTTTTGCGCAGAATTTGCATAGACAACTTGTTAATGCTATAGGCCCGTAGCTCGAGGCGGAAAAGGATCCTTGCCCAGCTTAAGGACAGGTATTATAATGGCCTCCTTCCAGGGAGAGGGAATCTCGCCAGAAGACCATATAGCATTATACAGGGAAAGAAGCGTTTTCTTATTTTCAGGGGAGAGGTGTTTCATCATTTCATATACTATATGGTCAGGACCTGGGGCAGATCTATTGCAAGAGTTGAAAGATGCATGCAGCTCAGCTAGGCGAAATGGCTGGTTGTACACCTGGTTTCCGGTGCATTTCCTTTCTAGTCTGAGCGCTTCTATTCTTGCTTTACACCGTTTAAATGTTTCACTGTACTGTGATGAGCTGGACACAGTGTCAAAATGCGTGCCCAGGAAGTTCACCTGGTCTTCCAAGTTGTCGCCTTGTGTGTCTACTAATGGGATTGGACAGCTTCGCTGTCCTCGTATCTTTCTGACCCCGTTCCATACTTTGGCCTCCTCTGTATATGAATTGATACCTGACACGAACTTTCGCCAGCTTTGTTTCTTGCCTGTCGACGTATTCTCCTGCCTTGGGATTTAACCTTTTTAAAATTCATAAGATTTTCTGCAGTGGGGGAGTCGTGTAACAACCCCCAAGCTTTGTTCTGTTTCTTGCGAGCGTTGCGGCCTTCATTGTTTCACCATGGTACATGGCATTTGCCTGCAGCACCAGAAGTTACTGATATGCATTTAGACGCGGCATCAATTATGAAATGAGTGAAGTACTCAACTGCAGCATCAATTTCTAAAGAAGACAACATTCCACCGAGATAGTACTAGTAATATTTCGAACTTTCTCCCAATCGGCTGTGTGAATTTGCCACTTGGGAGCCAATGGAAGTGATTAGTTTCTTAAGAAGTTCTCAGTAGGATCAGGAAGCGGTCGCTTCCATACAGATTCTTGATAACTTCCCATTTAAATTCAGGAAAAATGGATGGTGAGGTTATACTAAGATCAATGGACAAGTATGTTTCATTTGCGAAACTATAGTAGGTTGGCACCTTTCCATTCAAGAGACATGCACCAGAGGAAAACATGAACTGTTCAATAAGACGCCCTCGTGCATCTATGCGGGAGTCGCCCCAGAGACAGCTGTGTGCATTGAAATCCCCGAGGATAAGACATGGTTCTGGTAATTCATCAATAAATGACTGGAATTTGTGACTGGAATAAATGACTGGAATTGCTTAAGTTGTAGTGTGGAGGTATGTAAAGTGAGCAGATGGCGACGAGTTTTTTGAGAAGGACAGCTCGTATGGCTACAGCTTCAAGGGGCATTTGTAGTTCTGTAAGCTGGCAGGCTACACTCCTGTGCGCTATTAAAGCAACACCGCCTGATGATGCAAGGGCATCATCGCGGTCTTTGCAGAAAGTCACGTAGTGTCTAAGAAAGTCTGTATGTCTTGATTTTAGGTGTGTCTTGTACACAGAGCACTTTCGGATTGTGTTTGCGGAGCAGTTCTTGGATATCGTCAAGGTTTCTAAGAAGGCCTCTCATGTTCCACTGCATTATCTGTGTCCATATTGGCAGTAAAAGTGGTGCTGTGTGCACAAGAAAGGGTGGGGTCACTTTAGCTTCCAGAGCCCTTTCCAGGCCCTGTAATACGGGATTTAGCTTTTCTGGAGTGGTCGAGAATGTCTCGCCGCTCCTTAGCCGCTGGGAGCACCGGCATACTTGGCGTTGTGTCCACTGTATCTTTCGATGTGCCGGACAGCTGCTCTTGAGAGTGGAAGCTTTTTCTTGTCAGACTCACCTCGGAGGGCGAGGCTTTGGCGGCACCCATCAGGCCAGAGGTCGATGGGACCGCCTTTGGGTTCAGCTCGCACAGGTTTGGGCCAGCGCGAGCAGTGGTCACAGTTGTGGCCGGACTTTTCAACGTTGCTGTTGCTTGGTTTCATTACTACAGCATTGATACCATGTGTCATCTACGGGTACTACACAGGAGAGGAATCTGAGAACGTCTCTGACCTGCTGCCTTATGTACAGCCAGAGACACGATGGAGCATCTGTTCTACACTCAGCAGTCCTAGCATGAAAGAAATATGACTAATCCTTGAAACACAGTGTTATAAAATAACACTTCATAAAATTGCACTTTGCTATTGCTGAAAGTGATAATCGGGGAGAAATCGAGAAATCACATTTTTTATGGACCTACTCTGAAATTCTGCTTTTTATGGATTATATTTAAAAAGCTAAAATTACAAGTGTGAACTGCGAGCATCCACAGTGGTGCTGAAGCTTGTGAAATGAACTACATATCTCACTGGCTTTCACTTAAAACAACATAAACTTTTGCTGTCCACGGGCAGGTTAGCTAGCACGTGTGCACAACAAATTCCATGCAGCATAAAAAAATGGGTTGGCATGGGGTATTATAAATTGCGTTTAACCCAATTTTCTTCTATCAGAACATGTTCGAGGTGTAGAATCAGTAAAATCGGGCTGTATCCCAAAAAAGAAACAACACTTACAGTCAAACCTCGCTATATCGAACATAAATATATCGAATTATTGCCTTCATCAAACTGTCTGCACATCACCTTGGAGAGCACATGCATTTTTACTCTTTCATTTCGAAAGGGGTCAGATGTATAATGGATCTATCGAACATTGCGGCCACAGACAATGTGCACCCTGTTGACAGACGGCAAGCTTTCCCGCAGGATAGCCTCGCTTAGCTCATTTTTCTGGTGCAATCAGGCTTATTCTTACGGTGGTATCTGTCCTTAACCTTTCGTGCTTTTGCGATAGTGTCTACCTTTCTTTTTTAAGCTGTCATAGAAGACGTTTGGTTTGTAGTCGCATGTGCATATAGCTACTTTGCTCTGTCTGATGTTTGAGTGAGTGGACGCGGTTGAAACCGTGGTTAGCAATTGGAGCAGGCCACAGTTTTTGCTTCCAACTAATGCAATAAATACTTTGTTTTATGCTCCACATAAGAATTTACTGCATGACCAGCGGTTGATCGATAGATTTTGCATGAGTTTGAAGCGCTTTTCTATGTGATTTTATGTATCATATTCTGGATATATCGAACTATTTTGCGATATTCCCGCTGTTCGATATACAGAGGTTTGTATTATCGAGAGTATAGTACACTATGCAAGTCTAGTTTTTGGTCATCAACTATGAAGCATGTTCTCTTTGTATACACGACGTAAAGACAAAAACGAAGCCCGTAGTGGAGCGCTTAGTGCACTACAAGGCACCTGAGCTGCCATGTCTAATTCAACACTATAATCTGCTGTCCTGCACTGTCACTAGACTCATCACTACTGCAAGGGTAACAAAAACAGGTAGCAGAAACAGCCACAGTGAATGCTACTAGATTCGGCGTTCGCAGTGTGCAGCACTGCCAAGGCCGCCATTCTCACAGAGCTCAACACTACCTTTGGCTTGAGTTTCGCTAGTTGCGGCATGTCGGCATGCAAAATTTAAACAAAGAAAACTGCAAGAGTGTCATGGGTAAAGGGGCCCGAGGCACAAGCCAAATGTTGAAAAGAAGTGATGATGCATGAAGGGGTAAAGAAGCTGGCATTGTCTCCGTGGCACTGGTGGGTGAAAATGGTCGAGTCAGCATTGCACTGGTAAAGGGAGCAGTGGGCACCACATCTGGAGGCTGTGGCGATCGAGTTCCCGACAGCGTGGTCATAGACCTTGGCCTAAACTAAGCGAGGCTCCTCAAACTTGCAGCTGCCTCATCATAGCAGTTCCCGGTGTACCCGCGACACTTCTCCTTCTCCCACAAAACAGATTGACCAGCAGCATGATCCCCGGGGCGCCACGTCATCACTTGTAAGCGGCACCTGAGGTCAGGACTAAACCTAACCAGGAAGGCTTCTCGCCAATGGTTTCGACGATGACCAGGTAACAGCGATGGAGGCAGGCGGTAGAGTCCCGCAACAACTCCGAGTCATCAACAAAGAGTTTGCCCCGACACCGGCATCGGACTCTGATAAGGCAGGGCCAGCATCGGCTAAAGTAACAACATTCCAATCAGGCAGCTACCATATATAGAAACGCAAGGTCCATTGTTGATAGACTTCAGTCGACAACTACAGATAGATGTAGCACAAACTGAGAACTCTACCGTTAGTTCATTTCTTGTGAGATCAGTGACAAATTGGAGTGCTTAAGAGTATGTCAGATGGCCATAGTTGCCTGTAAGGTGCCAAGGTTAATATTTTGAGCCTCTTGAAGTCATCAGAACCCTGTCAAATGACCTAAGGCACCGTAGCGAAAGGGTTACTTATGATAAAAAGTGCCCCCTTCTGGCACGAGTGCTTCATAAAAAAAATGAACATAATAGAACGATGACAACAATGACTGCCATACTGTGAAGCTTTGTTTTTTGTTTCCTTTTCAAAATACACTCAAACCATACAATAATTAAGTCTTACGACAACAAAGTCATCGCAACAATGAAGTATCTTCCAATCCCTGGCAAGCGCCACTAAGATTGAATGCATTCCATATCTCTCAACAATGAAATCTCACCAAACCACCATCCCGCATTAATGAAATTTACAGTAACACTACACTACATTGTTACGCCAACTAAATTCAAGAGTGTGTTCAAATGAACATTTTGCTCACCTTAATAAGCAAAATATTGCTGCATCAAGCTTGCATTGGCACTGTCATAATGTGAACTGATGTCACAGTCGCCACTACTAGTGTTTAATCCATTGCTGATTGCCACGTAGCCAACGTGTAATGCCAGTTTTCACATGATAGAAAGATATTTTTTCATCATGTGTGTGAGTCTGCAGTATTTTTATACAATTTGAACCACCATGTGTACAGCTACAGCCCATTTAACGTAGTGTAGGCAGTAGGCATTCACCGCAGTGACGACCGTTGGAGCACAGTGGTACAAACTGCAGTGCAAAAGCTCCCAGTATGCATTACAACAGCACTACATGTGCATAACGCACAAGATGCATAACATAAAAACTACACAACAATGTAACTAAAATCAAGAAATGACAGGGAGGAAGGGACATAACAGTGGAGGAAATGATAACTTGCTATAGGTGAGGCCAAACTTCCTAATTTCATATGCAATCAAGTACACTAGCTGTTGCCATCTCACCTGTCACCTTCACTAGATGAAAGTTGCTCCCACTGGAGAACACACAGCAGAAGAACTGCAAGCTGGACATTAAAGTGTGTCCTGTGGCTTTCGAGCAGCATGTGCAGGCACTTTGCAAAGGAATCTGCACAAAAGAGTTAGGAGCATGACTCAGCAAAACAAGCTTTTACTGAGTAGCTGTATTCCTGCTCAGTTTTTACTTCTGACAGCATGCATTTATTTGGCTTTAAAAAAACACTTGAATTACGGTGGAAAATTGTAATATGTGAGCTAAGGGTGTCGAATTCACAAAATTGCCACGTGATATCACTACCCTTGACGGCACTCCAAGAACAGACAACTCACGCTCTTTTCACAAAATACTGTTACGCATGTTTGCTGGTATTTTACCAAGGTAATTCAGATGTGGTAGGTGTGGTGGTCTCTCACTTTATGACAGTCTTCAAAATATTTGATATTGCAGCGATGGTAATTACAATTTGGGCACCTGAATAGATAAATCTGCGGGCATTTTTTGAAAGATTCACCCTCTGTGAAAGAACCATGAGCAATGTAATTTATGAAGTCAAGAAAGTTTCCATGCACAAAGGTTTTATTTTTTTCAGATAGCCACACGTGACGTTCCAAAAAAAAAACATTCCTCTTGCCTGAACTTCAATTTATAAGGTCGACCACGCATGAGGTTTAAACAAAAATTTTACTCATGTGCAATAAGAGGTAAAAAGTGTCAATTTTGACAATTGCCTTTTAAACAATAATTTAAGTTAACTAGAAAAATAGTTCGGTTATCAAACATGTTAGCATGATTTTATTCAAACTAGCAATCCCATGTAAGTATTAAGCAGCCAATACTTTTTGCAGACAATAGAATTTGTTATTCAGAGGTGTCTAGGTTCAACTATGCAGGACTGACTGATAACAGAACAGAATGGCAGTAGCTTGCTTACCAATTGAAAATTTCTCGATATTTTTTCTATGTGAGTACACTGTAACATGTGACAAGGGCACTTACAGCTTTAACTGAGTGTTGAACAAGTTGCTGAATATGCTGTGGCCACCTAAAGCACGACACGTGAAAACGGGCAGCAACATTCTTGCATGGTGTGAACAATGTTCTTATGTGTGGGTATTCATGTGGTTTGATTGCCACAATTCACAAACATGTAGAGGTCAATACCGCTTGATACCAATATAGAAGAACTGACAGCTGGGACAGTTGGTGGTACTTCTTTAGGATCTTGAAATGCCACATACACAGAAAAAAAAGAAAAAAGTGGGACACTATACAGTGCGAACTCGCAACTGAATGTTTTGAAGAAACTGTATGCACAGGCAAATACTAACAACCTAACACCAATTTGACCGCACTTCCAAATGCTGCGAAAAAGCATTGGTTGTGAACACATGCAAACAACCACCTCCTGGCATGTGTCTTGCACGGTGCAGAACGTGTGGTCTACCTATTGCCTTTTTCATATGGTCATGTTTACATCAGCAAACTGCACTGGTGCATTGTAAGCAATGTCAGCACACATGATGCACAACCAAACAGGGCTTTGCTATGGTAAGGTAATGCACATGTTCAGCCTTCCCATTCTGTGGTGTAATCAAAAGCTAGCCACCGGCCTGCATGATCACATAACGGTAGCACTTTGCTTGCAGCATGAATGCCTGTGCCACTGTTTACAATCACGAAATTATTCAACAAAGAAAGAGACTAAAGTCATGGTACAAATTGCTGTAGCAGTAGCCAATTTGACATATGCATACATCGTGAATTTCATTCGATCCTTGACCATGAAAGCTTGCTTTGTCGAGTCTAGTTGCTAAAGAATGACTGCTCTGTCACTCGGCATAACAAACGTTCCCATTCCGCAGGGGGAAAAAAATTCGTGGAAACACCTACACCGACAAGGCACATGCTCTTTTTGCGATAATTGTAATACACCGAAAAGAATCAGAGGAAAGGTTACCAGCAGACGCATAAGATATGCTCAAATCTGTGAGAAAACAGAGGGATTGTGTGCATCACCACCTCTTCCAGGGAAATGAAAAAGCGTACAAAATGAAAAAACTTCCCATTAGCATTTTGTTAACATTGTTTATATTTTCTTCTCCCAAGCTACCCAAGCCTGGCCACGTAATTCTCCCTGCCTCTATGCTCATCAAACCTGAAACATCAGCAGCTCACAGTGAAAAAAAAAGCAAGAAAGCTTCTCTCTTGCATTTTGTTTGACTGCTTGCACAATATGGGATTTTCAGCACAGCAAGGCATCCACGCTGACTGTCGTCTACTAGCCTGCCTTTCCAGCTGCACCGACTGATTCACTGAAATAGAAGCACCCAAGGACTTCTGAATATGAGTTCGTAGTAGTCAAGCATTCTTAATATGATGCAGAACAAAATATACAAATCATTCTAAAAAGTTTCGTATTTTGAAGTACTTTGTACTGATCACTTTTGCATTGAAACTACAAGTCGGCGGAAGATTTCGCACAGTTTCATTAATCTGAGAATTTCATTAATGTGGTGCTCACTGTAACGAGATTTTACTGCACTTGCGTGTATCAACACAGTAGTGCCACTGTGCGCCTTTGTTTCATGAGGTTGAGGTATTACTTGTGCATCCAGATCAGCTGGCCACATAAAGTGGAGAGACCTGCAACTCATTCGCTTCCAAAGCCGGCGAAGCGCCGGCCACCTCCACCAAGGCCAAAAAGCAATAAGCTGGCGATTCGCTGGCCTCCGGGTAAAGCACTGTCTGCAGAAGACTCTGATAGAAGGCGCATTTTTCAACACTCTTCATGAAAGGTTTCTTCTTTTTCACAGCAGACGGACATAGTTGTCTGCTATTTTTGAATTTGGTTGTTTGAAAAACAATTAAAGTTGCCCGCTCCCCTTCCATTGTAAAGTCGTCCGTTGCCTCTGAAGTGCGGCTTCACAAAAGAAGAGTGGTCTTGCGTCTGAGGAAATTCTCCAACTAGTCTTTCAAAGTCACTATACTGATAGATACAGAACATATCTCAGACCAAGGAAGTTGCAGGGATGAGAGTGACAGCGAGAGCAGCAGTGATTGTGAAAGCAGTGTGTGTATACCAAGCCCGTCTGCTTCAAGACCAACATTCACAAGGCGATCGACTGCAATGCTTCCAGGAGACATTCCCAAACAAAATAAAAAAAAGTGTTAAAATCGGAACGTAATAACCTTAGTTAAACAGGTTTCTGTGCGATGCTGTACATGCCAGTGCGTGGTGGCAAAAAAAAGCGCGATACAGCTCGTGAGAATGGGCGCCGAAGCCTCGGAAGCGAATGGGTTAAGAGGTGAGAAATGTGTTAGCCTATTGACTTAAATGATAGTGAGTTTTCATTTTTAGTACAATCGATATCTTAACAAGTCTCTTCTTTCGATGTAACTACACTGTTTCCATTGTGTTCTTTTTTAGAAAAAGATCAATGCTGTTTCACATAATTTGTAAAAGTAGTCGCATGGATAGTCAGTTGTTATTACTGAATTGTACATGTAGATTCAATTGTTGTTTTTTTGGGGTTTAACATCCCAAAACCAGCTCTGATTATGAGAGATGGCGTAGTGGAGGGCTCCAGAAACTTCCAGTTCTCCGGTTCTTTAACATGCACTGACATCGCACAGGACACGGACCTCAACATTTCACCTCCATCGAAATGCAGCCGCCACAGCCGGGATCCAATCGCGCGACCCTCACATCAGCAGCCGAGTACCATAGCCACTAGACCACCGTGGCGGGGCAATGTAGATTCAAGCAATCATTCAGCTGCAAGTCAGTGCTGTAGTGTGTCCCACCTTCTGTGTCCATGTCCCTTTTTTCACTGCATTTCAATATGTCCAAGAATAATACGACCAATAGTTGAGGCATGTGCTCACTCCAAACAGCACAGAACATAGCTGAATGTAGCTTCTGTGAACACTTCATAGATTGATTGATTTCTGGGGCTTAAATATAAAGTCCCAAAACCACAATATGATTATGAGAGATGCCGTAGTGGAGGGCTCCGAAAATTTCCACTACCTGGGGATCTTTAACGTGCACTAACATCGCACAGTACACGAATGCTTGAGGAGTCTGCTAGCAGCAATTAAACTACTCTATAGTCAAGTACGACTTTAGAAAGCAGCAGCATTTTCCCCTCAAAGGCGGATGTACACGAGCCTCCACCAATAGTCGTGCATTTCAGGTGATGTCATGAGCCGGACGGCCGGTGACCCCACCGACAGGGAACATGCCTAACGTGGCCGCCCTCGCTTCGAAATGGGCTGAGTCGCATCAGCTGTGTGTGTCTCCCTTCATCAGAGTGAATTTGAATTGTCTGTGGTGGTCTGTCATGCTGGAAATCTTATTGTGAGCTTACAATGCACGATTTGTGTCGCCTGCATTTGTACTGAGCCATGAGCTGGCGAAGAGAGGTTGGCAGCGAACATCGGTGATGCTGCGCTGCGCTTCGTCTGGAAACAGGATCCTGCGGCAACATACCACTGCAAACAAACATCTTGCGTGTTTGTTCCACGGTGTTTTGTTTTGCTCCTAAGTGAAGTTACGATGAGGAGACTTAGCCAAAGTCTGGTACCTACTGTGAGCGGTGGGTGTGTTTGTGTACTGTGCCTCTGCATTTCTCGTCGGATGTGGCGAAGTGATGGAGCAAAATCATTATCAGGATAAATGAGAAGCGTGCGCAGATGAAACCAACCTAAGAGTTACTCAACAGAAACGATTTGCGAAAGCAACCTCCAACGCAAAGATTCGTCGCTGCCACCTCAGCGCGCAAACGACTGACTGTTGGCAGCAGTGTGATAAGATAGCCGAGCATCTAGCAGCGTCATTACAGTGTTGTGTAGCACCGTCAACTGATTGCTTTCCACCAATGCTAAGAATCAGTGACTAGCAGGCGCTGCTTGAGCGAATGTCATTGTATTATTAACGGTCAGGCGTTTGGGAGCAGTGTTTGTTTCCTTAATGTCACGCGCACTGCAAATATAAAATTATGACTGATACAATGGTGCAGTTACAAGGGAGCTTGGCATGAATTTGTGCTGCTGTGTGGCTTAGAACTCTTCGCTCACTGCACACGCCAGCGGCAGAATGCCTGCTGTGAGACAATCGCACATAAGTTGTGCTGCCAGCACTCGACTTGCTTTCCCACAACACGGCATTGCACTGCTTTTCGATTGTCGCGATATGTCACAAATAAAAGATTCCTATGGCAGTGAAGGCAACAGAGCCAATGTGTACATTAAAAAAGTACGACAAAGTAGGCACAGCTGCTTGTGAATTCACTCCTAATAGTTCTAGTAACACTCTTGTTTGGGCTACCGAGTTTGTGTCAAGAATAGTTCTACTTGCATTTGCGTTTTGTGTGTGTGTGTTTGTATGTGTATGCATGTTTTCTTGCATGTTTGTACATATTTGTTATTTTATCCCTTTTTGTATTTTAGATCTCAATTTTCTGCCCATGTTTGTGTGCATGTGTGTAAATATGTGAGTGCTTCCGTGCATGTATATGTTTATTCCCATTTCTGTCTTTTTATTTTTGCATTTGTTTTTGTAAGCATGCTGCAGCCACATCTTTCTTTACGATTTCATTAATTCATCTCATTCAAAGCACCAAGTCCGGTCGATAGCAGGGCTGGCCTCTTTGATATCATTAAAGCCTGTCTCTCCAATCTACCTTACGTCCTCAGTCTGCCATCTCGCTTTGTTTTCTCCTATTATTCTGACCTTGCTTCTTGTGCTGTTGCCGCAACATGATTAACCAACATGCACAAAAGAAAGTTCTATCAGCTGGGACAACAGAAACATTGACAGATACAAATTTTAAAAGCATCATGTGGCTTGCACAGTTACGTCATCTCTTACCCTTGTTAATGTGTTTATGCATCAGTGCATACGGCAGCTTGCCAGAAGTGCACATGAAAGGGTGCCAAATTCTGAAACAGCACCTTGCTATGTTGCATTCAGTCTTAATAAAGACATGGTTTCGCTGCCCATCACATGTGGTGGTACACATATATAATATTGTGCAGTAAGGTATGATTTCATCATTACAAACACAGTTTTCTAGTGAATGGAGTCCAGCAAAACAGTGCTATGAGAGCTTTTACAACTTTCAGCATTTATTACTTCACCAATACCACTGTCTGAATCTGTCCGTCACTTTGCCTACGGCTTGTAATGAACAAAGTGACTCCCCAAAATACGTTCAACTTTGCTAAGCATTTTTACGGTATCTAAATATGACAAAAAAATGCTGGCAAAGTTCATCACGTTAATAATTGTGCTTGCATTCGCGTTACTTGCCTGAGTCAGATTAATAAATCAAAAATTGGCTATGACAACACTTCAATTTCCAGTGCAGACTGCAAACAGAACCATAAAGTGTGCTCCGACTACTGCTATTTCACTATGGGGCGCATCAAACTCGATGCTGGTTGCCCAAATGAGCATTTTGAGCTCGCCAACGATAATCAGGGTCAACAATAGCGTTTCAATCCAGATATGCCAGCATTTAAATGTGTTTCTATGCCACTTCTTAAATCGAGCACGATGTGTGCAGGGCATTGCTTATCAAAATTGAGCTGTTACTTATAAGGAATACACCATAAATGGAACTGCTTATTTATTTGAGAGGTCACAGAATGGATGATTGACTGTTGAGAACTCACCGGCGAAAAGTTGGTAGCCCTAATAAGGGCTGTTCTTTCGTTAATAAGAAGCCGCTATGCTTTGTCGAGTGGCTCAATGCCAGACAGCTCGCAGTTGGAGTAGCTTTCTTCAATGACGTCTTCACCCAGCTGGATGATGATGGGTTGAATGCACTCACTCCCAGATGTTTCAAGTCTGAACATTGCCTCCAAGTCCATCACGTGCTCAATGCTCTTCCTCCAGTCATCCGCCATTACCTGCTTGATTTTCTCCCTCAAGATGGCGTCGACCATGGACAGCTTGAAGTCTCTGTTGTCCGCAGCGATGCCATTTTTGACCTTGGCCCACACAAGCGCAATGGGATTAAATTCGCAGTGGTACGGCGGGAGCCTGAATACAATGCAATCAGCCCTTACAGCTGTGTTGTCTACAATGTAGCTCAGAGAGCGTGACTTTACAGATGCCACCATCTCAAGCAGCTGCTTCTTTATCATCCTTTCACCATAGCTGATGTTTTTGCTTGTGAGCCACTCCTGTATCTCTTCCTTCTTCCAGGCCGTCGTCGGCAATTTCTCTTCTCACCAGCTATGTAAGGTGCACTGTCTAAAACAATGATGCTACCAGCTGGCAACTTCTGCAGAACATCACTGAACCAGCCTTCAAAGCGATTGCCGCCCATTTCCTCATCGTAGTCGCCTGTCTTTTGGCCTCGGAATACATCCAAGCAGCCATCGACGAAGCCATCCTTGCTGCCGATGTGCATCACGATCAGGCTCTGACCTTTCCCTGAAGGTTGTTTTAGACCCGCTGTCAGGCCATTTTCCTAAGCAAACAGGCGTCCGCACTTCTGCACCACGGTGTCTGTCCACAAAATCGACCGAGCCTGTCCCGCCATCACCCATATCTCGTCCAGGTAGGAGACCTTTCTGCCTTCCACCCGATAGCGCTCCACATCACGGAGGTCGCGATTCCACCAATCAGTGATGTCATTCCAGTCCATAAGCAGTGAGTTGCAGCTTCTCTTTTCGTGCTTGAAGCCGATCTCAGCAAGCAGGCGATGCACAGTACACCGCCTTAGTGATTGGAGTTCCATACGCTCCGAGAACTCGGTAGTTATCTTCTCAACCGTCACTACCTTGTTGCTGCGAAAGAAACTGTGCACACATGACCTCAGCCCGCATAACGTGAAGCTGTCAAACTTTGCACTGCATCTTCTGTTCTCCGCAATGTTTAGGCGCTTTCGCGAGGGCATCGTCAGTTTGCCACCCGAAAAATGCGAAGCTTTAACTTCCTCCTTCACCCTGAACACAGTCCTTTCGCCGACACCGAGCATGTTGGCGACAAACTTGCTCGTGTCCTCCACGCTGTGTTCAGGCTCCCTGTTACGCCAATACGTGTAGCAGTGGAAGATCACGTTGCGTGAATCGCTGTTCAGGATGTGGCCGCTCTTGTTCTTGCCAAGGCTCCTTGGTGGTGTGGCCATCGAGGCAACACAAGCCTCGTTCGGCAACAAAGGATCGCGTTGTGATGTCACCTCACTGGGCTCTATGGCGAAAAACTGGCACGGAATGCCGTGCACGAACTCACGAGATTGCAGGTTTGCAACCGAAAAAAACAGAAATAAAAATAAAAAATAATGAAAATAAGCCTAACACATTAAAACAATAAGCTTGTGCAAACACACAAAAAGTATATATGAATCTCATACTATTAAGCCAGCGGCTGCTTTATAATTACACGCCCGGTGCCGTCGATCTTGCTCCGTAGCAGACGACGCACAACGTTGTAGAAGGTACAGAGTTATTTTTCTCTCGCGATTCCCGGCATGTGCTGTAGCATTTCCAGCATGACAGTTTTACCAAAGCACTCTTCAAGATACACAAATCTTATTTATACCGACAAATACGCGTTTTAGAAGTCACAATTTTTTGAGTGGAACTATTTCTTTAGTCGTCGAGGCAATTGGCTGCTGCCCTTCGGTCATCTGGGCGGGGCCTCTCTTGTCTTCTACAATTGTACCCAACTATAGAGACTGTACTTGCACTGCAACACACTGTGCTTGCAGACCGAACAGTGCATTTTGCAATAGTTAGCAAAGCAAAAAATCTGTGACCTCGATTGTTAGTTATAGGTGACTAACTCAAATGAGAATGATGTAAAAAACAGGAGCACTCTATGTTCAGACTTCAAATTATGAGATGAACTACACATATGAAAAAGCTAGGTATTTTGCTTCATATTCAAGTACATTGCTATTGCAATCATTTAACACCAATAGCCCAGAAAGTGGTCCTTGAGAAACGACTTATGTAATCAGAGGAAGAACAAATGTCCACACTTAAGGCCGTACCTCAACATTGCAATGGGACAAAAGGAAACCCTGTGGGGAACGGGCTCAGAATGGAGAAGAAAAAGGAAGAACAGTGCAGAACAGGGAAGTCAGAGGCAGCAACGACCTGTAGATATAAAGGTGTTTTTGTGCATATGTAGTGTGTTTGATGTGTCCATGACAATGTAAAGAAGTGGGATATAACAAATGCTCAGTTATCACAAAAAATACTGAAATATTGCTGTCCCTAAACAGCTTGACGAATATATGTATTACAGGGAGCACTGGGCACGGTCTCACTTGCCTCACAGAAGACAACAAAGAATGGCCCTGGAGCACATGAAGAAGGAAAAGGTACAGCCTGCCACAAATGAACCTTGGTGTCCATCTCCAAAAGCCATCAGCTGGCCCCACATTATGGGTACCAAGCGTGGGTCAGGGCTGTAACATCCCAGCCACTGGCCAGCTAAGGCCCTCAGGAAGTATACGTGTTGTATATGAAAGATGAGGATGAGCGCGTGGGGACTTTAAATAAAGAAGATGATGTTCAGGCATCGGATGCATGGTTCCTGTGTGTTCTAAATACAACATATTGGTGACGAGATTTCAACCCATGCAAGAGCAAGGTTCCTGGTGATTTCTGCTGCATCATCACAATGAGCATTCTGGGATTACACCGCCACCACCTTTCCTGCCCTCGCCTGGTCATCCGGCTGTCCCGTGGGACCAGTGGAAGCAGGCCTTCCAGACGTACATGGTGGCTTCCGGAGCATCAGATCTTCCAGCGGAACGCCGCAAAGCGACCCTGCTCACCTGTCTTGGCATGGAGGGGCAGTGGATTTTCTCTACACTGACGCCAGCAGACATGCAGTCTGGCTATGCTACCGCTACTGTTGCCAACCCTTCAAGTACAAGTGACACCGAGTCGACAAGCGAAGCGTATGACTCTGCAATTGCCTTGCTTTCGGACCATTTTAAGCACTCAGTTAACGTCATCGTAGCTCAACAACGGTTCAGTCACCATGCTCAGCATGCAGGTGAGACAGTGGAAGAATACGTGACTGCTTTGCGAATCCTCATTGCTCACTGCAATTTTGGAAGTATCGCTGATGAGATGTTACGTGATCAGCTCGTCTCGAAGACTACGAATAATCAGTTACGTGAGTGGTTACTTTTTGAAGGTCCCTCATTGATGCTCTCATGAGCTATTGCAATCGCTAAATCAATACGAAAAAGCTGCGAGCCAAGCTAAAGAATTTTGTGACGACGCCTCAGTTCGTCACGTCAAAAAAGCGCAAAAGCTCTTCTCTGTCTCGAGAACAAACAAATGAATGTACATGTTGTGATAAGTGCAAAGGCAAAACACTGGAGCATCCTGTAAAAGGCACTATGAACCTTCGAGCTTGTTATCGTTGTGGGGCGACTGATCACCTTGCAAATAGTCCTGCATGTAAGGCCCGCAAGCGTAGATGTCGCTGCTGCGAGAAGATTGGCCACTTAGATTTTATGTGTAGGTCGTCTGGATGTTCAGCGAAGGTTCAACAAGTTGATGACGATGATGACACTAGCCCACAGTGTAGTGGAAAAACAGTCTGTGTTGTTAAGGGACACAAGCATGGCATTTACGCATCCATCGCTGTGGAAGGTTGCACTATCTCCTTTCTAGTGGATATGGGATCTTCTGTCACTATTTTGGCGGAAGAGCTTTACCATCAGTCGTTTGCAAGTACTTGCCCCTTGAAGCTTACATCAGTGCAGCTTTTCGACTACTCCAAGTCAAAGATAAGAGTTTGAGGATGTTTTGTCACTTCAGCTGTGTTTCAAGACAGAACTGCTCGCATTGTTCTGTATGTTGTGTCTGAACGCACCACTGTATTGGGCTTAGACGCCACTGCGTTACTACAGATGAAAATTGAAGGTAAATCGCTTCAGTGCCTTGCATTGACATCCAGCACTCCTATCTTGCCAATTGAGCTGCATTCAGAGTACGAACATCTCTTTGACAAACAGCTCGGACTTGCCAAAGGATTCAAACACAAAGTTAAGGTTCGTGAGTCCGTTCCACCCGTTGCCACCAAGCTTCGACGGCTGCCCTTTACCCTTCGTGAGCAGGTGTCGGCTGAGCTGCAGAAACTTGAAGCCCAAGACATAATCGAGCGCGTTGACACCTTTCAGTGGGTTTCTCCTCTAGTGGTTGTTCGGAAAAAGGATGGCTCAATAAGAACGTGTATTGATTTGCGAGAGCCCAATAAGGCTATAATTGTGGATAGCTATCCACTACCACAGATTGACAAGCTGCTGCACAGCTTCGCTGGCAACAAGTGATTCTCAAAGCTGGATTTGGCATCTGCTTATCATCAACTGGAACTCGATCCTGAGAGTCGTGATCTGACTACTTTCGTTACACATGTCGGGCTTCTCCGCTTTAAGAGAGTATGCTTCGGCTTGGCTTCAGCCCCGTCAGCATTTCAGAAGCTGATGCATCTCGTACTGAAAGGGTGCAAAGGTGTACTTTTCTACATAGACGACATTATCGTCTATGGTCGTTCTCGAGAAGACCATCTTGCAAATCTTCGCGCCGTTTTGCAAAGACTTTCTAAAGTAGGCCTGAAACTGAACCAGAAGTGCATTTTCGACGTAACAGAACTCACGTTCCTGGGACATGTGAATGGCAAAGGACTCTTTCCAGTAGCATCATCTATCCAAGCGATGAAGAAGCTTCGGCGCCTTCAAACATAAATGAACTTCGTTCCTGGCTTGGTCTGGCGGGACTTTACTCCAAGTTCGTGCCCCATTCTTCGGATGTTGTGGAACCTTTACATGCATTGCTTCGAGGCAACGAACTATTTGCTTGGACATCAGCTGCCGAAGAGAGTTTCGTTTGTTCAAAATCACTGCTGAAAACTTGCAAGGTTCTACATTTCTTTGACCCGAACCTTCCCATCATCGTCACGACCGATGCCTCCGGAGGTGGACTAGGCGCTGTGCTGCAACAAGATAACAAGGGAATTCTACAGATGGTTGCCTTTGCCTCCCGCACTTTGAGCCCACAAGGAAATGCTCTGCAGGTGAATGTGAAGCCTTAGCATGTGTTTGGGCCTGTGAGCATTGGCACGTGTACCTTTGGGGTCGCCCCTTCGTTTTGCGAACTGACCACAGTGCTCTCGTCACGTTGTTGACAACTAAGGGTGTTGGACATGGGCCATTGCGCATTTCACGGTGGTCAGCGCGACTGCTTTGTTACAACTACACCGTAGATTATTGCAAGGGAAGTGATAATGCGGTGGCTGATGCACTCTCTCGACTGCCTTTACCAGGAGAAATCGATCTAGCCACTGAAGATGTGTTTGTTTGCCTTCTTTCTCCGATACTAACCATGGCAGAATTACAAGTAGCAAGTGCATCTGACAATATAATTGCAAAAGTCATGGATTTTGTTTTGTCATCCTGACCTGATAAAAAATGTTGGAAGCGGAGTTAGTGCCACATTTTCATGCCCGTACAGAGCTATCCATTGCGCATGACTTGCTTTACCGTGGTGAAAGGATCATAGTTCCAAGTAGCCTTACTCGTCGTTTGATGGAAATCGCACATGAATCACATCAGGGGATCAGTTGTACGAAAAGCCGATTGCGAGAGTTGTACTGGTGGCCTCGACTGGATGATCGTGTAGAACAACTGGTTAAAACGTGTTGTTTGCCAGTCATGTGACAAATTTGCACGGCCAACTGCAGCCCCTATGCAGCCAGTAACCTTCCCTGACAGGCCTTGGGAGGAAGTTGCCATTGATATTATTGGGCCATTTGAGCAAGTTCCCATCAATTGCCGTTATGCAGTAACGCTTATTGATTATCACAGCAAATGACCAGAAGAATTTTTTGAAGACAAGTTTCTATGGCAATGGTCAAGAATTTCCTGCTACAAGTGTTTGCTCGTGAAGGCTACCCAAGCAAAAGTTTCCGACCACGGACCACAGTTCAACTCTGCTGAATTTGAAGAGTTCCTTCGGGAACATGGCATACGCCATTGCTTTTCTTCTGTTTACCACCCGTAAACAAACGGGCTTGTAGAAAGGTTCAATAGAGTACACAAGTCTGGTGTCCAGATGGCAGTATATGAGCGGCGTGATACCCGGGTCGCCGTGATGGACTACTTGGGCATCTACCGCTGCACACCTCATGCCACAACGGGAGTTGCACCCGCCGTTCTGCTGCACGGACGACTGCCACGAGCTCATTTAGTCTTTGTTGGATTACCAGATTCTTCATTTCACGAAAATCCAGCCCAGGCGATGAAACGGCTGCGTCAGCGTGTCAAACAAAAACAAGCTTCTTCCAAACTTTACACAGACTGCTGTCGCGGAGCCCGGACAAAACATTTTGACGTCGGCGACTACGTCCGCGTCAGAAAGTCGTCAGTTCATGGGAAAATATCCTCGCACTTTTCAGAACCGAAGAAAATGATTGAGCAATGAGGGCCAGCCTCATTTCTTTTAGAAGACAGGCGAGTGTGGAACGCTTACAAATTTCAAGCGATACACTGAGAAGCTGCGGAGAAGCTGACAAGCAGTCGGCCTGGTATTCTGGGTTGGACGCTACCCTTGCCGGACACGCCTTTTCAAGGTAGTGCACCTGTGAGCGAACAGCATGCGGACTGTTCACCTACGTCACAGCAAAATATAGCAGCACAAGCCAACAGTGCATCAAGTTCAGAGCCATCTCTACTGCAGAACAAAATGACCGGCCAGCCACCATGGAAGAGCAGACGAGTAAAAAAACTCCAATGAAGCTCAGGGACTATGCGCTATGCAAGCGATAGTTTTTTTTATCAACCGGGGAAATGTTGTATATGAAAGAAGACGAGGATGAGCGCATGGGGACTTTAAATAAAGATGATGTTCAGGCATCGGATGTATGGTTCCTGTGTGTTCTAAATACAATACAGAAGCACCAACAAAGCATGTCAACCTTTACTTCTCGAAGGCCTGCTCACGACTGACTGCGAGCTGAATCCCAGTGCAAGTCACGGACTTCAAGGCCGTTCTTTGTCATTTTCTGACACAACTGAGGCCACACCCAGCGCTCCCTATAATAGCACTGGACACAATGAAGCTGTCTTATTTACTTATTTGTTTATTTTATATAAAAATACTGCCAATTTCGTCAGAGATTATAGCAAGGAAGGCACATGATTGTTATATATGCATACATTGTTTTACATACATACATTTTAAGTACTACACTATTTCAGGGAATGCTTAATGGGGCACGATGCAGCACTAGAAGTAAAAAATTGGCCCAAAAATTGCATTTTTACTGTGATCATTTTCACGTTCCTGAGGCCCTTCTACACCTTTTTTTGCAAAATTTGGCTTTCTAATTGTTTATTTTGCAAGTTATAACAGTTAAAACAGCAACTATGCCCAAGTGAAACTTGCAACTATGCACAAGCAGACCTTTAAACTAAGTCTAAACTAGCCCAGCTTCAACCACCAGCAGAACGGGAACAACGTGCTCCGCCAACACCATTTTGGTCTTATCTGAAACGCTGCACTTCCAGCTTTTCTTCTTTTTTCAGCAAGCAACCATGTGCTCTTCATGAAAACAACAAAAGCGATAATACAAACACGCGCAGCACGTGCTTCCATTGGTTGCTTGATGCACATGACCAAAATTCCAGCTTCCGATTGGTCAGGAAGGCTTCCTTGGCGCATCCGCCGCCATTTTAAATAAGTGTCCATGTTTGCGATGGTTTCTTATTTCTAATGTTGTGACCTTCGCAATAGCTGACGGTGCAAAAAAGTTCCGCTTGAAGTATCATTTTGGGTTTTCATGGAAGAAAGGCAGGGATAGAAAGCCGAATGGAGCTGCTGCTGTGGCGCGGGAGCGGGCTCCTACATCACCTGATAGTACCGGTGTAACCGGAGACGCTTCCCGAGCGTGAATGGCATGGGCTCCAGCCGCGCGAGCCGAGCAACTACGGATGATACAATCAATGGAGGAGTGCAAGAGATGGCTTCCCCTGACAGTGTACATCTTATGGACTATGACCTCGCCCATGCTATCGGCAACAGAGGAGTGTGCATGGGCACCTCTCCCGATAGTGTACGCAATGATTTGGGATGCTGAGGGTAGACATGATGTGATCGGTGCCAGAAAAATGGGCGAGGAGCGTGCCCGCCGGAAGGCTACACTTGAGAAACTTTCGTGGCTACTGGCAATAGCACAAAGATGCTGCTATCCAGTTATGCCCCTGGCACACTTTCTTAAGATTTTATGGATATTTTTTTACTATAAATGTGCTTAAACATTTTTTCTCGTTTTCTCAAAACAATTTTGGCGCTTATGTCATGCTCGGAGTAAAATAGTTTCTGTCCTATTTGAGCTATCAGCATTTTTTTTTGCCAGAAAGATAAATGCATGCAGAAGGCAATATGCCTATTTTCAATGCAATATACACTTTGCAATTTCTTAAAATTGGTCACATGTCTGACAGTGAAGATAGATTTCCTTTCTACCAACTTTGATGCCCTGCAACTTTTGCTAAAACTGGCCAAGTAAACTGTTTTATAGCATCTTGCACTCTCTAAAAAGTCCAGATTGTATCGGTATTCTACCAATATGTTGGGGCTTTCTCTCATTATGCTAATTTTGCTCCAAACAAGGGACCCAGCTTACACAGCGATTTTGGATGATCTTGAAAACTACCTGCCCTATTACAAAAATAATTACATTTTTAGAATCAGCACAACAAAATACACAAATTGTGAAAATTTCATTCAGATCTATCCCTAAATAAAAAGTAAACTCATGTGTAGCCTGTCCCCTTAGAAACTACAACAATCAAATATCATTATATCATAATTACAGTAAGATAATAAAAAATATTTATAAAAATATGTTGTAAAATCACCACAAACACTAAAAAACAAAAAAACTTCATTTATATATATATACATTCTACAGATGCCCTACATACACTACACTCCACCGTATTTTCCGGTGCATAAGACGCACCTTTGTATAAGACGCACCCCCAGTTTTCGCAAGTTTGCATGCAAAAATTAATCTGTAAGACACACCGGTGTATAAGACGCACCTATATTCACTCATTTCCCGCAAAGAAACTTCATAACGTGGGGTTGAGCGAGCCTTGTAAAATGCCGTACTTACGTTTCTGAGCGCTAGTCCGTAAGAAAACTTCTACTACACCAAACTTGCGAGAAAAATAATGCACACCGACTGAAACGTTCCGCATGACTGCAGGAAAAGCATTTTATTCGTCGAAGCCCTCAAAGTCCTCGTCCTCCGACGCGCTTTGGAATACCGTATTTACCTGCATAATTTGCGCCCTCACATAATTTGCGCACCCCTAATATTTAGCCAGCTTCACAAAAAAAAACCTCGCATATTTTGCGCTCCCCGTTCCCAGCTTGCCGGCGCGCACGCATGGACCAACAGCTGCGCGGCCGCGCCCATCACTGCGCAGGTGAGCGCAGTCATACGCAAAAGGGGCTGCGAGTGCGATGCACCCCCGAAGCCCAACGTACAGTCGCTAGAATAAAAGCATGTGAGTGGGGGCGAAGAAAACGGCTGAAGCAGAGATCAAACGAGCCCAGCCTATCTCCGTCGCTCCGAGGGCCGATGTGATAACATCACCCCGATCGGGACACCTGCTGTCGATGTGGGGAGGAAAGGCCCCGCCCGTCTTTAACGAGCATGAAAAGACGCGGGGGGGGGGGGGGTAGTGTCCCTCGGTTGTCGGCTGCCGAGATAGTGCTATCTTGGCAGCCATCAGCGGCTCGTAAACACTTCTACGTGCTGCGCCTTCCCTGGAGCAGCCGTACGTTTTGCAGTGCTATGTTATATCGTATCCAAAAGTTACCGCGCTAGTTGCATTATATTACACGTTATTACACGACATACTTCTTTTTTTATTTTTCCGTTTTATGTACTTTGCTTTTGTTGTGGAACTGTAGTACCGGCACGTTGAGTCTTCGTTATTATAATTAGGACGCATCATTCGCGTCAGACTGCTCTAGTCGTTAAAACAAACTCATCAGCATCAACACGAGTTTCTCACAAAAGAACTACAAAAAAAGTACGTATAAGATGCACCGTTGTATAAGACGCACCTCCGAAAATTTTGGAAAAAAACTGTGTCTTATACACCGGAAAATATGGTACATATACAAGAATACAATGTCATGGACTATCTAATGGTTATACAGTCAAATTGAGGCAATTTGTGAATTGAGCAGTTCCTCTTCAATTGCAGTACTAAACTTTTCTAAGGATGATTCTCTACGAACTGTAGGTTTTAATGAATTGCATTCTTTATTGCAAGGGAAAAATGATTATCTAAAGCAATTTGTATTGAAAGAGCATTCTGTTAAGTGTTTGAAAGTGCTTATAACGCACTGGCCTGGCATGCTAATATAACATCATGGTTGATGTATCAATCTTGATTATGTTGTGGAGCAGCTGGAACATAAGTTTTCATCGCATTAATTTGGTTCAGTTTGGTAGAGATAACATACCAGCATTATTAAGCAGATGAGATGGTGAATCCGTTCGTTTATACTTATTGAAAATAATCTGACTGCCTTTCTTTGCACGGCCTCAATTTCGCTAATTTGTAGCTGGGTGAAAGGAAACCTGACAGGGCTGGCATATTATCGTATGGATCGAATGAGTGCTGCATATGCTATTACCTTGGTATTCGGCGGTCCAACTTCAAGTCGCCTTTTGAGTGCAAAAAGTCGTTTCAGTGCTGTGTTTCTAATTCTGTCAATGTGTGTTGCCCATCTCAGATTGTTTGAAATAGTTACTCCTAAATATTAATGTTCCCCTAATATGGTCAGGGGACAATTGTCAATAGTATAAGAAAAGTCAGATCTATTAGTTTTGCACGATATCTCCAGGGATACACATTTACCAACATTTAAGGACATTTGCTATATTTGACACTACTTGTGCACTGCTTCTACTGCGCTATTATGCATGCGGTGATCTCAAGGAGTATCAATTTCTTGGTAAATAATGCAGTCATCTACAAATAGTGTCATTTTTACATTCGTTGAGAGGGGCAAATGATCGATAAATATTACTAATAAAAGTTGTGCTAGGACACTACCCTGTGGTACACCTGACGTAATGAGTGTTTCTCTAGAGAGTAATTGTTGAAAGACCCTTATGTAATTCATGCTGTGCAGGCAACAGCATAAGATGCTCTTCGAGATACACATTAATATGCTTTAACATTACATGTTCTAATAACTTACAAACAGTGCTAGTTCGTGATATTTGTCTGTAGTTTGATACCATAGTTTTGCTACCTGAACTATGTATAGATATTATATTCTTGATTTTCTACACTTTGGGAACAACGCATGTCTTCAGCAAATTGTTAAATATTATGCATAAGTGCTTAGCTACCCATTCGGCCTGCCTTTTCAGAAAGATGTTTGGCAAGTTATCAGGGCTCGTCCCTTCTTTGTGTATATATTCAAGGAGGTCAAGCAAGCCTTGTTCAGTAACTCTTACTGGGGGAATTTTTTTATGGTTGGAAGGTTCCATGACATGGTACGTTTCTATCATCTACAGTGAAAACTGATCTGAAATAATCATTGTAGGAATAGGCAAGGCTCTTGTCACCCTCAGAAGACAGTGTGTGCTCATTAACCTTCCTCGGATTTAGGTAATTCCAAAACTTACTTAAATTGTTTTTCAGAAATTTTGGAAAAGCATTTGCAAATTATTTTTCACATCTTTCAATAAACACCTCATATAATTGACTGCCGCTGGCTACACCTGCTGGTGACATGTTTCTTTTACTTAATTGTTTTACTCTCCACTTTGCATGTATTACGGGTTTCATCTTTCTCGTTTTCTTTTTCTTATTATATTATTTGTGTTGTACTGAACTTGCTCTAATGAGGTGCGACTATTAACTGCCACCATCTCAATGTATAATGTACTCAACAAAACTGAGCCCCCTTGAATGCATGTTTGTATAGAGCTTGCCTAAACAAATACACCGTATGTTCACGAATCTAACGTGCACGTTATTTTCCGATAAAATGGGTTGAAAAATAATATGTGCGTTAGGACCGTGTGCAAACACACGACACCGTTACCACCGTCGGCGTCAAAACGGCCGCCTCCTAGGCGCTTCGGGTGCTGTCAAACGGTCACTGCCGAAAAAAACGAGCTAGCGGCGTGGCGCTCGTAGTTTCTATGTCGCCGCCGGTCGCCCGGGTAACGACGCCACAATGCACATGATGTGTAGGCCAATGACACTTGCCGCGCCAGCTTGGCCATCTTGCAGCCAACCAAAGTCACTATGCTGCCAATGCAATCTCAGAGACACCCAGCCGTATGACCTTTCGATAGAATTCGAGGGTGGCCGTAACGGGAAAATAGATGTTTCCCATCACCGCAAGCAAAACGGCTCATCATTGCATTTCTCCGTCATATCTGTGCTAAGCCAGAGCCTCTCAGTCATGCGCGCAGTTTGACGTTCGAGATTGCATTGCGGTAATCACGAAGACCACACTCCGACCATGCTTAGCTGCGCCAGCCTGCGCAGCCCGCATGGCAGCACGCGGCAGCGGATGTGAGGGAACTGCGATAGCACGGAAAAATGCAGCACTGCGAGTAAATGATATTACCATCGCTTGCACGTGGCTACGCCTGGCAACATGCGGCAGTTTTATCGGGACGCAGGACTTATGAATTGGCGCGCTGAACGTCTTCGAGACATCGCGGCTCAAGTGAAGTGGGACTGCAGGGGTTCAAAGTAAGCGGTGTGTTTATCATGCGAATGCATTCCTTATGCGAGTATGGCATTTGGTTGTATGAATGTGAGAAGGTTGATTACTAAGGACCTATTTTTTTCATATCACGAAAAATAGGTGCGCATTACAATCGGTGTTTCACTTTTTTTTTTCAGCGCGGGAGACAGGTGCGCATTACAATTGAGGGCGCGGTAGAATCGAGCAAATACAGTAATAGTCAATGCAATTAAATGCCTTGTTTTATTTCTACAATGCCCAGCGCTAGTTATTCGTTTTCAATTTTTGTCTCGGTGACCCTCTTTTCTTGTAATAGAGCAAACTTTGTTGACAAAGCCTGAGAGAAACTGTACTGTAACTGTTTCAAGAGTGACCATTGAGTAAACAGGAAATTGAACTGTCTGAGCACTAGCTTTTTAGACAGAATGATTCCCAATCTGTCAGAATCCCAATCTTCCAAAGCCACAAAATGCACAGTACGAATTCAAACAGACTCCAGTGCACCTCAGAAGTGCATGCATTTCAATAAAAGGGGTCACACATCCGTGCAGTTGTAGCACACAGCCACAAAGAAATCTAGGCAGAATTCTCAGAAATTAAGGCCTCTTAGTTGACGATATGTTCGTCCTGGCCCAGGGGTCGAACCTGGGACCAATGCCTATCATAAGCATTGGTCGCAGGTTCAATCCCAAGTTCCCGGTTGCTCTGGCAATTGAGCCAACAAGGAGGCTTGCAATCGGTTGAACCAGGATGAACTTGTCAACTCAAAGCACACTAACACACAATTCAATGAAGTCCATTCATGATGACACCACATATAACGATAGGTTGGACATAAGTTGACCTGTGAGTGTTAACAAATGCATTGAGGCTACAAGAAAGTTGTGAGCACAAACTGGATACAACCACAATCTTTCTGAACAATGTGGAGTTTTAGCGTGTAGCAGATACCGGATAGTGTATAAAGTTTTTTACGGTCAAGTAGCGCCACCTATGGGTGATAAACACAACAAGCAAGACCGTGGATCTATGTTTTCTGAAATTCCGGCTCCCACTAGCTAAGCCTACAGCCTCGACAATTTGAGTGTCGTGCTCAGAAACGGTGCCGAATTTTCCCGGATGCTTTACATAACGTCGAAGCTTCATGACACAGAACTAAAGCAAATACAACCGTCAGTCAGTAACTCAAGGGCTACGGAGCGTACCACGACCACTCAAAACAGTTGAAGCAGAAGGCGTATGCTCCGGGTGGTCGGCCATGTTTGCGCATGCGCTGTTTACACCTGGTATACCGCTCTATGGAAAGTGCTTTGCATATTGCGTGTTACAGACAAACCAAAACTCCCTATTGTCTTAATGTTTTCCATGTTGAACTTAACATTCAAGGTGCTAAGTTTTCTTGAATGGTGCCACGACAGAGCAAAGACTGCATATGTGAGTTCGTGACTGCAGCCATTTTTCGCACACGTGCCAATTAGATAGAACATCACAAGATGGCACCAATGGCCTCACACCAGACTCTCCCATCTCCACCATCTCCTTCTTCCAGAAAAGATCAATAACGAAGCGGTGGAGGGTGGCGGTGCCACCGCAATGGCGCCTATCATGCACCTGTACCAGGGCAGGACAGAAGTACACTCAGAAACATACTCCAGAATATAGATATTGAAATACATGTACTTGACGCCTAAAATACAGATACTGGTACATACACGTGCCTTTGATATAACGAGACATCTTGGAGACACTTTAGCACAAAGGCAGAAAGAAAAAAAGTATCCCAAAATACAGATACACGAATACAGATATAGCAATGCATTTTTTTTTTATTTCAGGGTGCTGATACTCCACAGACATTAAGTGAAGTACATTATTGTGAATAATGCTGTAGGATATTGAACTTCACAAGCCAAGCATATTGCTCCAATCGCTAACGAACAACAGTGAACAAGGGAAAAGCATAGATTTATTTTGTACACAAGATCTGTTTTGGTGGGAATGCTGCATTAACTGCACTTAAGCAAGAGAAACAGCTATTTTTTATTTCAGTGCGAGTCCTGGCTCAGGCAAAAAGCCCATATGGCACACTCGCAAGTGCTTTTGGCGCAGTGCTTGCACACACATGTGCTTACCATATATCGTGAACACTTTAAGTGGCACAGTCAACAAGTTGTAGAGGTGGTTTTCCATAAGGCTTACCCTACGGGTGCAGTCAAGAAAGTATGCAGCATTCCTCTGTACCGCAACGCACAAAGGGTGCTAGACATGGGTTCATTATCTCTGCGAGACGGTGCAGAGAATGCACGATCATGAACTTTGTTGTGCACTGGCTGCTATGTTGCAAATGCCAAATGGCATTGTGAAAATCATGGAGAATAAGTTCGAAAACACATGTAAAGCGAAACTGTAGGATGCAGTGAAGCCAGTGAAGAGCACCCACAGTCCTATAACATTCTTTCCCAGCAAACCCCATAACACTGAACACTTTCCACCCATATCCGTGTAACCAGTAAAACTGGTGGTGCTATTGTTCGTCGTAACCTATACACCAATTCAGATACCATATTTACTCGATTCTAATGTGCCCTCGATTCTAATGCACACCCAGTTCCCGTGACTAAAAAAAGAAAAAGTGAAACATCGATTGCAACGCGCTCCAATTTTTCATGACACGGAAAAAAAGGTCCTTAGTAATCAACCTTCTCACATTCAGTAAACGCACCGCCAACTTTGATCCCGCACAGTACCTCAAACAGCCGCGCTATGGCTTTCCTGCTTCACTCGGTCCACCGTGTCTCGAACATGTTCGGCGCCGATTCATAACTCCTGCATCCCGATAAAACTACCACATGTTGCCGGGCGTAGCCGCATGCAAGTGACAATCACATCATTTACTCGCAGTGCTGCATTCCTCCGTGCTATCGCAGTTCCTTCACGCCTACTGCCGCATACTGCCATGCCTAAGCATGGTCGGGGCACTATCCCCGAAATTGCTGCGATGCAATCTCGGACGTCATGCAGCGTGCATGACTCAGAGGCTCAGGTGGCTCAGGCTCAGCACAGATATGAGGGGAAAATGCGATGGTGAGCCGTTTTGTGTGCGGTGATGGGAAACATCTCCCATTACGGCTACCTACAAACGCTACTGAAAACTGGTGCCGCTGGGCGTCTCAGTGATTGCACCGGTGACGTAGCAACTTTGTTTGGCCACAAGACAGCCAAGCCGGCGCGGCGAGTATCATCAGCTAACGCATCATGTGCATCGTGGCGTCGTTCAGCATGGGACCGGCAGCGACACAGAAACTACAGAAACTATGCACGCCAAATACCGCCGTGCCGCTAGTTCCTTTTTTCGCCGGTGACCGTTCGGCAGCGCCCGAACTTCGTAGGAGGCGGCCATTCTGGTGCCGACGGCGATATGGTAATGGTGCTGTTTGTTTGCACTCGATCCAACTGCACATACAATTTTTGGACCCGTTTTATTGAAAAAAGGTGCACGTTAGATTTAAGTAAATACGGCATTCGGAAGCTGAAATGTGCTCGTTGCACTATTCGAAACTAAGCACCACGTGCGATTCTGATGGCACTAGCTCTTTCACAAAGACCTGCTATCCTTCATGGACATCGGAAAAGCATCACTTTAATTCTGGTACGTTACATAAACCTCCATTGGTAAGCTCCGCAGTACCTGTGTATACTTGATTGAAACCCAATTAAAACACAAGCAAGACAGTTCAGAGGCACTGCATCATATGTCTGTCTGATAGACATGCACGAATGATGAGCTGGGTGACTCCGACAGATGGCAGGCCTCTGTGACCTCCTACTACTAAAGATTTTTTTTCTATGATGACGAGGATGATGATGATGCCATGCTGTTAGTTTTGATTTCAGTTCTGCCAGCCAAGAACAATCAACAGCAGGAGTGTTTGGCGCCAACGCATGCTTTGGCTCAGGCTTGGTGCCATTTTCTGCCAAAATAATATTTCGGTGCAGCATAGTACAAACATCCGCCCTCGGCGCAATTTGGCGCAATTCACTCAACCATGCAAAAGCAGCTTCTAAAATAGATTGAGTGCTAGACATTGTTGACTCCGCCTTAACACAAAACTCGAAGACAAAAAAACTCTACCACTGAGGGCAAGCACAAGTTGACGTTACAGTCATCGAAGCATTTTCTGGACCCTCCTGGGAACACAAAAGAAAGTCTGGAAAATCGGGCAGTTCGGAAAAATTAATGCATGCAAAAATGCACTAACTTACCGATATTTTTCTTATCGAGGGGGTCAAGGATGAAATACCAGGCTTCAGAAGCACCAACTCAATGCGGCTGGCGGGTACGACCCGCCTGCGGGCCGCAACAGAATTGCTACTAAGAGCTCCCACCATCTGTATGACATCGTGCGCATTACACAGAGACAAAACGAAATTAGTGCTTGTTGTCACTCTTCCTGCTGTCAAGGATTACTGATGCGCCGTTTTGATGGCGTGGGCGCAACCAACGCACGAAAATACGCACGCCCAAGCAAAACTGAATTCTGCCGAAAATTGAGGTCGTGTTGACGAGCTCACAGATGGCGGCCACTGTTGTGTCGTGCGACCCCTGGTGACATGCTAAGACACCAGTGCTGTTGTGCTCTCTATTCATGCTACTGGGGGGAGCTGGGTCTCTGCCATGCCTCTTTGCTACCACCAATCCGGCGTGGTCATGCCGGTCATGTGACCCGTGCCTCGCTGACCAATAGCCTTTCTTCTCCCTCCTTAAAACCACCTGCAATAAACGCGGGAGAGCAGTCTCCCGTCAGTCTCGCCGAAGCTTGGTCTACGCGTCGTCACTACACGCGCCCTCCCGTCGTTCGGCCTCTCCGTCGGCCCGCCGCGGGTTACGCCGCGCTCCTGCCCTACACAACACATGGCGACGAGGTACTGAACCCGGTTCAACAGGCGACGCCAGGAAGAGCACGACGTAAGTGATACTTACCTTGAGTCACATTTCCCCTGCACGTCGGTGCTTTGTCCTTCCTGCTGCTACATTGGCGTCGACCTGACTTTTCTTTGTTCCCGCTCCGGCTTCCTCTACGACGCCAATTCCTGCTTGAGCCTACTGCCTACCTCCTGCACACATGGCGGCCCTTTTTGCCAACCTTCCTCCATTCCTCGACGTGCCCGGCACGCCTCCGATTCTGTGGCATAAATGGAAAAAAATTTTCCAGGTACACCTGAAGGCGGCCGGCGGAAGCAGCTGGGAGGACGAAAGACGCGCGTCAGCACTTCTCAGCGCGCTCGGTGTCGAGGGCCAGCGGAAATACTTCGCCGCGCAGGAGCAGCTCGAAACACAAGGCGTCCAAAATGCTCCACACACAACCAGCACGCCGGCGGCGTTGGGCACGGGTGCGGTGTCGACGACGGAAGCGGCGGCGGCGACGGAGTACGACACGTTGCTACAATTCCTGGACGGGCTCTTTGCCGAGACGACAAACGTGCTAGCCGAGCGGCACCTGTTCACGAGCCGCGAACAACTGCCTGGCGAAACCTTCCTCGAATTTGTCGCAGCTCTCAAGGAGAAAGCACTCTCGTGCAAGTTTGGCGCCACTTACGACGACAGAGTGCGGGACCAAGTAATTCACGGGGTCGGCAACGCACATGTACGGGCCAAACTACTGTCGTACGGGGAAGCCCTTACGCTGCAGAAAGCCGAAGAAGTTGGACGCGACTTGGAGGCGCTCAACAAAGCCAACGCGGCATTCGGAGAGAATGAACGGCTACTCGGCTCGCTCGCCGGGGACGGCGGTAGCGTCCAGCGCGTCGCACGTGGCTACGCAGCAGCATCACAAAATGGCGGGTCGGCTTCCTCGGCGGCCCCGCATGTGACTCAACATGGCGGCGGCTTCCCCCCAACTCGGGTGGCCGCGTCCAAGATGGCTACGCGGGCTCGTCAGCGCGCCTCCAGGACGGCGTTCGCGGCCAAGAGGGTCAGCCTGCTTCCAAGCCTCAAGTTGGCCCTTGTTTTCGCTGCGGCAAGTTAGGGCATTTGGCGAATTCCAGAAATTGTCCGGCCAAAAACAAAACTTGCCAATTTTGCCGCATCAAGGGGCATTTCGCGGCAGTCTGCTGTAAACGGCAAGCGTCGGTGCAGGAAGTTGCCCCCGTCCAAGACGCTGACTCCGGCACTGCCACAGTCCTGTCCGTGCAAGCTTCGCCGACTAGCCCAAGGGACTTGCGCATCCCTGTTAGCGTCGGAGGACATAGCCACATGTCATTGCTGGTGGACACCGGAGCCACTGCATCGTTAATGACCAAGAAGGACTTCGACATGCTTTTCGCTTCGAAGCACCGACTGCTCCAAACGTCCATCCAACTGCAGAATTTTTCGAAGCACCGCATACCGGTCCTAGGGTATTTCCGCACAGACTTGCAGCACCATGGCAAGCGGGCCTTTGTCACCTTCTACGTGACAGCACACGGCACTTCACTGCTGGGGCTCGACGCCATCCAGCAGTTGGGACTCCTGATCGACGGCGCCACGCTAACGTGTCGTCTGGCTTCACCCGTTTCCTCGCAGCTTCCTGCAGGTGTGCCTCCGGGGTTCGAGCACCTGTTCGACGGGGAGCTGGGACTTGTCAGGGACTACGTCCACCGGGTCAAGAGGCGGCCGGACATCGTACCAGTGTCCGCCAAGCTGCGTCGCCTGCCTCTGGCGCTCCGGCAACAAGTCGCCAGCGAGCTGCGTCGACTCGAAGACAACGACGTCATCGAGCGGGTGTCGGCATCCGAATGGGTGTCGCCACTCGTGGTCGTCCGTAAGAAAGAAGGGGACATCTGCCTCTGCGTCGATCTGAGAGAACCGAACAAGGCCATCGTCATCGACGGGTTCCCACTGCCCCATGTGGATGAACTGCTTCAAATGTTGAATGGTGCGTCATACTTTTCTAAATTGGACTTAGCATCAGCATACCACCAACTGCTCCTAGAGGAATCTAGTAGAGACTTAACTACGTTCATTACGCATGAAGGATTGTTTCGTTTTAAAAGAGTCTGTTTTGGTCTAGCCTCCGCACCTGCGGTATTTCAAAGAATGATGTCTAGTATTTTGCAAGGCTGTAACAATGTTGCGTGTTACTTGGACGACATACTAGTATGGGGAAGCTCAAAGTCTGAGCATGATGCGAATTTGAAGAAAGTGTTAACCTGCATTGCGCAGAGTGGCATGAAACTGAACCAGAAATGTATTTTTGCGGTGAAGGAGTTAACGTTCCTGGGGCATAAAATTTCTGCAGAGGGTATATTGCCCATGGAAAGCAAAGTTCGGGCAATCCTTAATGCTCCTCCTCCTACGTGCCTGAAAACCCTTCAGTCCTTCCTTGGCCTTACAGGGTATTACGCAAAATTCCTTCACCACTATGCAGATCTCGTTGAGCCACTCCGCAACATGCTCAGACAGGGCCAACAATTCTCTTGGACAGAAGATGCGCAACGCAGCTTTGAACAAGTGAAAGCTCGCCTTGCATGTGCTCCTGTCGTAAAAATGTTTGATCCTTCATTGCCAGTGGTTGTTACGACAGATGCTTCTGATGTTGGTCTGGGTGCAGTGTTACAGCAACTTGTCGGTTCCCAGTTACACACCATCGCCTTTGCATCTAGGACCTTAACTCCTGCAGAACGAAAGTACTCTGTGGGCGAGAGAGAAGCATTAGCATGTCTATTTGCATGTGAGAGGTGGCACATCTATCTATGGGGAAGGCATTTCACGCTCAGGACGGATCACCAGGCAGTAGTTGCCCTGCTAGCAGCAGGTAACTCAGGCAGACGTCCTCTCCGCATCTCCAGATGGTCGGCCAGGCTAATGTATTACAACTTCCACATCGAGTACTGCAAAGGGTCTGAGAACCGTGTAACTGATGCACTGTCGAGGCTTCCATTACAAAATGATAGTTCCATTGTTCAAGAAGAGGAGATTGTCTCCCTTGTAACCACTGTAGTCGACAAGCAGACTGTTCAGGCAGCTACTGCGTCTGATGAAGCATTGCAGCGGATCATTCACTACGTAACTTGGGGATGGCCCCAGAAAAAAACTCTAGACACGGCACTGATGTCCTACTTCCACGTACAGGAAGAGCTTTCTTTCGTTGACGGACTCCTGATACGGGGCGAACGTGTAGTTATTCCAAATGTCCTAATACAGACTTTCTTGCAGTTAGCCCATGAGTCGCATCAGGGTATTGTTCGCACTAAGCAGCTGCTACGTGAGCGCTATTGGTGGCCTCACATGGATAAGTGTGTGGAAGAGTTTGTAAGGCAATGTCACATCTGTCAGCTCGCTGATAAGTCAGCTAAAACTACAGTACCTCCATTTCAGCCAGTACAGTGGCCTGAGCAGCCATGGCAGCAGTTAGGTATGGACATCATAGGTCCTCTGCGTACAGCTCCTAACCATACATATGCTATCACTTTAATGGACTATTATTCTAAATGGCCTGAAGTCCTTTTTACTAATTCAATCACGACGCAAGACGTCATTAAGCTGCTCAATGCTGCTTTCAGCCGTGAAGGTCTCCCTGAAACCTTAGTTACAGATAATGGACCTCAGTTTACGTCCAGAGAATTTCAGGATTTCTTAAAGGAAAGAGGCATTGTCCATCACTTCTCATCCAACTATTACCCGCAGGCAAACGGGCTAATAGAGAGATTTAACCGTGTTCTCAAGGAACACATTCAAGTAGCTAAACTGCAACAGAAAGATGTCATTCAGAGCACTACAGAGTTCTTAGGATCTTACAGGATCACTCCTCATTCTACTACTGGTTGTTCACCAGCTGTTCTGCTTCACGGTCGCCAACCGCGATCAACCTTAGACATCAGTAAACATAAGCTTCCGGGTTTGCCACAACCATCTCCTTCAACACTTCGTGAAAAGGTTCAGCAAAAGCAGCAGAATACTAAGTCCTATGTAGATGTGCGCAAGGGCGCCAAACAAACTCTGATTAAAGTAGGCGATAAGGTAAAGGTTAAACTACATACGAAAGGTCCATTCAGGTTCAGTAAACCCCTTACAGTCCTACAACAGGTCAATCCGTCCACATTCCTCCTCAGCGACGGCAGGAAGTGGAATGCTTCAAAGTTAACGCTCGTTCCACATGTAGCTGCAGCATCCCTTCCGTTAATGCCTCATTCTGAGCCCATCACTGATGCAGATCTCCTCTCTTGTTACGATGACTTGGGTAATCTTCCCTCTACTTCCAATACAGAGCTGTTGCCTTGGCAATCCATTCCTAGTGCCCCGGCTGTCCAGTGCGACGGCGCACCAGCTGAAGTGCACACTCCGATGCCTGCGACCCAGGATCAACCATCGGGACTTCAGGAGGAAAGTCCTGAGTGTTCCTCCTTACCTACAGTAAATGCACCAAATTCCAACACGGGGGAGGGAAGAGATGGGAATGGGTCTTCACAGTCAGCTCAAGACAGCTGCAGCCCACAAAGTTTTTTGCCTGGGAGTGAGGGGAATGGGTCTTCAGAGTCTGCTCATGGCAGCCGCAATCCGGCAAGCTCTTCTGGGAGACATGGGGACGGGTCTTCAAAGTCGGCTCCCGACAGCCGCAACACTCAAAGTCTTCCTGCAGGGCCTGGATCACGTCGCCCACAGCGGACGCGTAAGCCCCCAGCCCACTTGAAGGACTACATCACAGACTAAAGTCCGCGTCTTCTGGGGCTATACTGCCTTAGAGGCCTGATGTATAGCCGCAGAGGTCTAGTGCACGTGTGTGAATTTTCTGTGAATAGTGCAAGCTGGCACTTGGTGTTGGTGAAGTGACCTCGTTTTGTAACATAGGTTGTGATGTGTGCTCCTAGGACTGAACTTCTGCGTTATTGCAGGTGCCAATTCGATCGGAACTCGAATGTGAATTTTTTTTAGTATTGCTGATGTACCACAGTTATACTTCAAGGATTGTATAAGGATGCAATTCTTCCCAGGGCGGGACGATGTTGTGTCGTGCGACCCCTGGTGACATGCTAAGACACCAGTGCTGTTGTGCTCTCTATTCATGCTACTGGGGGGAGCTGGGTCTCTGCCATGCCTCTTTGCTACCACCAATCCGGCGTGGTCATGCCGGTCATGTGACCCGTGCCTCGCTGACCAATAGCCTTTCTCTCTCTCCCTTAAAACCACCTGCAATAAACGCGGGAGAGCAGTCTCCCGTCAGTCTCGCCGAAGCTTGGTCTACGCGTCGTCACTACACGCGCCCTCCCGTCGTTCGGCCTCTCCGTCGGCCCGCCGCGGGTTACGCCGCGCTCCTGCCCTACACAACAGCCACCACACACGAAGTACATGCGCAGTGAAAGTGCTGCAGACAAAATCGCAGTCACTGTGACCACGAACACCAGCGACGCAGCTCTGAAAGTAGGTGCATGGCCAATGCAAGTATGCGTGTGGCCAATGCCCCTACGGAGGTTTTGCTGTTTGTGCGTTTGAAAAAACCACGGTCTCTACTAACGTGGTCTTGTATAGCCACCACCAATACTAACGCGGTCTTGTATGGCCACCACCAATCTTAAAGTATGTGCGCGCCCAACATGTAACGAATCGAAGCAAAGCTGCTTTCCACAAACGCTGCAAAAGAAACCGTGCTAGATGCTATCACGGACAGCGGTAACTCAGTTTATGAAGGCACATGCGTCGACAGTGCACACGGAGTGAAAACGGAACTACGGGTTGCTGTCCGCTGCAGATGAGAACGCTGTCGCTATCATCGTGATCATCGACAGTGCCTATGCACCTCCCAAACTACATTGGTAGGCCAACACAAAGGTAGTTCAAAGGCAACAGACATAGAGAGGCACGAAGCGTTATAGCTTTCCTGTCGATCACTATCACTATGGAGGGGTGGACTTTGGCGCTTCCTTTTAGGCTGGCCTCTGGCATACGCAATGCTACCCGCAGCCACAGTACTCTGCACTTGGGAGGCTCCGAGGGTCATGCGGGCGAACAGCTCAATGTGCGTCTGAGTAGGTCCAAATTAGTGAGAGTTTGATGTCAATAAACAAAGCGTGTGGTTGGGGGGGACAAGAAGACAAGTCATAATACAGTCAACTCTCGTTACAATGGACCCTCATAATCCAGGAAAAAATGTCTGTTTTATCCTAAGTCAGTAATATCCAGACACCAAACGGAAGAGGGGGGGGGGGTGGTTGTAAGGCCCGTGTGTTTACCATCGAGGACATCGCTCAGCTGCGTGATTTAGGCATTTATAAATACATGCCACTGAATATAGACTCCATGGCACGGCTGCCACCGACAGTGGTAATTTATAACTGTAGCACTTTGATCAGCAAGTGCGACTGTACTAAGTGCAGGAAGGCCTGGCGGGTAGCTACCGAACCCATGTAAACATTAGCGAGGCTCAGTCCAGCTAATCTAACAGCTTGCCGTCACAAAGCCGGTCATGTTACAAAAAGAACTGGTTCCAGCTGGCGCTCATTACTGTCGATCGGCATCACAAATTCATTTCTTGCACGGACAAATTTCTGCCTCAGCTAATCACAGGCCGTTGCTAAGCTGAATTAGCACGCGCATTCATACCAACGCACCTCATGCGTAATAACTTACTCATTACAACTTCTCGGTGGAACTCACCGGTATTTGGGCTGAGAGCTCTGGAACGCCTCACTTCCATAACATTGGTCGCGATGCCTAACACGATTGCAGAAAGAACGACGAACATCCAAGGAAGAAAAAAATGAACAAAATCTTTTTATTCACACCTAACTCGAAAAGAACTTCGTTATCAGTGTCTGGCGGCCCCCTTAGGCTGCTTCACGGAGCCTGAAAAACACTTAGGGTAAGGTTCCCCCCGACGCTCTTTTGCCAGCGATACCTTTGTTGCGCACGATGGAACTCACGGTCTGCTTCGATAGTCCCATTGCTTTGGCAACATCCGCCTGCTTTTCGCCGAGTGCAACTGCATTCACAATTTTCATTTTATCATTTAGCGAAATTTGCTTCCGTCTTCTGGAGGCCATTATCTCACCACTTGCTCATGGTGTGGCACAACAAGTCTCTATGGAACACAACGACAAAATGCCGTTTGTTATGCTCTCAGGCTGGCTTGGCTAGAGGCTCGGCTTGGCCAGATGGGCACCAATGTTGCCAGCCGCAGTTAAAAATTTTTGCCTAACACGCCGGCGTGGTAAAGTATGTTGTCAGAACGACTTCCTGGTTGTGAGTCCGCGTTGACACGGCAAAAAGTCTGTTGTATGCGCCACTTGGCAAAAAATTGCCGTTAATTTTGTCCACTGTAGCCGATAGTCCATTGTAGCGGGGTCTGTTCAAAGCGAAGTTGGCTGCATTGATAAAATACATGGACCAAACCTGGGTCAAAATATGGTCCATTATATCCGAAAGTCTATTGTACGCAGGTCTGCTATAACGAGCATAGACTGTAATGATATTTTCCAAACTTGTCTGGTATTCTAGATAAAATTTCACTGCGACAAAGTTCCGTGACTGAATTTTTCGCACATCCTATCCCATCAGTTTCTTTCAAGCGAGATTTGAGTGTACACAATTTTGACGACTTTAGACCTTTCACTGCGTCAAAATGTCTGGAAAATCGGATGGCGGAGGGTTCGAGCATCCGAAATTTCGGACTTCCTTATACATTGGTTCTATAGCGCTTGTGGCGGTGCCACGAAGATGTCCAAAATATGGGGCATGTCCAAAAAATCCGGCTGTCGAGAAAATCAGTCGTTGAATGTATAATGAATACTCGCTTGAAAGTCCTGCAGCATATCCCTCTCGAAGGGTATTCGAGGTACCCAAATACTTTCGGGCTGATGTGGGCCTGCTATTACTGTTCAGAAGCCGAAGTTGGTTGGTTTGTGGGGTTTAACGTCCCAAAACCAGCTGTGATTATGAGAGACGCCGTAGTGGAGGTCTCCGGAAATTTCGACCACCTGGGGTTCTTTAACGTGCACTGACATCGCACAGCACACGGGCCTCACCATTTCGCCTCCATCGAAATGCAGCCGCCGCTGCCGGGATTCGATCCCGCGACCCTCGGATCTGCAGCCGAGTACCTTAGCCACTAGACCACTGTGGCGGGGCAGAAGCCGAAGTGTGTAGAAGAAGGCACAACTGTAGAAGAAGCCGAAGTGCCTTCATCTTCAAACTTTTAAAGACTGATGGCAGATCTATGCTTGGTTTACCAGAAAAGGGTCTCCATTTAGCCCTTGAAACACCTAAGCTCATTTACCACAAAAAAAGGTAACGAGATACCAGTGTCCAGCACAGTATCGCAACACAATCAACACATTGTAAAAGTAGTTCACTCCTGAGACACATAAACACTTTACAAATGTATGTCAGCACAGAAATATAGATACCACTCGAAAGTGTCGAGCACGCAGGATAAAATGGTTATCGCGGAAACGGGCACTGCGGTGAATAGAAGAGAAGAACGACATTCGTCAGGCTGCCTAGGGACGGCTCTCACACCATGCCAGCATAGAGACTTATCTGGTCACTATCACTACTCGAGCGTAACATTTGGTGGAGGAGTGCTGGGTACCTCCCACACGGTGCCACGGCCTACAACAGAGCCCTCAGCACCAGAACTTCGCAGAAGCCGTCACCTTGCCGGGCTTTCATCATCGCGTCCCATCATGGCTTCAGAGCAAGACACCCCATCCAACAGTGCCCGTTTCCACGATAACCATTTTCTCCTGCACGGCTCTCACAACATTATCGTGACACAAGAGTATCGTGACACTGCACAGCCCTGACCTGTAATAAACTTTCCCTGTACGAAGACAAAACATTTTTTTGGGACGAGCGCACAAATGAAAAACGGGAAAGATCGAAAGTGGTTGTACTACTCGACAACTGTAGCGCACATAGTGTTGCACAAAGCTAACATCAAATGGTTCCTGACAGCAGACCTCCAGCTGTTTGATGTTGGCATGATCACCTATTTCATAACTTTGTTTCAATGGTGCGTGTCCGAGCAACAAAATTTGCCAATCGATGCTGCTTTCCACGTGTCTCGATGCTGCCCTGTGAATTGAAGTCAACTTGTTGAAGGCCGTGTACTTCATTTATGCACATGATATTATAGTTAGGAGGAGGACTTTGCTCATTTGGATTAACCCATTCACTTCTACAGCTTCAGCGCCCATTCCCACGAGCTGTGCCGCGCCTTTTTTTGCCACCACGGACTGGCATGTACTGCGTCGTATAGAAACATGTATAACTCAGGTTATTGCGTTCCAATTTCAACAGTACTTGTTTTATATTGTTTGGGAATGTCTCCTGAAAGCACTGCACTCGATTGTCTTGCTAATGTTGAAGGTATTGAAGCAGACAGGCTTGGTATATAGACACTGCTTTCACAATCAGTGCTGCTCTCACCATCACTCTCCTCCCCGCTACTTCCTTGGTTTGAGAGATGTTCCGGATTTATCAGTATAGTGAACACTTTTAAAGACGAGTTCGAGAATTTCCTCAGACGTGAGACCGTCCTTCTTTAGCGAAGCCACGCTTCAGGCGCAGCGGACGGCTTCACAGTGGAAGCAGAGCCGGCAACTTTAATTTTTTTTTCAAACAACCTAGTTCAAAAACAGCGGACAACTATGTCCATCTGGTGTAAAAAAAGAGCCAGGCCTGCGCTGGAATCGCAGGACAGTGACACCGTAAGCTGAAGGAGCGACCTTCCTAGAGGCCATTGTAAACACTTGGGGAAACTAGTGCAAGTACAGGCGGTGGGTATCCCCTGCGCCATAACTCTGCGGTTTGGGCTCCTCTCTGCACAGCGGTCTGCTGTGCCCGACGTCGCCCTACTGCAGCCGCACGCGTAACTCTGCGATTCACTTCTTCAGCAGCGGTCCGCATCTTGCAAGGAGGCGCCATCAGGTATATCGAAGAGCCATGTCAGGTTGCTGTCGGGGCTGCGCACGTCGCCTGTCGCGTGATGCATGGAGCGATACGGCAAAACTGCTTCACGAGGCAGCACTTCGTAAAAACACATTGCGAAGGTTATGCGGAGGAAACCAGCGCCAATAGATGGCAGCAGTTGTCCTGTTCTTCACGAGGAGCGATATTGGTTACGGACACGGGCGGACACCGGCGGCGGCGGCGGTGGCGGACAACTACGGCGCCATTGTTGTGATCTCATAACAGCTTACGCTGTAAAAGAAGAAACCGTCGGAGAAGAGTGTTCAGAAACGCGCCTTCTACTGGGATCTTCTACAAACAATGCTGTACTCGGAGGCCGGCAAATCACCGGGTTATCGTACTTTGGCCTTGGCAGAGGTGACTTTGGAAGCGAATGGGTTAAACACCCCATGATGTGGAAACCAATGTGGCAGAAGGTGGAGGAGCATGCTGAACAGGTGGAGGACGGCAGCAGCGACAGTGAAAAAGAATTATAAACTGGCCCACCTTCTAAACTGACGACAACTCAAAGTGCGCTGTCTGAGAACAAGTGTCTCATCTATTTTATGCACGTTAGAGGTTCGCCACCAGTACGGTCAGCAAAAGGTTGTGATGCGCATTACAGTTGTAAAGCTACAACTGCTGCATGGGGAATTGAACAAGTCTCTATTTCAAACTACTTTAGTGCACCTAAAGCTTCAGCCACTTGTTAAACGTGATAAACATGTTCTTTCTTGAAGCACACCGTCCCGCACCTTCCTCACTTTCAGCACAAGTGAAAACCCTCAGTCGGGGGTCAAGAGAAAGCCCCTTTCCATGGCAGTCCAGTACAGCGATGACTGGTTGTAACAATCATATTTTTCAGATTTCTCGACATCATTTTAAGTGCACTGTGCTGTATAGCAAATCTGTACTGAGCAATCACAGAAGGTACAAGGAAAAGTGGCATCCACATGTCTATGGCACAAAACTAAAAAGAAATCTATACAAATTTTTTAGAGAGAAAAGCTTCTTTGACTCAACTTTATATTGAGAAAAATCTGTATGAACTTCCTTGTAGTTTGTACTACACGCAAACAAATGCCAGTTTTACATTTCATCTGACCGTTCTTTCAGCTTGTGCGAATATGCCGAATTCATTTGCCATGCATTTCAGTGTTCCTAAGCTATAACAAGCAAGTAAAGATAATGAAAATAAACAGTTAAAAGCAACATATCAGAAACTCACATTTCATTGATTGATTGATTTATGGGGTTTAACGTCCCAAAACCAGCTCTGATTATGAGAGACGCCGTAGTGGAGGTCTCCGGAAATTTCGACCACCTGGGGTTCTTTAACGTGCACTGACATCGCACAGCACACGGGCCTCGACATTTCGCCTCCATCGAAATGCAGCCGCCGCGGCCGGGATTCGATCCCGCGACCTTCGGATCTGCAGCCGAGTGCCATAACCACTAGACCACCGTGGCGGGGCAACTCACATTTCATCTTTTCAAATGCAGCAACAATGCAGCACAAATTTGCTAACGTGTTCTGTATCTTGAGCACTCGCATAGTAAATGACCCACAATACCTCTTATAAAGGTGTGAAATATACACATGTCTCCTCACAAATTCATCCTAACAAAGTTCTTTTACTTTCAACAAAATTTTATCTAGCCAACAAGAACTGCTTGTATATTATCTTTTCTTCTTCTGTTTTTTAAATCATTCCTTCTCTCCTTCCAAGGTATTGCAATATTACAACATAAAGCTTCTGTAATAAAAATGAGAGTAATCCACCTTTTATCCCAATGGGTGATGTGAGAGTCACTCTGGAGAGCTAAAGAGCTCCTGGCAACCAAACGTGCTCAGAAAGTTACTGCACAGCACACAAATAGCTGTTAGTAGTAGGACTGCAGAATACAACACCACAATGAGTGACTGTCTTGAAAAGAGCTTATTAGTAGTTCACTCTGCATAGCTGTGTCACAGAGGAAATCACCCAAACAAAAATACTTCACAATTCCTTTTACCCTACCCAGCATCTCTCCCACCTTTTCTCTTTGCCTACACAACTTCAATCAAGGGGAAATCATATCCAGAGACAAAAGAACACATATTATCATCATACCGCACAAAATGAGGACTTACCAGGCAAACTCTGGCATCCCATCTGGATGTTAGCCAGCAAAGCAGCATCTCGATAGTGACCAGCAGCAAACCACAGAAGCCAGGAAAGTGCTACCCCGTTGAGAGGAGCCCTGCATCATAAACATTGCAAAATATAGTTTTCTATATATTTCATCTATATAGTTTTTATATATCTATATAGTTTTCATTCTTGTCACAAATAACCAAGAGCAACTTTAAGTGGTCTTGATGGTGCCCACTGGCTTGTGCTTAGAGTGTCAATCTGTCCATTTAATCTTGAGAGAATAACAGATCTGTGAAAATTCTTATGCCTGCGTAGAGAAAAGCTCAAGCAGCAGCCTGTTTTTAGAGGCTGAAGTAGAAAGGAAAGGCTTATACCATTTCAACAAACATCATGGCAATGGCTGTTAGTGACCAAGGGTCACTGGCACGTTTTCTTGCCCCCAGCATTGGTAAACTGCGCGCATTCTAAGATGACAGCCGAAGTTATGTGGACTTGCTTGTTTGTGCCTTGTGCGATGGCACTAGAAAGCAGACTTTAAAGGTGACATAAGGCCACCTCTCACAACAACTGAATACACAAAATTGCTTTACTAAACATTTCCTATAGCTGGTGAGCAATTATCAAAGCTTAGCATATAAATAGCATCAAAAGGTTCAAATAAACCTACAGCATTATTTTAGGGCAACTAATTGCAATATCACACAAGAGGAAAGTTAACATTTGTGAGTATGGTGGAAGATAAATCTTTCCATGTGCTAGCCTTGTTTATAGGGGCCTTGAAACAGTTTTCACTATTTTGTACAAGCACAGTGAACCGGCCGCACGAGTCATTCATATCACTGCCTGACCGTTTTAAGCACTCTGCATAACAGCATGTAATTTATTATAAAGTTTTCAACATGCACAATTATACAGATCATAGCATGCCACCACACTGAGTCATCAGCCTCAATTTTGAGATGTAGCACTGTTTTGGGACATCACTCATGCAATCAATCCAACTTACCGAGCCTATCATGTTGGGGGTAATTTTTCCCAGTTAATTGTGAGCAACTGTTTTTGTAATAGCTTGAACACTTACCCCTTCTTATATTTAAAGGGACCCTGAAACGGTTTCGGTGATTTTGTACAAATGCGTTGGACCAATAGCCCGAGTCCTTACCATCATTAGCATAATAATATCAGCATTCTGCATTAAGCGTGTATTTACTACAAAGTTTTAAATGTGCACATCGTGAGAGATCGACGCGACTCGACTCGAAGCATTTTAAACCGCCCCTTCCCATGGGACATCCGATGGGTGCTATGAAGTGGAACCCACGTGACATCACGAGCACTGAAAGGCAGCCAATGGTATCATCACCACATCTGACGGCGCACACACAATTCGCTGGCGCACTATTACAGAGGCTAGCCCTGCCGAGGCCGGCGCCCTCAGTAAAGACATCACAGCGCTATGTCGCTACAGAAGGCTCTGCATAGCGGCTGACGTGGGAGGTGCAGTCATCGCTATGAGGAAGGTGACAGAAATAAGCCCCTAGCTATACTTAGCGCAGGGTGCTTCACTTTATTTATAGTGCGAATGATTTCACAATTGTGTTGCCTAATCAATGACACAATGTCAAAAAGACGTTTTGGGGACCCTTTAAGAGTTACAGAAAGACAATACAAAATAACACTTGGCCACCATATTTGGCAACTTCCAGCAGAGTGTAAGTGCCATCTGCAAGTGTTACAACATGCTCCAAACTGATGTAAGCTGCACGGCCAGTGTTGTTTTGTATGGATGAGACCTTATACTAGCTTCTGACATGCTCCTCCCAGCCGTTCTAGGAACAATGTCAGAATATGTCCGTGATGCTGTTTCTAGAGCTGCAGAGGCACATGCAATTGTATGCCTGCATCTTACCACTTCCTAGGATAAGCAACGATGCATCTATGACAAATTACCACTGCGATGCCAACTTCAAAGCCATTGACATTGTCCTCCTTTCAAAACCAGCACAGCAAGCTCATCTTTGTGAGCCGATTTCACTCTATTCAGGCCCTTACCATATCTTAAGCGAAGTGACCGACATGACTGTCACAGATCTCGGGAGCGTTTGCAGAGCATTGACTGAGAGAGATGCTTGAATGACGATGCTGTTAGGACAGAGCGTTATTTTATATCAAGGGAATATAAAGAACGCATAAAGAGAGAGAAAAACAAAATTTCACACACAAGAAAAAAAAACTAGTCAACAATAAAGAAGTGAACAACCTAATTTGTCCGTGGCACTCAATGTTTCTCTGCATTAGGCGTAGTCCTAACTGCAGTCCACTAACAATGTGGCTCGCTGCCACGCACATGGTGAATGCCCAAAGTTCCACAGCCTTACTTTGCCGTGCGGACTCGACAACTGAGTCCCCTCGGTGGTGTGTCCTCGTTGACAGTATCAACGAACTGGATGGGCAATAGTCGTCACTCAAGTAGAGCCCATCCGGCCCGCTAATCTCCGCCAGCTGTCCTCCCGGCTGACGTGGCAGTCACCGCTGCCAAGTTAGGCCTACTCACAGCCTCGGCCTCTACTCGAAGTGGTGACGTGTCGTACCGGAGAATTGCGGCTGGTCAACCTCCGAAGGGGGATTGCGGCTGGCGAGTCTGGAGCTGTTGGCTGCAGCACCTCCGAGGAGCCTCGCCAAAAAGTCTTCGAGGTCCACAGTGCCAGCATCACGGGCTCCCGAACTGAACACCCGCTGCTCCCGTCGACAGAGTGGAGCTGCTGATGCATAGTTCTTCGGCCGTAGCCATGCAGACAATTCCCAGCTCAGCAGTTGCCATTTCCAATCGCACCTCAGGTCGCGCACCATGAGCCAGTCATCCACGAACCACAAACATGAACGTGTCAACGGCACGTGCTTTCTGGCGCCTCTCCATTCTTTCACATGCCATCTATCATTTTCACCATGTCACATGTGCCTTGGACCCCTTTACTCATGACACTGACCCAAGAGATACCTCTTGATAGCCACACAGCACAATCCACCTCCGATATCATTCATGTAGCTTGCCTGAAGCGATACCACTTCCAACCTATGTAGCTTAGGGATAGTAGTCTTCACCACTAGGGTCATTCTACGAAGCGCAGTAGTAGAAGAGAACAACGCAAACACGGCTGACGATGATGACACTCGCTGATAGTCATGCAGAACCACAAGCCTGCATTCTTCCCATTATATATAGCCTGTAAATATATTATTAAGAGCTGAAAGGGAAAATTAGTATCCACCCGTTTTGTAGCACAAGGCTACAAGGAAACCCATACGGATTTATCATAAATGAACGCTTCTCAGCGGGTTTCCGCAGAACTCATTTGACATTATTAAGAGCTGTTTCTCCCTGTAGCAATAATGACATTTTCTTTACAACTATTAATTACCACTGCTCAGTTTGTGGGCTGAAAATTTTGAGATTAGTGGCATATCAAGCTGTGACACTGTGAGCGTCTGCCCGACAACCACAGCCGATGCAGTGCATCCGTACACTGAGCACCAAGTCCTCAGTAGTCGTTGACACCAGAATTTGCATGTCCGCAGCCGTCACTTTATGTTGGATTCACACGAGAAGATTATTACAGTGGACGACCGATGATCGTAATAGTCCGAGTTATCAAATGTCTAAAAAAAATTAATGCATCAAAAAAGACCATTTTATCTGCGTTTTAAGGGCCCTGTGCTAGGAAGAAGAGGTCGGTGTGTTGCTGCAACCATTTTTACTTACATGAGACCAAGTCCATGTGTTTTTATGCCAGTGCACGATGACAAAATGGCAGGTCCGTGGCAGCTTTGAAGCACATGGCACAGATTCCGAGTTGGAGTCACTCTGAGAATTGGAGAACTTGTGAAATTGTTTTAGTCATCCAGCTCGGCGACCGAAACCGAGCCACAATATTCACAATACGTTAAGATGTAATGGTGGCAGGAATCGCTACATCACAGCTCAAGTTCGTCAATGATGTCTTCACATCAGCTCCTGATCGGCAGCTGTTAAGGCTCTTTTGTAGAGAAGTAGGGCTCATTAGCACTTGCACAGAAGCAGTTGTTGATTACGTCTGCTCACAATGTCTTCAAGGCGTCACAGCTGTGCTACACTGTTAGCACCGTGTACCTGCCTTGTTTCGTCGTCGTTGGCATGCCCGTCGGCGCAGACTGCCAAGCCACCATTCATACCACCACATGTTGCCTGCCATTTATCGTCCCAAGAAAGACATCTTGGAAAGCAAAATAAGCAAGGCACTGAAGTGCTAGCAGTGATTGGGAGCACGACACAACCAACCTTAATCATAATCGTGAACTATGCACAGGGTGCCGGAACAAGATCCGATGAATGCGATGACAATGCGATTTTCATCTGAAACTGGTGCATTGCGAACGAAACCAAGCATCAGTGATTACAATTTTGTCTCCAGAGTCCGAAACCATACCTGATGTGGCACCCAGTCTTGGGCAGTAACTAGTTATAGTATTGCGCTACCAAGAACTGGTTACTATTTTAAGTAACTTATAACTGTAAATAGTTACTTTTAATTTAAGGGAACTTGTAACTGTAACACTGTTACATTTTACACAGTAACTGTAACTGGAAATACCGTTATAGTTACTTCCTTTTTAAAAAATATATCCAGCAGCAACACCTGTGGTATTGCCATACAAGAATATCGCGATGTTCCTCACAAATACTTTTGACTATCCGTCTCTCTATATCGAGGTATATTTGCAAAATGTATTCGTATCTCACTAGTGCAATATTTTTACGATCTATCGCTTGTATCGCTATGCTAAGCTGGACAAAAACGTCTCCTTGCCTTTTCTTTTTTCAGAAATGGGCTGATGTGTTTCCAGGGGGGAAATGAGTTTTTCTACGAAGCCAAGCAAAGCGCCACAGGTTGGTGACACAAAAGGGCAGCGATGGGTCCTGCCCGCGTCCATGCAGAGAGGTGCTCAACATGGCAGTATGGTCGGCCGGAGCAACAAAATACGCGCTTGTTCGAACGCAGGTGCAGCATCGTTAATTTTTTTTCGTGTGGCCAGCCATTCCTTCATGACAACCCGCACAGAAACCACCAAAAAAATTGGCCGCGTATCTCCGTGCTTCGCTGCAAATGTCGTCGAAAGACGATAGCCTTCTACCGGCCGTACTACATGAGTCCCGGTTCGCGTGTTTCTATTTCCCCGAGGAGTTGCGCAAGCGAGAGAGAAAACGAAGAGACGCAAGGAGAGAAAGGGACCGGCCGGAGTGGCGGGCGGCCGTTCCCCTGCCTTGCGCTAACCGCACGAGCGTGAGGTAAGGGCGCCATCTGGCCATGGTTTCGGGAAACGCAAGAAGCTTTCCTAGTACAGGAAACGTCCGCTTTTGCGAATCCTAACAAGCACTAGGGTCTTTAGAATTACGCATCTATGTACTTTCTACTAAAGGAACACATCGTCTAATACTTCCGTATTGATGTTGCGCCTCAGATATGCGTAACATTTGCTTTTTGGCCGACTCTGTTCTGAAGTATGAAGGTAGCCACCAGTTCAAGCCGCGTGGTCTTTGAGGAAGGGGTTCACCTTTCGCAGCAGGACAGACACACACACACACACACAGACAGACCAAAATTTCTGCGTCGAAGTACCCCAAGAAAGACTATCGTCTTTAAAACAGGCGCCTTGAAATACTTCACCCACGTTCAGTTCTCAAAGCGGCGGCACTTTCAACAGGCACTTCCCAAAATGGCGGCGAAAATGTGGCTTGAAGGGGCCTACCTGTGTTGAGTCTCAGGATGAGCTATTTCATTTACTAGCAAGTCTTTTGTGGCATGAAGCTGTTCCAATGGATTTTCTAAATGAATTCCCGACAATCAATAAGAAAGTTACAGCACTCAATAAATAGTTGTTGCAGCAAAATGGGTCATACCAGCAATTTCAGGTGTTGGGCTTTTGGGTGAGCACCTTTCCCATTCATTTTATCTGGCACTTCTTTCTTAACTCGCTTTTATCTGGATTCTAGTTCATTATCTGGCATTTTACCACGAGCAATTCTGACTGAACACATGCCGTCATACCTTTCTACTAGAAAACTGTATAATTTGGTTTGTGATGTATTTCTTGGTATTGTACAGTAATGGAAAAGTAATGACGTTACTTTTTAACAGTAACTGTAATAAGTTAATTTTGGAAACCCAGTAACTGCAACTGTAACATAGTTACTTTTCTGGCTTAGGTAGCTGTAACTGTAACACTGTTACTTTCTACTGGTAACGTGCCCATGACTGGTGGTATCCAGGTGCCAGAGGAGATCATGGTGGCCCATTCAGCATGCTCGACAGCCGCAAACGGAGTCTGAATTATCGAGCGTAGAGCTACAAAGATATGCAAGATATCGGTCATCTTTATACATCAAGTCTACGGAGACATTGGTGGTACCATGCAGCTGTCTGAATTACCCAGCCTGTCCGAATTATTGGTCAGCGACTGTACCACAGTTCCCACTTTTACACTTAATGAGATAGTCATCAAAAAGTAAAAGCATATCCACAAACTTCTTAGAATTAGCTGCTTATTAGTTAGCGGCACAAAAAAATGTGAGTGGACAGGATGCATGGATAAGGCTGACCCCTTTAGATCGGGCAGTGGATCATGCCACCTAACCATGACTCCTAATGTATACTGCACATAAGTATTCTTGGTTTGCCATACTGCTTACATGGATATGGGTGCAAACCTGTCAGCGTTATCTCATGGGGTCTGCTGGGAAAGAATATGATAGAGTAGTGTGGCTGTAGGTGGTTGTGCTGGTGGTGAGGCAGGAAGGACTCCACCAGACAAACCTGCCTCACCAGTGCCACACGGTGCCACAAAGCTTAATCACATTATGGAAAACAACTGCACAAGGCAGAGTTTAGCCCCAACTACTCAACTCCAGTAAACCCAACCAGCTGGCCATTGATGAAGTTGAGGAAAGCAGTGCTAATGAAAACGGTAACACTTACTTTCCAACAGTTCCCTCGATACAAAGTGACTCACATGAATTATTGTGCAAACTATTTGACAAAGTTGTAGACTAAGTGCTTCAAGAAATTGCAAAAAAATGATTTCAGTGTCCTTTTAATACTACAAGGCCTTGTGGTTTCTAGATCTTTAGCCAACCATTATTTTAGAGGTTGCCACAGGAACTGGAATCATGGTTCACACATGTTCCAAAGGCAAATATAAAAGACATTTAAAGGTGTTTAAGGCCCCAAAATTGTGTTTTCTACGGACGCATTACAATTTTCTAGCTGGTATTCTTTGATAATAAAACAGATTTTAATTGGAAACATAATGCAAAACCTTTCAAGGCTTAAAATGCTTTGGCTTTTGTAACTAAATCACGAGCGTTACACACACTATGCAAATCAGAAGTCTAAGCTGGGACAGCATGGATAGACTTACCACTTTCAAGCGGCATCACATTGTTCAGTACAGAGCTGCCTGATGCTGTCTTCATGCTCCCACTGTGCTTAATTAAAATAGCTCTTGTGAATTTTTGGCACAATCTCTCCTACTGAATAGAAGTGAGCACTTTCCTGCATTGTCAGGCGGTGCACCAGTCAACTACATCCACCATGTGTCACATAAACAGTGCTCAAATAAGCTTGCAATGCATGCTAACAGGTAGCATTATAATGCTTACCACAAATGAGAAAAACACGCTATCAAGAAAGAAAAAAGCAAAAATTGTGGATGCCCAAATATGGACAGGATTGGATAAAACCAGAAAACAGCATTTGCACCCCTGTGTGAACAGGTGTTTAACTGGTAACTGCCAAATAGGACCATTAAAGGGTCACTGAAACCAAAATTTCACTGCTGAGATAGCCAGCGTAATGAATTTTTGTGGATACGTCTATAAATAAATATAGCTTGGAAGGTAATATAATTAATATTGAAGTTCGCATCAACAATCCAGCACAATGCATTGCTCTACACACAATCGACAGTACCAATGCTGACCCAAGGGGACCCCAGCTTCCGCAATGTCCCCCACAGCAGCCGACCTCTGAGCAGTGCAGTCAGCAATGACGACGTCATGGCCACCATTGCCCTTTTGCTACGCTTGTGTTTAGTGATTCCCAGTGATACCAGGCCTCAAGAAAATCGTTTCAGCCCAACGGCGACAATAGCGACGACGACAACAATGCGCAGGACATGCCACAGAGCAGGGAATACGAGCACGCATTGCAGGCCCTGAAAAGTGCGTCACATTTCTGTGTGTTCACCTCTTTGAATTTGTTTACCCCATTTCAAACACAAGGTAGCACCCATTCCACCTGGTAGCCGGTCGTTTTCGGAGCTCTCCCAAGCCAAAACTGAAACTAGTTAGTAGTAAACAGGCTGTAGACAATTATGTGTTGCACATTGGAGCAATTGATGAGCCGTGTTATGACTTACAGGCCCCCAGCTACATACTGTAGCAAAAAACATCGGACAGAAATTTTTGTCAGTGCCCCTTTAATAGACCGATCTCTCCATACGATCTGCGCATGCGCGAGTTTCTGGGAGCGGCACCGCCGCCATCTTAGTTGTAGTCCTCAGAGCACAGTTGCTACGGCTGTGCTTGCTGCGTGCTACTGTAGAACCCCGCTGTTACGTTCCCGGCTGCTGCGTTTTCCTGGCTGTTACATCGTTTTGGGCCAGTCCCGGCATAGCTCCCATAGGATTCAATGCATTACGAACCCCGCTGTTGCGTCGCAGTTCGGGAACATTCCCGTATGTTGCGTTGCGAATCGACACTCCAAGCGGCGACTGCCGACGGCAATGTTGACTTTTCACGTAGCTTGACTGTATTAGCTGCACAATGGGCGGCGCCCAATACGTTTCTGGCTTCCGCCAGCAAAATTATGGCACAGCTGTGCAAACTGTTTGTGACGGAATCACGTACAGTGGTCACGTTTCCATCGATGATGCCGTCGTCACCTCCGATGTTTTCTCTGTCTACGAAATCGTACCCGAGTGTGCTGACGCGTGCACTGAAAGCGCTACCACTGAAATAAAATTGTGTGCCGATCACCACTTCTCTCATCTTTATATTTTTCCCGCTACTCGGCTCTTACCTTTCCCGGCTCTTACGTTTATTTTCTATGGTCCCGTGAAAAACATATCAGCGGGGTTCTACTGTATAAGTTTACTCGTGTTTTTCACGAATCCTTGGCGTGGCCAACGATTGAAAGCGTCGGAAAACGATGTTTGGACCTTATGTGGCCGTGTTTCACTTAAATTTACTTTGCAATGTAGCGCTGTTAATGAAATAAAAAAGGTTGAAAATGTGAACATGCGACCTGGTCATTATCTCGTCATTAATTCGTACGCCCTTGTCGCTTCAAATTGGTTACCATATTCGCTGAACTAATCACAATAAAAAGATAAGGAAGGACGTTTCAGAGCTCGTATCGTGCAGAGGTGGGACGCCAAGAGCACAGAATGGTGAAAACTGCAGACTTCATCGAAGGAACAATTTTACGTTTGTTTGTCAAAGCAAAAGTTCACATGCGCAGTGTGTTGTGAATATGCATGACTTCGATCATAGTGATGAGCCAGATGTCAATGGATAGAAAACGATCGCGATGAAGATGTTAAAAGCGTGTCCACCTTAGAGGAACGATGACTTCCCGCACACCGTTAGCGAAAACTTACGGGCCGCTGTTAATATCACGAACGACAAGCATCCTTCTGCATAAAGTAGGGATGAGTCGGTAACATTGGCCACAGATGCAAAACAATGAAAAAGCGGCAGCCCGCTCTGCCAGCTGCCCTCACGCCCGAAGGCTCGGGGCCTATGTCGTCACTAGGCCTTACCGCTTCAAAAGTGCATCAGACATTAACTCAGTAGGCGTATGATCCTATGCAAGCCGCTCGCGCCCATAAGATGACATCTTTTGTCCCTGGTACTTACGATTTAACTTGTGCTCGCAATAAAATCACACTGAAAACTGAAACACCAGCGGTACCGATTGGTTGCAATGCCAGCGTGGATGAGCAGTCGCCATGCACGTGAAGTATACGCTACAGTTAACCTGTGCTTCTATTGGATCTCTCGCTCACGTAAGATGCTTGACAAGCACATCGCTCATAAGAGGTCAATTTAATCAACTTCTAGTGAACACTATTTTGTCCAGAAGACAGGCTGTATCCACTCCGACGCCGCTAACGATGATCGCTCGGCAAAATAATCATGCACACGCTATGAATCGTTGCGGTCACTCATCGGCCCGTCCGTGATGTGCCTAACCTATTATGACGCTGCTGTACGGCACTCCAAAGTGTCATGCATAAAAAAACACAAAATTCACAAACACTGCTGAACAAGCCATGTGCCGTACGAGCCGGTCTGTCCGATGAACCAGTTCCTGCAGGAGCTTGACATCCTTCGTGAACGCACGAAAACCGAAGTGCATTTATTTCAGGCTGTTCTGGTAGCATCCCGGGACATAGCACGTAAACCCAACCATCAAAACTTTTCGAAATAAGGCCAATAAAGCTCGTTAACGCTGTTCTCCGATGGAGCGGCCACACAATTGAGCTTACCGTGACTGCCGCGAGTACTACAAGTTCCGGCATGCACTGCGGCAGCGGTGGCGCAGTAAAACAGCGCGGTGAGATCAGTCTATTGTGATAACATATTGGAAGGGTTTTCAAAGACAGATAAATATTCTATAATATTCAAGCCTCGAAAAGTTTGAAAACAACAAGTTCAAATGCAAGAATTTTCAAGAATTCAAAGCCCCATGTAAGCCCCATTGGATATTAAAAACATATAGCAATAACATAAAATATACTGCATAAGAAGATAAGGGGCAACACATCATTATTTTAACTGTACAGTTCTATATCATGGTGTGTTATTCGTGGTATGCCATAATTATTGCAAAACAAATTACAAAATTTGGAGTGGACAACAAAATAAAAGCAGGCAACAAAACGTAGCATACACTAAAACCTCGTCATAGCAAAGTTGAAGGGGGCAGTCCTAATTACTTCATTATAACCATTACTCGCTATAGCCAATATCCATGTTGTCTATGGAAATTTCAAGGGGAATTACAATTGCTTCATTACATTCATTAGTTTGTTATATCCCAGGTTCATTATAATGAAGTTCTACTGTATCCATTTGCATTTGAGTCACCTGGCAAAGAGTTATCTTGATTCCGATCAAACTACAGTTCTGATCAGGCATTTCCATGATAGCCCGCAGTTACTGTATAAACCGGACTATAGGTCGAGTGGGAATATAGGTCGACCCTCAAGTTTAGGTGACCAAAAAAAGAAAGAAAACAACCCAGAATTGCAATTGTCAAAACACATTTATTTGCGAATCAGCCGCACTGCCCAGTCATCATTGGAGCTGCTCCCCTCAACCACCATCGCAGCTGTTCCTATTGGTCAGACAAAGTATCACTGTCTACTGAAGACGAGACTTCGTCGCTAGCCACCCTCCCACAGTGCGTCGCCTTCCTTGCCTTCCAGCGAGTTGCTGATGCAGCATTACTTAAAGCATTTTCTACCATGGAATCTGGCAAGGAATGCCAGGCGAAAAGCAGCCAGCCACAGACAGTCACAAGCGAAGGCCTCTGTAGGCGGGCCGTCGGCGTCTTCGGGTTGTCGCCGGACATCCACTCCTGGTACTCGAACCACAGTCAGTCCTTGAAGGCCTGTTCAGCTCAATGTCGAGCGGCTGGAAGGTGGATGCCATACCACCTGGTATCACGATGAGGTCTGTTTTTCCATCGCTGAGTGCCCATTTCACAGCGTCAGTCAGGTGACCACGAAATGCATCAAATACAAGTACGCTGCGTGGACGCAGAAGTGCACATGGACGACGGTTCCACACTACTCGTATTCATTCGAGCATCATGGTCTCTTCCATGTAACCTTTTTGGTTTACACAAACGAAGGGCGGCAGCTTTCTACCGTCTGCCGTGCAAGCCAGCATGACGGTGCAGCGTGAGTGCTCGTTGCCAGTGGACAAGAGCTTCACATCCTTGGTGCCACGCTCTATGATCGTGGTTGATGAAGGGATGTCAAACCACACGGGGGTCTCATAAGCGTTGCCAATTTCATGTAGTTTTTCTGCTCCCGAAGCCGGTTCATGAAGCACTGGATGTTCACAAGCTTTTCCTCGAACTCCTCCGGCAACTTTTGACAGATGAATACGCGCTGGCAGAAAGAAAATCCTTTGTGTCTCATGGATCGATGCACCCCCGAGTTTGGTGCACAGAACTCTTCTCTTGTGAGCCCAGCTTCTTGAGCGAGCTCACCGGCTTTGTTGTGAATGGTATCCACGGTCATTGGTAGAAAACACACATGAACTTACCACACAAAGTTTGCGAGCGTATCCTCCAGCTGTGGATGAACTGCACGCATGAAACAATGTTTTCCGAAGGCTGCACTTCTGCAGCTTCCCTTTCTGTGCTCTGCAATAGCATACACTTTTTTCCTAAGCACCAAAGCGGTGCTGAGCGGCCATGTTGCCATTCACTTCGGCAAACTCAACAACATTTAGTTTAAATGCAGCTGACAACTGCTTCCTCATGCCACTACTCATATTCCACGACGGAAAAAAAGGAACACTATAAAAACCAAACGCGACGTCAATCGGAGCAGTAAACTCGGAACAAATTGGAAGCACAGGACGAACACAAAGAAAACAGGGAGACTAAAAAGAAAAAGATGCCCGCTATTGGATTTGGATACGGCCGTGTGTGGCTTTTGACACACATGCACGCCACGTTGCCAGACAGCGACGAGCTGTCGACTGAACACTGCTATATAAGACAAGCGGTGACTTTAGCTCATTGTTTTATAGAAAATATCGCAAACTTATATTCCGGTTTATATGGTATGCTTTTTAACAACCAATTTGTTTTAGCTGAGTGCCAGTAGCAACATCTTTGGAATGTCTCCTAAACTACAAAGCCTGATAAATTTCTGCTGCAACAATTTTTTGATAAAAGGGGGAAAAAAGAGGCTTATTACTGTTGTTGCCAATACCTTAGCCGGCGTTGCTAGGGTAGGGAGTTGTGAAAAGCAGTAGTCAGAGTATTGCCCCGAAACACACCTTTGTCTCATGGTGGTGTTGATGGCAAGGGCATTGTAGTCTCCCTGTATATGCTCCAGCAGGAAGCAGGGTTGCACAACATAGGCTTACCATTCTGTTCTAAAATATAACCCACTCCTCATGCACATGGAATCTGCACATGGAATCATGCACATGGATCTGCTGGTTGCACAGAGGCACAAACAAGTAAATCACAAATGCTGGCACACACTGTGCAAATAAGTTGGAGATGTAGTGCCTTTTCCCCCGCTCCATTCACACCACCTCAAACAGCTGAAAAGTTCACCTGTGCAAGGAATAATGGGGCTATTTTTTTCAGCGTGAATTTTTGCTGGTGGTGGTGGTGGCGTTGAATCAGGCAGCTTTAGCCTGGCATACAAAGCCGGCAATTGCCCTGCCTAAGCCTCCTAATTGTTGAGGCAGAAGCAAAACAATGTGTTTTAAAGGGTGTCTAAAGGAAATATATGCATACAAGATGGATGAATAAATGAGTGCATTTTGGCTACTAAGACCAGTATACCAATGATCAATGCGAGCCAGTGATCGTCGAGATTGTCGATTGTGCCTGTGGTTATGCCATGGAGAAGGAATACTTCTGGAAGGGTAACTCGGCTACTTCTCGCGTTGTAATAATGTCATGCGGGAGTGCGGCAACACGATGCTGTGACAGCACCACCTAGCTAACGAGAACCAAACTGTGATACTGAACACTCTCAGGGAAGCCACTGCGGGTGTACAGCTACATGGGTCTCGTCTCTGCAGTAAACCACGGGGAAAAACAATGGTTCCTTGAGTCGCTGCCAGTGGTGCCATGCCTTTAATCTTCAATCCACAACAGCTTCCATGGTGCTGCATGTCTCCTTCTCACACAGTGACACTACCATGACTTCCACTCACACAAGAAAAAAGCTTTGCCTTCTATATTTATTCCTACTCGATGGGTTATGCTAGTGACCATTTCATAATCACAGGAGCGGAAGAGAGTACAGTGAAACCTCAATATATCGAACACGGATATATTGAATTATTCCGTATATCGAACACTTTCCATATCACCAGGAAAATCGCATACATTTTTAATTTTTTATTTCGAATGTGGTCGGACGTAAAAGGGATATATCGAACCCCGCCACCCCAGACCATGTGCGCTTTGTTGACAGGCGGCGAGCTTTCCCTTAATGCTCTCAATGATAACGGTGGCGTGATGCACGTTCCCGACTGCTGTGCGCTAGAAGTGCCCACATCAATCGCGCCGAGGGCGCCATTTTAACGTAGCAGTGTACGCGTGCAGCGGCTTTCAACAACGTATTGCATTTGGCACACTGACTCATCAGTGCTGCTGCCAGTGCTGTCGTTATTGTGTGAGCAGTGGCGCGATGGGCGTTCCCGACTGCTGCACGCTAGAACTGCACACATCGATCGAGCTGAGGGCACCATTTGAACGTAGCAGCGTACGCACAGGGTGACTCAACGACGCATTGCATTTGGCGCACTGACTGCTTGGTGACGCTGCCAGTGCTGTCGTTATCGTGTGATCAAAGTTAGGCCTGATATGGTGTGGTTGGTGTCATAGTGGCTGCAAACACGAAAAAGCAGATGACCCTGATTTTGCCACAAAATTGGAAGTCATTCAGCCCATCGAGAATCGGGAAAAGAAGGCAAGCATCGCGGAAACTTTTGGCATACCAAGAAGCACTCCAAGTGCGCTACTGAAAAACAAAAGCGACATTCAGGCCAAGGCAGAACAGAACCAGCACTCAGATGCGCGGAGTGTTTGCAAGGCTGGCTTTGAAGATGTTGAGAAGTGGCTGCATAAGTGGTTCATCGATGCAAGGGTCCGGAATATTCCCTTATCGGGACTGATTCTACAGCAGAAGGCTAAGAACTTCATATTCATTCTCGGCACAGAGAACTTAAATGCATGTAGCGGTTGGCTGCAGCATTTTAAGCCCCGCTTCAACATTGTCGGGAAGACAGTCTCGGGGGGAAAGTGAGGATGCCAATGACGCAGAGATCAAGAAGTGGCTTGAACAAGCAGTGGCCCCAGGTTCTTGCCAAGCATGAGCCGAGCCAAATATTTAATGCAGACGAAACTGGCCTGTTCACCGGCGAAGACAAGTGCCACGGCAGCAAGCAAGGCAAGGCTTGCATAACAGCACTGTTGGCTGCCAGTATGAACGGAAGCACAAAGCTGCAGCCACTTGTCATAGGCAAGTTTCAAACTCCAAGGTGCATGCACAACTGCCCCAGTATTCCAGTGACATATGCCTGGAATAAGAGGTCATGGATGACTCAGGACATATTCCAAAAAATGGCTGAAGGCATGAGACTCGGAGTTTGCTTGTCAAGGCCGGAAGGTATGCTTTCTCGCTGATAATTTCACGGCACACCACAACGATCTTCAGTTGAACAACACTGAAATGAAGTTTTTGCCACCGCACACCATGTCAAAGCTGCAGCCATTGGACCAGGGCATGATTCGCATATTAAAGTCCATCTACAAGCGTCGGCTGATCAACATTTTGTTTTTGAAGCTCCAGATGGGCCAAGAGCTAAAGATTGACCTTTTGGGTGCCATCCATATGCTGAAAGCCTCTTGGGACCATGTCAAGCAGCCAACCATAGTTAACTGCTTTCGGCATGCAGGTTTTGTTGGCCATTGACCGCACTGAAGAAGCTTCCAAGGGAGCAACCGAAGGGGTAGGATTGGACGAAGAATGCCAGCTTGAAGAAACCTGGAGCACGTTGAAGTGCTTTGTCAATGCTAAGCCACAAAGCATGTGCATTGAAGACTTCGTTAGCGGAGACAGCGGAGCTGACGGACGTGGAGATCACAGTTGAAGATACTGCTAAGCGGCTAAACGAAGGTGCTGGCTGAAGCTGATCCCGCAAGCGCCGACACTGCCCCGCTTCCAACTTTTGAACCGAGGCTGTAGTTGCATTGGCCCTTGTACGCCGCTACTGCTGCGCAATAGAAAGCACTGGCCTATCGCTTGTGGAGCGCTTAGACTATGTCGAGGATGCCGTGGTTAAGCACACGGTTGCCAAAAAGAAGCAGGCTGCACTGCTGCAGTATTTTCAGCCAAATAAATAAATACTTTGTTCAAAGCTTCAAGTGAGTATTTACTGCGCCACTATCGGTTCATTGATTAAGTTATACAAGTTTTTGACGCATTTTTTTACCTGATTTTATATATCGAATTTCGACTATATCGAATTACTTCGCAATCACCCCGCTGTTCGATATATCGAGGTTGGACTGTACATAGGCTTGGGAGCAGTTCTGGGAGCAGGAAAAAGTGCCTTTTGTAGCAAGCATGCAGCAGCCAAAAAGACCTTTCGTAGTAGCTTTGGAGCACCCAAAACAACATTTTTGAGCAAGTTTGAAGCAGTCAGAAAGCCCATGGCACCACTTGACAGCATCTGTACAGCAGCATTTTGCAAGCAGAAGTGTGCAAGAGCCTTATTAACTATGTGCATTCCTCGTGTTGTCCTTTTCGTTCTGTTATAATGTAGTTTGTCTATGAATGACCGCGTTCATGCCAGGCAGTACACAGCCCGGAGAAATATGCTCTTAACCTGGAAGTTTTCTTGTTAAAGCTCTAGATAATTATAAGATAACTTAGCATTCTGTTATTTTGGTACATTTACAATATCGCTTATATACTATATGAGGCACTCTGCAGTGCATTAGAACCTTCTCAGGACCAGGAACGCAGTTCTTGTACTGCAACTGGAGGTTTACAGTATGCGAAGCTATTTACCTTTGGTGCCAGTGGGCACACTAACCGTCATTCACTGCAGCTGCACTCTGCAATGTATGAGGCACATATGAATAAATTGAAATGCATTTAAAATGTTTATGTGTGCAGTTTATACAGAACACTACCAATATGGACATGCTATTATAGTCACTGGCATCTGACTATTTGTCCGCATGATTTGCCATAGAAAGTTTGCTATTTTTCATATGGTTTGTCCAGTTTGGTGCACTACACACCAACACAATACAACAAACTGTCAAAATGACACACTTCATATTGCTTCACTAGTCTTTTTGACTGCTCAAGACAATATCCTCAAATACCATAGCTGCAGTCTACAACAAACACACGAAAAAGTTACATTCAAGTCTCCTACATGCACTGAATGCAAAAGCAGTGCTGAGCACACAAACATGGCACCCACTGGTGAGGCCTAGGCATTTTTGAATGTGTCGACTATATTGACATCCATACAATTTCGATGTGCATGTCATGTGATATTGTCACTTGGTCACGAAAATAAATTTTATATGACTGCCTTTTATAATATGATCCAAATGTCATGCCTCTGGCCAAGCCTGAGTTGTTACTACCTAACAGAATCATAGAAAATGCAAACTTCAAGTTGCGTTTCGCCGCCCGGGCCTCGTCATTAGCGGTGATCCTACCTTGCTCGTGTTACCACGTACACTGTTCTATTGGCACAAAAGAATGTTACATATGTCAATAACTCAATTTTATGTCGGTTAACGTCTACCATGCATGGAGAATCAGCTGATCATATTGTTGTGACCACTGAATGCTGCACATTAAAAAACAGCATCCGAAAATGGTTTGCTACAAAACATAGTATTGTCAACAGAGCCCACCGCTTCTCAAAAGATCACCACTTCCCCAAAAAAGTAATCACTACATGTGTAGCAGGCCTCACATGCCATAGAATGCAGGCGGTGTGCACACGAGCTCGCTGTGTGCTTTCACAGGACTAGTCAATGTTTGTGCGAGCACCCCTTTTATACATTTCACAACGTGTAAAGATGCTGCAGGAAAGAATACAAAAGAGAAATGAGTTTAATAATGCTCAACATGTTTAGGAATTTCGCATTCCTAAACACGTAGAGCGAAAAATGAGCTTGACAGTGCAGCTAGTGCCGCGGTGTCCGGAAAGCCTAAAAACCAGAAAGCCTAAAAAAAGCATGGTACCAGGTCCCACATGCGCGGGGCCGCATGCACAGCGGGCCTCCTAAAAAAGGCCAATTCTTGAATTGGCCCAAAGGCAATTTTGGGTTCGAAAAATAATTTTTTTAACAGAAAATACCTTTTCGGCCAGCACCTACCATAACAATTTTACAACACTGCGCAGAGACTGAAAGCAGACAGCACTGAACCTTATCAATATATCTCATAAAAAAATGGATCTCACAGCTCCTTGTAGTGTGCTCTGATCTCCCACAAGAAAGACAGCAGCGTCGCAGCATGCTCCAGCACATGGGCTGCCAGGGTGGTCGTACGCTCCTCTGCGAAGCGGAATGCCAAGCACAGGCACTCCAAAAACTTCTCACAGGCGTGGATCTCTTGGGAGTGCTGTGTGGAAGAATACAACTTTGTTAGAAAGGAATCCAAGAACAGGGAAAATTCCACAAACAATGGACTTGAAACAAAAGCTCTGTACACACATGAAATGAGGCAAAGTCAGCCTTGGCACTTATAGTCCAACATGCTGCCTCTTACGTTAATCACGAAGCAATTTTCTCCTTTAAATTATAAACCACCGCCCTCACAGCTGCCTATCGAAGATTAGTTTATAATTTTTCAATAGGCTCTGTGCCTCACATAAATAAAAATTACTTGAAGCTCATTCATTCATTCATTTGACTTATTACCCTATCAACCCCATTTGGAATAAGACAGGCATGCAGAGAAACACACACAAAATAAAACTAAAGCACTTCCAACACAAACTATGAATCACATGTATACTCGAATAAGAACAGTCAAGTATTTAATGCGTAGCCTACCATGCTGAGCACAAGAATGCTGCTCGCACTTTGACTGCTGAGTGTACGAATTGTCCGTACAAATCACAACACATTCTTAGAAAACTTGGCTACAGTACTTATGCCACTATGTGAGTTGCTAAGAAAGAACGCTCTTTGTCAATGAGAAGCTAAACAAGACAATCCATACAGGGCAGTTAAGTGGTTGATAAGGGAGGCACAGGTCCTGGCTCACTATGACCCAAACAAACCATGGATCTTGGAAACAAATGCATCCTCATGCAGCAGACAGCTGTGAGAACAGTGTGCCAACATGCCATGGGGAAAAGCTCTCTTAAAGAAAAAACGAGAAGGTTGCCAAGAAGAGCGCAATTCCATGAGTATTTTATATCTTAAACCAAAAACCATAACGATAAATCTTGTCTGGTTAAAAGACCATGTTCTTTGCTTTTCATTTAGGTACGAGTTGGATTTTTTATATGAGCACTGCATGGCATAAATTGCTTCACCATGTGGACCAAGATGCACGTCCTCACAATTTCGTGAATTTTTGCACAAAATCTACCGACTGAAACAGCCTCAAAATATCTTTAGCATAAATATACCTTCCAAAAAGCGCACACCATTAAGAAAATCTCTAATACATGGTACTATCAAAGAGAAAAATATATGCACACACAGCACAATCTTGTAAGCTAAACTAACAGTTTTCCCTAACATATTGGCCAAACTTGGTACTGGCCCAATGAATGGTGCTCTCAAAATAAATGTTTTTGTTGACCACTCAGGCAACATTCTGCAAAATTCATGGCCACAATATTCCAGCAAATGACAACCTTCAATGTAGCAAACAAGCACGGTTTTTCTAAAATACATTTGAGATAGTCGCCAAAATGGCAGGGTGTCATGGTGTGTGGTGTGACCCTATAGTGAAGGCTTCGAGCTTCATGCTAAACCTTTCCTTGTCCACATTTTGTGGGTGTTTTCATGAATTCATGAAGGCATCGACAATTAACCACCACAAAAGAAGCAACTTGACCCTGAATTCAAGGGGCCCTAATACGTGAATCATGCGCACTGCTTTTATTGTTGTTTGCTTGACGTGGGACTCAACAATAATCGTAGCCCCAGTGAGAGCTGCAAATTAGAGCATATTATATTTAGTTCATACCTGAAATCAGTTTCTACGCCAATTGCAGCATCGTGCATGAACAGTTTCTGCATGCAGATGACATTGTTATGCTGGCTGCACAGATGGCTCAATTGGCTGCGAACAGTTGGGAATACAAATAGTTGTCACACATGCTTACAATGCATTGCCTATAATTAATTTTAAGATGAAAACATCTTTTAGGCTTGCTAAAGCTACCAAAAGACATGAATTTGCACGTTAGAATTTCCTACTGTGTCCAACTGACACAAGGAGCACTGCGTGTTGCTCACATGATTGCAGTAGCACACAGTAATGACACCGTCAAAAAAACGCGGTGACCCTCGTGGTATGAAGACCACAATAGACAACATGATTCTGGGAATGCAAATGCAAGCAGCATTTTTAATGGAAGTAGCGAACACATCCCAGGGTGAGTGAAATGCGAAAAGGGGATGCTAATATTTGTCAGCTTCTATTTCAAATTTTCAAGTCAAATAAGTTCTGTTGACCCATAGAAATTACGAAAATTCTTTTTGCATTTATTTCAGGGCAATGCAAGGAACCCATCTCAATGCAAAACTCAGCAAATAAATTTGGTGTCAAGACCCCTTTAAGTTTTTTTTACATTCCCTGCCTTGCCTTCATGACCAGTTTGTGATAATGTTTCGGTACATGTTCATTACCTCATAAATAACATCTAATACACTTTAAGTTTACCCACCATGGTACCTAAGCAGATAAGAGATTCTGAGTTCAGAAATAAATAGTAAATGTTGATTTTGCAAGGAAACCAGTACAAGAACCATGTACAGGCCATGGTGGCTAAGCAGGCAAAGTGTCACACAGCTAAGCTTGAGGACGGCAGCTCTGTTCCCACCCATGGAGCTTTGCATTTCAATGGAGGCAAAATACAAGAACACCCGTGTACTTACTTTAGGTTTGTGTTAAGAGAATTCCTGGTGGTTGTGTAACATGACAGTCTGTGGCCACAGATCTCACACTATAGGAGATGACATGCATATTATAGAAGATGCAGGGCCAATTTTCTCTAGCCAATGAGCATGCTGTATAGCATTAACCTCCCAAAAGCTATAATACGCCAGTACTCAAGATATAAAGCACTAACAAAGTGAGAAATATGTGGTTTAGGACCATGACAACATTTTTCGAGCACGACAATTTATTCAGTCTCAAAGGAAATGGGCTGGAACGCTTCGGTCATCTGAGAAGGGTGGGGCCCTTCCTATCTTCTTAAGTTGCACCCGACTAAGATAAACTCCTGACTAGCTTGGTTTTTTTAGCTCCTAAGCGTGGTAACTGAACATTCACATGTACTTGAAGAAAATGGGAAGCTTTCACCCTAATCAATAAAACAGCATGAAAATGCTTAGTGATGTTCACGTCTGTCATAATAGCCACTCAAACACAAGGCGGCAGCAGATTATGGCAAAGCTAACACTTTCATCCAGGTTCTTTGGTGGTTGTTGCAATGGTGGCATGTGACTTAGAAGAAAGGTCCACTGGCAGCAGCAAGTATACAGTATCAGGTATCTTACATGTTAGTTACAAGTACTCCAGTTACAAGTGCTACAAGGACTCAAAGTGTTGGCCACATTCCGATTTGTACAAACACTTTTGAGTCCTCTTGCCATACAAACACAGCATTTTGGAAAGACAGCAAACTGGATTTTAAAGGACAAGTAAGAGTATATCAGACAGCAAAATAACATGGACTACATAAGCATGTGCCAAAACTGCCATCTGCACCAATATGTGACGAGCTATCTGCTGTCAAAAAGGATCTTTCTTGCACCTTGCCTTGCGCCGTTAATGCTCTCAACAGGAGACTGCTCACCACTAGGCAGTGAAAATGGCAGTTTCTGCACATGTTCGCATGGTCCATGTTAAGTGGCTGCCAACTGTACATTCTGCTCATAAAGCATGGGCAACAGACTTGTGTCTTTGCACAGTTTAGACAAAATGATGACACATAGTTTCATGCTCAAGATGGCTAAGTGCTACGTTCAGGAAGACTGGCCAAGAAAATTACCATAGACCAAGAAACACTGTGGCCTTTTTTCCGAAAGCCAGGATGAAATGCAACCACGGCATTGTTAATGAGTCCATCAGGCTGTAATGCCTGATGTAGCGCAGCTGCCAACGCTGCAGCTAGTGCACGATACTCAAGAATGCATGACAGTAATGACAAATAAGGCTTGGGCATTTTCCTCCTATTCCACGCTTGATATGGATATCCAGAGTATAGTTCACATATGCGCAGTATGCCAGTAAAACTGCAGCACACCACAAGTTCAACAACCACCTTTTTTCGCCTGACACATTAGAACAATGGTCTAAAATCCATGCTGATTTTGCAAGACCGGTTGAAGAACCAAATGTTGTTCATCCCACTAAATTAACATAGCGAATGGATCAAGGTTGTTCCACTGAAAAAAACCAAAGCATTCCATACTATCAAAGCCATATTTAGCAGATTTGGGTTGCTCGTTCACCAGTAGACAATTCTAGCAATTCATGCATGGCATCCTGTACGCACATGTGCCTTATGGGAAACACTCTACATGCCTGATGCTTCAAAAAAAAAACTGATCGCCAACAGCAAAGTGACACTTTTATTTGCTTCAGATGTGTGTCCCGAAGATTTCATGACAATTCAAAACCATTTCTGAGAGCCATACTGAAAAAAATCAGTGCTGTAGGCTTCAGAAGTAGCTGCACAAACCTCAAAGAACACAGATTAGAAGTTTGTTCAGCTTACCCTCTATAGCTGCTGTACTTTGACAGTGGCTTGTTAGCCACTGTCAAAGTACAGGCGTGGCGTGTGTTTGCTCAAGCTTGTCTGAAAGCCTTCCTGCACTTTCCAGTATTCCAGCCTGCCCTTGCATGTAGCGGGATGCCATATAGGCTAAAACTCTCCGTCCTGGCAGGACGCAAGTTGCACAGTGCAACAATGCCGTTTCCCTGAACTGCTGTTTTCGTAACTGCCACTATAAGATATGCTAACGAAAAACAACAGTGCAATAAGGCAAAGACAACACAAAGAACGGCCTGGATAAGCGTTGAACATTCAACAAAATTTAATTGGCACGAGCTTCACATATATATGCACAATCTAGCCCAGGCATCATTAGCCACACATGCATAAAAAACCATCTCTTTATCTGACAGTGTAATCGATGGCATGCTAACACAGTTTTCCCCTAGCCTGTAGATACATTCCATCTTGACAATTTCTCTAGTGAGATGCAAATTGCTCTTCATAATAACAGAAGTATCATGCAGAAAAACAGAAGTATTGTCACTAGAGAAATTGTTATGATGGAATGTATCTACAGGCTAGAGGAAAGCTGTATTAGCGTGCCATCGCTTACACTGTCGGATAAAGAGATGGCTTTTAACGTATATGCGGCTAATGACGTCTGCGCTGGATTGTGCATATATATGTGAAACTCGTGCCAAAAAAATTTGTTGGAAGTTCAGCACTTGTCCTGGTCGTTCGTTGTGTCGTCTCTGTGTTATTCGCTGTCGTTTTCATTACTATGTACCAACACGCCCGCCCAATTCACCACGTTAGAAAGATATGCTGCTGCAGAGTGGATCGATTTACGAAATCCATGATTACAACTCTTCCCGTTTGCAGTGTCTCTCAACATGCTTGACACTAAGGACAGCTATGGCTTGAAAAGCAACAACATAGTCGTGGTGCACCATGTGCGCGATGAGCAGAACTATTCAGCAATTGGCAGTTCAACAAGCATACCCCACACGATCACCAAATCTTGACCTCACACAATCATGCATGCGCTCAGTTGTGAAAAACGTGGCACAGTGCTAATTCTTTATAATTTTTTGAATACATTTCAATGTTGCACTAATTCTAAACATAAACAATAATTCTATAAATAAGTAGACATCGCATTGGATTGTACACAGTTTCATGCCATTATTATTTTATTTTATTTTTTATTTTATTTAGAAGTACCTTACAGGCCCCACGGGGAGCATTGAGTAAGGGGAGCAACACAGAAAACAAAAGTAACCTATACATGATTGCAAAAAGAGCACACAATAAGATGCTGGCAAACCGGTGTAATAAATGGAAACAAATGGTAAAACAGCACAATGCATACTCTTAAAAAAGGAAAGAAATGCAATATCACGGCAGCACACAACTTGGCACATTCCACATAAGAGGGGGGGGGGAATTGCATTACACGTTACAACGGAATGTATAATTTGATGAATGTGGATATTTGTTACGATGAGAAGTGTAGGACCAGGAGTTCCCTAAATTTATCTTTATTTGTTTGCGCGACAGTGTTGTTAGGAAGCGAATTCCAGAATCGAATAGCTCGTGGCAAAGCCGAGGCGTTAAATGCGTCAGTGTTCCCATAGATGCGATTATAACTGAAGTCGTTGTGAAGACGTCATGATGTACAGGGCGCGCCTACCAATGGCAAATGTGCTGGCTTCATTTGATAAACATATCTATGGAACAGGGTCAAGAGTGCTATGTCACGTCGACTACTTAGAGTTTCAAGGGAAAGGTTGAGTTTTATTCACGTTATACTTGACTGGTAGTTATAATCGCGGGAAATAAATCGACTAGCTCTATTTTGGATAGCCTCTAACATGCGGATTAAGTATTCATGATAGGGAGACCATATGGGCGACGCGAGCCACAGGCCTGGTCATCAGATTATATAGGTCACCAATGAAAATCCGGCTCTCAAATGGAAAGCATCTAAGGCCAACAAACGGAATGAATGCATGCTCAAATACATGGGCAATCTGACATTGCACTAGAGCTGAAGTATACAAAACTAACTGAATAAATGTACCGCTCACTCCCACTGTGACCTCTGCTGCTTCACTTGCGTTATGTGCAAAGATTCAACGGCCAAAGCTCATGCGTATTGTTGAAGAAGAATTGAAATGTTGAAGATATTGTGTCCTGCTAGCAGCAGTGTTTAGGCAAACTCACGATGACATTCAGCATTTCTGCAGTGGTTGTAGTGCCTGCAAAGCTGAACACACAGTTTTGTTTGCTCATCACAGGGTTGCGAGACTCGGCAAACGTATGTGGCACTACATAACGGGATCCTGTTAGAAGGCTTAAGCAATGTTGGACCGTCCTTCACTGTCCACATAAGCAAAGCTAAAACACTGGTTTACAGGCAAAAATACATTATTAGAGTCAACAACCAATTTTTCGGACCCTCTCAGGAACACAAAGCATTCGAAAATTCACCAGTATTTTGCTGATTAGGATGGTCAAGGACAAAGTACCATTTTGGAGCCAGCAGGTTTTGCACGCGTGCGGGCAGTAGTGGAACAGGTACTCAAGAACTACCACAACATTTCTCCTCGCTGTCACCAAATTTCTGCTCGCTGTCACTATTCCTGTTGTCGGGGATGATTTAATATGCCATTCTCAAAGCCTGCATGCAGCCAACGCACGAAACGTTCGAGTGAAACTGCGTTCCGCCTAAAATCACGGTCATGTTTATGAGCCAACGGATGGCAGCCGCCACACTCACAAAGAACAGTAGAACCCCGCTGGTATGCTTTTCACGGGACCATAGAAAATAAATGTAAGAGCCGGGAAACGTAAGAGCCAAGAAACGGGAAAAATGGAAAAATGAGAGAAGTGGTGATCGGCACACAATTTTATTTCAGTGGTAGCGCTTTCAGTGCATGCATCGGCACACTCGGCTACGACTTCGTCGACAGAGAAAACCTCGGAGGCGATAACGGCACCATCGATAAAAACGTAACCACTGTACGCGATTCCGTCATTGTTAGCACAGCTGTGCCATAATTTTGCTGGCGGAAGCCGGAAACGTATTGGGCGTCGCCCATTGTGCAGCTAATACAGTCATGCCAAGTCAAGCTACGTGAAAAGTCAATATTGCCGTCGGCAGTCGCCGCTTGGAGTGTCGATTCGCAACGTAACATACGGGAACATACGGGAACTGCGACGTAACAGCGGGGTTCCTAATGCATTGAATCCTATGGGAGCTATGCTGGAACTGGCCCAAAACGACGTAATAGCCAGGAAAATGCAGCAGCCGGGAACGTAACAGCAGGGTTCTACTGTACTTGCACATTGAAACAACTGCAGCCAAAATAGCCATCACAATGTTTATAAATCACAGCAACGCAGCTCTGAAAGTACATAAATGGCCAGTACACACAATGCACGAATGAGGGATTTTACCGTAGAAACTGCAGCCGCTACATGCGATCATTTGTGACCACCACCAAACTCCAAAAGGATATGTCCAAAAGCCTAGTGTCACGACGACGACTAACTATATTCGAGGCGGGCCATACCCATTTCGGCAGTTGAGGGGATGCCATTACGCTGGCGGAAGTCACTGCAAGCCGTGCGCTGAGTAGCCTTCGTACATCCAGTAGCTTCTGGCAGAGGCGGCAATATCAGGATGGTCCTGTACTCGGCATTTCGGCAGCCGTTGCTGTCACCATCAATGCAGTGTGCCAGCGGAGAAAGAAACTCCAGAAAACGGCGCAAAAATCATTCCGTCTGTTCAGGTTTAATAGAAGCACCAAGCAAACATGCAAACTCATGGACTAGAAAGCTCTGATAGTTTTTTCCCCTCCAATGAACTAAAACCTTTCATGCGAATATCTTTTGTGATCAGTCACAAAAACATTTTAGTTAACTCTGGTCATGCTTCATTATCGTGGTGCAGCGGGCAGAATCGGCAAACAAAACCATCAAAATGGCACACTAAGTCCAAAATGAAGCTGAATAGCTCAAAGAGAGTGTCATATGATGATTCCAAAAAAAATTCCTCCACAAGAAGCACAGTGCACCTGGCAAGCAACATGGAAGGAAGGGCTGGATAGTGAGAGGGGAGACAAGGAAGGCATCAGAAAAGGTTATGAAGGTTACTTTGTTGGTCTAGAGGAATGATGCGGTGTGGCTATCTTTTTTTTCTCTCATTCCTCCATGGCGTGTAGCGTCTGCAGAGTCAATGAAACCGAAACTATAACTGTTTTACAAAGCAGGGCTTGCTGGTGATTGCACCTAGCAGCTAAATGCAGGCAGCATGGCACAAGACAACGCTGATAAATGAGTTTGGCTAGGGAGCCCACATGACCGGCTCTGTTTTAGAGTGAGATCAGCCTTTGACACATCACATGCCGCCAAACCACCGCTACCCACCAAAATGCAATGTTGCCAGAAACAGAGAGCCACTGCAGCATCCTGGGATCCAAGGACTCCACATCAAGCACCTCACAAGTTTGCACGCTAATAAGGCATCTTATCCTCGTCATTAAGAATAAAATGAATGCGCAGCCCTACTTCATAATATAACATTGAAGTATATCATTTCCAAAGCTGTGCCTTCAAGAGCAACAAACACATCACACAACTAAAAGTCGGTGACAACTCTGAGGGTAGGCCTAGCTAGGTAAATCCTGTTGCCGTCATCATTCATAATCAACCACGAGCTTGTCACAGAGTGCCCGTTTTCGTCAACACGATTAACATTTGTACTCATATGTCACGCGTCAACATATACAATTTGTCTTCTCCAAGACGGTCGGTGTGAAGCTCAAATGTTGAAACGAAGCAAGCCGCTTCCGATCTCGAGTACTCAGGAAACGGGTGCTGCTTTGCAGATATGACCCACATGAAGCGTAACATTACTGAGTCATCAATTATTACATCAGAGGCAAATTGCAATCAAGACCTTCCACATGATTCCGGCGGTACCAGCAAGTGCCTCGATGGTGGCTAGGGCTTCCAGGGTGATTGGAGTGGCAGCGGTGGGGCAAACCAGTGGGCGGTCAACAGTGGGACGTCACAAGTCTCCCGCGCTGCCACTGGCTGTGGCCATTCGATCGTCCGATCCGTACCATCACTTGTGAAACTTGATGTGTTTTAGTGTGTTCGCGTACTACCTAGAAACAAAAGGTGTTGCAGGAATGATGCATTCTGACTAGCAAGAGCCTGTACATGCGGTTCGCCTGTGTGGAACGCCAGAGCACTTAGCTTGTTCCTCCTGGGGGTCAACGGTGGCATTCGCCAGATTTGCCATCTGTTGCTAGCATGACTTTATAGTTCGATGTTGCTCAGGCTCACAGACCCACAACTTGTGCATCCATCTCCAAGGAGTCGTTTGACGGCTTCAAGAGTAATGACACCAATAAACAAATTAAGTGCACTTATTCCACAGATATTAGCAAAAAGAACCGCTCTACATTCTTTTTTCTCTCCGGCCATTCCGTCACCATTTTGAATTTTGGTTTGCAACCATCGAAGAGCCTCTCCAATATGTTGGTCAAATTACCTCTTGTCCAAGGGGAGGCGCTTGCTCGGGATTTTATGATATAGTCGATCCCAGACATATCAAATCATTGGATATATTGAACAGTTGAAAAATCCTCTCAAAATGCAGCGCACACGTATAAGGACGGCACAAACATATATCAAGCACCCATGGACCACTATATTTGATTTATCAAACTATAAGCCACGCCAAACCCCTCAAATGTGCTCCTCATTACATAAGTTGATCATACTTCAACCGTGCTCAAAAGTGTTGCAATCTATTTTTGTGTGCAATGGTGTCGACAATGCGGTGTCGTTGCACTGCTTTGGGGGGTTGCACAGCACTTGTCAGGGCACCAACTTGCCTGCTGCACCAATTTTAGATTGTAACATAGAGTAGCAACATTTTTTAAAGAGGCTGACATGAAAAGGCAGCAAATTAGCTGCATACAAAGCAGACGTGGCTCCACCAGACTGCACTGGCAGCGTCAGCTTGCACCTATGCAATTTGTGCATTCCAAAGGATGTCATCGCGCTACTGTTAGTAGTTTGCAAAAGCATCGCCTTCCAAGATTTAAGGCCGCATGACGTCGCCTACATCATCTTTACGGTGCTGATCTCGAAGGCCATGTTTTTGTAAGTTGCAGCTTGCTGCAAAGCCATAGATGCCATCATCATCGCCAAGTGAATGTTTGTTTTGGTAATTCCGTGCTTTGAGGACTTGAGTGTGTCGCTTTCACTTGTGATCAACCTGCTTGGAAATTAAATCCGTTAAAATTTCTCGGGACGAGATGAATGGTGCTTAGTGGTTCAGGCCTAGTCGAGTGAAGCTTGGCTGTGAAATGTTTCCGTAAGCTCGCTTTGTGTTGCAAAGTGGTGAAATCGCTGTTGACAATGGCACTGGGTGCCTCAATGAATTTCGTGACATATCAGCATTCATGGGTATCCTCTCAGACGGGCGCACAGCAAGTGATTTCAGTAGTGTCAATGACGATGGGTGAGCCGTTTCTGACCAAACCGATCCCAAGGTCATAACTGACACTGCCAGTGCCAAGGGATCAGACCCGACCAGTGATGAACATCTACCCCGCTGCTACACAACTTTTTACCGTGCTCTCAGAGCTTGTGTTGGTGTTAGCAGTCATTCAGTGCTGTTATGGCGCAATGAATGGCGCTGGATTTGCTGATCTGTAAGGAACAAGATGGCTTGAGGAATTTGATGGCTCACAAGAAGCTTGCATATTCCTTTCATATGAAATAAAATGTGCCTGTTTTCACGCTGGTCTTTTTCATATTGTGGGCAACTGGTTTCACGCTGGCCTTTTGCATATTGCGGTAAACTTCTGCTTGTTACGACGTCGGAAAATAAACTTAAGATGGTGTGCTGTTTTAAGACGAGCTTCAAATAGGCATATTTGGTATTTCAAATTATCGATATATCAAACTATTTCACGATCCCCTCTGAGTTCAATTTATCCGGGTCAATTGTATCACAGCACTCATGCCTTTTTCTTCTGCCATATCGTGTAGCTTTCTCTCTTATCTCTCTAGTAAGAAAATGTTTGTGTGCACCTACGTTACCTTTGTTTGAAATATTTGTTTAGAATAAGGACAGCTTGCACTAGTGGCACAAGCTATGAAAGCAGCGTAGCTGATGGGCACTTCTTCTGCTTCACTCCAGAACGCAAGCTAATAGTGGGCTAAAGGCATGAGCACAACAGAAAAAGCGAGCGCACAAACGTGCACTGTTTTCATCTACTTCACCACGGTGCGGCACAATCTGATTGGCACACGTTGGTGTGAGGATGAAAGCATGGTGTCACACCAGCTGTGGCGACGGCGGGAATGTGGCCATGCATGCATGTCCTAGAAGCGCGCCATTCACTGCACTTATTCACCCGGGTGAAAATTTTCTGCTGATTTCCTGCTGGAAGTTGCTGGTTTGTGCTGGTTTCTCATGGAACCAGATGACCTGCTGGTTTCCTGCTGGTTGTGCTGGTTCCAGCAGACTGCATGCTGGTTTTCTGCTGGTACCAGCAAGCTTTCTGCTGGTTCCAGCACTGCACTTACTGTTTTTCTGCTGGTACCAGCAGGTGTGCAACTGCTTTTGTGCTGGTCCCAGCAGACAGCCTGCTGCCTTGATGGTACCAGCAAGGTGCTGGCTGGTTTTCTGCGCTGGTTCTGCTGGTATGTTGCTGGAACCAGCACATAACCTGCTGGTTTTCAGTTAAACTTCCAGTAGCGAAATGTACAACTTTGTTCTGTACACCAGTACACTCTATTTCCTTTTCTATGCGAAAGTTTACCTCCACAAGTAGGCAAGACCGAGATAGTGGGAAATGATTACTGAGCACAAAGTTCGCATTCATGTTGTTGTTATGTGGGGTTTACCATCCCAAAACCAGCTCTGATTATGAGACACCGTAGTGGAGAGCTCCGGAAATATTGACCAGCTGGGGTTCTTTAACGTGCACTGACATCACACCAGCACACGGGCCTCAACATTTCACCTCCATCGAAATGCAGCCACCGCGGCCAGGATTCGATCCCGCGACCTTCACATCTGCACCCGGGTGCCATAACCACAAGACCACCGTGGCGGGGCAAAAAAATGTTCGCATTCACAGAAGATTATTGTAAATATTAGTTTTTATTAGATATGAGGAACTCAAAGTCAACAAAATTTCCCACGAATTGGCATTGAATAAATGCAATGCAGACATAAAATTTTATTGCTGCCGCTGGCTTCCCGACGCGAGTTTCTGTGCGGGCTGCATCATGCCTCGGGCCTTCGGGAAAAAAAGCTCTGGCACTCGGACATTCATAGAGGGGTCGCAGCCGTTTCGCAGGGTGTGGTTTTTGACCCAGTCTTTATTTCACGGCCGTCACTAGTTGCATATCTAATCACCACACTCAAACAGCTGCCTTAAAACAGTAAGCTAAGCAAACATAACCGTCAAAATATAATCCACTAAAAATTGGCCACCTCGCAATAAATCGCACCACTTTTGGAAGAGCGTGGGCAAAAATGCAGAAAATAGTGCGCTAGTTTCGTACGACACACTTGGCCAACCGGACCCACCGTGCCACGACGAGCATGGGCAGCTTGCGGGCTGTGCAAGCGTTCGACCTGTTGGGCTGCGCAGCTGCAGTGTTTTTGGATGTGAATCAGGGACATTTTCCCCTGCACAATTCTATTTATGTGGAAATAGTGTTGAACAGTTTCTTCTCTTGAAGCAGTATGACTCCAGACCAACGTACAAAGGCTGTTTCCGCCTACGGCAACAGATATAAGCAGGATCCATTGCATGCGGGATGATGTGCGCTCCTTTCTTTGTCCATGGTGCAGGCATCGAAAGCTAATTATTTCCCTTACTTCTCGAGTGAAAGCTGTTTTGCATACGAGGGGGAGAAACTTACCACAACGACAGTGGGTCGCCACGAAGGAACGTGGCATTGTTTTCGGCATGGCGCACTGTACAAGACGATGACAGCTTGTGACTGACTGTGTTTGCATTGTTTGCTGTTTGTTTTTGAAGCATCGCTAAATGCCAGTGCATGCAAAACTTGAGCCTTGAAGAGCATAAGCTATGAAGCAAATATGCTCATGTGACAGCCTCTCCCTGAATTATAAGAGGCACAAAAGGCCGTGTTTGCAGCAAGTATATACCAGAACATACTGCTTTCGTAGGCATATGAATTTGAGCAGAAATAAGCGTGTCTGTGCGTTAAGCTTACTGGCGAGATTTTTTTTTTTTTTTGGCTTCTGCGGGTAGCGAAATTCTCCGCAAGAGCTCTGCATAAAGTGTCATGAACTTCTGATGAATTCTGATCTGAATTTAGGATTGCGTAATGCGATATACACTTATATTTGCGCTGCACTGCTCTGCCCGATGTTTCCAGGTGCATCGAAAGGCCGCCGCGGTGGTACAGTAATTACACTGCTCGGGTGCTGACTTTAAAGACGTACGTGGGCGAAATGCTAGAAGGACGGTGTACTGTGCAATCTGGACGCAAGTTAAAGGACCCCAGGTGGTCAAAATTTCCGGACTCTATGGCATGCCTCATATCATATTGTGGTTTTGGCTTGTGAAACTCCAGAAGTTATGAACAGGTGCACTGAAGGCGTGCTTTATTTAAAATTCGTTCATTTTAGAATACAGGTGGTGAAGACAGTTCACCTGCTATGACTGTTATTTAGTGGTCTAGTGCTCAAAAATTGCAATGATTGTTGACTTGATGAGCAGTTTTCAATGCAACAACTTAGCTTGTACTGCAATTTTCAGTTTGCGGCGTCTAGGAATCACAGTATTTACAGCAACCACAGTAGCTGAATACTAGTGTGTGGTAGTAATTTCCAACTACTTAGAGCAGCTGTTTTATTTCCTACAAATTCAATTTTATTTTTTTCTGAACTTCTTGAATGTTGCATGCCAATGTCAACAGCTCGCTTTTGTATCACTGATTAGTAAAACTGCATTAGGGCACATGTGATGGCTATACAACTCCCTACTGAAAGGTTGCCTTGCTTGGTTTAATTTTCTTGTGTCATAGCAAAATTGAACAAACATAATTTTTCACATCATTTCTGGGGTTACATTGCTTCAGGTGTCATTGGGCAACAGCATGCGGCTTCAGAAAGCTTCATCTGAACATTTGATACAGCGCCCGAAGGACAGAATTTTCGTTCACAAACCCTGTTCGTGCATATTTCCTACTGCAAACGTCATCAACCAGTGTGTCATGGAAAGAAAGGAAAAGGAGTGCCAACCACTGTTGGATCATGCCAGATATGATGCTCTCAAGGTACGCTATAACCTAAAAGAATAGTTTAGTTGATACATATGGTTATATGTGATGTTTTGGCATAATTCACAATCATATATTTAGTCAGGTGACATATTCGTCTGTAATACTCCGCACATTTGTAATTCAGTGATGCTTACCTTAATGCATTATTTACAATTCTGAAACTGCACCTGTGTGAATGTTCTATACATTCTTTTCACTCTGTTTTAACCCCTCTGTTTTGATGAAAAAAAAGACACCTTCTATGAACAGCAAATACTCAAATGGACAGCTCGGCTATATTTTGTATGCATGCATGGTGTAAAGGCCATGAAGGTGCCACTTTCTCAAGAGCCGATCTTGAAACAAGGGCTAGTTCTCACTTCGAAACTGCTCCATCTCATCATAGGGCAGATTTTAGCAGGCTAAAAAGAAATTCGTTATAACTTTTGATATGGAAGCACAAATTTCTGCAACAAGGCCACTGTTCCTTGGCTGCAAGATTACCATGCCAGCCCTCTCACACTGAAGTGACTTCCGCCGTGCATTATTTCAGCATTGAGGGCTCCGAGCCTCAATGCTCTATTCTGGTATACAAAACTATTAAGAAGGACATATTTGCATCTGCTGCAGTGTACTACATGCATTGTGGCAAGTGGTATGGAGGACAGTTTGGTTTGATGGATTTTATTAAACTGACAAGCCATGTGCATCCGTATCCAGCACTGGAGCTTTTGGTTTGCGTGTAATTCATGGCCAACTGCCAAGCTCTGGCCACATAGTATAACAGTTGTAGTTGGTGTGATAGCTATGTTTCGTAATGCTGAAAATTGACTTTTGCACCTTTCTATAAACATTCCAGCTCTGGGACCTCCAAACAGTCGTCAATGCCCAGCAGACTGTGTGAAACCTCACAAAGATCCTGACCGAAGAAATTCAGGGCTTGCTGAATCAAAGGCTTGAGCAGATTGTGTTTTGACAGACATGGAGCTCCCAACATGTACTAAGTTTTAAGCTGTGTAAGCGCAATAAATTCTGAAGAACTATGGCTGTTTGTATGACATCTGTGCAGTGCTGTCGGTATACCACAAGATGACAGCCTAGATTGCAACCTACGAATGTTAAGCACGATTATTTATCAAATGGTACCATTTGTGTAGCTGAGATTTCATACTTGTTGGCCCTAAATTTTTTGGAAGTGTACAAAACATGCATTCAAGTTAATGCGAATACGAGCCTGTTGATTGTGGACGGATGTTCTCCATGTCGGTGAGTAACTACTCCATCGACTGCCTATAACCCTGTGCTGGGTTATCAGCGGATTCCCAGCAGCTGCTGGTGAACCAGCACTGCTGGTTTATTAGTAGATGCCCAGCAGCTGCTGGGAATTCGCTAATAACCCAGCAGTGCTGGAACCAGCAGCAAACCAGCAGCAAACCATCAAGAAATTTTCACCTGGGCAAGTGTGACTGCGAGATTCGATTCCTAAATAAGAGCTGATAGGTGTATTAATCTATGTTTTTCATTGGCCTCGCGCATGCGCTCATCGTCTACATCTGCTATAAAGGGTCTGTGATGGTGATATGTGGTTCGGGCTTAACACTGCAATGGCCGGAAAAGGCTCGTTGCCGAGAAGGACGAGACCATTTGCATTTTTAAGGGTTTCTATTGACGCAATGATAAAAAAAAACACTGATTGTCCCCAGCCAATGTTCTAAGGTCCACTAAATAGGTCTCTTCAGTTATCTAGTCCCTGACGCGAAAATAGTTTGTAAGAGTTCACCAGGTGATCCGATGTGAGGTCGAAGAGTCGGTGGACACGGTGGCGGTGGAGAAGAGTCTGGCTTGCACACAGGGCGGATGACTCGGTAGCGTGGCACGGCCTGTCGCCGGACAACCAATGAATGGCCAAGACTGGTCTCAGCACAGCGGTAGAGAGCGGCTGGGGCGGATGACTCGGTAGCGTGGCCCGGCCTGTCACTGGACAACCAACGAACGGCCAAGACTGATCTCAGCACAGCGGTAGCGAGCGGCTGAATAGGCTCCTGTCCAAGAAAGCCAGGCTGAGGTAGCCGAGGCGACACAATGCTGCAGTCGTGCTTCGGGACGCGCTCCCGACCAGCTCGTACGGCCTGCAACTGCCTGCTTCGATACCCAGCACGAGCTCTCTTCTTCTTCGTCCTCTTTTCTCTTGGCTTCGCCTTTTCTCAAGGTGTTAATTCTGTCCCCCAGCTCACCAGATGTCACCGTAGTGTCTCTTCGTCGTCGTCATCACCTCAAGACACCTTGGACCGTAGTATGATAACACGCACACCACTACAGGGTCACTTGTGTGATTTTAGTAAACATAGTTGGAGTAGCACCCGTCTTGTGTGTTAACTGTACTGTATATGCACACACACACACACACACAAAGATAAAAACAAAAACAAAATTATATTGTGCTATCAGATAGGCGATTACCGATAGGGACACACCTCTTGCCTTACCAATTGACAATCAAATAGAAGAAAATCCCAACACGTATAGATGAAGACGAAGAAGGCACGCGAATGAATGAGACAGACGCTGACTTTGTTTCTATCGAAGGGAAATCCCATATCCATGCGCATACATTATCAAATAGCACAATATATTGTAACTGCCAGGGAAACCAATTAGTCAATTAGGTACCAATGTGGTGAAAGAGGCCTTTCAATGCTCCGTCAGAATTTGCATGTTAAGCCTTCCGAACTGAATGTTTAATAAACAGTGCTCTAAAAGATTAGCAACTTAGCAATCTTGCAATCTCATAACTAACTTGATATCCAACTGAATGCACACCTTTCTCTTCTTTTCCACCACGCGTGAACTATGGCTACTCGCACTACGGAACTACAGGATAGATACACCACTAAACACGCACGGACTCTTACGGTGGTTCTTATTTATGATAAGTCACAGAAAGTACCTTAAATCCTGACTGACTTAAATCGCCAACTAGCAGACCTTGGAATATCCGAACTATTTAACGCCCAAGTCGAAACACCCCTCAGGGCTTTACTCAGTCCTATTATATCGTATTTTAGTATTGCGTTTGTATTCTACAACACATTATTGTAATATAGTTTTCTTTATTATGTGAATTGCAAGTCACACGCCGTTACGCGCGCACACACACACACACACACAAAGATAAAAAGCAAAAACAAATTATATTCAGCTATCAGATAGGCGATTACCGATAGGGACACACCTCTTGCCTTACCAATTGACAATCAATTAGAAGAAAATCCCAACACGTATAGACGAAGACGAAGAAGGCACGCGAATGAATGAGACAGGCGCTGACTTTGTTTCTATCGAAGGGAAATCCCATATTCATGCGCGCACATTACCAAATAGCACAATAGATTGTAACTGCCAGGGAAACCAATTTAGGTACCAATGTTGTGAAAGAGGCCTTTCAATGCTACGTCAGAATTTGCATATTAAGCCTTCCGAACTGAATGTTTAATAAACATTGCTCTAAAAAATTAGCAACTTAGCAATCTTGCAATGTCATAACTAGCGTGAAATAAGCTAGAGCGCCGATCAACGGACATGGAATTTATTCATCGCGGCGCTTCCGTGAATGCGAGATAGGCTGCTACGCGTCCCCCCAACACTTCGTGCGCTACCCCCCCCCCTCCCTCTACCTCTTTCCCGGAGACCGCCACCTAGCCGTGTTAAAGAAAAAAGGAAGGAAGCGCGCTTTCCCAAAACTACGCGAGTCGGTGAGTCAAAGGCGGCGGAAAATGCCACGAGGCAGACGCCGCGATTAGACATGGCGTCCTGATATTCGGAATCAGCAAAAATGCTTCATCGCGGACATTCTGAAATACATTGCACTACAGTACGCGAGACGGGGCAGGAGGAACCTGTTCGCAAACACATCCGTGACCCGGCCACCCAGACGACTTGGCCACGCTTTCGTGGCAGAACGAAGGGTGCTGAGTTCGAATCCTCGAGTGCCTACATATATATATGTATTTTTTTTAATATTTTTTTTCTGATCTTTTCCTTCTTTGTATCTTCTTTCGTCTATCTTGCTGCTCTTTAATATTGATACCCTCGCCTACCCTAACCATAAACTTAAAATATCTGAAAGAACTCTCCCCCAACGGAGCTTTGGGACAAGATGCATAAGGGCTTACACCACCACCATACCTCATCTGCGTAACTCAACTACGCACCAGAACAGGAACTGGCCTCCCTGGTGCAACACCATGGCCAACACCTCCCAAGTGACCAAACCATCCAAACCCTGGACCTACAACGGTGACATCAACGGAGCTTCTAACAGCGGATGCAACCACAAGGGGATAGGAAGAAAAGACTCGGAAAGCTCATGGACTCGGACAGGAAACTACTGGAAACTAAACGTAGCGACTCTTAACACGCGAACTCTTTCAAGTGAAGCCAGACTAGCTGAACTACTAGAAGAATTAAGGGGAATTAACTGGGATATCATTGGCCTTAGCGAGATTAGGAAAAAGGAGAAGGATACTTATCGCTTAATGAAGGGCATGTTCTCTGCTACAGAGGGCTGCCAGAGAAGCGTGAATACGGGGTGGGATTCCTTATACACAAAGACCTAGCAGGCAACATTGAAGAATTCTATAGCGTCAATGAAAGGGTAGCAGGTATCGTGTTAAAATTAAATAAGCGATACAAACTAAAGCTAATACAATGTTACGCACCAACGACAAGCCACAATGACGAGGCTGTAGAACAGTTCCATGAGGATGTAGAAATGGCAATGAGCAAGGTACACACCCAATATACAACTGTCATGGGGGACTTCAACGCGAAAATAGGAAAGAAACTACGAGAACAGGCGGTCGGAAACTACGGCGAAGGTGATAGAAACAGCAGAGGAGAGATGCTAGTGGAATTCGCAGAAAGAAATCACCTCCGTGTTATGAACACTTTCTTTAAAAAACGTAGGAACAGAAAGTGGACATGGAAAAGCCCCAATGGAGAAACGAAAAACGAAATAGATTTCATAATGTGCCGTGATCCAAGTATAGTACAAGACACGGAAGTGGTTAATAAGGTCAGAATTAGTGACCACAGACTAGTAAGGGCGAAGATAACCCTCAATCTAAAGTGCACAAGGACAAAGTTAATCACGCAGAAGAAGGCCAACCTCGATGTCGTCAGGGCGAAAACAGAAGAATTTAAAATTGCACTTAAGAACAAGTATGAGGCTTTAGGACAGGAAGAACTTGAGGACATAGAGAAGATGAACGAAGACATTACTAAGCTGATCACCGAAGCAGCGATCGAAGTAGGGGGCAAAGCACTCAGACAAGATGTAAATAAGCTCTCTGAATGTACTAAAAATTTGATCAAACGCCAACATATGAGAATAACTAACTCAAGAGACAGGATAGAATTTGCCGAGCTGTCTAAGCTCATCAGTAAAAGTAGTCAGGGACATACGTAACCGTAACGTGAAAGAAATAGAAGCAGCTGTGAAAAAAGGAGTCAGCATCAAAACAACTAAAAGGAGGCTTTGCGCGGGAAAGAACACAATGCATGCCGTGAAAGATAAGCAGGGCAACACCGTTACTAACTTCAGTGATATAACCAAAGTGGCCGAGGACTTCTATTCTGAACTATACAGCTCAAATACGATTCTCCCCACCATGAGGGTAATAAATGTCGATCAGGACACCGAAATTCCATGCGTTACTACGGACGAGGTTAGAAAAGCAATTCAGGGCATGTCCCGTGGAAAAGCGGCTGGAGAAGACGGCATAACAGCCGAGCTGATCAAAGACGGAGGAGACTTCCTAACTAGAAAGCTCGCCACACTATACACACAATGCCTCAAAACTTCAAATGTACCAGTCAGCTGGAAAAACGCAAATCTTCTACTATTACATAAGAAGGGAGATGTTAAAGACTTGAGGAACTACAGGCCGATCAGTCTACTCTCAACACTTTACAAAATTTTCACAAAGGTTACCTCCAACAGATTAAGGGCCACACTTGAATTCAATCAACCAAGAGAACAAGCAGGGTTCAGGAAAGGATACTCCACCATAGACCATCTTCATGTGATAAATCAAGTAATCGAGAAGTGTGCAGAATACAACAAACCCCTCTATATGGCTTTCATAGACTACGAAAAGGCTTTAGACTCGGTAGAGATACCAGCAGTTCTAGAGGCATTAAGACGACAAGGAATATGCGATAGATACGTAAACATAATAGCCAACATCTATAAAGATTCTACAGCCACCCTGCTCCTCCATAAGAAAAGCAGAAAAATCCCAATACAGAAAGGTGTCAGACAAGGAGATACAATTTCTCCAATGCTGTTTACTGCATGTTTGGAAGAAATCTTCAAAAGACTAGACTGGGATGAGACAGGGCTAAGGATTAACGGCGAATATCTAAGTAACTGACGATTTGCAGACGACATAGTACTCTTTAGCAATGATGGCGACGAACTGCAAAAGATGATTGAAGACTTAAGCCGAGAAAGCTCTAAAGTAGGATTAAGGATGAACATGCAGAAAACAAAGATAATGCTAAGTGGCACGGCGAAGAAACATGGCTTCACGATCGGAAACCAGACATTAGAGGTCGTAGAAGAATACCTATATCTAGGACAGCTACTGACAGGAGAACCCGCCCATACAAAAGAAATCAACCGTAGAATAAACATGGGATGGCACGCGTACGGGAGACATTCCCAACTCATGAAAGGAAATCTACCACTATCACTCAAGCAGAAACTATATAACTACTGCATTTTGCCAGTACTGACATACGGGGCAGAAACTTGGAGAATCACGAAGAAGCTCGAGAGGAAGTTAAGAACCGCGCAGCAGGCGATGGAACGAAAAATGATAGGTGTTACATTAAGAGATAGAAAGAGAGCCGAGTGGGTCAGAGAACAAACGGGAGTCGCCAACATAATAACCGACGTTAAGAAGAAAAAATGGATATGGGCAGGCCACGTGATGAGAAGGATAGATAACCGATGGACAGTTAGAACAACGGAATGGATACCAAGAGAGGGCAAATGTAGCCGCGGACGACAGAGATGGGGAGACGAAATCAGGAAATTCGCAGGCGTCAAATGGAATCAGCTCACGCAGGACAGGCAAGAATGGAGAGGATTGGGAGAGGCCTTCGTCCTGCAGTGGACATAAGATAGGCTGATGATGATGATGATGATGATGATACGTCTTAGAAGTAGCGCTGAATATTTGAAGGAACATGTGTGACCGACTAGCCCAGCAACGTGTTTTGTTAAGCATAGAAAACTGTGTTTTAAAGCATGCCTCCCACAGTGTGGACAGTGGCCGAGTAATTAGGACATTGCATTCGTAACCTGGCAGTCACAGGTCCAAGGACACATTTTTAACTCTGGTTTTTCCTGTGATACGAGTTATGATGCATGGATTACAAATGACTATAACAGCTTTGCTGTTAAAACTTTTCTAGTGCCTTCAAATCGATGGTTTTGTTGTACATACAATTTCTTATCAGCATAACATACTCTGCTAACCCTCACTGCTTTTTCTATATTTCAGTGCTGGGGCCCTTTCCTCATACTATTGCTTACCAACGTGTGGTCAAACCTCCATATAACGGAGTCACACTTGCAGCAAAGTACTTCAATACATGGTTAAACCTCGATAAGACGAAGTCAGTAAAATCTGCATTTTGTAATATTGAAAATTCATTAAATTGAAATTTGGCCTTTATGGCTATGTATTGTCGCCGGAGGTTTCTTATTCACATAGAAATGCACCGCAAGAATGCACTAATAACAGCAGCAAAGAAAACACTCACTTCAATAACATCTACAAAAAATTTTTGTTGCACCAGGGATCCGACTACCAGACGTGATATCGCACCATGGAAGCCCTCATCACAGCAGCCCCACGTTACGTACAAAGCTAAAGAAATACAGATAAAATACTGAGGTAAGAATTGACAAACAGAACGTTATAAACAATGGAGAATAACAAATGTCGCTGGAGCCAACATTTCAACAAGTGCACTCGTCGAAACATTCGCTCCAGTCATATTCCTAGTTCTCCGTTATTTATATCCGTTCATCGATTAGCCTCGATCTTCCCCTGAGCTTCTCTTCTACTGCTGTAATAGTTTATACAAGCAAAGCTATTGCGCCCACACTGTCGATGTGGCTTTTTATCAAAACTGAGGCTGTTTCTTATGACTGATAGGGTGACACCACTGTTGTTACATTCACAGAACTTCGCTAGCTATCATGAAGAAAAATTCATAGTTTCACAAAGAAGTAGTGACGCCTTTATTCCTCACAGATTGGGATCGTTAGCTAGTTAACAGCCTCTTCGGCAACACCCACTTCCTGAACGATCGCGATCTTTAGCAAGGTAATTGAGAGCCCAACAAGTTTAGTTTTATCACTTTTACGGCTACACATGCTTCTCACTCCACATTCGGCGATAACAAAAAGACCAAATCGGGCACCAGATTGCAGCACGGGCGGCGCGATACACTGAACTACGTCGGTTGTGGAGTGCACAAGGCACGCAATGCACAATACAGTGTGCGAAGCTGTTCTGTTTGCTCTCTACTCTGTTGGATGCTCTCTGCTCCCTCCGCCCTGGTGGCAAGCAGCCAAGCATTTAAATTCCCCTTTGACCCCAACCACGAGCGGGAAAGGCACTGCGCAGCGTCAGCAGCTACTTTGTCACGCAGATTGAAAGATGCGTCCAACTCACCAATCTGACTACTGGAACTAACAGATGTTTCAATTTTACAGTTTAGTCTTCCTCTGTAGCAGCAATACAGTTACCACCGTAAAATCTCTTCGAAAGTTCGTTAAATCGAAACCACGGATAAAAATGCTTCGTTATACAGGGGTAAAAAATATATAACAATCTATGGACACCGTGTTGTAAAAAGCCTAATACTTTGTTATATTGAGAAGTTCGTTATGTTCAAGTTTGTTATATCAAGGTTTAACTGTATTGCAAATTATGTTAAGTCAAGGTTCCTATATTTTCGCTGCAAGAGTGGCTGAAGTAGCCCAAGAAGAGGGCAGAGCAGCTAATTGTTGGCTGTCCATCACCTACTAAGCTATACTCACAGTCCAGAGACATTTGCAGTACCATAACCATGTGCAAGTTTGCCATGACACTGATTGTGCATTAGGCTTACTCCATGCCTGCATCATTCCTGATCATGACAGGTTTGGTGTGCGTGCTTTGTTGGGCTAACACAGTAGCAGCAATGATGCTTTCATTTCTGCAGGAGACACATTTCTGAATCGCTTCCGCACAGAGATGAGCAGTGTGGGTTTTCCCTCATGAAAGGCATGTAGCCCACATTACGATGGTTAATCGCATACACTACCAAGCGGACGATTGATGATGCTCATCTCAATACTGTCAGCGATCAGTTGTCCACGCGACTTTGGCAGTCATTATCGACAGTTAAAGTTTACTTTTCCATGTTTCCAGAAATACATTACATGCCTAACCTGAATGGAACCAGAATTAAGGTGTTTTGAATGTGCTTTTGCTGCTTGAACATTTCAGGCAATATGATGTTTAGAGGTGACCTCTGCCTCAGCGACATTACATCATCACTGAACTTACTAGCCACAGGCCAAAAACTTTGATGAATCAAAATCGTATGATGAAATTACATTGTTATGCAGTGAGAGAAAATACAGTTTTCAATGCAACTTACGCAGCAGAAAAGAATTATTCAATAAATAGAGCACTTCATTACATAGAAGCTTGCTATGTCAAGGTTTGACTGTATAAGCAAATTACTGAACTCTCACAGTTCTATAACAGATAGACCAAGTGAAAACTAACCTGGCAGTGAGGCAAGAAGACGCAAATGAGCTGCCCCACCACAAAGGTCACGAGCCACTCTAGTTGATCTTCTGGTGGCAACTCCAATCCATAAGAGCCTTCATTGGTCACAAGATCATGGCAGGCATGCCTATGCACCCTGCATGTTCACACTCTAGCTGCATTCAAAGTGTTAAGCAACTTAGAATGAACACATGCCGCAACAATACATAAATCAAGAGCAGAGATGCACAAGCTCCACAAGACTACAGAATGGAAAGCCGGGCCCAGATGGTCTTGATTCACCTTGAAATGACTTGTACAGTGCAAAAGTACAACACATGCAATAAAAAAGCACACACGGACAGTGCTGACGCTCAACTAAAGGTTTATAGCATACAATACATACTCGAACATATACAGGCATCTGAAAGGGATATTTGATTACAGTAAATAAAGATAAAAACAAAATACACCACGATCTAGCTACCGCTTGTGCATGACACTGAGGAATTCGATTTCTTTACCACTTAGAAAATAGAGGGCTGGCTGATGCACTTCGTACTGTTTCTGTAAATGTGGCAGGTTTGTGTCGATGCGTCTAACATTTCAACATGACTGAACACTGCCTTGCACTGAAGCTTCGTGCAATGTGATTCAAGGTTTATCAGTCATTCGTGTCGCATTTTTTTTTGGTACTCTTCATTATCTAACACAGCTACATCTTCCGGTTTGGGCAATATAACACTACTTATCCCCTTAAGCAATAAGGAAATCAAATTCCTCAGTGTCATACAGAAGTGGTAAACAGACTATGGTACCTTTTGTATTTCTTCCTTTATTGCCTGTAATCAAATTTCCCTTGTGCAAGTGTGTACACCTCGACCAACTACTGAACGCACTAAACCTTCAGTTGAGAATCAACGCCGTCTCTTTACAAGTAAATTCAAGATGACACAAGACTATGCACAAGAAGGCAAATAATGTTTCCAAAGACACAATTATCTGCATAGTGTAACATAGGTCAAATACAGAAAGTGATGAAGAGTGCTTAAGCGCAGACTGGAAGTCCTAACAAATGTATAACCAAAAGCACTGTAAAACTACACGTAAAACACACCCAACGCAAGCCTCTGCAAAAATTACTTGAGCTGCATAGTGTATTTGCTTGAACATAGGCTAACACTTATTTCTAAAAAAATGTGTGGCAGCAGGGGGTTGGCTTAAATTTGAGTACAGTGGTTTGGCCGCAACCACCACACATCTAAAGGCCCAACAGCGTTACCAGCATGCGCCGTTCTCCGACTGCCACATGCAGGTAGTTTTGCTCATGCACGTTTTCTTTTCCTCTGGAAATTGGTACAGGTCACGCATCCACTACCCATTTTCACAACGTTCTATGGTGGCCGCACAGTGACATGGTCACTCAAGCTCAGCAACGGAAGCATGGTTGCAATGGCTACACACGCACACTGTTGCCTGTGTAGCCGCTTGTCCTGTTCCTGTGTTCCTACCATTGTGTGTATGTTGTTCTAGTGGCGGCTTCATCATGACCTTAAGTAAATACCAACTAGGCCAGCAAGCTGTGTTGTTAAAACACCGTGTCGCCTGCTTCGCACCATCCATTGATCTTTCTGTGATTTTTCTTCGAGCCTGCAGCCAGCACTGTTGTGGCAGCAGGCACTGTTGGCAGACTACAGTCACAGTACAAAACCAAGGTCCTTTCTCTTGGCAATTTCAAGCAATGTTTAGACAAAATGAAGCCACATCACTGACAAGGCTATTATCTTGCAAATGATCTCTACAGGCAAAGATTGCCCCGCCGCGGTGGTCTAGTGGCTATGGTACTCGGCTGCTGCTCCGAGGATAGCGGGATCGAATCACGGCTGCGGCGGCTGCATTTCGATGGAGGCGAAATGTTGAGGCCCGTGTGCTGTGCGATGTCAGTGCACGTTAGAGAACCCCAGGTGGTCAAAATTTCTGGAGCCCTCCACTACGGCGTCTCATAATCAGAGCTGGTTTTGGGACATTAAAACCCCTCATAACAACAAATACAGGCAAGGAACAAGAGTTGCCGCTTATTTTGAGATACCACAGAGTCAAAGCTATTTTGATGGGCTCATGAAAACTACTCCATCAGATGTTTTTATCTCAAACAAATGTATTGAGCGCACTGCCCCCCAACAGACTTTGAATATGAGTTGCCAATAACTTTTCAGAGCTTTTCGCACTTATCTGCCGTGCCACTACTCACCTAGAATTTATACGGGTGCTCAGTCGTAAAACTTATTTACAAGACTTCTTTCTAACCAACGCATAATAATGAAAATTATGGTACACGGTGTTGCATGACTCTTTGGACTTGACCTGTGGCCAGTGTCACAAAGCAAAAAATGTGGCCACGAAAAAAGCTGCCGCAGTGCTCCGTTCCCACAAAGCCTTGTTATGCCAGGGCTTCCAACCTAAACTTCAGTGCTGCAGCAAAGTATTCAGGCTGGCAGAATGTCCGAAGCAACCAGCGTCAACTCCAGCGAGGTGCCTGATGCAAGGGGCGCCAACCAAGGCGGGAGTCTTATGCAATCCACGGCAACTCCGGCAGTGCACCTGATGTAACCGACGGCAATCCCTCACGCAACGTGCGGCAAGCCCTCTCACCCACGGGTCCGACTTCAGCCATCGACCAACAGCGGTTCCTGATTGGAGGATTCAAACAACTGGCTGATGCAAGGGGTCGCAAGGGCTATAAAAGAACACAGCTGCGCGAAGACAGGGAGAGCGACCGAAGAAATCCCGAGTCATCGTCGCACCTCAGTGCGCGCCCATTAATCTCTCAGCCCCAGTGCCGAATATGTAATGCCTCTGTTTTATTCTGTACATAAACGTTGCCTTAACTCACCGTCGCTTCATCCGCTTCGTCTATCAGCTCTACACAGATGCAGACGCAAGCTGAGACACCACATTCCCAACAGTAGATGGCAGCTGCGGGATCGGCCGGCATCAGTTACCTTGATGCGGTGAGCGCCTGATGTTTTCCCCTCAGTTCATAAGACTCCTCTAGCACAGGTTGTAGTAGTTTAGAGAAGGGTTGTGTGAAGCATTGGAGTGAGCTTTGACTGTTTCAAGCCATGAAAGAGCGCTTTGAAACCAAAGTTTATGTGGAAGCTGTAAACACGGTATATTTGAGAATTGCTTGCGTGTCTTGCTAGTAGACTTATAGTGGGTACGACAATGTAGATTCTAACAAGGGCAAACAGCAAGAGGCTAGTGTGAACGACTGAGAACCTTAAAGTGAAGGAACTCATCGAAATTTGTGAGGAATTCGGCCTTACCCTGGGACGTGCGAAACGAAAGCATACAATCCTTGAGATCATGAAGGAGGGAGTAACGGCTGAGGAAGTCGATGAGGCCTGGGTGGATATCAAAGGACGCCGTGAGGACGCCGAAAGAAAAGAACTCTGAGCACGAGGAGGCAGAAAGACGAGAACTCTGCGAGCGCGAGGAGGCGGAAAGACGAGAATGTCGCGAGCGAGAGGAGGCCAAAAGAAAAGAGCACCTCGAGAAGAATAGAATTGGCGCTCCGACAGTGTTCGCAGGCACCTAGCATAGCTTCTGCGACGGTCCAGGCCAGCGGTCATAAAATTAAGGACCAAATGCCACCGGTCGTAGTAGGCGATCTCATGAAGTTCAAACACGTCTGTGAGCAAAATGCTATTGAGCAGTCTCTTTGGGCTCAGAACCTGTTAGCTCTGCTTCCCAGTGAAGTATCCGACGTGATAACGTGCTTGTCAAGGGAGGCGTTTGAGAGCTATGACGAGGTTAAGGAAGCTCTGTTGAGACAATATAAGCTGTCACCCGAGGCTTTCCGGCAAAGGTTCCAGTATGCAAAAAAGGGGTAATGAGTCACATGTTGACTTCGTGTTTCATCTCAAAGCTGATTTAATTAAATGGTTCAAGGGCGAAGATGTTTATGGTAATTGCGATAAGGTGGTGGAATGCATTGAATTGGAGCAATTCTACGGCTGCATCAACGATGATGTCAAGCTTTGGCTGCAGGATAAGCTTGGCGAAGTACAGCTAAACGAGGCAGCAGAGTTAGCCAAAGAGTATTACACTCGCCGAAGCTTGCACAGTAGGGCAGTGCATGTTGAAAAAGATGAGAGAAAAGAGGGCTTTTCAAAGAAACCTGATGAACAGAAACCCCCTGCGAACCGTAATTTCAGAAAAGACCCTCCTCTTACGAAGGAGAGTGTGAGGGAAGGGCAAACGGAAGCGCAGAAATCAGGTGAGGTTCCCAAGCAGCGCACTGATACCACATGGCCGTTCGAGTCACGGAAGCCACTAATCTGTTACAATTGCAAAAAGGAAGGGCACATCGCGTTAAATTGTAAACAAAAGGTTGCTTTTGCAACAATTCGGGAATCTGAAAAGAACCTGCGGTTGCTAGAGCCCTATATTCAGGGGATTAGTGTCAATGGGAAAACATGTCGAGTGTTTCGAGACTCAGCGGCAACCATGGATGTTGACCATCCTTCGTTTGTGTCTCCGAATGGCTTTACAGGAGAATGCGCGTGGATCAGGCAAGTCGCCGAGGAGCAGAGCGCTTGCTTGCCGATCACTACGGCGATTCATTGAAGGCTCTTTTTGCAAGCTTTACACTGAAGCGGCTGTGTCTGCAGTGCTTCCGGATTGTTTTCCTTATCCTTTTTCGAATAACTCTGAGCAGCTTCTCAAAGAGCAGGGTAAATCAATCTTTTGCAGCGTTGCGTTCATGGCCCTCATGCGATCGCAAGCACGGAAGCTCTCGCAGGAACTTGATCGCGTTCCATGTAGTAAAACACCACCTGCAAAAGCGGCTGAGCCTCGGACAGAAAACTCTCTGGTAAGGTTACTCACGCCGCCCGTAGCTGAACTGGGTAGCGTCGTTTCCGTCGACGGAGAAACTGAAGTGGCACCGTTGGGCGAGGCGGGCACCACACTCTCCCCTGTAGCTGAAATCTGGTGTAAGCTGTGAAAGGTTGATCGAGAGATGCTCATTCGAGAGCAGTGTGAGGACCTCTCGATAAAAGCGCTAATGGAATGCGCGAAATTGGGAATAAAGAAAAAGAATGTTTCTTTTTATGAGAAATCAGGGCTATTGTTTCGTAGCTACACAGGTGTGCAAGGTTGCAAGTATGAGCAGCTCTTGATACCGCAAAAGTATCATTGCCAGCTATTGGAACTTGTGCATGAAAATGCGTGGGCAGGGCATCTAAGCTTGAAAAAGTCCAAGGCTAGGATTTCCATTGAGGTTTGCTGGCCAAGATGCTGGAAGGACACCGAAGACTTTGTACGCTCTTGCAACACTTGTCAGAGGGTGGGGAAATCCACGGACAAATGGAAGGCACCCATGAAGCTTGTGGCAATTATTACAGAACCTTCTCAACGCCTAGTAATCGACACTGTCGGGCCATTGCCGGAGTCAAGGCAAGGTTGTCGATACGTCCCGACGGCCCTATGTGTAGCAACAAAATTTCCGGAAGCTGTACCACTTAGGGAGCTGAATTCTTATGTTGTGGATGCTCTGCTCTCGATATTCGCACGTGTCTGATTTCCTTCTGAAATTCAATGTGAAAACGGCAGTGCCTTCACCAGCTGCCTTACCTCTACCTTTTAGGATAAATTTGGAATTAAGGTGATGCACAGCTCGATTCATCACCCGCAATCTAATCCAGTAGAGCGCATGCATTTCGTTCTGAAACAGATACTGAAAGCTCTTTGTTATGAACACAAATGTGACTGGGAACCATGTATTCCTCCGGCTATGTTTGCTTTGAGATCTGCTCCCCATGAGAGCACCGGCTTCAGCCCCGCAGAGCTTGTATATGGCCGAAGCTGAAGAACAGCATTGCGAATGCTACGCAAATCCTGGGAGTGATTCAATGAGGACCCGAATGTAGTTGCATATGTTCTCGAGCTCCTTCAGAGGCTCGGAAAAACAAAAGGTCTTGTGAAGAGCCACATAAAGGCTGCACAAGAATTGTCGAAGGAATGCTATGACAAAACGACAAAAAAACACACCTTCGAAGTGGGAAGTCAGGTAATGTCACTGCGGGCTTCCATGAAGAACAAGCTCGAGGTTCACTGGGAGGGGCCCGCTAAAGTAATATCAAAGCTTTCCGATACCCACTACGAAGTAAAATTAGGAAGGCGGCTGAACAAAATTTACCACAGCAACTTGATGAAACCATACGTTCAGCGTCAAGAGGTCGTAATTCTGTTTTTGAATGCTTCAGAGGAGAAAGGAGCAGGAGTTCTGACTTCTAGTGATGTAAACGAATGGGGTTTGGAGGTAATGTTGGAACAGTTGAACTTGGAGCCAAGGTTAAGTGAAGTTCAGATAGAGGATTTGAGGATTGTTTCCAAGTTTAAAGATGTGTTTTCAGGCCGTCCTGGAAAAACGACGGTGATCAAACACGACATCGAGCTAACATGTGAGGAACCCATCCGTAGTAAGCCGTATCAATGTTCCCCTGTGCAGAAGCAAATCATGAAAAATGAGATCGATAGAATGCTTGAGTTGGGAGACATATTACCAGCTGAGAGTGACTATACGTCTCCTCTAATATTGGTTCATGTGCTGGGAAAGGATCCGAGGCCGCACATTGATTATTGGGGCCTTAACGCCATAACTTGAGACCAAACTTACCCAATATCAAATTTGGAGGAAAGGGTGGAAATGGTGTCGAAGTCAAATTACATTTCCACGTTAGACCTCGTGCGAAGATATTGGCAGGTCCCTCTTACCGAGCGTGCTAGCCACTACGCCGCGTTCGTTTCTCCATTCGGAATGTATCATCCACTAATGCGAGTTTTGGACTGAAAAATGCACCTGCCTCGTGAGGGCCAGTTCAAAAGCTGGCCTGTTATGTCCCCGGCTCGAAGTTTGTGGTAGAAACAGACCACTGTCCTCTATCCTGGTTGAATAACATGTCGTCTAAGAGCAGCCGATCACTGAGGTGGAGCATTATGCTCGAACAGCACAACTTAAACGTTCGTTACAAGAAAGGAAAGCTAAACACGAATGCAGACGCACTAAGCCGTGCGTTCTAATCGACGCCGCCTTCAACTATCCTTTCGGTCTTTCGCTGGAAGACCGGGGCAAAATTTTGTGCTCATTGCAGCTTCAGCTCCTCCCGCCCTGAGTGATCTCAAGGGGCCAACTTTATTTTGTACTGTGTTTCATTTCGTTTGTTGCACGAGTAATATTTTGAGTTCTCGTTTAAAGTCTTGTGTCCCACATGTACCTCTTGATGGAGAGGGAACGAAATTCTGAGACTCGTAGCTAAGTATATATTATGCTATATTATGTCTGGTGTACTGTCGGGTGACCAAAGGCACATGCTTGTGTTGTCTGTTGTCAGACCATTCTTGACAAATTGCAGAATGATCAACAAGAGCTGAGACCAAAGATTGTCAGAAGAGATGAGCAAAGCTGGTCGCCACATCTTGGCGACAAGCCAGTGGAGATGGGATCCTGCTGGAAAAATGGGATCTGTTCATGTAACGAAGCATGGACCCACACATCTGGAGCACACCGGAGGGCAACCTGGATGGACCTGGCGAACGAGCGCGCCCGGCATCCGAGCCACATGGAAGCAGCTCGTCTTTCCGGCACAATGCCTGGCGGCGGGGGTGCAAATTAGACACCAAGTCATTTTTTCGTCACCACATTTTATTACAAAGCACAAAGAACACCTTCATTCAAAAGTTATACTATTTCACTTTGTGAAGTGATACCTGCTGCGTACTTACGAGTGACATGCATTTACAACAAATTGTATCTCTTACTTCCAGGAAAGAGCATACCTAGTTGCCAAAAAAAAACCTCTCGCAGCACATTTTTAAAATCTGCGTTCACTGTAATAGCTTTTCTTTCGTCTTTTTGGCTATGCACCAGCCGCACCACAATGAGCTCACCATGAGCTGTGTTGCTGTGTTCGAAACACAGAATTTCATCATGGTTCGATATCAGCATCTGCTCCAATGGAGTGCCAACAAGCCATGTTCTCTATAGGACCACCGAACCTTTGTACACTGGGAAGTGCCGCATTCACACCAACTTGGACTGCATAAAGATTGACTGCTGCAATAGCAACACTGCTCAGCGGCAGTGAGAACGAACTGATGTGTTGAACATAGCTTAGGAATGAGTTGTAATGCAAAACGGAAGGTAATCGAAAGAAGGCAGGACAAATCATGCTGTCTTGTCTTCTTTTGTTTTGTATTCAGTTTTGCACCACAAATCATTCCTAAGCTATGCACCAACTCGCCCAACCTTACACTCTGCTTCAGTCTGCTGAACATTATTGCTTCTTGCACATGCTTCAACACGTAGGCAGGTAATCTCGGTAGAATTTGATGTGTTTAGTCGCATCTAAAGGGCACATTTCTTCTGATGAAATGAATCCAAGAAATGAGTGCACGTAAGCATCAAGTACGAAATTGAAACCATGTTCACAGCATTCAACAGCAGAAATCTTAGCTCCACATTATCAAATTTTTCAAGGTAACAGTATTTAACTAGCACGCAATCAATGTGGGCCACATGAAAGCACGCACAAAACTCGTCCTTTGAAGGCCCATTGCAATTTTTTTCACTTCGTATGCAGCATATTTCTACAGTGATCATGTGTGAAGTGTTTTACCTAACACGTGGTCGGAGAATGAGGAAGATCTGGCAATATTACTTAAACAGTCAACAACATTTATTTAACTAAAAAAATCACAGCATATCCACGGGGTGAATGATGATGAGTGGGCGAAGCTGCGGGAGGTTCATCGGTAAACCGTGAATTCTGCCCAGTACATCATCGACGTGAGATCGCGTGCGTTTGTACTAAAGGGTCGATGAGAGTTATGGTGACTTGCAGCTCACTTTAATTTTACATGTACGCTGTGAATTTTCATTGTTTAATCACGCACAGGAGAAATCGCACACAGGCACTACCTTGGAGGTCAAAATCCAGTGCCAAATATACGGGAAACAAGAAACTCGCTAGCAGACGCTGCCTGCGTCGGCATCGCGAGGCGAGAGGGGGGGACCGTTGAACGGTTGTGAGGGAGAGGGGGAGAGGGAGGGAAAGGGAGAGAGTGGGGGCGAGAGAGGGGGAGTCATCGAGCTCGACCGCGGCATATTCACCGAAAGGGCGATGACGACCAGCGCCATCTAGTATATCGTCACCCAACTGCAGTTTGCATGCACGAGAGGCGGTTACCTCCGACGGGACGCTCGGGCCACACCATAAGGAGCTTCGCCCCTAAAAAACTGTGGGGACGCTGGCGTACGGAGCCTCTCTCAGTGTGCAGCAGCCCCGCCTTTTCCTTTCTCGCCTGAGCATGCTCTTGTGCACCCCGTGCACGGGGGAGCACTCTCTCCCGGGTTGAAGTTAGAGCAGCGCACTGGTCAGTGCTGGCGCCCTCCGCTGAGCCCCTTGCAGGCCTCTCACTCAAGAAATGCACAGGTGCACACAAGTACTAGTTGTAAAAAGAGGACACTTGGCAAGATGTTCATAATATCTGGATGCAGTTTCAATAGATGGCATAGAAAAATCTTAAGTGCACTGAAATATGGTCGTTATACAGTTGAACCCCTTTATAAGAGGCACTGATGTGAGACAATCAGGGATAAGAGACACAGTTTAGTCACAAGGTTGGCTGCCCTATCTTTCCAATATCAGTTTCACCTCTTTTGTAACAGACATCTTCCTGAAGATAATTGCTCACAATGAACAAAATATCACTGAACTTTGGTCTATATCTTTCCTGCAGCAGGTATCTTGACTCTAAATGCAGCACAGCTGGCTGCTAACTGCAGTTAATTCATTGAGGAAGCAAGAGAAATGATAACCAAGAAATGTCACAAGGTTGTGGTGGAAAAAAACGAATTCTGTTTCGATTTGATTATTGATTTCTGGGGTTTTACGTCCCAAAACCAGCTTTGATTATGAAAGGCGCTGTAGTGGAGGGCTCCGGAAATTTTGACAACCTGGGTTTCTTTAACGTGCACTGACATCGCACAGTACACGAGCCTCAACATTTCGCCTCCATCGAAATGCAGCTGCCGCGGCCGGGATTCAATCCCGTGACCCTCGGATCAGCAGCCGAGTACCATAGCCACTAGATCACTGTGGCGGGGCTGAATTCTGTTTCGAGTCACACAGTTCACCAAACAGATATGCTAACATGAAGGCAAATTGTACATATTGAACCTTTTGCAACATCCTGTAGCCTTCTTTTGCAGTAAGTTTAGTTGTAGTGTGCCCTTGTCGAAGGAAGGGTTGATCAGAAAATTAAAACATGGCACCCTGCTTCTAAGAAACCACCCATGTAAGGGACAGAAAGTACTCTCTTAGTCGTGTCTCTTATAACGGGGTTCAACTGTAATCGACAGATCACATTATATGTGGGATCGTTATAAGCAGGTTTGACGGCATTACATTTGCCACACACTCAAAAAGGCCATTTCATTAGGCCTTTCAAAAAATTACAATTAATGTCATCAATAAGAGTTGATCCAACTTCAGTCTGGTCTGACAGTCAAAAACAATAATGCTGATAAAGCAGTCATTGTTAGTCCTGTCTATAAACGTGTGATTGCTATCAAAATGGCCCTACATTGTACCAGTTCGGCCATCTGGCAATATTCAGACAAATAGTGATATCGGGTGATTCCACGTAAGATCGAACAAAGCATGGCTGGTCACCCTCTCAAATTTATTTCAAAATTTTATATATTGCTGGCTGATGAGTGGAAAGAAGGGATCCGCAATTGGTTTTGCTAGAAAAAATTTTTGCGAAGAGCTGGGAGTCAATAATGACGGAGAGGTGGAGTGCCGCGCTTACCTGCTGTTCTGTTTTCACCAGCTTTGGTTAATAATTACACGGGCTATATTAAGGTGAGGTGGCTTAAATTTATTTACGTAACTATAGGCATGCTTCTCCTCGTGTTAAGATATTTTTGCTTTTTATGGGTAGAGTAGATATTTTTATAAAAAATCTCAAAATCGGCCAAGAGAACGTTTTTCTGTCTACTTTGCATGCTTATATCTCCAAAAAGGCTTGTGGCAGAGAGGCGAAAATTCCGCATTACGTTCTAAGCTTACTGTTTTGTGAAACTGCGAAAGCTCAAGTTTATATGACTTTTCAATAAAGAGATACGGGCAGGCGAACTTCAAGAAAACGCCGAACAATGGAAATTTCTGAAGACAATTAAAAAAAACCCCATTTTTGATATTTTTTTAAACTTTGTACACTTATTCTCCTTAACATTGGCTTTCAAAATCACTAAAAACATGTTGCATAATTTTGTTCCACTAGGAGTTACAGGCCGTCGAATTAGACCCTTACGGAAGGCTCAGCGAACCATGCGCGTCTGATGATTCTAACATTTGTGATCGCGTACGGCTTTGCAATTTTGGCATGATAATGTGTCTGGTCATTTATGTCTGAACGCTGCATATTAGCTCTTAGGGACACAATAATGAATGATTAGGGAGCAGTTTTGTACGCGTTGGGTTTTTTGATGCGCTGCGGTATGGGAGCGTAGACAGATATTTTCTGCCTTTACCTCAGCAAAAAGGCAGTAAGAACTCGATGGTTAGCTTAGATTAGCCCCTCCCTCCTCCCCCTAAAGAAAATATAAAAATACAATAATCAAAGAGCGCTTTCCAAATGATCTTTAGCAAAATGGAAAATTTATGAAGGTCAAGAAGAACCACTTCATTAAATCATGTTTCTGGGCTGAAATCGTTTATTCGATTGATTAGACAGTTCAGATTTCTTCATTCATGTACACGTAACTTCTTCCAAGCAGACCCGGCTATTCGTGCCACGTACAAGCCAGGAGATGCTTCCGTTGACGTGGATAGCTGCCAGACATGCCAAGACTGAATTCCATGGAACGCGGGCACTCTCACCCACTCTTCCTTCTTTAACTCGCGGAAGGCAGCAACTTCGTTTTCTTTGAGGTGTATTAGATGCACACCTTTCAGTTTCTGTGACAAAATGGTTACAATGTCTCTGGCTGTCCGAATTGCACTTTCAGGGCTTGTCCTCAAGTTGTTGAGCATCGCCTGATGCTTGACGAGATCTCCGACTCCATCGCACGCGTTTTTCCCGTGTCCTGTTGCTGAGAATAGCCATTGGGTACTGGGACAGCAGCTCTTTCCAAACTCGAAAAGCTGATATCTATTCTTGAAATGACTGGCGGCTCCATCACTCACATATGTCACCTTGGAGTAAACCGGCAGGTTGTCGTCCACCCATTCTTTAACTTTCGCAAGAGCCAAGCAGGCGTGAGCGGAGTCGTGGCTCAAGTCGTCACTAACAACCGCGAAACTCTTCGTAGATTTTCTCGTTGTGACCACGCATGTAAATATGGATACTTGCTGCTTGCGCCAATGGTATGCCTGAACTTCATCAGGAAGCACAACAGTCCAGTTTTCGGCAAAATCAAAGTGGAATACAATGCTTCCACGCTGCGTGCATTGCTTTTCCTCGTATATAGCTCTCCTCTGTGTCTTCTTGATGTGGTTGTGCATGATCCACCTTTCCACCAATACCCGAAGATGATTCAAAAAAGTGTCAGCACCCAAAACTTTTTTCACAAGGTCGCCTGCGTCCCACATTCCTAGCAATATTTCTTTGTCTTCTGGGATATTAAGTTCCTCCAGAGTCAGGGACCTGCCTTTTGGACACTGATTGCATTCGCCTAAAAAACACTCTGATGATGGCGGAATGCAAACGAATGCTGCGTGAAGTTCATCAGCATTGATTCTGTGGCCAGTAGTGTTGTCAACAGCGGCAAGGCAAAGTTTATAGTTGGCGCAAATGGCACAAACACACACATCATGTTGGGGATAACACTTTACCCAGCGCGGTCGCAAGGTGTAGAATTTTGACAAGCCAATACCAGAATCAGGATGGTCGTCTTTGTAAATGCGGAATGCCTCTCTAATCGATCATGTCATGAAACGCTTTGTCACCAACACTTTTTCTCCGTCGACCATTAACGATACGACATCCTTTTTGTTCGGGCTTTGTCTGGAACATTCCAACTCGTCCTATGTGTAATACTCACGCGCCGCAGATACGACCTCGGGGCTCACCTTCTGCCTCGTGAAAGGATCCGGTCGGTACCACACGCCGTGATTTTCTTTCAATTTCCTGGACCTGTTGATTTGGTACATCGATGCTTCAGGAATAAGCTTCTTAATCTCACTTTTTACTAGTGTTGACGGCAGGAGAGTGAGAAGTTGACAACGTTCCTGGGGTGTCGTCGATGCTGCATAGGCTTGCCGAAGGCTTTCTGTCCACTGCAGCGCACAACGAGCACTTTCCGTTGGCTGAACTTCCCGATGCGTCACCTTGATTGTACACCCAGCGTAGCTTGCAGTGAACATTTTCGTATACCGCTTCCTGCACCTCCCTTTGTTTTCTCTTGAGGTAAGCAGGTCTGTCCCGACTTCTCACTGCGCCTGGAGGTTTCAAAGGGGACACGCCGGTAGTCGCAATGGTCTCGTTGATGACGTCGATTTCTTCATCAGGGGGCACAAAAATGTCATCGCTTAGCTGCACGTTCGATGAAGATACTTCATTGCTGAAGTAGAGAAAGCACGGGTAGCACAAGTAGTCCGTCTCTTTCACAGTCACAGCTCGTTCTGATTTTAAAAGTTGTTTCAAAGAAGCAATGTCTAGGTCTGTAACTCTGCGAAAATTTCACTTCTTTGCAATGCGCTTCTTGTGCTTGGATAGGTAGTCTGCACAATAGACTCGCTCAGAGCTATACATTGTCGCCTTAATCGCACAAGAGCGTAAGGGCGAAGCACAACCACTCCTGGCGTCCGCTGAAGTGTGAACTGCGGGCTGAACGTGCGGACAGTTCAGGCCCTCTACTGCCGTATCCGAGATAGGCAAGCGCATCCGGTTATCGATTGTTTTGCTTTTGTTTCCTTTGGCGTTCTGTACCTTGCTTTGACACCGGTGTGCCACGTTGATGAGTTCTACTGATCGCAAGTGGCGGTGCACAGTTTCTCTGGCGGCAGCGGCTGTCGACCGCGTGCGTGAAGCGAGCGCTCACAGCTGCCTGATAGCGTTTTGATCTTGCTTCCATCTCCGCCTTGTTATCAGCGCCTAACTGCGGTGCGAACAAAAGGCAAAATGGATAGCGAATCTCCAGTGCACACGCGGTGAAGTTACCGAAGTGTTTCTACTGCCGTAAACAAGATAGGCGCGCGCATCCGGTTATCGATTGTTTTGCTTTTGTTTTCTTTGGCATTCTATACCTTTCTTTGCCACCGGAGTGCCACGTTCATGAGTTCTACTGATCGTAAGTGGCGGTGCACAGTTCTGTCGCGGCAGCGGCTGTCAACCGTGTGCGTGAAGCAAGCGCTCATAGCTATCTGATAGTGTTTTGATCTTGCTTCCATCTCCGCCTTGTTATCACGCCTAACTGCGGTGCGAACAAAAGGCGAAATGGATAGCGAATCTCCAGCGCACACGCGATGAAGTTACCCGAGAAGTGTTTCGAACGCTTTTCGTCTGAGGAGGCGAAAAGGCGCTCTGACTGCCGTCTCCAAGAGCATCTGAGGGGCGCGCGCACCTGCTCGGTAGCCCCGCGCTCATGGCCGCTCTGGTAACTAAATCGTTTAGAAATTGACGTCATCAGTGCATTAACACCTTTTTTCGGTGCTGCTGGCCTCTTAAGGACCAGAAATTCAATTCTGTTTTCATTCTATACACTCGGCGGACAAGAAGCCGCATCAACAACAATTGCCTATCATTGCATAAAGGTCTCATTCGACAGCCTGTAACTCCTAGTGGAACAAAATTATGCAACATGTTTTAGTGATTTTGAAAGCCAACGTGAAGGAGAATAAGTGTACAAAGTTTAAAAAATATCAAAAATGGGGTTTTTTTTAATTGTCTTCAGAAATTTCCATTGTTCGGTGTTTTCTTGAAGTTAGCCCGCCCGTATCTCTTTATTGAAAAGTCTTATAAACTTGAGCTTTCGCAGTTTCACAAAACAGTAAGCTTAGAACGTAATGCGGAATTTTCGCCGCTCTGCCACAAGCCTTTTTTGAGATATAAGCCTGCAAAGTAGACAGAAAAACGTTCACTGGGCCGATTTTGAGATTTTTTATAAAAATCTCTACACTACCCTTAAAAAGCAAAAATAACTTAACACGAGGAAAAGCATGCATATAGTTACGTAAATAAATTTCAGCCACCTCACATTAATGTAGCCCGTGTAATTATTAACCAAAGTTGGCGAAAACAGAACAGCAGGTAAGCGCGGCACTCCACCTCTCCGTCATTATTGACTCCCAGCTCTTCACAAAAATTTTTTCTTGCAAAACCAATTGCGGATCCCTTCTTTCCACTCATCAGGCAGTAATATATAAAATTTTAAAATAAGTTTAAGAGGGTGACCAGCCATGCTTTGTTCGATCTTACGTGGAATCACCCTATAACACTATGCCTATAATATAAATAAAGCTTCACTTGATGCACTTGAAATTGAAGTTTTTTAAGTCTCCTTAATGTGAAACCAACTTTATTTGACACATTAAATACATGGCCTCACTGTAAACAACCATCATAGGAACATCACCTGAAAAAGCAACGTTTCTTGCATCTCCAAAACAAAATGCTCTACACACTGGGAAATTTATTATGTTTACCATTTTATCATGTTTACCATTATTGGCAGCAGTGGTTGCAACCGTGTACAAGCACTGACCATTGTGTTCGCTCTGTCCAGGCGGTGAATCTTATCTGCATGGCTCGCTGGACAGCACTGCTTAGCTGTTGTTGCTATATCATCGGCACATGCAACTACATCATTGAACTTCAACCACTACGTTCGCCATCTACCGGACAAGGAGCTCTACGCCATCATTTGCCATCGTTCGTCATTTTGGCAGCAGTGGTTGCGACTGTGTACAAGCATTGACCATTGTGTTCGCTCTGTCCACGTTCGTTGCTTCTCGATACACTCCTTTCTGTATTGCTTTTTTTTTCTTTTCCCACTCCCACTGCTGCCTTTAGTATAGTTAGTAGTTTATTTTATTTATTTTTTTTGTGCTTTGTGCATTGTATTTTGTGTTTAGCTTTCTTCATTACTTATCTTGAAAATGCCGACATGTGTGGAACTAGCAAAGAAATTACAGGCTCTTTGGCAGGAGGTTGCAGAGATGAAAACAAGCCTTGTGATGTTCAATGACCTCTGAGCATGTAAAGAATGACAATGAGGCACTCATCAAAGAAAACAAGGTCCTGAGAGATGAGAATAAGAAACTCAGTAAACAGATGTGTGATCTCGAACAATATTCACGACTCAATAATGTTCAGCTGAAAGGAGTCCCCGAGACCGAGGGCAAAAACTGCCTGGCAGTCGTCAAAGTTATCGGTGAGAAGATTGGTTGTCCAGTTGCCGATACGGACATTGACACCGCACATCGCGTGCCCACAAAAAATGGAAGCAACATTATTGCGTGATTCTGTTCAAGGAACAAGAAGGCTGAGTTCACTAAGAAGGCAAGAAAGGCGCAGCTTTCTGCCGCAGATATAGGATTTCCTCAGAGCACAGGCCCTAAACCTGTGTATGTGAACAATCACCTCACGCCAGAGCAAAAGCATCTTTTTGCACAGGACCTTGTGCTTAACTCTTTGCTTGCCATGCCTATTCAAATCAATTGCCAGCGATCGACGATTAAAACTGCCGGTTCATCAGTTTTGCAAGGCAATAATGTTTGGCCGCGATAATTACGCGAAAACGACACCGGCTATTCACCAGCGAGCTGTGCTTCCGAGTTTGGACATTTGATTCAAATACAGCTTGTTTCTGAAGGTCCATCGCGTGTCTAACTTGTTGATCTGGCCTTTTCAGCGAGTTTGCAGCAGTTTCAGTTTCGCTTCTCTTTGTCTATGCGAGAGGGGCGCACCGAGCGTTAGCATCGGCGGGCTCGGCAATCTCTCCTCCGTTCCCATGGCGGCAGCGTCCCACGGGACTGCGTCGCGGGAAAAAAGTTCCGCTCGAAAGTATGCTGAACCCACACACGAATTTAGTGAAGATGAGTCGAGCTACGAGTCTGAAGACGACACCAGCTCGTCTTCAAGCTTTGACAGCGGCGATGCTTCGAGCCAGCCTGAGTCATCCACAGCTGTTCACTAATAAGTTTTGTTTTTGGCCCTGGGCGGTCTCGTCCATCTCGCTAATCTACTGATCTGGGTGCGTGAGCTTTGAGATATCCCGGTTATTTGAAAGGTATGCACAGCGCATGGACAGGATGTGCTGCCGCCAGCAGCCAAAAAGCTTCAATTCTCACCAAGAAGGCCAAACTGCGTGCATCTCAGCCTGGCACACCGGAGTAGCGCAAAGCGTTTCACTACGGCACGCGATTTTTTTTTCCTGTTCTTCACAGCGGAGGTGATCAGAACCATCTATGAAAATACAAACAAATATGCTTGGATGCATATCTTGGATCTTCCGACCTATGAAGAGACGGCTCGTGGAAACAGCTGCTCCGGAGGAACTGGTGATTTTGATTGGACTGCTCATTTATATGGGCATTGTGCACATCCCACACATTCACCAAAACGATGCTGAAATGAAAAAACTGCCGCAAGTGCTATGAGGAACGCAAAGTTGAAAAAAAAAATTTCTTTGTGAAAGCTCTGGTGCGCAACTGTGCTTCACGAAAACCAGAAACTGCTTCACCGTGTGGCACGAGCAGTGAAGCAGTTTCCTGTCTGCAGTACTTTTGATCTGTGTGAAAAATGGCTTTATGAGGATTGTTTATTTTTCTTTTAGAATATTCCTGGGTCATTTACCTTCAAAATGTATATTTAGAATTTTCTTTGTTCGTAACATTTTTGTAGATATTGTGTTTTCTTTTTTATTGTTTTTTCAAATTCCCACAAAAATGGTAGAGTTAATATTTTTATAAGTTGTGTAATATTTTCTTTTGTTTTGAAATTGTTTCTTATAAAGAGAATTTCATTATGCACAATTTGGTGTGCTGCAATGTAACCTAGCGCATTATTTGTACTAGCAAAAAATTTTTTCCTCGGACCTATAAAAAATGGCTATTTGCATGCGGTAACGAGAGAGTTAAGAAAACAAACCAGTGGAAACATCTTTGGACCGACAATTGTACAATCAAAACCAGGAAAGCGGATGACAGTCAGTTTCGAATTGCATGTGCAGAAGATCTTCGTATATTTTGTTAGATATCCTATCAGCCCTCATCTTCAATCCCACCTTAGATCAACATGGCTGCGTTCTCGTGCCAGGAAACATCAGAATTGTTATGCAAGAAGTCACCATCACTGTCGCTACTACACTTAAACATTTGCAGTCTTAGCACCAGGATGATCTTGTTGAATTGCTTTCATTGCTTGATCATTCATTCTCTGTCATATGTTTATCTGAGACTTGAATATCTGGCAACAAGGGTAATTTGTATGGTTTGCCCAGTAGTGCACCCAGGATTTCTGCCAGGGGGGGTTCAATTTTTCACGAAGTGCCGGGCAAGCGATTACGCAGTTGTTGCGTGTGTAAAAAAAGTAAATAAAATGCCAAATAATAGTGACATCAATGATGATGATTATTATTTTTTTGGCGTTCTGCAGACATTAGCTCCACATTCTTCTAGGACATAGGAGCAGTTACGGAGTGGGAGGGGGGTTAGGTCGGCATCAGGGGGGGTTACAACCCCCGAAACCCCCCCCTCCCCCCCTCCCCCGTTCGGTGCGCCACTGGGTTTGCCAGGTTATTATTCTGAATACTGTCCACATGAGTTCTGTAGTGGTGGTGGTAGTGCCATACTTGTCAACTCATCCCTAACATATACCCGTCACCTTGACATCACGTTCAATAATATTTCATGTGAATCGGTTTCGCTTGAATTTAACCATAGTGTTATACCACTTTATAGCCGTAATACTATTATAGCTTCCATTTATCGATCACCTTCTTCATCGTATTTCGATTTCTGCAATAAGTTAAGCAACATTCTTAATGACTTAGTGAGAGAAAATAAGAACGTTGTCTTATGTGATGATTTTAACATAAATACCACGTGCCTAGAATATATGAACTGTTTATATTGCTTTGGCTTTACTTCGCATATTTCAGCACCAACTAGAAATGATTTACTAGGTTCTAGTACACTTATAGATCATTTTATCTCCAATATTTCAACTGATCCCATTGTAGGTGTGATAGACCATAGCATTACAGATCATAGTCCAGTTTTCTACATTCTGGGTTCCAAAAATACCAAGGCCAGTAACATCTTCACAAAACACCGATTCAATTCAGACAAATTTGTATAATCACAGCAGTAGACTGGACATCGGTGACTAATGAGGACTGCGCAGAAAAGGCTTTTGAGTCTTTCTCAGAAGTAACAGCTATCGTTCAGCCAGAAATCCATGGATAAGCAAACTCAATGTTGAAGTCCATTAAAAAAAGAATAACCTTCATAAAAAAACTAAAGTCGCAGCCTTTCAATATCGCATTAAAATCCTGCTTCCAGAAATACTCAGCGACATTATCTTGTTTACTAAAGGGCGCTAAGTGCAATAACTACCAGAATCTCATAGTAAAAAACACAGGTAACACGAGGTGCTGCTGGCAAACCATTAATGAATTTTTGAATAAAAAGGAGTGCTCAGCACACACAATAAGAATAAAGCAAGGCGACGAAATGTATACAGACCCTGAAAGAGTGGCCACCGCGTTCAGTGAGCATTTCTGCACAGCTGCGGATATGCAGCAATCACCAAGTCATTTACATGATATGCCAGGGTGTAGTCATTCTTTTTACTTGCATCCGACGTCTGCAGATGAAATTTTCCAGGTTATGATATCATTGAAGACGACAGGTGCTGGTTTAGATCATATTGATCCATTTAAAGCAAAACTAGTTTCAAATATAATATCACCACCTTTGGCAGTAATTAACAAACTGTTTTCTGCGGGCGTGTTTCCAAGCTGCCTCAAGGCTGGTAAAATAGTCCCAGTTTTTAAGAAGGGCGATAAGACTTCTGTACATAATTATTGGCCAATCTGTATCCTACCTTTCTTTTGTAAGGTTATCAAAAAACTATTTCACATTAGATTAATGCGTTATTTGAAAAAATTTTACCTTTTGTCCCCACATCAATTCGGATTTCGTCAAGGATATTCAACTGAGCTGGCACTGATTACCTTAACTGAGGAAATTAAACAAGCTATCGACAGAGGACTACTTGCGAGATCTGTATTTATCGATTTCAGGAAGGCTTTTGACACCATAAATCATCAAATACTACTTGCTAAACTCGAATCATTTGGCATGTCTGGTCCTCCACAAAATTTTATTAAAAGTTATCTCAGTAACCGGTCTCAAACAGTACACGTTAACAGCCATCTTTCATCACCCAAGTTAATTAATGTAGGTGTGCCACAGGGATCAATTTTAGGCCCACTTTTACTCTTGATGTTTATTAATGATCTATCTACCATTCTAACTAGGACAAAATGCATATTATACGCTGACGACACAACCATCTTTACATCATCTGAATCAGTTAATACACTCCACACTCACCTTAACACAGACTTACATAGCGTATCTTTAAGGTGCCAGGGTAATCAGCTACAGATCAATGCTACTAAAACTATCTTTATGGTGTTCCATTCCCCACGAACTTCACTTGACATATCACCTGCCCTTCACATCAATAATTCTGTCAAAAATTTCCAGTGAAGCGCAGTTTCTTGGCGTCATTTTAGATAGTGAACTAAAATTTCATAAACATGCTGCATCACTCGTTAAAAAGATTGCATTTGGAATCCATGTCATCATCAAGACACGAACTTATTTTCCACCACGCATATTACGTTCCTTCTATTTTGCCTACATTCATAGCCATATTTCATACTGTGTATCAACTTGGGCCAACACATATTTCACACGCATTGAACGTTTGCAGTGACTTCAGAATCAAACAGTCAGACTAATGGCTTTTAGTCCATTTTATTTGTGCTGTAGCTCCCTGTTCTCTAAGCTTAACATACTCTCATTAAGACAATTATTTTGTCAAAGGCTGTCCATAGTCACCTATAGACTCATGACAAAGGACATCTCCACTGCATGTATCAATCACCATCACTTAACTAATACCAATGTTACCTGATTTGCACAACGCAATAATCTTCTTTTCCCAGCCGTAAGGACCAACTATGGCAAATTCACAACCCTGTTTAGAAGCATAGCTATTTGGAACTCATTGCCTTTCAACTTAAAATCATCACATAACATTCATGCTTTCACCTCGCGCAGCAAGAAATATTTTGTTCAGGGACTGATCAACTCATCTCATGTGTAATTAACTGTTAAAAGCTCTCAACTTTTACATGCTATTTTCGTATTTAACATTTGCTTTTGTATAACTGATACCTCTGATGATGAAACAAGTTGCATTTGTCATACAGCGCTGTTCATTATTCTTCCTTTGTTATTCTTGTTCTGGCACTTGCTTTTGATTATTTCCATGGCATTTTTTTTCTTTCAGTAATGAGTATTACCTTTTTATTATGTATTGATCTGTTGATATTGCTGGTCAAGCTTGTTCTTCATTGCTCATGCATCTGTATGCTTTTGCTGCATTTTTTGTAACTACCCCATTCATGTAGCCACAGGAGCCTCATGTAACGCAGGCTAGTTTTGAAAACCAAATGGCAAGCTGCATGCAGCTCGCTATGCAAGCTCGGTGATAGGCACAGTCTCGAAAACACTACTTGAGAAGGTGAAGGCCTAAATTAAAAAAGCCCAGCCCCATGCAAAAAGGATGCAAGACCACAATGATACTTTACATCCACAAGCTTTCTTACAACCTGAAAAAAATCACAAATAGCTTTGGTGTGCCTTTTGTTTGGTAAGCGCCGCACAAGTTGGCTGGACTGTGTCCGAGCATTAGTTGTGTTGACAAAAAGTCTGGATGGAGGAAAAAGCACACCCTACCGTGCGTGGATTGCACTAAGGGAGCTGTGTATGAAATACCACTGTTGTGTGGGAAAACCTACGTGGGCCAAACGAGCAGATGTGTCAATGTCCGAGCGCGGGAGCATTAATTACTGCATATATTCACATAATGGATGCACTTGCATAATAAACACAGCCCTAGCTTTAGTAGTCAAATTCCGAATTTTTTTTTCTCCAGCGTAATAAATGCAACCCCCAACTTTGAACCCCTGTAGTGCCGCAAATGGCCACGCTGTGGCTTTCCTACTTCACTCGATCCGTGGTGTTCGCGAGCCATATGACGTGGCAATTCATAACACCCGCGTCCCAATAAAACTGCCGCACATTGCCAGGTGTAGCCGTATGCAAGCAGCGGTAATATCATTTACCAGAAATGTTGCATTCCTCCTTGGTATCGCAGTTTGCAGTTCCCTCCCGCTCACTGCAGCGTGCTGTCATGCATGCTGCACAGGCTAGAGCAGCTACGCCTTAGCATGGTCGGTGTGTGGTTTCTAGAATTGCCACGATGCAATCTATGATGTCGTGCTTAATGCACTCGACTGACAGGCTCATTACAGATACGAGGGGAAATGTGATGATAAGCCGCCTTCATGCGGCTATGGGGAACAAATATTCTCCCATTACGGCCGCCCAGAACACTAGTGAACGCCTATGTGGCTGGGCGTCTCCAAGATTGCATTAGTGTTGTAGTAACCCTGGTTGGCCGCAAGCCGCCACGGTGGGTATCATTGGCCTATGCATCGTGCGCATCATGGCGTCATTACAGGTGGCGCGCCTGCGGCGACACAAAAACTACAGAAACTATGCACGATAAAGACGGCCGTGCGCCGCTCGTTCATTCCTTCGCTGCTGACCGTCCAACAATGTCGCATTTTTATGGTTTCATGGCGCTGTGGGTGAACGGAAGCGAAAAGTCATTGCAATGGAATACAATGCAGGCACCATAGAGGCTGTACCGAGAAGCGTGGTACCAATGACATACAGCTCTGTTTTACTGTTTCTTTTAAATAAAATTTCATCGCATGCGTCTTTAGGCATTACTGCAGTTCGCAACACCATCTTTCTTGCACATTAATATGTTTTGTTCAACGAGAAAATTTTTTCATAAAACTTACCCCGCATAGTAAGCACACCCCCCACTTTGCTTCTCTTTTCCAGGAAAAAAGTGCTTTCATTACAGGAGTAAATAAGATCAGTAATAAACAAAATTGTTATGCATTTGCCTGTGCACTACATGGCCTGTGGATATAAGCCAGCATTGCGTGAGACCAAGATAATTGGCAGAAGTGGTGATACATTGGCAAAATGGCTCTTGGAGGCATGTCACAGGGGTGAGACAGCAGAAACAGACTTGGCAACAGTTTTTGGAGCAGCGAAATGTTCATTTTGGAGCAGGATAACCTTGATTTGGAGCCGCTGACAATATTTAATGTGATGTTTCAACAGCTCAAAAAGTTGAATTTGGAGCAGCTAAGGCAGTCAAGCATCTTTTTCACAACCAGGGGTCAATATATTTCTCAAAATTAAAAAAATTCTCACTGCACCAAAGCTGTCGACACACAATAGTCTCTTTTGTTAAGACCATTGACATGATGTTGCCCATTACTGCTTTTACTTTTTGTGATCTTAATCAGCTTCTGAAAGACCCCTAGCACTTGTTGTAGGTTAATTACTGCTCTCTTTTGTCAGGAGAGTCTGATAAATTTGTATTTTGTCAAGGCTTTTTGCACATCACACTGTTACAAAGAAGCTCATCTAAGCTTTTCACCAGCACACTGCCCTGTACTATAACGCTGCAATACTGTGGTGGCAACTAATCATAGAAGATACTACTCCAATTTTATGTAAATAATGGCATTCCACGTCTTGGAGCATACGTATGCCAAGTTTCGTTAATGTAGGAGAAATCCAAATCCACAGATGCTGGAATGATTGATCTGTGGGGTTTAACATCCCAAAACCAGCTCTGATTACGAGAGACGTCATAGTGGAGGTCTCCGGAAATTTCGACCACCTGGGGTTCTTTGACGTGCACTGACATCGCACAGCACATGGGCCTCAACATTTCGCCTCCATAGAAATGCAGCTGCTGCGGGTGGGATTCGATCCCACGACCCTCGGATCAGCAGCCGAGTACCGTAGCCACTAGACCACCATAGCGGGGCCACAGATGCTGGACATAAATGGTGAAAGTTCCGAAAGACTGAACTGTCAAAAACGGGTTCAAAGGCTTCAGAAACTTGTATCTTTGAAAACATAACCGCAGTTACAGAACGCTCTGTCAAAATGGAAGGTATGGTGTAAAAATGCAATCAGGTTTGTGAGAACCCTTCCGGCACAGTGAAATTAAATTTTATTCTTCGCAGTACTTGTTGCAGGTCGCACATCTGAGTTTTCTACCACATCCGAGCAGCAAAGGTAACACTTGCAGAACGTGAGCGTCGACTCTGCTGCAGTACGCAAGTGCTAGCCTCACCGCAGTACACGAGTGCTAGTTTCGCCACAATACGTAAAAGTTAACTTTGGCACAGTACCCGAGGGCTAGCTTGACTGCTGTACGCTTACGTATGTGCTATCTTTGCCGCAGTATGCAAATGTTCGCTTTGGCGCACTCTCCGTGTGCTGGCTCCGCTGCAGTAGACTAGTGCTAGCATCATCGCTGTGCGCCAGTGCTAACGTTGCCGCAGTAGGCAAGTGTTAGCTTCACTGCAGTGCCCAAGTGCTATCTTTGCTGCAGTATGCTGTACAAGTGCTAGCTTCACCGCAGTAAGTGAGTGTTAGCGTCGCCACCATGCAGGAGCACTAGCTTTGCCATTGTACACAAATGCTAGCTTCGCTGCAGCACAAGAGTGTTATGCGGCAAGGCGTACTGCGAGTATGGGTCACTTAAATGCAACGAGACAAAGCATGTTTTGCCCCTTAATTACAAACTTTAAATAGTAAAAGCTGAATGTGAATCAAATAGATTCCAAAAATTCGAATATTCGTACACCCCTGGTTAGATCCCTTTCAGCAAGATAAAATTTTGTTGCTCACAGTTCCTCCGGCTGGCTACAAACATACGAGTTTCCGCTCGTGGAAGTAGCTGGGTGCACCATGCTTATCGCATCAATCTTGCATAGGACTGTAGGCAGGACCTCCGACCGGTGTTCGATTATTTTCGGAGGCGCACTGTTCTTCTGAGGCACAGACAAACATCATGGCCACATCAACTTCGTAACCACGAACGCTGCGAAAAGTGTCGCCGCCAGCCTTAACCCCGATGTCAGGGGGATCGTCAGCCACGGCTGTCGTTTGATGAAGCGTCCCATGCCACTTTCCACAGTACATGCGCCCGGTTATGGTGTTCCGGCAGTTGACATCACGCTTTTCTGGACTTGTGATTATGTGGAAAATGTGGGCAGAGTGCAGAAAAATACAGATGTGGCAGTGGTGGTGCACCAACACGATTCGTGAAACATGAAAGGCAACAATAAACGCTATCGTAAATATTCGTTCTCTTAAAACAGAAAAAGGACTCCCCTTTGCTCATTTTTCATGGCCACACGCAGCAACATACGTTGACACGAAAATCGAAGCATCTGCAGCAAATCTCGGATGCCTGAGATTCAACCACGAGATTCACATTGCACAACTCAGCTTTTTTTTTCCCCACTGAAACTGATATGAGCACCAAAACACTTGCTTTTTAGGGCACTTTGGATCAGTTTGGAGCCATTTTCCCAATTTTCATGCTTTTGGAGCGGCTCAGAGCAGGAAAACAGAATTGTATCAAAACTCTCCAACATGTGCAGCCCTCTCACCCCTGCATATCATATAAAAAGGGGAGGCACAATTGTATCAGTGACACATGTATGCAGCTGTTACGCTCAGTACTGTAGTGTCCCTTTGACACTGATGCACGCATGCAAATATGTCGTCCTCCTCAGCTATGCAGTAAGAATAAAGTTGGTTGAATTAGCGCTCTACTTGTTGCTTCCTCTTCCTTTCTTCAGTCCTTTTTCCATGTTGCATTAAAGTGTATTCTCATGACTTGCACCAACTAGCACAGCAACAAGTTCTACATATGCACAGTTTTTTGTTAGAATGTTGTTTAGGATTGACTTTTTTTTCTGCGAATAACACTGCGGGAGCATGCCAGTTCTGCAATAAATTTGTTTTGCCTACATTTAGCAGTGCTATTTCTGTAATCTACCATTGTATTTGAGAAAGTATTGGAACATTAATAAAAAAAATATTCAATTCGTACTGAAATATTAACATTTCAATCACTTGCATTTGAATCACTTTGCACTCAACGTTTTGCTATTCACACAGCTCTACTTCTTGGCTGAAGTGTTTGACAGGTTAACGTCATATTACATACACCTTGAATGTCAAGCTACGGATCTACACATTTGAGGTCACACCTCACTTATCACTCTCGCTGAGTAGCAATAGAGAAATTTCATTTTTTAGCTTTGATTTCAAAGACCTTAACGTTATAAAGCCTCTTATGATGCTTCCATTTCTATTTCAATAGTCGAATCAAGCAAGGGGACTTCCTGATATCTGGATTACGTAAAGTTAGGCTTTTCTTGTGCTTAAATATTCTCTTGTAGTTAGGCTTTCTGTCTTATCAAGCCCCAGTGGCAATTCTTGTTAGCACTGAAAGTTGCAAGGCCCAATCTAGACAATACTTTTTGCAAAAACGAAGTTTTTATAGGTTCATTATTGGAGAAGTCAACATGAAATGAAATGTCTTATTATTATTCTTCCAGAAGCATTTCGCTGAAGGCAAGCGGCATTCCATCCCTGCCTTTTCTCGTGTATCCTGTCTCATTCACACAAAGCCCATCTGATTTTTTTTCTTGCCCTATTTTGTGTTGCAACACACTTCCAGTGCCTTTTCCAAAGTGCATGTTTCAAGCAGTGCATGTTGCACAGGCCATTCCTGAGCACACTGCTCAAAACCATAGGAAGCACAAAACCCTCCAGACAAAATACATGCAGCCTTTGTTTAGAGCGCCAAAATGCCAAAACTAGTGGTTTACAAGATTTCTTTAACAATTTTCACAATCCTCATGCTTGTGCAGGGCTTTTTCAAGAGCAACTTCTGCGAAGCATAATGAGCAAGTGGTCTGATTATAAAGCGAGGCCTCCTTCAACGTCTGCCCTGCCACGGTGGTCTAGTGGTTATGGCTCTCGGCTGCTGATCCACAGGTCGCGGGATCGAATCCCGGCCGCGGCAGCTGCATTTCGATGGAGGCAAAATGCTGAGGCCTGTGTGCTGTGCGATGTCAGTGCACGTTAAAGAACACCAGGAGGTCGAAATTTCTGGAGACCTCCACTACAGCGTCTCTCATAATCACAGCTGGTTTTGGGACGTTAAACCGCACAAATCAATCAATCGAAACCTTCAACTTTATTATTTGGTTATTATGGTTACAGTAGCTATTAAGAATTCCAATCTGCAACATGTCTGAATTCCTTGTACTCATCAATTCATCTACCATCTCTCAAAAATTTACCTCACTTAACTTCCACCTGCAAGTCTGGGTCGAATGTTGTAGAAATCATTTCCAAATAAATGTGACATTGGTCACAGCAATGAATAAAGTCTCCAATGACCAGGAAAGCTAAACCATGCACTAAAGTTTATAATTCAGCTGTATAACATCTGCCTGTGTGGAAGCCAGATTTTTTTTATTACGTGAGTGTTTTTATGTAAACCTACAAACGTTTAAGCACACAAAGCTTTTGCATTTGGCCTGCATCAAAATGTAGCTGTCACCACTGCATCTAACCCACAACCTCAAGATATCGCCACACCAAAGCTACTACAACAGGTGACAGTGAAGCGTAGTCAACATAGTTACATTAAGATGTATAACCGACAAGTCCAAAACCAAACGTTAACAGTTTAAACAACAGCTACAGTGCACATCCAATATGCATAATTACTGCGTCTCTTAACACTTTCCTGTCCGCGCCTATACCCATCAACAGTATGTTGTCGATGGTTTCAACTTCAATTTTCCCGCGTTCGGGGCGCTTACGGACAGCTAGCATCGTCCAGTGCATAAAAGCACTATTTTTCTAGTTTCGCTTTTGTGTTGCCTTTTTCCCCTCTAGGGGATTTTTGAAGCGCCTTTTCATCGTGCTTGTCGAGCACTTGTAGCTTCCGACATGGCGTCGACGTCACGCGCAGCTGCTCCTCGGAAGCGGCAAATTCAAATGGATTGCAATGAGTCTGCATCAAAATTTTGGGATGGTAGTAGCAGCGGAGACTCGGGAGATGATTCTGATTCATCCAACTTCAGCACGGACGGTGAAAGAGCTTCAAGTAGGCCTGGAACGCTGACAGGTATCCGCCGGTAAGTTCCGTTTTCTACACCGAACCGTTTTATCGCGGCGGCAATCAGATCAGAAGACATCCAGCGTGTTCTAAAGATCGCGGTTCTTATCTGAAGAGGGTGTCAACGTCGTTTGGACAGGATCACTTGTCTGCGGCGGCACAAAGAGTGGAGTTTCACGCGAGAAGACGGCCGGGAGTTGACCTTGGCATTGCACTCCGTAGTGCCGCGCGGCACTTCGTAAGAGCCATGGACTTCGCGCTGTTCTTTACGGCAGAAAAAATCGCAGATATATGCAACATGTCAAACAAATATGCGTGGATGCATATTTTGGAGAAACAGTTGTACAGTGAGAGAGACACATCATGGAAAGAAGCGACTCCCGATGAGATGAAGTTTATCGGACTTCTCATTTACATGGGCATTGTGCAAGTGCCATGCTTGCACTGCTATTGGAGCACGCAAAAATTATTTTCTGGTCTTCTTCTGCCTTCGGTAGTGTTAAGAAACTGATTCAAAGCATTACTTGCATTCCTCAGTGTGTCCAACCCCGAGGAGACAACTGCCGAATCCCACGGCAAGCTGCGTCATGTAGCTTCACTGCTGAAGCACATCAATGCCTCATCTGCTCAATTTTTCCAACCTGGTCGGAGCCTCTCCATTGACGAGAGAATGGTAAAATCCAAAGGCAGATCCGGAATTCGGCAATACATGCGAGACAAAGTTACCAAATGGGGACATAAATTGTGGGTTTTGGCAGATTCGAAATCAGGTTACACTGTTCAATTCAGTGTATACATGGGAAAGCGTGAAGAACCAAGCACACGTGGGCTCGCATTGGATGTTGTGACGCGGCTGGCAGAGAACTACCTGGATCAAGGCTACATAATTTATTTGGACAACTTTTATCAGTCGACATCCTTATTTGTGCACTTGTTGGAGCGCAAGACGCTTGCTTGTGGCACAATGCAAAAGGATCGTTGGGGATTTCCAATCGAGCTCAAGGACACTCAGTGGGAAAAGAAAGCAGAAAGGACATGTTCTGTGGCTATGGGATCAGGACGTTCTATATCTACAATGGAAGGACAAGCGTGCTGTTCAGCCCACACAGCCAACAAATTCGTGCTTGCGAAGCGCAGAACCAAAGTGAACAGCAAATGGGAAGAAGTATCCGTGAAAAAGCCGATGCTGATCGACAAGTACAATGTGGGCATGCTCGGCGTCGACAAATCAGACCAGCTAATTTGTACCTACAATGTTCTGATCAAGTGCGTGCGCTGGTGGAAAACGCTGTTTCTTCACTGTATAGATATTTGTCACGAATGTAGGGGGAGATCTCGCGAGTGCTTGCTCCGATGGACTGAGAGAGAGTGACGATGGCGTAAGGCGTTAACAAAGACGAAGACGTTACTTTATGAACGGGAACACTTAACCACGAAAAACAAGTAAAACACCAATTTACACACAAGAGAAAACTAAAAAGTTAGGTGAAGAAACTAAATAGCCGAACTTCAAATCCTCCGCGTTCGGCGCAGTTCCAACGGGAGTCACTCAACTATGGGCCTCGCGTTTAAGTCCGCGGTCGCCGCTCAAACTGTAGTGGACGCTCTTACATTGCCTTCGACGCGGTGCGGTTCAGAGTCGGTGCTCTCTCGGTGTGTCGTGTCCTCACAGCTGTCGTCGACAGATGCTGCTAGTGGTGGCCGCTGCTCACGCAAGGTCCGTCCATGTCCGCCACCTTGCTTCTCCAGTGACGTGGCGGATCACCGCTTAGGCCTAGTAGGCCTCCTCTTAAGTGGTGCTCAGTCTCCAACAAAGACCAGCCCTCTGCAGCGATTCTTCTGCCGGTCGTCCCGTTCTGCCAGCGAAGGTGGAGCGCTGCGGGTACGCCAGGAACTGCTGCAGTCCTGCCGCTGCCACTCCGAAGTCCTCGCTCGATCGTAAGCCAGATCGGCGGCACCCCGGAGCCCGACGCCCTCGTCTCCTTGTCACCAGTCCGTAGCTGGCAAGACAACCTTCGTCGACCGGTGCCACGCAGAGAATGCCAGCTCAGTCTTCTCCATCACCGATCTCTGCTCGGGTCGCGTGTCGCGAGCCCGCTCTCAACCGATTGTGGGCATCAATGTGTCCACGGCGCGTGCTTTCCCGCGCCACTTCGCCGATCTCTCCATTTTGCCTGTTGGACTGTGTTTTTGGGCCTCTCTTACTCATGACAATATTGCTGTTGTAAACAGCTTTATTCTATTTGATGAGCACCGTCGGCAGCATCCCAAGGTGCCTGAATTGTCAAGAGGTTCACGCTTCGATCTGTTCGCATTCAGGCTAGAACTGGTGGAGCAGCTCCTAGGACTTGACGAGCAACAACATCCAGGCCCCAAGGCTCCTCCTGCTGTTCCCACTACAAGTGCCCCTAAGGATCAACAGCACAAGCCCCAGAAGCTCCAAAGATACAGGAACTGCAAATTGTGCTACCAAGAGCAGAAAGTTGAACAAAAAACAAACGTTTTCTGTGAGACATGCTCCGCCAACTTGTGCTTCACCACATCTCGCAACTGCTTTGCGCGGTGGTACGATAGTCACTGGGTCTAACATTTTCCTTCATATAAATTAACTTGTACAGATAGAAGCTTCATATTTGCAGGAATGTTGTATACAGGCTTGTTCTTCAAATATATTTTGAAATTTTTTTGGGTTGTGTTGGTGCAGAGCAGCATCGATGTTTTTACGGAGTTTTCTCATTTTTGTTACAAATTTTTTATAAGGTAATTGTTTGCAAAGAATTGTTAATAAATGTTGGATTGTAAATAATACCATTAGAAAGCACAATCCTTCTACAAATTGATACTTTACATTTTAATATCAAGCCTTGGGTGTAACAGTAAAAAAATTGTTTCGTAGACCACCCAAAAACTGCTCAATTTCCTGCGGACAGGAAAGTGTTAAGTTCATGCTACACTACACTGCCTAAATGTCGTAATGAATAATAGAACTATCCCTAACTTAAGAACTTTCAACACTTGGAAAACAAACCATTCTTCATGTAGACAATAAGCCTATCAGTAGAATATGGTCCTGTGGGTGGTAACAGCAAGACACATACCAAGCCCATCGAAGCATGAGGTTCAAGCCGGCACAGAGGAATCTGCCTTCCATAAAGCACTGCTCCTGGCTTCTTGAGGAAGGCACCACAGTGTCAGCACTACCAGCCTCAACTGCTCTACCAGAAGTGCTTCCACAAAACAAGGGAAAGGTCGCAGACACAGAGTCGAGGCAGGCCTTGACGTGCATTCTCAGCATATCCAAGGGCACAGGAGTGGGAAGCAGCGACAAACTGCAACAGATCAAAAAACCTCATGTGATTTGGTGTGATTTCTGTGCATGAGTACCGAAAGGCCTGTGCTAATTTTGGAAAAGAGCCGGAAAATGTCAATTTATAGTCAAAGTTCCCATGGGAGCTAGGCACAAGTGCACTGATTCTAACAGAATTTGAAATCTTGTGCCAAAACACCCATAAACAATCGGCTCTTTGCTTAGCAAAGCTGTGAACAACTGAGGAGGGAGCAAACCTAACCGGTATTGGCTTATTTCAAGATAACAAAGGAAGTCTGGGCCATACTATAATATAATTGCTAATCCTTAGTGAAATAAATGATAAAAGTATATATAGCTACAATATCAAAAATAACATTAACATACATTACATATGTCTTTCGAAGTCTCAATCAATGATGTCCTTGATTTTGTTTTCTCCAGCATTTATGCAAATAGCATCAAACATACTGCGCACAACCCGAATTGGTCATGTGTCATACACGAGCCCACTCTGACAGCACTTACCAATGCATATTTTCTTCGAAACACTAATACACTTGCCAGCCACTGCCAGCTCCTTTATGTGCCTCACAAGCTAGACACCTTGAAAGCCATCGCATAGTGGCACATCAAAAAGGGGTGTTTCATGATTTTCCCCCTCTCCTTTGAGGCCACTTAAACCCACCTTTATCACAGCATGGAGTGAAATTGGTAAACATAAGCATGTGCCAAACTTAGTTGAGAACTATGTTACGCATTGGCTTATTCAATTTGACATTACCTTTGTCCATGTGCTGCTTTTGAGAATGGCTTCCAAACCTTGTAAAGCCCTTTCAAGACATTTCAGTACAACACCAAAGAAATAAACATTATCATTCCCTTTGATGTTACTACGTATTTGTCATTTTATTTTCTACAGGATACCCCCTCCTCTACAAGCCCATAATCTTGTAAAAATTTAGGTCTACAAATAGACATATTCAGAGCACTACTTACAACATTTCATATTTTCGTATATAACAGCATTTCAAAATGCACAATCCAGATTTAGTTACTGTCAGTTCCTCAGGCAGGTGCAGGCCAAGCTGGCCAGATCCGGGCAATCACATTGGGCATTTTCTATTTACTAAGGGCTAGACTGCCAACAGCCTATGGATGCACTGCTCACAGGTACTACACCACATGGCGCCATTACTATACCATTCAGTAGTTTCCCCAGCATCACGAGTCATCTGCATGCATGAACTGCAGGTGGAGTCTACAATGTCGTCTGTCATGCCACCTGCACCACCTGCGGCTCCAATACCCACCATAATACCGACCCCATCCCTACCTTAATTGCGGTTAGGTTGCAAAGAATAATTTCTGTTGTGATACAACTTACGACCAGCAAGGTACAGCAACAAAATGACATACAAGCATTCCCTCACATTCAATAAGGAAGGAGTGCATGGCACTGTCAACAGCCAGAAATGTGAACATGCTCGATGAGGAACACAAGGCAGATGACTCAATCAATTGTACACAAAAAACCACCATGATTCCAGCGAGTAAGACATAGCCAGACCAAGGCAATATGAAAAAATAGCACACCAAGGGGTATTCCGCATGCAACGTAAGATCACCACACGCATAAGGGCCCAATCACATGCATGCGATATTCAAGCAACGACGATAGGCAACGACAAGCGACTGGTCTACCTGTTACGGAGGGCCAACCATCGCTGTCGCTGGTTGTGTTCTACCCAGCTAAAAACAGCTCTAGTCGCCGAGTGATTTTGCAACAACAGTGGCAAATGAAGCACCCGCTTCAATTTTAATTAGCACCAGTTGCTTGCAATTTGCACAGATGGCAAGAAACGAACTTTAAATTGAGTCTTTGCTTAACCTCATGTACGAAAGGGAAGAAAGCATTTGAGATGTTTTGCAGTCATTGTAAAAAATGTGCTCATTTTGATGCTGCTAGACCTAAGTTGCAGCTTCGAGCCTCAAAAGAGGTTGGATTCTTACCCACCAGATGGCACTCCATGCAGCGTTTCCTTAAAGCCCCAGAAAAACAAAAAAGCAGTGCCAAGTGTGCCCCTTCAGCTCTGTCTCCTCTCCTAGCAGCCGCAGCAGCGTCTCTAGCGTGTCCAACAGAAAAATGCAGATGTAAAACCACGCAACCACATGGGGAGCACTGTCAGCAGCCACGTTCGGATGCCTCAGTCACATCAAGGCCCCTAACATCCATGTGTCGTTCAGGTAGGGCTGGCCTCGCCTGAAGAGCACGCACTCACTGTCACAGGAGCAGTCTTCGGCGGCCATCATCCCTCTTCGCCACCACTGCCTTGACATGAGCATGGCATTGTCATTCGATACACTGGGGCCACACTGCTTCCCAAGTAGTATCTTCCTATTCCGACGGAAGTGAAAACACTTTCCACTGTTGTACTTGTGCTTCCAATTGCAGGTCTGCGCCGCGAAATATGCAGAGCTGTCACGCAAACAGGTTCAAGCATGGTCACGTGATCAAGCACATGCCCAAATGCCGTAAATGCAGAGTGGACAAATAAGATGGCGCTCTGTCACGAGTGTGTGGGAGGATCTTGGGAGCGCTTGCTCCTATGGATTGAGAGAGAGAGTGACGAAGGCCTAACGCGTTGACACAAACCAAGACGTTACTTTATAAACGGGAACAGCAAGACATGAAAAATAAGTAAAACACCAATCCGCACACAAAGATAAAACTAAACAGTTAGGTGAACAAACTAAATAGCCTAACTTCAAATCCTCCGCGTTGGACGCAGTTCCAACGGGAGTCACTCAAACATGGGCCTCGCGTTTAAGTCCGCGGTCGCCGCTCAAACTGTAGTGGATGCTCTTACATTGCATTCGGCGCAGTGCGGTTCAGAGTCGGTGCTCTCTCGGTGTGCCGTGTCCTCGTAGCCGTCGTCGACAGATGCTGCTAGTGGTGGCCGCCGCTCACGCAAGGTCCATCCATGTCCGCCGCCTTGCTTCTACTGTGACGTGGCGAATCACCACTTAGGCCTAGTAGGCCTCCTCCTAAGTGATGCTCGGTCTCCAACAAAGACCGGGCCCTCTGCAGCGATTCTTCTGCTGGTCGTCCCGTTCTGCCGGTGAAGGTGGAGCGCTGCGGGTACGCCGGGAACTGCTACAGTGCGGCCGCTGCCACTCCGAAGTCCGCGCTCGATCGTAAGCCAGATCGACGGCACCCCGGAGCCCGACACCCTCGTCTCCTCGTCACCAATCCGTAGCTGGCAAGACAACCTTCGTCGACCGGTGCCACGCAGAGAATGCCAGCTCAACCTTCTCCATCACCAATCGCTGCTCGGGTCGCGTGCCGCAAGCCCGCTCTCAACCAATTGTGGCCATCGGCGTGTCCACGGCGCGTGCCTTCTCCGCGCCCCCCACTTCACCGATCTCTCCGTTTCGCCTAGTGGCCTGTGTTTGGGCCCCTCCTACTCATGACAATGGCCCCCCCTTTTAAGAGTTTTTTCTTAAAGACTGCTTTCTCCTCCTCTTCGGAATTCTCCGGTACCCTGCCAAATCTTCTTGCCTTCTCGTAAATAAACTCGTGGTGTCTTGAATTTTGGGCCCACTGCACCTCGTTCGTTGACCGTCACTGACGCACCACACATCACGTAACACCAACACACTTTCACGCAGATTTTGGTCATACCACATCACACTAACATGTAATCACTCCACACAATGTTCACATACCATACAATCCAATGTACGTTCAGTTCACACTTGTGTCCGCTTAAGAATATACAATACACTACATCTGTATGTAACTATATCCATACACTAAATCCCGACCCACACAATACACATTTCCTTGCAATCATATCGCTTTCTGTTATACACATGTTCGCACGCATCTGCACCTTCCCACACACTTAGCAGTATAGTTTCCATGTTGCAACAATTCCCTGCCGTACCAATTTCATCATTGCTCTAACTGTACAATTCACCAATACACCTCTTTACTGTGCAGTCCTGTAGCCGTTCTCCGCTAAGTTTCATTTTCTCAACCCGTTGGCTACAAACAATAGTACTTCGCCACTATCCCTATACACACGCTTGGCAATCACCCGTCTCTTTCCTTTTCCCTTTAGCTGATTAAATCCGCTTATCTTATCTAATCTCTCTGTCCGTACCCTTTAGAATGTTTCTAAGTTCCTTTCCTTTCAAAAAAGTATAAGACCTCGTGCTTCTTTTTTCTTTTCTTTCTTGCTCCTATGTCATCTTTTGCTGTTGATCCTTTCTCTTTAAACTATGAACTGCTCTGTTGTGCACTTTGTCCAGCTCCACTATCGTAATTGTATCTCTTCTGACTTTCTGGTCCATTTTCTTTCCTGTCTACCTAATTGATTTTATTGCCGAATATCTTTTCCGTGAAAGGCCACCCTGCTTATAAACCAATAATCTCTTTTCTTCAATGGCCACAAAAAGAATCTTTCTGCCTTAATTGTGAGCTCTCTCTCCATCAGTAATCCGCACAAAACCTTCGTGCATCTCCTTACTCGTGCATGCGCTCTCCAGCGCTCACAACAACCCCTAAGTTTGTTCCACCTGCCCAATTTTTTCAAACGTTTCTGCACTTTGAACTTTGGCCGCCTCTTCCGAAAAACCTGCCTCAATCGTCCCGTCCACAAAGCGCCTCTTTGCGAACGCCTGGTACAGCTTCTGCATTTAGTCTCTTTGGCGGTCAAATGCCTCATCCTCCTACATTCTCTCGCGCATCCACTTCCTGCACGCGGCCGCAAACACTTAAGCAACCTGTGGCGTTTCCCCTTCTTATTGCTTCTGAAACGCCTCTCCACAACAACCCTTCTTTTGCGTTTACTGGCTCTGTGTGGTCGCGAACGCCTCGAACATCTGTCGCATTTGCTGCCCTTTCGGTTCTTGCGAACGCTCATTCCTGGGCGCGTCCTTAAGCCATGTCCTTTTTTCGAGACGCTCTCAACTCCCTTTTTATCACATGAACCCTCTTGCTTGCCATGTACTGAGCTTTCATTTGTGCCACTCCGATCGCGGCCTCCACTCTTACTGTTCTCTCTCTCCAACTCAAGTTCGTCGCACGGATCATGACTCCTTGTCACATCCTTCACTGTGGGGCACGCATCGGAACAGACCCCGTAAAAACTCAGTTTGCAGCAACCTGCAATACCCTCACGGTGGTCCTGCACCGACTGCGCGTTCTCTTCCCCCGTTACGCTCAACAGCTCTTGGGTGCCTACGCCCTCCTCATCAACCTCCGCCTCAAGCTCTTCTAGCCTTACAGTGACCGCGTCGCACTCCTCTGAACCTACCGAGGCAATTTCCTCGCTCATCTGAATTTCTCGAACCTGGCTAACATCCACCTTATGTTCCCTAAAGTCAACTGGTTGCACTGCTGGTAAATTTAAACATGTCTCTGTATTCGCGACCGTCAGCCCTCGTTCCGCCTCATGTAACTGTTTCTTTAGCTGAACTACCAGTCCTTCATGCTCTTTCTCGAAAAACCTCAACACCTCCTTTCCCGACAGTTTTCTGCTCTTTACGATCGCCGCCAACCGCTCCCAATCCATCTTCGCAACCGCCGACGATCATTCGTGACTGGGCCTGGAGATGTTAAATCCTGGCAAAGGCTCGCCAATTATTTGTCACGAGTGTGGAGGGGAGATCTCGGGAGCGCTTCCTCCAATGGATTGAGAGAGAGTGACAAGAGGCGTAAAGCGTTAACAAAAAACCAAGACGTTACTTTATAAATGGGAACAGCAAGACATGAAAAATAAGTAAAACACCAATCCGCACACAAAGATAAAACTAAATAGTTAGGTGAAAAAACTAAATAGCCTAACTTCAAATCCTCCGCGTTGGGCACAGTTCCAACGGGAGTCACTCAACCATGGGCCTCGCGTTTAAGTCCGCGGTTGCCACTCAAACTGTAGTGGATGCTCTTACATTGCATTCGGCGCGGTGCGGTTCAGAGTCGGTGCTCTCTCGGTGTGCCGTGTCCTCGTAGCCGTCGTCGACAGATGCTGCTAGTGGTGGCCGCCGCTCACGCAAGGTCCGTCCATGTCCGCCGCCTTGCTTCTACTGTGACGTGGCGAATCACCGCTTAGGCCTAGTAGGCCTCCTCCTAAGTGATGCTCGGTCTCCAACAAAGACCGGGCCCACTGCAGCGATTCTGCTGGTCGTCCCGTTCTGCTAGCGAAGGTACAGCGCTGCAGGTACACCGGGAACTGCTACAGTCCGGCCGCTGCCACTCCGAAATCCGCGCTCGATCGTAAGCCAGATCGACGGCACCCCGGAGCCCGACGCCCTCGTCTCCTCGTCACCAGTCCGTAGCTGGCAAGACAACCTTCGTCGACTGGTGCCAAGCAGAGGATGCCAGCTCAACCTTCTCCATCACCGATCGCTGCTCGGATCGCATGCCGCGAGCCCGCTCTTAACCAATTGTGGGCATCGACGTGTCCACGGCGCGTGCCTTCCCGCGCCCCCCCCCACTTCGCCGATCTCTCCGTTTCGCCTAGTGGCCTGTGTTTGGGCCCCTCTTACTCATGACACGCTCGCACAACTTTCTAAAATGCTAGTGGTGCGTCACACTTGAAAACTACGATTTCTTAGCTCAGCCGAGTTAACAAGGAAAGCAGTGGCACTGCCATCGAGACCATCAACCCTGAGCATGTCGTCATGCAAACATGCTAGGGCTCTCGTGTAGGGTCCTACTTGCTTGTGGGAGTGGCTGGTGCTAGTATGAGTGCTTTCCTTCATCATTCTACAGACCACATTCGTGACACGGTACATCTCTTAAATTGTGAATAATATCTACTAACTAGTAACAGCAACTTCCGGGGTGCACAGAGACACATGCAGCTGTCAACATGCAAGAAACTTTGCTTGAGACATTAGCTTGATAATAAAAGCGGCGCATCACCATTTGCGCTTACTTCAGAGCAAATCCAATGCACACAGGCCGCAGGCGAGCACAAAACGAACCAGCATGAACTTGCTTCGAAGATGATCCACCGCAATCTTGCAATGGTGATTCTTTAGTGGTTCCAAATTGCGGATCAGATGGGAGACCATTTCGAATGCCACAAACATGGTTTCGGTTTAGTACTCGATGCTGATGCACACTCAATTTATGGGCTTCTTCCGCCGAAAAAAATAATAAATGTGCACTTTACACGAGAGGAAAACAAAATTTTGCTGAGGCTAACTGCCTGCATGTCAAAGCACGTGCAAGAAGCCATAAATGTTCAACACACCACTTAGTCCCCTCTGATGCTCAAGCATTGCTATCACAGCTGCCGATCTTCACACAATCAGAGTTGGCATGAACACGGCCCTGCTTGCTGCATGAACGGTCAATAGTGACTAAGCTGCTGTCGAGGGATCATGGCTTGTCGACACATTCTTTGAGCAGCTGCCGATTCAAATCGCGAGGACATTCAACCTCTGTAACACCGTACTCTCTGGTCAAAGCAACACAGCTCGCTGTGCACTTTACCTAGTACGGCTGATGTATAGCAAACAAAGACAAAAATATATTACAGTGAGTAGATATTTTAACGATATGTGGGAGCTCTTTTACTTTTCTTCAACTTTTCAGCAACTATATACTCTCCCAGAAGCAACAGATACGATTCGTAGCAAATGCAGTTTAGTCCTCTCATAAGCACATGATGGGCGTCGCTTCGGAAAGAGAAAAGGCCGAACCTTTCAACCGGAGGTGTAGGTCCGTTGTAAACGGATTTGACTGTACTAAGTCCTGGGCCGCCCATTATGCCAATTTCAAACTCATCGCTATTGCTTTCACTTCCAGAAACAAAGCAGTCTTTACTGTCTGAACCCTTACCATCCACTGAGCTGAATGAGGCTCCTTTTCTGCATAGGCAAACCATCAACACATGCTTTGAACCCTCCAGACACCATTGTTTGAAACCAGATTTGAACCCCAGAAAAAGATAACACAGAATTGTTTTTTGAAATCACCTGGCCAGTGCTGCTACTTGCAAAGCGACATAGCAACTTGCCCATAAATGGGTGTGCCATTCAAAATGCTCAAAAGAAGACACATCAAAAGGACAAGTTACACTCATCCAAAATGGTTTGGGGACAGTGCAGCAGCAAATAAAAAGGAGCGCTCGTCCAACACAGCTAAGATGGTGAACAAATTGTTATCATATATGAGTGATGCATTTTCTGTAGAGTTGCAACCAATTACTGGCACTGTTCACATATTCATAGTGCACACCAAGCTCTGGAATGCACATTGCAAAACAGAAAAATATTGCCCATTACTAGACTTAATGGCATAATAAACACACAGACAATTGCTAGAAGGATTAAATTTACTAGCAGAATATTTCGAATGCAAAAGAACAAAAGACACATGTATACAAAAACTAAATGTACATTTACCAAATCACAACTTTTTTGAATGAGAGAAGCTATTATAGAAGAAGACAAAGTGCCAGTTTCGACACCTTCATTGAAACGAGGTTTGATTGAATTATTTATGGGGTTTTATGTCCCAAAACTACAATATTATAGGACACACCGTAGTGGAGGGCACCGGAAATTTCAACCACCTAAGGTTCTTTAAAATAAAAAAACTAGATTTCACTGTGCTGGGTATCTTAAATAGTGAATGCAGGTGATAACACAGAGAATATTTTTATTTGACAAACGAGTTCTGAGATGAAAGGAGGAGCACAAGGTTATTTCCTAATATTTGGACAATGCCCGCAAAGCTACAGTAGACTCATGTTATGAGGAATTCTGGATTGTGCCAAACAACAGAGATACTACCTTTGTTTAGTCTTCCTGCACTCAATGCAAAAAAAAAAATTTGCTTGAACAGCCTAACAGTACTCTTCTATAGTTGCCCTAAGCATGCCCTGTATTCTGTGTTGTCTCCCCATCTATTTTGTACTCCCCACAGGGTACCTGCTGGGGCAATAGAACTCCCTTCAGGCGTTGGGAGGGAAAGCAAAAGAACAAGAAACCATGGTGAGCAAGCAGAGCAAATATGGGCCACACCATGGAAAGCCATGCAAGGAAAAGGCGAGCAAAAGGAGAAAGACCTAGAGAAAGAGAGAGGTGTATGGCCAGTCACCGGCACATTGGCCTGACCCATGGAGGAGCAGAAAGAAAGGATGAAGGAAAAATAGGGGGGAAAGTTGCTTTGTATGGGCAACGAAAAAGTGTACACAGTGGACCTTCTGGCTGCTCTCCTCACAAATGCTTGCAGCCTGCTGACCTACTTCCATGCAGGGCTTGTGGTGCCTGACAGTTCAGCCAAGGAAAATTGCCACGGTGACTAGACTGGCTAGACAATGAAGGTGTCTCGTGGACATGAATTTTCATGCAAGTGTGGACAAAGATGAGTTGCCATGTCCAGGTGACACAGTTGACCCACAATCGCTAACTGAAGTGATACAGTCAGCCAAAGCCTTTTAGGAGAAGCTCTTGGAGCACCTAAAAGGACATTTTTGGGCAGGAAAACAGCCTTTCGGAGAAGCTATACGCTCCTTGTTGAACGGAAAAATTTTCTTTTCACATGCAAAAAAAAGAATGAAGGAGAACACAAAATAGTTTATATGTGCCATAAAATAGCTGTAAGGGGCAGCTGTGTAACAAATCACTACTTATACCCCAATGTACTAAAGTCGGTAAAATTGGCAGTTAAGTTCATGAGAGTAAAACTTCGTGAAATTGTAATTTGACCACTTTTTTACAGGGCAACTTTTTACATGGCAAGTGCCACAACAGTGTTCTACAAGAGGACGGTATGGAAAGAATTACGATAAGTGTGATACTTCCTAATGCAAAATGTCTGTGCACAGTTACAGGCTATTATATTCAATCACCTTACCCATCCCCCTTTAAATGCTACCTTTCTTTCTGTGCCTCGCTCACCATTAGAAAGAAAAACTGGCTGAGAGTATTCTATGTTATCATGAGGAACTCCCGCCACGTGGCACTTCCCCTTCTGCCAATACCACCTCTTTTTTTTCGAACCCTTTGCATGGCATCTTTTCCTCCTGTGCACACACGTGCTACATTTTCTTACACCGAGGCCAACAGTGCAGCTCAACCGCAGGAACGGGCACACAAGACCTGCGCTCTATAAAAACAAAAAAAATACTTTCAGTAACGTTTTAAAATATTACATCCTGTTGAACAGCACAACCAGCAACCACAATATGAAGCCACGCTGGCGAAGTCCTCCTCACAGCATATGTGCATAATGTGTATGTAACATGTAAAGCTGAAAGGAGGACATGTCCAACACACTGCTTACAGTGTGTTGGACCTCTCCATAAAGTGCAAGCAAGGATACTGCAAACCTCTGGCGTTGCCCAGAATGAAGGACGCCGCAATGTTATGCTGTCATGAGTAAAGGGGCCCAAGGCATGGGCCACATGGCGAAAAGGAGCGATCAGCAAAGCAAGAGAAAGCACGCGCCATGGACATGTCCATGCATGTAATTGGTGGACAGTGGACTCGTCACACGCGACCCGAGCCACAATCAAAATTAGAAAGTGTCAAGCTGGGATTCTCTGTGTGGCACCGGTTGACGAAGGATGTCCTGCCAGCTACAGACTGGTGATGAGGAGCTGAGGGTGCCAGGCTCCGGGGTGGCCGTCGACCAGGCTTACGGCTGAGCGAGATCCCTCGGAGTGGCAGTGGCCGAACTGCAGCGGTTCTCGGTGTACCCACAACGCTCCTCCTTCGCTGGCAGAACAAAACAATCCAGAGTAATCACAGCAGAGGGCCAGGTCACTTTGGGGACCGGGCATAACTTCAAAGGAGGCGCTGAGGCTGCAGCTAGGCCTAACGAGGAACCGGCGACTGCCACGTCAGCCGGGAGGGCAGGCAGCGGAGACTGATGGACCCCACGTGTGCAGTGGCTACCACAGTTCCCGTTCATCGACAACAGCAACTTGGACGCGGCATTACCGAGGGATCTCAGTCTATGAACCTGCACTGCAACCAAAGTAAGGGTGTTCAACTTGAGCAACCACTGCGCACGTGGAAGCAAGGCCCATTGTTGGCAGACTGCGGTTAGGACTACCGTATAAACCGGACTATAGGTCGAGTGGGAATATAGGTCGACCCCCCAAGTTTAGGTGACCAAAAAGAAATAAAAAAAGAAAACAACCCAAAATTGCCGAAGCACATTTATTTGCGAATAGGGCGCACTGCCCACCCATCGCAGCTGTTCCTATTCATCAGACGACGCATCACTGTCTTCTGAAGACAAGAGGTGTCGCTGACCGCCTCCCATAGTGCGTCGTCTTCCATGCCATCCAGCGAGTCGTCTTCCATACCCCAGCCACACTCTGTCCTTGAACCGCTTGTTCAGCACAACGTCAAGCAGCTGGAGGGTGGATGTCATACCACCCGGTATCACGACGAGGTCCGTTTTTCCATCGCCGAGCGTGCATTTCACAGCGTCGGTAAGGTAACCGTGAAACGCATCCGACGCGAGCATGCTGCGAGGACGCAGTAACTTTTGGCAGATGGATATGCGCCGGCGGAGAGAAAATCCTTTGCGTCTCATGAATCGACGCACCCACGAGTTTGGTGCACGGAACTGTTCTCTTGTGAGCCCAGCTTCTCGAGCGAGCTCCACGGCTTTGTTGTGAATGGTATCCACCATCACTGGCAGCGAGCGCGCACGAACTTCCCACACAAAGTCCTGCGAGCGTATCCTCCAGCTGTGGATGAACCACACTTCACCCACGAAACGTTTTCCGAGGGTTCGACTTCTGCAGCTTCCCTTTCTGTTCACACTTTTTTCCGAAACCCCAAAGCGGCACTGAGCGGCCATGTTGCCGTTCGCTTCAGCGAACTCAACAACATTTAGTTAAAATTCAGCTGAGAACTCCCTCCTTTGCCGCTGCTCATATTCAATGAACGAAAAAAAAAGAACACTAAAAATCATAGGCGACGTCAATCGAAGCCGAACAGATCGAAAGCACAGGGCGAACACAAAGGAAACAGTGAGACTAAAAAAAATGCCTGCTACTGGATTTGGATACTGCCCTGTGTGGCATTTGACACTCATGCATGCCACATGTTGCCAGACGGCAACACCCCATCGGTTAAACACCGCTATATAAGACGAGGGGTGACTTTAGCTCGAGGGGTGACTTTAGCTCGTTGTGTTTTTGAAAATATCTCGACTTATATTCCGGTTTATACGGTACGCCTAACGCAGACGAACATTGAGCGTCTCGGACAAATTAGGATGCACATTTAGTTTGGGGGATTTTTGTTTCTTTTGTATGTGAATTGTATTTAGGTTGTGGGGATAGTTTACCTTACTTTTGTTTCTTTTGTGTGTGAACTCTGTTTTCCAGAGTTTTAGATGATCTGGTATTCCCATGTATAAAGTGGCGCTTGTTCAGCCAACGCCATCGTCAGGCATTCTCTCTCTATCTATCTGAGCAAGCACTCCAGAGACTGCTCTCAGCTGTAACATATGCTCACCAAACCACTTGCTCTGCTCTTTATTCGATCAACCCACAACTTCGAAAACCTTGGCACATGACAAAAACAAAGGTACTTCAGTCTAAAATCAGATGCAAATGAGGCGACGTGGAACTGCCGCATTGCTGTTAATGGTGGTGCAAGAATACACAATAACCCAGCACAGAATGTCACAGTGAATTTCGGTCACTGCTGTACAGTGGCTCAACAAACACAAGTAATTCGCCTTTTACCTAATTCATTAAGGTCGACAGCAGCGTGGCTGGTGTCCGCGAGGAGCTAAAAAATAAAAAAAGGCACATTCAAGCCTGCTGCTGCATTAGTGCAATCAATAAAAAAAATCATGTATATTAAAAAAATTCCAATTCAGACCCTTTCGCTGGGAGTGTTTCCTTGCTATTTCACAGAAAGTCCAGATTAGCTTCTTTCGAGTTCAGAATAACAGGGGTCTGCAATATCCAAAGCAAGCACTGACATCTTTTTTCTTTTATTTTTCACCTGTTGGCATCACTTTCAAGTCACTGGTCACATTGGCATCCATTTCCTGAGTAATCGTTTGCAAGGTAGGAGAGAGCCCTCAGCATTTAGAACCGCCAATAACACGTCTACGCATGCTCGTCACAAAACCAGGCACTGACACGACACAGGCGTCGTGAAATATGAAACTATGTCAATCATCGAAGGTGCATTGCCAGAATGTTGTGCAATTTGAAAGATGGGTTCACGAAAACAGCATGCATCTCGCCCATTCGTACACTAGTACCAGCATATTGTTTCAATTTGTCACCCTTCTTGCGAAGTTAGAATGGACGCTACTGGGGGGTTAGCAATGTGTTAGCAATGTGAAAACATGCAGTTGATGCAGTTCTGACACAGAATTGTGATGTGGCAAAATGTAGCAGGATTTGCCTTTTGGCGCAGTTTGGCGCAACTATCACATCACTGACCACAGAAGGCAGTAGACACCTGCTGAAGTTCTCTAATGAACTTTTTCCTATGGGTGTGCGAATATTTGAAATTTCGAATAATTTTCGAATAGCGTTTGCCATTAGATTCGATTCGCACATAAGTTTTGCTAATCGAACTATTCGAAGTTGGTAACTAAGGGGAAAAGTATGCTGTCATGTGTCAAGTGGCCCATTGCCGCATGTAGTACACTTCGCCGCATAACACCCGAGTACTGCAGCAAAGCTAATGCTCGTGTACTGCGGCAAAGTTAACATCCTGTACTACGGCGAAGTTAGCTCAGCGTTCTGTTGCACAATTCCCTGCAGGACTGTTCCTCAAAACTTTGGAATGACACTGTGACAGTACACTAGTCATGCAATCAACTTTTTGTCAACGTTCAGCAGAACATTTTTCCATAATATGACATGGTATTAGTAAAGATATATTCGAAAATTATTCAAAAAATATTCAATTCTATTTGCACTTGAACATGAATATTCGAATTCACTTTGCACTCAAAATTTTGCTATTTGCACAGCTCTACTTTTTCCAGAAGTATGAGGGCACTGAAGGACTTCTGAAATAACTAGGTGACGTTGAATCACTTGTGGGTGCTGGCTCATTTGCACAGTAGTGAGAAATATCAACCATGTATTGCTTGAACCAAGCACCAGCGCTTGAAGACAGTTTTCAAGTTAAGTCAAATAGCTGCATTACTGGCAACAGTTTAGCTCAATTGTATACTAAGGTTCAATAAAATGTGTTTGTTCTTCCCCTGATATTGTTTTCATATTTTAACAAGCAAGAACTCAGAACAATAAATATGATTGTATAAGCAGGAACACAATGCTTGTAACCAACTTAGTTTTTGTTGTTCCATTGTATTTTTAACACTACCCTCAGTAATGCCTGTTGCTTTGAGGGGAACAATAAATAAATAAATAAATAAATAAGCGGTTTTGTTGGTAATTTTTCCCCAGTTAGCATAACGATGAAATGAATTATATAAAAAAAACAGGAGAGCTACACGAACCGATCCTTGCCACATGAATTTTGTCACCAATCTCGGAGGGGTATTTTTTGTGAGAGATTGGGAGGTTGCTGGGAGGCACAGCAAACAGAATTTTCATTACAATTTTATACTTTGAAATAAGAACAAAAACTCGACTAAGTCAAATCAAACAACAGGAAACACCTTATAAACACACTAAACGGATATATACATATGAAAATACGCTAACAATATAGTTCTCAGTTCACGCTACATCTATATGCAGCCCTCGACTAAAGTCTATCAACAATAAACCTCGTGTTCGCGAACACAGCAGCTGCCTGATTGGAATGTTCTTACGTCTGTCAATGCCGGCCTATCAGAGTCCAATGCCGGTCTTGGGGCAAACTCCTTGTCAACGATTCGAAGCCATCGCCGTCCTCGTTTGAGGCAGCTGGACTCTACTGTCTGCCTCCATTGCTGTTACCCAGTCATTGTCGTAGCCATCTGCGAGAAGCCTTCCTCATTAGGCTGTCTCGACCTCGACTGCCACTTCCAAGTCATGACGTGGTGCCCCGGGGATTGCGCTGCCAGTCGATCCCTTTTTCGGGCAAAGATGAAGCCTCGTGGGTACATTGGGAACTGCTGTGATGATGGAGCTGTGAGTCCGAGGAGCCTCCCTTGGTTTCAGCCAAGGTCTACGGCCATGCCGTTGAACTCGATCGCCACAGCCTCCAGGTCCGGCACCCGCTGCTCCTGTCACCAGTGCAATGCTGACTCACCATCTTTACACACCGGTGCCACGCACACAATGCCAGCTCAATGTCCTCCATCTTCGATTGCAGCTCAGATAGCGCCATGAGCCAGCTGTCCACCAAATACGAATACGGACATCTCCACGGCTCATGCTTTCTGGCGCTTTACTCTTTCATGCACCATCGCTTCTTTTCACTGAGTGGCTTGTGCCTCAAGCTCCTTTACTCATGACAATTTTCACGTCTTTCAAAGGGAAAATACTATATGTGAACAACTGTAAGCAGTGACGTGATCGACTGAAGCCATTTTGGAGCAGCTTCTGGAGCAGCAAAAAAGGGAGCTTTGAAGCAGGCAAACTAGCTTTTGGAGCAGCTAAATGCTCACTGTTGAGTTAAAAAATTTACATTATAAGAAGCAAACAAAAGAGAAAGAGAGGAAACCTCCTTTCCTCTCTCAATTGTGCAACATCAGATGTTGGCCTAAATAACTAGTTATGCCATCGACGTACGAAAGTCGGCAAAATGAGCAATTAACTTCATGATATCAAAACTCTGTTAAGTTGTTATTTGACCAATTATGCAAAGTCATCACCGAACAATTCTGTTTCACACAGAAAGTGCCGCAAGAGTGTTCGATGGTACAAAAAAAATAGACGATAATTACGATACTTCTTAATGCGAAACATGCATGTACAGTTACAGATTTTCCCATTCCCCCATGCCGCATTTTTGTACATTTGCACGGCGTTTTTTGTGTCTCACTCATTGTTCACAAAGAACTGACTATATTTCTTGTTATGATTAAACACCACAACCGTGTGGCAACCCCCCCCTCCTCCTACTTCCAAACCACCTTCCTTATTGCCTTTGCATGATGTTCTTTTACACTGTGCACATATGCTAGTTTTACGATGGGCGCTATGGTGCATAACTCCTATCTTAAAGAAAAGAGAGAGAGAAAAGAAACTTCAATGATGTTATCAAGAATTCAATCTTGCTGAAAAGCACAACCAGCGATCGCGATATGAAGACAACCTGGCGAAGTCCTCCTCACAGAACATGCAAATACATGTATACGTAATGTGTAAAGCCACAAGAAACACGAGTTCAACGCACCATGATAAATGACAGGCAGAGTTATTTCTTCCATTCTGCCACCATGCCTTGTCACATACAAACTGGTGGTGTTGCCGAGACCAAGGGGAGACGCAGATGTTAATTTTCATCGAACCACTCACTCTCCGCTTTATTCGATGAATGGACAACATTAAAAACATTGGCACACCATGAAAACAAAAGTGCTTCGGTCAAAACGCGGATGAAAACAAAGCAACAAATGGCGGCAACTTTGTAACGTATACCACGTTTGCTCTTTCGCAATTTCGTGCGCGCACATGTTCGAAGAATGCACAAGACCTGATCGGCGTCATGAATTTCAGTCACCGCTGTGCAGTGGTTCAAAAGAACTCTATATAGTAATTCCGTAAAGTCGGCAGCGGTGCTGCGGTTGCCTGCAAGGAACTAGAAAAAGAAAATGAGGGGAAGGGGGGCTTCTTCAAGCCTGTTGCCTCAGTTGTGGGAGAAAAAAAAACTTTCACGTACAGTAAACAAACACCCTTTAGTTCCCATTATGTAGCTACGAGTTTGCCCTCACTATTCAGACAGTGCAGATTAGCTTCTTTCGAGTTCAAAATCATGGGAGCTGTGTCCAAAGCAAGCAGTGATGTCTCGTTTTTTTTTTCTCGCCGATTGGAATCGCTTGTAAGACACTGGCCTCTGGCATCCGTTTCCTGAGCGATCGCTTGCAATATAGGCGAGAGTCCTCTGCACTTAGAACCGCCTCTTCTACATCTATGCATGCTCGACACCAAATTGGATGCCAACGCATGATACGAGTGGTCTGACATACAGAACTATACGACCATTATGGAGTGCTCGATTTGAAAGATACGTTCTTGAAAACCATATGCGCCTTGGCCATCTGTCCGCTAGAACCAGCGTGAAGTTTCAATTTATTGGCATTGCAAAGTTAGGATGGACATCCACGAGAGGTTGGTTTCAATTGCTAGGAACGCAAAAACATGCGTTTGGCGCAGTTCTGGCGCAGAACTGTGAAAATGGGGCAAAATGTAGCAGGATGGCACAGGATTTGCCTTTTGGCGCAGTTTGCCGCAAGTGGTGCAGCTATCGCATCACTGTGGAAGTCAACTTGATTGTAGGTCAACCCTATCTAAAAGTTGCAAGTCAAATAAAAAAATATGGCGGTATAGTTTCAGTTTAATGGGTAAGTCAACCCCACACCTTTGGATTTCGATTTTCAACAAAATGGGTCAACTTGCATTCGTGTAAACACAGTATATTTTCATTAAACAACTTTGTTCTCATATATTCACCCAAATACAATCTATTCACTCAATGAAGCCAGCATTATCGACTTCAAAAAGGACAAATTTTTGGTTGTTACAATAAAATGTTTCGGTTAAAGTACAATTTCTCACTAATGATTTCAATTACTGAGAATAATGAAAATTTTTATTTGGTCATTATGTTAGCTCAATAACACTATTAAACTTTGCTCATATGTCTGTCTATGCATGCTCCACATATGCTTGCAATAAAGACAATAGTTGTCTGGGTTTTGAGACAGTGTCGACAGTTCTCAGCAAAATGTGCACAAAACATGGACCACTAAAAAGTAGCACAATAGTGGTATGGTATGGTAAAACTTTATTGTAGAAGCCAACGAGTTCGTTGGCCTGGGCTAAACCACCGGGTGGTTCATAGCCGAGGGGGGTAACTTCTCGGCGATAGTCCTGGCGCGCTGGACAGCCCATAGTTGGTCTGTCAGTTCTGAGCTGGTCAAGACAGTTCGCCAGCGTTCTTCGTGTGAATGCACAGAATAGGATCCCCAGAAATCTTGAACTCTGGCGTTTTTTTCACCATATCGCGATATTGCTGTTTTCTTTTTTGCCGTTTGCACAGAACCTCATTAATATTTCGAAATAACCAAATGAACTATGTGTTCAAACAAGAGTGTCGAACTGAACCTGAAAGGAAAACTGCACCCGAACCAGAATTTTGGCGAGAAGTGAATCAGAAGCCGAGCAGATATTCTCTGAACATGCTTGAACCCGAACCGAACCTGAACAAAGAAACAACTGGTTATCGGTTCGGAACAGTACGGTTCAAATAGATACGGTGTAGCGACCTGCCGGCAGCATCTTACTGTCAATAATTCCGTCCATTTTGTCCATTGTCTGGGGATCCCTGAGCATTGTCAGGTGCCGCTGATGTCTACACGCAACGTATTCACATGTCTCGAGTACCCAACCCCACCTTCCGACCCTCCCTTCACCAGACTGCTCCTTATGTACTCCACAGCTTCGCAATGACACATTTTACTTTCATGTTGTGCCAATTCCTATGACAAAAAGATCAACAAAGGTTTCTTTTTTGTCACTAATATAAACGTGAATGTCCAGATTCAATGCTGTTGTGGTGCACATGTATTAGGTTATGTAGAACATTTGTTTTGTGGCCAGAAGACTACGGAACGTCTGATTTGGTCTCATTTTATTCGATTGAAGGTTCCCTTATTTTCTAACAATGTTACCTGGTGCTTTAGCTCTCCAAACATTCATATAAATTTCCACTGTTTGACTCGATTTCTGTAAAGCAACAGTAAGAAAGACGTCGATGAGAGATCTCAAGGATGGATATGTTGGAGGGCCGCAAAGGTTTGACATGTAACGCAGTGCTCATAACATGGCTGTGTTTATCAGTTTGCCTGCTCTAGCTATTTTCACTAAGTTCCGCTGATTTATGCGAAGATATCACTAGCTGTTTCCAATGTGCTAGCCGACCCTTCCATCATCCGAAAAACCTTCTGCACATGCCATGCGTGCGGTGCATCATAGGATTGGAAATGAAGATGGAATTAAATGAAAAATTAAAAATAGAAGTTCCATAGGGCCAGGTCTTAAAAGCTTCAAGTACGCGAGTGGTAGATGCCACTGTCCAGCTACCTTGAATTTCGAGTGTTATGTTACTCGTAATTTTCCATGATGGACAACTCTAGTGCAACATGTTTTGTTTTTTTTCTTTGTGTGTGCGTGAATTACAGTCCTCGTGAACTTCTGAATGCCGCCACTTGATCAGTGCTGCTTGGAGCATTTCAGGCTAGCAAAAGCAGCGCTTTCAAAGTCAAATGTAAAGTTTACTGTGCCTGAGCAGTTCGCGAACCAGTTCAGTGTTGCAAACTGGTTCAAAGCTTTATTTTTCCGAACCGGAACTGAACCGCAGCGAAATGGGACGTGTTGAACCTCATCCCAAGCCCAAACCCGTATTTCTTTTTTAGTTCGCCACCACAGATCAAACCGAAACCAAAATGGATACCTGCTTCACGCAGCACATGTAGTGCCGTCACAGCCTCCCCACCGTCAAACGAGTGGTGCTGGTGCCAGAAAAAGAATGAAAATGGCGATATCATCTGATGATACACTATTTGCGCCAGCTTTTATAAACTTGACAGCAGCAATTTGACCAGAGATGGATCACCGTTTCGCTTTTCACTGGCTGCCTAATTTGGCAGGCAGCAAACATGCAATGACATCAAAAACACTGCGTGGCCTTCCTTCAAAGGCTTGGGAACCCACTAAATATCCTTAAAATGTATTTTAAAAAAATAACTTGCAAGAGCCAAGCTTGGCATATAATATTTCTGTACCAGGGAGAAGATATGCTCAAAAATTTCATTCAGATCAGCAGACATTAAAAATCGCTAGAAACTGCCTTTAAAGAACAAGTGAGCAGCACAGCTGAACCACTTCAATAAAATAGGGGCTATTGGACATCACACCATCACATGGTTCCCGACCCACACTGAGGCAGTCTGTCCTTCCGTCCAATGCCAAGTTGGTGCACAACCGTGAGCAAGGATTACCTCACCGTGGCAGTCCAGGTGAATTTTCGGGCAGAAACACCAAGAGGTACAAGGATCTACTGACTTTTCATAATGTCGTCACGTACTATTTTTAAAATGCATTTCAAATGCATTCAAATGCATTTGCTGTGAGCCCATCCTGAAAATTTCATGAAGAGATCTCAAAAAACAAAAATGTTGATGTGCCATGGTAGCCTCCCCCTTGACTCACTGAGAGGGTCTACCTGCCCCCCGCATGCTAATCTCACTTGGCCAGAGCCAACAGCCCTGAGAATACTTCAAACAGGGTCCTCCCCTTTGCAGGGCAGCTTCAGTCACTTTACGTTCAAAGTTCACCCACACTGCCTGGATTGCAGCGAGGCGCACTGTTCTTTAGCTCACATGCTCTGTCAATGGCCTGCATTATACAACGTAATGTTCAGCAAAGAAAAGTGTTGGGGGAAAGTCCTTAAAAGCAGTGACCTCTCAATTCAAATACACACCAACATGGCCTCCTGATCCTACATGGCAGCGGCACATGCAGTGGACACCCCTTCAAGGAAGTGCCCCGACATAGTTCCTCAGGACCTCAATATAATTCGTTGAATAACTGACTTTCAATGAAATGAGCAAATTGGCACACAAGAAGGCACACATACCTGCATAGTTCTCCAAAGGTTTCTACTGCAGCCAGTAGTATCGCTTGGTGTCCAGAAGCGATTTGGTCAGACAAGTGTTGCACGCACAACTTCATAAGAGCATGGTTTGCCCTAAAGTTTTCTTGCCTGTTGGAGGGGAACAGTCCTGTTCGATGAGTTATACTTTTCACGGACACAAAATATTATGCACTTAAGATTAGTCAATACAGCATACGACTTAATTTGTGAAGAAACTTCACAAAATTAACAACATGAGGAATTAAAATACTTTTGCACTAAACCTTATTACATTTTGAAATACAGAGCAGTAACAATAATAAACTTTACATGTACTCAGGTTCAATATAAGTGAAGATGGAATGTGACATTACCCATGACACGACAGAATGCCATGACACATCATGATTGGTGAATTTCAAGGGTTTCACAGCCCAAAACCACAACATGGTTATGGGAGGAGGTGCCGTAGTGGAGGGCTCCGGAAATTTCAACCACCTGGGGCTCTTTAATGTGGACCGACATCACACAGTACACAGTCCTCAACTTTTTGCCTCCATTGACATGACACATCATAACACATGCAACTATCAGAACAGTGAAGTGTTGGGCCAGATGGTCTGACGTACTTGCAGAGGAGAGCACTGAAAAATTGCACAAGAACTAGGTGGACGGGAAAGACACTCACTTGAAAATGAGTTTATTTTCTGAATTTTTATAGACATTAACACATGCACAATCACAGTTCCAGATAGGTGGTTATTTTTTCATGAATAGACTCAGTTGCAAGTAGGCACATTTCCTGTGTACATCTATGCTCCTGCAATCTGTGCTTCTCCACAAGTATGGCAAACATGTAAATGTGTAAATGTACACTAAATGTCCAAAGTCGAAACTGCGACAAGCGCTGAACACAAATTCAGAGACAGAGAAACAAGTGCAAACCACTTTAAGATGGCTCTCACTGAGGTTCACAATTTTTCTCTGCTAAGCATAATTATGAACCAGCCCGATAACAACCACTAGACCAGACAACAGCCTCATGAGCATACTTGGTGGTAGAGGGTGCAGTGAAGTGCATCACCATATATGTGCTGCTAAGAGTAACGAACAAAGTGAACATTCCAGAAATGGGTGACGAGCATGTTACCATATTTATTTGAACCAAGGCCAATGTCATTAAAAAAAAGCAATGTGCAAAAGTGAGGGTCCACTTAGATTCAAGTAGCATGGTTTGATCGCAGCCGCCACATACGTAATGGCCCAGCAGTGCTAGCGGCATGACAGCTCACCACGCACTGATTTCAGGCTGCCGTGTGCAGGATAAAGCATCACGTGATGATTTTTAAAAAAATTCTATTCAAAAAGTACTGTGCACCTGGTGAGGAACATGGAGGAAGGAAGCTCCAGAGAGTAAACGGGGAGGCAAGGGAGTCGTCTGAAAAGATTACTCTGCCGAGGCTAGGGGAATGACACAACACCACCAGTTCTTTCTTTTTATTCCTCCGTGGTGCATAGCCCCTGCAGAGCCAATTCAACCAAAACCATAACCGTTTTCAGGACCAGGGCTTGATGGGGTTTGTACCTAGCAGCTAAAAGCAGGTGGAGCAGCAAAGGACGGTGCTGATAAGCGAGTATAGCGTGGGATGGCACAGGTAAACATGTTTGGCACACAATGGCACAAATGATGCAGCTGTTCCACCCTTCTTCTTTTTCTAGGGACGAAATATGGGAGTGCACTCATTCTACAATAAATTTGTTTCTTTTATTATGTTTAGCAGTACATACCTCTGCAATTTCCCAAAATCTCCAAACTTTGCAAAACAGGTTTTGAAATCTCGAGCAGTTTGTATTTGTGACACATTAAGCAAGGAATGGTAGGAGAAGGCGACGAGGAAGTGGCGCATGCAATGAAATAAAAGCATGGCGTAAGAAACACGGCACGGCTCCGGCAAGATAGAAATCTGGATGCCAACTCATCAGCCTCACATCATCAATGCACTTCTCAAGATGACGCCTTGACTGAATGTCCACATCCAAGACCGATATCTCCTGTAAAAGTGACCAGCTACATGGAAGCATCACCGGCTCACCTCAACATCCTCAAGTACACTGGATCACCGAACGATGGACCCCTGGAGGACTGGTTCGACCTCTTCAAACTCCACGCTATGACTGCATCATGGTCAGAAGAGGAGATGTTCTCCAAGTTCAATGATTACGTCACCTGTGAGGCTTTCCGATTTTGTCTCACGAATATCTCTCAAAACAAAGAATCATGGAGAAAATGTGGTTGATCCCTTTGTCATAGGAATCGGCATAACGTGAAATTGAAACCTGTTTTCGTGAACTTGTGGAATGCATCAGCAGCAACCTGGTGAATCGAGGGACGGGAGATGGCTTGGGTACTGTAAATGTACGAATATGTTACATGTAGACATCAGCGGCGCCTCGACACAGCACAAGGATCCTCGACAGTTGTAAACAATGGATTGCTTTTGAATGATTCACACTGCTCTGGAAACACTGAATATCACCTGCCAGATCACTGCACAAATGTGCCATAAACACGGAGTGTCCGCAAACGGTGATACCTTGCAAGAGAAACCGAATGTGTTGTCAGTGGATCGTTTTGTTAAAACACAGCCCACTGCAATGAAAGGCTAATCATTTCCTTGTTTACAGCTGTCCTTGCATTCCTGGAGCAGTACGTGTGCCGTAACTCAACATATGTCCATGCAAGACAAATTTTGTAGTTGCTGCATTCTTACTTCGCCTTAGGATTGCACTGTCACAACGCCGCCACGCGCCTAACTTCCGCGGCGTTTGAGGCACGAAGACTACCGAAGCACTGACTACCAGCGCCAATTAGCATGACAATCTACTTCGCTCTATCTATCGTTCCTAGATGGCGGTACCTCCACAATGAACCTAAAAGAACCAAGGGTGCAGTAAAAGGGAGGCGATGCTAATTTAAGAGCAATCTTGCTTGTGAAACACTATAATTCACTGTACTAGACACCTTTCTTTAACAACATGACAATTATATGCAATGTGTAAAGCGCTATAGTGAAAATATAAGGACAATGTTGACAAGTGAAATATAAGGACAAGTGAAATATATGAACAATGTTGCGGTGGTGCATCGGTAGAACTTCTAGCTCTTCTCGTCAAATCCCGGGTAAAGCAGGGTTCGAGGCCACCTGGGTGGAACTTTTAACGCGAAAGCGTTTCTTGGCTAGGTTGGCGAGAGCACGCGCCCAGCTGCTGTCCGCAAAAAGCGTCCGCAAAAGCCATGCCCGGAAAGCACGTGACTTCTCCCACCGGAAGTGACACCGGCGGCAACACTCGCCGCCGAGGCAGTCAGCAAGCGCCACGCTCCGCTGGAGCTACCAGCCGCGGTGTACGGCTGCGTCACCGCGTTTCTTCGCTGGGAGAAAGCGCGCCCAGCTGCGCGGCGTCGCCGTATCAACACTCGGCGCGCAAATGCACCAGCTAGCCCATCGTTCCTCGCCACCATATGTACCGAGTTCAATCTCGAATTGAAGACACCCACTGGGGCAATCACGACGTCCAGATGTACGTACATCGATCTCGCATTCACCAATGACCCATACATTGTGCGAGATGTGATGTATGTCTCCACCTTGGATCACAAGTCCATGGCAGTGTCTAGTACCCCGGCCTAAGTATGCAGTCACCGGAATGATAAGAGGGTGATGACCCCAGTGACTGTCAAATGACGCCACCCACAATGCCGCTGGCAGTCACACTACTTCGATATGCCCGAGACTTGCCTTGGGCATATCTGCATATACTGCCTGGACGACGAAATAGAAGAGGACAGGTGAAGTGCAGACACCACTTTGATGGCATCTAATCATGTAAATAAACACTATACGGCCTCCCACATTGCCTCATTCTTTATAACACAACTCGGCAACACCAGTTTGCAGTACCCCTCCGAAACAACAATCTTGCCAAAAGAAACGCTGTCGCATTCTCATCTGATAAGAATATGCTTAGGGATTGTCAAACTTTTTTCATTGTGAAATTAAGTTCTTTTTTTTTCAGAAATCCACTTTCGTTACGGAAGTATGTCACTGATTTCTTGGTGGACCCCGGCATAGAACACTTCCGTGTTAAAAATCAAAGAGGAAATGATCACCCAATTTAAACAGTAAAGGAAGACCCACCTACCAGCCATCAGTTAGAGACATTTAAACTCAGCCACCGGTGTCAAAAGCAGTTTCCAGGTATCCATCGTATTTCCCAAACATGGCATCACGTTAGCCGGCCATTCAAGATTGTCCCCTTGTTATAAGTCAGCTGAATACACGAACGAAGTGCATTCAAACACCACAAGTCAACACACAATTAGCAACAAACAACGCAAAGCCACTGACCACTGAAATGCGTCCAAGCTGTTTGCCCCACAGAGCCAAGCTCCGATTAGGTTTCCCACCCCCCCTATACAGATGTCACTGCCAAGCTCTTCAGGAAACTACAGAACCCAGCTTGTTACTGAAATGTTGCCCGATGCATTTGATTCTTTATCTCACATATTTGGCCTGCCACCTGGTTTTGTATCCCCCCTAGGTGTGTCTCTTCTCTCTAATAACCGTCACCAAAGGCCTTACGAGATCATTCTGATCACAACACACGAAATTATGCACCAGGAAAATAGCCAAGAATGCCATGTCATGCCTAAAGGTATTCGTTCGTCACAGCGGTTTACTTCAGTAGGTCCGCAAGGAAACCAACATCTGCAATTAATATCTCAACAAGCCATATCTATTCTAGTTATCTTCCAGCAACCAGACTCCTGAAGATCAACATGATATGGAAATTGTAACCAGCACAAATTTCGACCATGAGCACCAAGAGACACCTATCGTTTCTGATGACAAGGAAAAAGCTTGCTTTCTGCCAGCACACTGCACTAAGACTGTCAACAGTGCATGCTATCTAGACGAGGAACACTACTTGTTTTGGTATGAAACAGCTGAACCATTCACTGCTGCCTCAAAGTTTGTGGAACTCCCTTCAGACGGTTACTCGTCGAGGACCACAAACCAATTTAGAAGCTCCGAGCACACCAAGCCCCGCGTACTGCAGGGTGAACAGCATCCCTAAAGCATCTTGAGAAACTTATGGCACACAAGAAAATTAAGGCCAAGCTTACAGACTTCTTTCATCTGAAATAAAATGAGATTCTTTACACTTTGTTGTTCTGCATGTAGTGGGCACATTGGTAAGCTACCACTAGTTACTATCTTGGAAAACCGATCTCAGAAGTGCATTATTAAGGACAAGCTTCAAATAGGCGTGTTATATTTCAAATGATCAATATATCAAACTATTTTGTGATCCTCTTCAAGTTCGATATATCTGGAATTGACTGTACCCTAAACCACCTCCACTTGAGAAAACTCTGCCACAGCAGACTTGGCATAGCAGTCGGCGAGACATGCTATTACAACATTTCCAAGAGTAACGAGGCATACCTGCATAGAAATTACAACAGCCTTTCCTTCAAAATGGTTACTACAGTAAACCATTCTTAACTCAAACTTACTAATATCTGTCAACTCAATGTACTTTGCAACCATTAAAGTGAAAAGCTTCTGTGCTGGAATCCAGTTATCTTAAAAGGACCCTGCATCAATTTATGAACATAGCCAGAAAACGATGCCAATCAGACGTTGAGGCTCCTGCAAACATTTAAGCCAAATATTATTGTGCTGCGCACACTGGACAATGTGCAATTTGGTTTCAAATACCACTGAAAACTGCTTGCTCTTATTTGAATAAATTACATTGCTGGGAGCACTGACTAGGCCACTTGACTATGCTTGGTCTTCTTAAATGAAGACACATGCATTGTCCTTATCTGTTCAACTCAATATGAACACACAAAGCATTGCAGGGTGATTCCACGTAACATTGATGGCTGGTCACCCAGCCTTCGTCGACCAGTGCCATGCAGAGAATCCCAGCTCATCTTTTTCCTAACACTGATCGCTCCTTGGGACGCGCGCCACGAGCCCGCTGTCCACCAATAATGGGCCTCGACATGTCTACGGCATGTGCTTTACTGCGCCACTTTGCCGATCGCTCTTTTCCGCCGTGTTTTGGGCCCCTTTACTCCATGACAGCTTGCTATGTGCTTTCCACTGTGCTCAATCCCTGTGTTGCTTGTTTGCTTGAATGGTCCGGACCCTATGTGTCACAACTGCTTTGCTGCTGTGTGCAACATAACATGCTCCACTAAACAGCACATAAGATATTAAAGAATACATAAACGTGCATTGATATACAACACATAACAACACCTACAACACAGAATGCGAGAGAACAATGTACACAAAGCCATCAGCTATCTCTGCACTCACTGCCACCTTCATAGATCATTAGCAATATGGGGTGCATGGATTACTAGGGTTGTGGCTAGGGCTAGCTGGTTGATCGTTGCAGAAGAGGGGAAAAAGTGCCAAACTGCATGGATAGCATATGAGCTAAGCCACGCACATGGCTAGCACATTCATACAGCGAGGCTGACTACAGCAGGATACTAGTCCCCATCTGCTTCACCCTCTTGCTTAGGCACTGCATCATGGCATGTATCAAGCCACCATCCTTCTCTGCTCCATCTTCACACCCACAACATACCACACACGAGGTGTGATAGAAAGTTACGACACTAAATAGAGCATCCCAGTGCAGATGACAGAGAATTTTTACCTGAAATGTCACTGTAATTCTTATCACAATTAAATGGTCTTCCTAAGACAGCCGTGCAACTTCATATTGTGTCAATCAGACATGGATAGGTACGCTGTTGTATATTTACAGGGCACATTCTCAAAAATTTTGTGGCTTCTATAATCCCCCCATTTTTGTTTGAGGCAGTAGATTCATAGGGAAGACAAAAACAGTCACCTGGAAAAGAGCAGCTTAAGCAGCTTGAGAGCTCTCACTGCAGCATGAATTCGCTTGGCTGACACAAGCTGAGTCGCAGACACCAACAAAGGTTGAATAGCTGCGTGGAACAAGTCAATAGTGCACCTGAATAACTTGCCAATTAAAAAAACCAACAAAAAAGTGCAAAGCTCAATGTTAGGGAAGGCCCTTTCTTGGAACTTTGTGAATGTACAAGTACTTGCTTTTTAGCCACTCATACAAACTATTTTTGGGCTACTTAAAGCATTTCTTTCCAAGCAAGCATAACTTTCCTCTATTTCTACACAGTCAGTGCTGCTGCATGATAATGTGCATAAACAAAAATTACTTTTGAAAAAAACTATTCAAAAGTAAGCTTGTTCAAGAACAAGCACAGAGAATTTTAAAAGTTCCCCCCTCACAAAAGAGGGGAAAGTTCGGGCGAGTTGGTTTCTCGTTACATTTCCATGAACTACTATACCTTGGATGAGATGAGAAATAAATAAGACAAGACAGCAGAGAGCAACCATGACAACCCCTTGCGTCCTTCTTATTCTCACCACAATAAGAACTAAACAAGTTTTATAAATATTTACTTAGTTTATGGTCTTCTACATAATAAGCACTATTCAATAGCTTGTTCAAAGAACAACAGTTTACGACCAGCAAATAGCTCTTAGAATCTGTGCAACAGCATGTTTATCACAGTCCATCACTAACAGGAGAGCCTCCTGAAGAAAAGGAAATTAACCAAAGATTAGGGATGGCTAAAGTGCATACAGCATACATTCTCAAATGCTAACAGGCAATTCACTCCTGCCCTTAAAGCAAAAAAGTGCACAAACATTGTATATTCCTAGTACAAAGACATGGGTGCTGCAACTTGGAGGATGGCAAAAAAACTCAAGAAAAATTCAGGAAAAGCACACCATACAAAAAAATTAAAAACGGTGGTCACAACATTCACAGAACACAAGACCCAAACGAAAGGGTCTGAGAACAAACAGGAGAACCTATATATTAGTTGACAGTTCAGTGAAACCTGCACTGACCCCATAATGCATAGGTGAGACAAATGGTGGTCAGTTAATGCAACAGAACGAATACCAAGGAATGGGAAACACTACTGAACATGGGAGAAAGTTAGGTGGGATGAAGGAATTAACACCCCTGCCACACGAGCATGCAAGAATTCTTTTACATATGCGGTCTTTTACGCAGTTGAAGGACTTTTTAATACAGAGGCGAAGCGCTGCAGACACACAATCTCTTTTTTAGTGTTTTCTTCCAATTATTCCACCGAAAGTGTGGCACTAGCTTTCAAAACAGAAGCAGTGAAAGTGAAATAATGTATCTCTATGACAAAGTAAGAACTTATTGAATTGTATTGTTTGTCAAATAAATTTTACAATGCCAGATTAATAAAAAATGTTGTAAAGATTCATTAAAGTAGGAGGCATCAGTAAATGTCCCCCCATGATATTCCCAACCCATTCTACCTTGTCACATGAGTACAGAAGGAATACGCAATGAAGGGTCTAGTACACCTTTGCAAGGCATGCAATTTTTTTTAATGAGCCTATATGACAAAAACTTAATGAAGCTTGTACTAGTAGTGGAAGGCTAGCAAAGCTAATGGGCACTTGGCTGGTCCAGGTTTGCCTCCGACACACCTGCTTTTCATCATGGTCCAAGGCTTCGGGAAATGCCTTGCGAAGCACTGTGAGGCCCAGCGAATGCTTCTCAAAGCTTCGCACTGAGCTTAGCGTAAAGACGTTCAAGTCTAACCACAGAAAGTGGCAGATGCGGCAGGGGCAGCTTGACATCGTCTCACCCCTTTGATATACTACACTATGCACTTGTGCATAGCTTTGCGCAATGCGAGTGTGCAGGCTCCCATGGTGCAAATCTACATGTAAATGCATAGCTTTGCAAGAACATGTGCACCAAACAAGTCTATTGTTTTATGGGGTTTCACGTCCCAAGACTACGCTATGACTATGGTAGACACCGTGGTGGAGCGCGCCAGAAATTTCGAACACCTTACATCTTTAATATCCACTGACAGTGGATGTCAAAGATCCACTAGAGTACACGGACCCCAGGAATTGGCCTCCCTGGTGAAGTACTTGGCCACCACCTCCCACACGATGTCTACAATTAAACCTTCACCCTCAGTGTCCAGCAGCTGCAGAACATCTGTCCATGGCGGCGGTCAGCTCTGTGAAGCAGCAGAGGGCAGTAACAATCACTGGACCCGGACAGGCCGCCACTGGAAACTAAACATTGGAACGTTCAATGCAAGATCCCTCTCCAGCGAAGCTAGATTAGCGGAACTACTCGAGGAACTAGAAGGAGTTAGTTGGGACGTCATTGGCCTTAGCGAAGTTAGGAGACCAGGTGAAGCTTACATAGTCTTAAACAATGGACATGTCCTCTGCTATAGAGGATTACCCCAAAAGAGAGAATATGGCGTCGGGTTCCTAATTCACAAAGATATAGCGGGTAACGTGGATGAATTCTACAGCATTAACGAAAGGGTAGCATGCGTCGTAGTAAAGCTAAATAAGCGGTATAAACTTAAGATAATCCAGGGATATGCGCCAACAACGAGCTACGACGACGAACAAGTGGAGCAGTTCTACGAGGATATCGAATTATCAATAACGAAAGTACGCACGCAATACACTGTAGTCATGGGGGATTTCAACGCTAAAGTAGGGACAAAACAAAGTGGAGAGCAGGCGATTGGCAACTACGGAGTCGGCTGTAGAAATGACCGTGGGGATATGCTCGTGCAATTTGCCGAAAGAAACCGACTCCGAATAATGAACACGTTTTTCAAGAAACACAAGAATAGGAAGTGGACATGGAAAAGCCCTAACGGGGAAACAAAGAATGAAATCGACTTTATAATGTGCGAACAACCAGGTATAATTCAAGACACAGAAGTAGTGGGGAAGATAAAATGCAGCGATCACAGATTAGTAAGAGCAAAGATTGTACTCAACCTAAAGAAAACAAGAACTAAATTATTCACTAGAAAAAAATGTAATCTAGAGGTAATCAGATCGAAGAACGAAGAATTTAAAGTCGCCCTAAGCAACAAGTTCGAGGCCTTAGGCGAAAAAGGTGACGATGTAGAAGAAATAAACAAAACTCTAACGAAAACAATCCTTGAAACAGCGATAGAACTTGGGGGCAAAACAGCAAAGCAAACAACAAATAAGCTGTCCCAATCTACCAAGGACTTAATAAAAAAACGTCAACAAATGAAAGTAACTTCGCCCATAGATAAGATTGAATTCGCAGAACTATCAAAGTTGATCAGTAAAGCCAGGCAAAGAGATATAAGAAACTTTAACACGAGAGAAATAGAGAAAGCAGTAGAAAAAGGCACCAGCATTAAATCGCTCAAAAAGAAACTGCACTTAGGACAAAATAAAATGCATGCGCTAAAAGATAAACAAGGTAACGTTATAAATAATTTCAACGAAATAGTAAAGGTAGCAGAAGATTTCTATTCGGAACTGTACAGCTCTCAGACAGACCATACAACCTTAAAAGAAATAGAATCAGAGCAAGATACTGAAATTCCATGTATAACCACTGACGAAGTCAAAAAAGCTGCTAAAGGCATGGCCCGCGGTAAAGCAGCCGGTGAAGATGGTATAACAGCCGACTTGATCAAAGACGGAGGAGATGTTGTACTTGAAAAACTTGCATCGCTCTTCACGAAATGTGTCAAGACATGTAGTATACCGCGCAGTTGGAAAAATGCTAATATAATCCTTATCCACAAGAAAGGTGACATAAAGGAGTTAAAGAATTACAGACCAATTAGCCTACTCCCAGTAATATACAAGCTATTTACAAAAGTAATTTCTACAAGGATAAGAGAAACCCTCGACTTTAACCAACCGAGAGAACAAGCTGGTTTTAGGAAAGGTTACTCGACAATGGACCACAGCCACGCTATCAACCTAGTAATTGAGAAGTACGCCGAATATAACAAACCTCTTTATATGGCGTTTATCGACTATGAGAAAGCATTTGACTCCATAGAAATACAAGCAGTTATAGAAGCTCTACGACGACAAGGGGTACCTGGCGTATACGTGAAAATCATAAACAACATATACAAAGATTGCACAGCCACACTACTCCTACATGAGAAAAGCAGAGAAATCCCGATCGAGAGAGGTGTGAGACAGGGAGATACGATATCCCCGATGCTATTCACTGCATGTTTAGAGGAAATCTTTAAACGTCTAGACTGGGAAGAAAAGGGCATTCGAATAGATGGAGAATATCTCAGCAATTTAAGATTTGCAGACGACATTGTACTCTTTAGCAATGATGGAGATGAACTACAAAACATGATTAATGACCTAAACAGGGAAAGTATTAAAATTGGGTTAAAAATGAATAGGCAAAAGACCAAAGTTATGCTCAATAGCCTAGCTAAGGAACAGGAATTTACAATCGACAATGAACCCTTACAATGTGTAAACGAATATGTATACCTGGGACAGTTAATAACAGGAACTCCCAACCACGAAAAAGAAATTCTCCGTAGAATAAGGATGGGCTGGAGCGCATTCGGAAGGAATTACGAAATCATGACTGGAAACTTACCGCTCTCACTAAAGCGCAAAGTATTCAATCACTGTATCCTCCCAGTACTAACGTACGGCGCAGAAACGTGGAGGATAACTAAAAGACTAGAGATGAAACTAAGGAGCGCGCAACGTGCAATGGAAAGAAAAATGATAGGGGTAACGCTAAGAGATAAAAAACGAGCGGAATGGATCAGAGAACAGACAGGAGTAGCCGATATTATTATATCAATTAAAAGAAAGAAGTGGACCTGGGCAGGACATGTCATGAGGAGAACAGATAACAGATGGACAGTAAGAGCGACGGAATGGATACCAAGAGAGGGAAAACGCAACAGAGGCAGGCAAAGGGTTAGATGGAGCGATGAAATTAAAAAGTTTGCGGGCGTAAAGTGGAACCAACTCGCTCAGGAGAGGGTGGAGTGGAAATCGATGGGAGAGGCCTTCGTCCTGCAGTGGACCTAAATAGGCTGATGATGATGATGATGAAACGGACCCCAACTTTCACCTCCATCGAAATGCGGCTGCCAAAGCCGGGATTCAATCCTGCAACCTTCAGATCTGCAGCCAAGTGCCATAGTCACTAGACCACTGCGGCAAAGCACAGGACAAATCGACGCACCCCATCTGTCTTTTCCTTCTGTTGCTGCTTGCAAGTGCAACATGTGCGCCGACCAGCCGCAGCTTTATCAGCATAGTAATGCACTGAGGGCATAAGGGCAAGAGAAGAAAGAAGCGCACGTATGAATGCTGCACATTGGGCATTGCACAGAAGTGCACAGGCACCCTTGGGAACTAGAACTAATGATGGTAATTTTGTGATATGTGGTCCCCTTTACGGCGAGCAAGAAATGCTTCACATTTAAAAAGCATCTGCTCCTCTTTTTTATAAATTCATAATAGCTAATGCCCACTGGTTTCGAGGCTGCCCCATAAAACAGAAAGACAAACTCCACTTCCCCAAAAGACCTCTCCTGAAAAGGACATCGCTCGCTGTCGTGTTTCTGCAGCCAAATCTCCATTTTGGATGAAGTCTTCTAGCTCAAAACACATTTAAGTGCTCGTGTGACAGCCATTAGACATTCAAAGGTGTAAAATGCAAACAACCCAGGAAAAACAGAGTAAATTGGAGATAACTGGGAGAGGCTTATGTCCTGCCGTGGACATATAATACAGACAATGATATGAGAACATAAAACCAGATACAACCAGCACCACTAGTCAAGTTAATAATCTTGCTGCCACTGCCTTTCAGAAAGCAGACAACTTATGCGAGGAGCTGACACATCCTGAAAGACCACAAAAAAAGTGTTTCATCAGAAGGGCAAAGCAATGAATCAGATAGCAATGCATGATATAAAACACGAAGACTGGCGACTTTGGGGGCAATCTGAATTGTAGTGAACGTGGACTTATTAAGTAAGCATGCAGGCGTGCTTAGGCATGGCCAGACTCGCACGAAGGGAATGAATGACCACAACATGCCACTCGCAGAAGAGTGGTACAACTGAGAAACGGCACCCGTGGGCTGGCCGTCAAAGGTTGTTTACGTTCCATGTTGTTGCTGTACGGTCAGCACTGCATCTGTACCACACTGGATATTGTACACAGCAGAAAGTATTCACTTTACAGCATGGGCGAAGATAGCGTAAAGGAAGATTACATAAAAGTAGAACACGAGCAGCGGTCTAGGCTTGCTGCTGTCCTTCTATGGCCACGGTGTGGGCCAGAATGGATCACACTGCATGCAACTGTGGACGCGCAGCCCGAGGCACATTTGCAAGCAGTTGCTACTGGTTTGGGCTCGAATGTGCTTCGTATCAAAGTGTTGCAATGATGACATAAGTAAAGCACACCTTGCTTCAGTCCGTGTAGCATTCTGCTAGAGCCCTTCACCAAGTGTTCTGACGAGACGCGGTGGCGTGATGGCGTAAAGTACCATGTGATGGCTGAGCAGCAGGGACAACAGCCAAGCAGAGCTGCGAGCTAAGTCATGTTCATTTGATTTCTTCTGGCACACGCTTCCCACTGCACAACCGCAAAGCAGCATGAACATTGTGCACTTCGCATTGTCCAGAAACTTGGCCCAGCACACAGCAGCATCAAACAAGTGCACTCCTTCCAGCACTCACAGACACATTTGTGCGACCTATACATGGTGAGGGCATTGCCAGTGTTGCAACGGTGTGCGAGGCACATGGAACGAAGCACGTGATCAAGGCGCTGCTACGAAGTAGGAACATATGGTAGAAACATGTAAGCACAGGCCTCTTTGGCAGAAGTCAACTCGAATACCCACGCCTGTAACAAGATCCACGTCTGCCGCGGCTACCCTCGAGGACAAAGCACTACTTGCAAACATGGGCCTGGAAGTTAGCTGGAGATTCTGGCAAGTTGCCAGCTTCAAGGGCAGCGCATAAGTACTTGGCTTGCAATGAGAACCTTACGCCATCTAGTGATGGAAGCGAAAATGAGCCTCTGTGGCAGCTCCAAGTGGTAGATATGAAATGCGTGCTGCTAGCATTCTTAGCAAGGCTGTTCCATGGCCTAGTTGTCTGAGGTGCTCGTCCTGGTGCTCGTGGCTTCGAATCCCGTCTCAGGCGCGTCTCAAACAATCTTTTAGGGTTGTTTTTCCATGATGAACTTGGTATACAAAAACATGCTATGGTTTACTTGGTATACACAAACATGTTATTCCATGATAAACTTGGTATACACAAACATGCTTACATTGAGCCAGCGTCCAGGCAAGCAACCCGATCAAATAATAAAATAGATAAAAGAATATTCCTGCCGCACTAAAATTTTTGCCAATTCTTTTTTTCCGAAGAAAATTCGTGTGGAAAAGCCTTGTGGAATGTCCAAATGCTGATATTTTTGTAAGCTCTTCAGCTGCAATTACTTTGACAATCATTTACAACCATTATAGTTTTAAATGTAGTCCATATCCCTTTCACTTACTGTGCTTCTTTGAGAGTGCATTCTAACCTTTTTTTTAACCTCTTTATTTGATGTCAAATGTTTATTGCACAGTTACTTTCTTTCTGCAATTATCTGCACATACTAGTGCTTGAAAGTTCGCGTGCATGCTTTGTACCTCACTTATCAGGAGTTTTTTTTCTTTATCATTTTTTATTCATGTGACACAATTGCTGTGTATCTTATGTGTAATATTCATTTCGCACTTGTTTCTATCCACTCCTGCTTACTGCCTTATCTAGCAGCTAGCAGTACTGCATAAATGAATAAATAAAGTTCATGTCAGCAGACAATAAACTGACAATGCACACAGACAATGGCATAAATGAAACAGAGCTCAAAATGCTCACCGTATGCAACAATGAGGTTCTCAAAAAACAGAGGACACTGGCTAAAGCTGGAGAGGCACTTCACGAGAGACCTGTTCAGAAGAAGAGCATAAAAAGTGATCTTGAGGACCTACAGTGTGCTCATATAAAACAAAAATCACCATGCTCTGCAAGCCCCATAGTTATGAATACTGTGGCACCTGATGTGAAATGTGGTGGCCTTGACACAACTGATAGCTTGACATAATGTCCCCTTCTTACTGTATTTTCCAACAGTTGCAACACCAGAACTATAAATCATAGGCAAGAAAAAGCAATAGGAAATTTGAGCGTTTCTCGTATGCTGCATAGAACAAATTTTATTAGTTATTGAACTTGCAATATACTCTAAAAATAAATAAAAAGAGGAAGTGGAAAACAACTTGCTACCAGAACAAGTCCCTTAGTGATCCCCGATTTCTTTCATGCTCATCATGTAGCACAATTCTTAAAGCAGTAGCGATGCAGAAATTTTTTAGCATTGAAGCTCCTTAAGCTAGCCGCAATTTGTCAGGTGTGCCACAATGCCGACGTTGTAACAACCTTGTAGCAGTTGTGATATATAGCATGTGACACCAACTACCAGCAATACCTAGTGATGCTAATTAACTAACTTTTAATAAAGCTAATCATCTCATGATGTGATGCAATACCATGAGACATTGCATTACGTGATGTTGGAGGAAACATACCATGTGACATTTCGTTAAGTGATTTTCGCAGGAACATGTCACGTGACATTGTGTTACGTGTCTTTGGCAGAAACATGTCACGTGATATTGCGTTACGTGATGTTGGCAAAAACATGCTATGTGTCAATGTGTTACGTGATATGGGGGGAACATGCCACATGACATTGCGTTAGCGATTTGGGCACAAACATGCCACGTGACTTGGGAAAAAACATGTCACATGACATGTAGCCAACAAAATAATATAACAAAATGTCATGTGACATGTTTCTGCCAAAATATTACACAACAATCAAGTGACCTGTTTCAGTAAACTATCAACCAGCTTCGCTGTGATCTGGCCTTGAATGACTTAGCTAAGCTCTGTACATTTTTTCATTTTATATTCAAATAAGTAGCTAATGACAACTTATCATAGCTAGAAACTTTGCTTGCTCTAGCAAACAACAGCTAATTATTTGGAGCTGTCCCTACAGTTCCCAGTCACAGTTCTGGTTCTGCCAATTGTAGTTCAATCGCCCACTGAACAGGAGACAAGAAAACATCACGCCTGGGGAAAATGGCAGAGTGTTAAACGCATTTGAAAGGTTAAAAGTGAATTACCTTCAGAACTATTGTTGAAAACTTTTTAATATTTAACTGCTTAGAAGGAAAGTGTGGTGAAAAATGACAAACGTAGCTACGTGAGTGGCCTGTTGTGGTCAAAAAGAGAGCACGAGGCAGCGACAGCAGCAAAAAAAGTGGAAGGCACGAGCAGGACAGCCACCAAAAAACGCAGCAGAGCACGGCGTTCAAAGAGCCAGGGTTTCAAGAGGGCTACCTGGGTTAAACCGCTGGGCAGCCTCCTTACCGCTTGCGCTCCTGTAAACGTCGTTGACCAGCGTGGCTACTGCCTGACCGCATCTGGCAACCAGTTTGACCGCTACCTGCCTGCTTCCTGTTCCTGCGCATACCTGTCCTGGGCCAATGCAACTTTATGGTGTTCCTGAGCGCCTGAGCCACCGCCACCCCTCGAGTTCTTCTGCTGCATTCCTCAAGTCACCCATCGACGACACACTACTGGCATCGAAGACGTGAGCTCATATGCATGCACGTGACTTCGCACGGGGGAAACTTCACATGCTTAAGACAAAACCTAATGTGTAGCCTGTGAGCGTTCCTGCTTGTTTTAGTTGCTTTATTAATTCATTAAGAGCGTTAGACGAACATATGTGCGTTTGCTAGATCTACCGTTTACGGCTCCATCCTTCACTGCACTGCACGTCGACAAACGCAACGGTCCACAACTCTCTCAATCTCTACAGAAAGGAGTCTCACACAATTTCTCTTGGCATGCAATTGAAATAAACTCACTGCAAGAACCTTTTCTCAGATCATTCTTTACATCCAATGACACTGCATGCACACAGTGCGAAGATGGCTATGGGCACTGTTTTAAAACTCACACAAAAATTCGTAAACTAGTCACTTTCAGTGCTACACTGCTACCACTCTAGCTTTTTGGATGTGCAAATGACGGTGCAGCAAAATGGCACAAAACATGCAAAAATAGCCTCAAGGTGCATCACATTTTCTTCTGTGCAGCAAAGGCAACACAATTTTGTTGTGAACAAAGCATGCAGCAGAAATAAGTTTGTTTAAAGGTCCCATGACACCAAAATTTCAAAGGCGAGATGTTTGTTTTAATTAATTGTCCTGCATATGAAGGCAATCTTGAAGTATTAGTGGTGAACACAGCCTTAAGGTGGCTTTAATGTGGTTGTAAAGTAAGCAGGAATGCTCATCTGAGCTTACAGCACTTTGCAATGTTGCCAATAGTATGAAGCGGTTAGTGGCCCATCTGTGACGTTTCACTATTGTAAGCAGATATCGTCGATGTCACAAAGAGAAAAAGGCACACAGCACTATAAGATACCGAGAGGTGTTTTTCTGCTTCCTCTCCATGTTGGTCGCTCAAGTGTAAGTTGTAACGCGCTATGGTTCAGCATTTGAACCAAAGTGGGTTGCCGCATGCTACGACAAGCGAGATACGGTCCTTCAGGACACACACAGTGAACGAGGGATCAATGCATAGGCTCCGCACTGACAGACTCTGCTTGGCCATCTGCACATTTGGGCATGTATGCTTGGAATTTATATCTTCAAATACAACACAAACAATTATGCATAGCCCCTCCTTCATTCTACAGTAACATTGTAAATAAAACTAGTTTCGGTAGTGCAAGCGCACAACAGCCTGCTGTCACTGACAACACCGACTGGTAGGCCTATCAAGGGAGACGCGCATTAGTGCCGACTCTTTTTAGGCAAGCAAGAGCTCCTTGCATGGGGCTTGTTACCACCACGATGATCATTTGTACCCATAGATCTTCTGTTAACATGTGTGATTAGCTTTTTCGTACACCTCAATGTGAATAACAACACTAGTAACGAAGTGAGCTGGTTCCGTGAGGTGGCTAGTTTAGCTGCAAAACAGTTCCTGATCACGAGACTGCTTTGGAAGTAGGCACTGCTTTGCAAAAATAAATGGCCCATTTGAAGCATAACTTTGCACAATGATAATTTATTTCGTATCAGAAGCAAAATGTGGTCAATATTTGCTGCACCGTAGTGAGCGGTGCTACAGCAAATGGATCAGTGGAACAGGCAAATGAACCAGCGGCCAGCGGCATGATGTCACAGGTCACACGTCGCCAGCGCTGCCATTGGCTGTGGCTGCCTCATGGTTCAAACTGACAACGCGGCCAATGGCAAAAACTGCCCGGGACAACGTCATCGAGACTGCCTCTGACGGCCGCCAATGTGATGCAAAGAGAGTGCAGCGAGATGAATTCAGCAACTGGGCTGGTGCTGGCACTGTCTGCAACATCACCGAATCTTGAGCTCACGTGATCACTGTCTGCGCTCAGTTCAGGCAGCCAGTGCGCCAGCCCTGCGGCGCTAGTTCCTAGTAGCACGTGGCACACGTTTCAAAGCTTCATTAAAACTGAAGAAAATATACAATGCTACGATTAATTAGATGTCACGTTAGAAAATTTGCAATGCCATGATTACAAGCTACAGCTCTACTCCTTACATCAAAGACGCCAACGAAAAGTTGGCTGTCATGGGTCCTTTAATAAACACATGAACAGAAGGAAACAACTGCTGGAGTTTTATGCACTGCAAAGCCACAGTACGATTAAGTGTTCCGGAGAATTCTCTAACATGCACCTAAATTTAGACACAAAGGCCTCCAGCATTCTGCCTCCACCAAAGTGCTACCACTTTGTCCAGGTTTGAACCCACTTCTTTTGGGTTAGCAACTGAGCATGCAAAAAAAAACCCAGCAAGTACCCAACTGACTACACACACTATTGGTTGAATATTTAATTGTGATGCTCCATAAATTCCATGCTCCATAGTTGGACAACTTGATTCAGGGCATACTCACTCTAGAAAGTGGACATCTGCTGATGCGAGACACTCCACAAGCACATCTGCAGAGACATGAGTGCAAGCTTAGCAACAGTCCTGAAAGCCGCGGAGCAAAAGTAAGAGCACATGCAGTGCATAGAGGCTGTCATGCTGTCATAGGAACACAAACTGCATTTAAAATGGGGCTTGTGCCTACGCCTAGGCAGAAGAAGCATAAGGACCACAGGCTACAAAAGTATGCCTCCCTTTCACATCTGTGTAAATGAACCAAAAATGCCACAACGGTGGAAGTGTTTTAAAAAAAATTCATACACGACAGAAATTGGTGCTTGATATTGCGCTAACACAGAAAAGGGAATTGCAATATCGTTTTACCAAAAACACCACACAGAGAACACCTGTAGTTCAACCCCTTTGTAAGGGCCAAAGATAGAAGAGACAACTGGTGCAAGGGACATCATTCACCCACACCATCGGCTGCCCTGTCTCTTCCATTAGTTGGATGGACCCCTATTGTGACAGATATGCCCCTGAGACCAATTCAGAATAAAGGGAAAAATATCCTCACATTGGTCAACAGTCTTGTCTGTAATAGACATCGATTCCACATACAGCACTCTTTGCTGCTAACTGCAGTTAATTCCTTGTGGAAACAATGGCAAATCGTAGTTAACTAAGGTGAAAAAGCTGTGGTCGAGAAAACATTAAATGCTTTCCCAAGTGACACAAACTCCCAAACAAATCACCTAGCATTAAGGCAAATGGTATACCCTAACAAACCCTTTGGAACAGGCTGTAGCCTACGTTCATGGTTTCAGTTGTAGTGTGCCTGAATGGAAATAAGGATTGATCAGGAAAGGAAAACGTGGCACCCTACTTACAAGAGGCCCCTCGTATAATGTACACAAACCTCTCTCTGGTGCGTGCCTCTTACAAAGGAGTTGAACTGCATCTGAAAAACTGTACAAGATGATGCAACCACAGCACATGTGCTATTTGTGCTTAAGGCACATAGCATACAGCTGCAACAAATGCGACTGCTCTCCCACAAAAGACCATCTAATTTGTTGCTGCCATTACCAAAAGGCCCTTTCAATATGATTACTATGAACTGTACAATGGTTGCTTCTCTTGTGTACAATGCTGGAATGCTGACTGACTGTAGCTCGGCAAGTAAAACTGACTTATACTAGAAAGGGCCAAAAAAATACACACCTAGTGCACTACTACAGCTAGACACTAAAGTTGCAATTTCTTTAGAAATGAAAGCCCATACATTTTGTCATCACACTCACTGTCATAAGTAAAGAGGCCCGAGGCACATGCCACCAGGCAGAAAGAAGTGATGCTGCACGAAGGAGGGAAGTGTGAGAAAGCATGCGTGTAATTAGCAGACAGTGGACAGATGGCACACAACCCAAGCCACAGTCGAAGATGGAAAATGTTGAGCTGTCATTCTCTGCATGGCACCGGTTGACGAAGGTTATCCTGCCAGCAATGGACTAGTGACGAGGGGCTGGGGGCGCCAGGCTCTGGAGTGGCCGTTGACAAGGCTTACGGTTGAGCGAGACCCCCCTGGACGGCAGCGGCTGAACCGCAGCAGTTCCTGGTGAACCCGTAATGCTCCGCCTTCGATGGCAGAACAGGACAACCAGCAGAGTAATCAGAGTAACTGAGCCAGGTCACCTTGGGGACCGGGCACAAATTGGAAGCAGAGGCTGAGGCTGTAGCTAGGCCCAACATGGAACCGGCGACTGACACGTCAGCCGGGAGAGCAGGCAGCAGAGACCGATGAGTCAACTAGGCGCTACCTGAGTGACCACTACCCAAAGTTCAGTTCATTGACAACGGCAACTTGGACACAAAGCTACTGAGGGGCCTCAATCTTCGAACCTATACTGCCAAGAAGGTAAGAACGTTCTACTCGGGCAGCTACAGCATACGAGAATGCGAGGCCCATGGTGGACACACTCCCGTTAGGACTACGCCCAATGCGGAGGAACGCTTAGCATCGCAGGTCATATTAGTCTGTTAGGTCTGTTTTAGTTGAGTTTAACATTTCGTGTGTGAATTGGTTTCTATTTTCTTGTGTTTTTCCACTAATGTCTATTTTTTATAAAGTAAGATTAGTGCCACCAACGTCATCCAGTGCCTCTCAGTCCATCTGAGAAAGCGCTCCCGAGATCTCTCATTCTTGTGACAAAAAAAAACGATGCCATTCCCATAAACCTGTGTGCCTTCCAGTCGGTGATCCGATTTGGAAAAGACAATTTGCATGACAGGTTGCTTTACAGATGTGATACATAACATTCAATTTCATTTTTGGTGCTTTTCCTATTTTGGCCATTACTTCTGATGAAGCATTAACTGCCACAGTGTCACTTCTCTGGTACCACTCACTTGACAGGCCACATGTCAAGAAGGATCTGAACAGGCTACCACTGAAATCTCAACCACAGAACGTTTCAACACAAGGCCTCTATGCAGCAAAGCTAGACAAGGAGAACTCGAAGTATTAGAGGGTGCTCAGTGAGATATACTAAGCCTTAGAGAAGAAGTCAGAGCAGGTGAAACACATGCCATTATGACAAATGGACACATCCTCTGCTACAAAAGGTGTCCCTAAAAAGAAAGACTATGGCATGGGATTCCTGATTCACAAAGACATGGCGAGAACCAGCAACGAATTCCAGAGCATCGACGAAAGGGTGGCATGCATAGTGGCAAAAATAAATAACAGATACAAACTTAACATATTACAAGTGTATGCTCAAACTCCAAGACATGGTGATGAGGCAGTAGAACAATTCTATGAGGACATCAAATCAGCTATACATATGGCACAGATGAAATACTACAAGGACACCCAAAGACAGAAAATATCCGCTTTTACATCCTCAAAAGCTGCCTACAACAACAAAGGGCTGATTCATGCTGTTTCCCACTGTGGCCAGGTTGTCCAGAGAGGCCAAGCGTTTTGCCTGACAGTAGCTTATAGGAAAGCCCAGTCTCAACACAATTGGAGGTATAAAATAGAGAGCACAGCAGTACCTCCACCATCATGTGGACAACCTACCTGGCCCTCAGTGTCTAGGGACTGCAGAACATCTGACAACGGGGAACGGTCAGCACTGTGAAGCAGCAGAGGGTGCTAATAATCACTGGATCCAGACAGAGTACCACTGGAAACTTAATCTCAAAACATTCAATGCAAGATCACTCAAGAGCAAATCTAGGCTAGCGGAGCTACTAGGGGAGCTAGAAGGCATTATTTGGGACATCCCTGGCCTTAGCGAAGATGGGAGAGCAGGTGAAGCTTACACAGTATTAAATAATGGACATGTCCTCTGCTATATAGGGTTCCTAATTCATAAAATATAGCGGGCAACATGGACAAATTCTACAGCATTAATGAAAGTGTAGCATGCAGTCATAAAACTAAATTTGTGATATAAATTTAAGGTAATGCAGGAATATATGCACAAACGAGTTACGAACACGAGCAAGTAGAACAGTTCCACGAGGATATCGAATTAGCAATGAAAGGTGCACGGACACAATACACAATGGTCAAGTCATGGGGGATTTTAGCACAAACATAAGAACAAAAAGTGTAGAACAAGCGATTGGCAACTACGGCATCAGCCGTAGGAATAACCGTGGAGAGATGCGAGTACCGTTTGCAGAAACACACTCCGAATAATGAATACATTCTTTAATAAGACTAGGAAGTGGACATAGAAAAGCCCTAAGGGGGCGACAAAAAAAGAAATTGACTTTATAAGGTCCGAACAACCAGGTATAATTGAAGACACAGATGTAGTGGGCAAGATAAAATGTGGCAATCGCAGATTAAAAAGGGCAAAGACTGTACTTAACCTTAAGAAAGTAAGAGCCAAATTATTTAGTAGAATAAAGGCACACCTCGAAGTAATCAAAGCAAAGAACCAAGCATTTAAAACAACAAAAGAAGATGTAAACAAGCTGTCCGAATACACACTAAAGAATTAATAAAAAACGCCAGTGGATGAAAGTGACTTCATCAAAACATAAAACAGAATTCGTAGAATTATCAAAGCTGATCAGGTAAAGCCAGGCAAAGAGGTGTAAGTAACTAGATAGAATAAGAGACAGCAGTAGAAAAAGGCACCAACAATAAAATCGGTCAAAAAGAAACTGCAATTAGGAGAAAACAAAATCCACACACTAAAAGATAACGTTATCAACAACTTCAAAGAAATAAAGTAGCAGAAGATTTCGCCTCTGAACTGCACAGCTCTCGAACAGACCACGCAACCTCAGTAGAAATCAAATCAGAGGACACTGAAATTCCATGTATAACCACTGACAAAGTCAGAAAAGCCATCAAAGGCATGTCCCATGGTAAAGCAGCAGGTGAAGACGGTATAGCAGCCAACTTGGTCAAAGACGGAGGAGACATATTTGAAAACCTTGCGTCGCTATTCAGGAAATGTATCAAGACATCTAGTGTACAGCCCAGCCGGAAAAACACTACTATAATCCTAGTACACAAGAAAGGTGACATAAAGGAGTTAAAGAATTACAGACCAGTTAGCCAACTCCCAGTAATATACAAGCTATTTACGAAAGTAATTTCTCCTAGAATAAGAGAAACACTCATCTTCAATGAGCCAAGAACAAGCTGGTTTTAGGAAAGGTTACTCAACAACAGACCACAGCCATGGTATCAACCTAATAACTGAAAAGTTGCTGAATATAAGAAACCTGTTTATATGGCCCTTATAGACTAGAAGAAAGCGTTTGATTCCATATAAATACAAACAGTTGTGGAAGCTTTCCGTTGACAAGGTGTACCTGGCTTATACGTGCAAACCATAAGTAACATCTGCAAGGACTGCACAGGCACACTGCTCCTACGTGAAAGGAGAAGAAAAATTCCAAACAAGAGATGAGTCAGACAAGGAGATACAATCTTCCTGATGCTATTCACCGCATGCCTAGAAGTGTTCAAACATCTACAGTGCAAAGAGAATCAGAATAGACGGAGAACATATCAGCAATTTAAGGTTTGCAGATGAATGACAATGTGCTCTTTAGTAATGACGGTGACGAACTACAAAGCATAATTGAGGACCTAAACAGGCAAAGTCTTAAAATAGGACTAAAAATGAATAGGCAAAAGACTAAAATTATGGTCTACAGCTAATGAACAGGAATTTAAAATTAGCAATGAACCCTTAGAATGTGTGAACAAATACGTATCTGGGGCTGTTACTAACAATGTTAGTAACAGCCCCAGATAGGGCTGTTACTACTAATCGGTAGGCTGCCTAAGAAGGCTGCAGGAAACAAACCGGTGGCCAGCAGTATTATGTTACAGCTCACACATCACCAGCATTGCCGCTGGCTGTGGCTATCTCATGGATGGATATGACAATGAGAGAAATCTGTACGGCTGAACATCATCGACTGCCTCTAACAACCTACAACATGATGCACAGCAAGCATGGCAAGCAGACGAATTCACCAACTGGACTGGCTGGCACTGGCACTCTCAGCAACATCACCGAATCTTGAGCTCACGCGATGATACCTGCACTCGGTCATCACAACTGCCACGCTAACCCCTAGGTGCTAGTTTCTTATAGTACAGTAATCCTTTGTTATAACGAAGGCAATCTGACATCAAAATATAAGCATGAATCTGATATGATCACCCATTGAAACTTCTAAAAGTAGTGCTTACATTGCACTACAAATGCAACAAAGTGAAAACACAATATAGGTGCAAAAGCGACAGCCATCAACAATGCCAATTACAGTGGAACCCCGCTGTTACGTTCCTCACTGCTGCGTTTTCCCGGCTGTTACGTTGTTTTTCATCGGTCCCGGCACAGCTCCCATAGGGTCCCATGTATTGCAAACCCCGCTGCTACGTCGCAACTGTGGGCGTGTTCCCGCATGATGCGTCGCAACCTGGCACGCCGTACCTGCCCGGGCATCGCTATTTTGATTTTACCGCCCGCTGATGGCTGCCGAGATAGCGCCAGCACTATCTCGGCAGCCATGCTATCGCTCGGCAGGCGAGCAACACTCCCCACCCCCCTCCCGCCTTTGCGTCTTTTCGTGCTCGTTAAAGACGGGCGGGGCGTTTCCTCCCCGCTTCGACGGCAGGCGATCCGATAGGGGTGATGTTATCGCCTCCGAGCGACGGAGATGGGCCCAGCGCGTTTGATCTCAGCTTCAGCCGTTTTCGTCGCCCCCACTCGAGTGCTTTTATTCTAGCGACCGTACTTTGGGCTCTGGGGGCTTCCGGAGAAAAGAATCGGAAAAAGGAACATCGCACTCGCAGCCCCTTTTGAGTATGACCGTGCTCGCCCGCGCAGCGAGGGACGCGGCCGCGCGGCTGTCCAAAGTCTGTCCGGACGCTCGCCGGCGAGCTGGTTCGGGCCGGACGGCGGGCGCAAAATATACGAGGAATTTTTTTTTTTGTATTGCTGGCTAAATGTCAGGAGTGTGCAAATTATGCGAGGGCGCAAATTATGCGGGTAAATACGGTAAACAAGCACTGAAGACGGAACGTGAAAGCGCTATCGAGCGATCGCGGACCCGACGCGACCAGCCAACCAGCCGTACTCGCAATCACAAACCACGCGCTGGGTGCCGGAACAGGATGCGGTGATCGCAGTGACGAGGTGACTTGCCTCCAAAATTGGCGCGTCACGCTGGAACTAAACCTCAGTCCGAATTATCGAATTTAGAGCTAGAAACCGTCCGAAATATCGGCCGGTTTTAACACAATTAGCCTATGTTGGCACTAGCGGTACCGCGCGGCTGTCCGGATTATCGGTCGGCGACCTAGATGGCTCAACTTGCTGAAATAAATTCTTTGAAATCAAAGCGGCCCTGTTCTCATTCATTTTGGGAGCTTTCCTCACTCTTGCGTTTTCCCGGCTGTTACGTTTTTCCCCCCTGTCCACTGAAAAACGTATGAACGGGGTTCCACTGTACTTATACGACAGTAGCTGTAGCGACATCAGAAACAGCAGGGTCACGCAATGGGGACGATACCGGTGTAGTCAGTACATTTCTAACTGCGATCAATGCCGACCTCGATCTGTTTATTGCCAACAGCCACAGCCCACAGATGCATGGTCTAAACTACCGATGTCACAGCACCGTCTTTAATCACGATCAATGCCAATCCGGATCGACACATGCCAAACTAATCAGGATAAAATTTGATGGTGACATCAGTCAAATTGCAATCTGGGAGCTTAATCGCAATGTGCAAATTGCAATAGTGTTTATCTGAGTCTAGCTTCACTGCGATTTAATCACAGTGAGGCGCTGCTACACGGGCATTTTTAAAATGGCCCTGTAGCAGTGCATAACCTGGATCAAGCGTAATCTGGGTAAGCATTGACAGCAATTAAAGTGCCCGTGTGACACTGGTGTAATACAGATCGAGTTCAGCATTGATCGCAATATGCAGATTGTGGTCACCTTGATCCTAATCAGGCCTGATCATGATTAAAAGAGAACGTGTTGCAGCATCTAATCCAGATTGCTGTTGATCACAGTTGAAGTGCCTGTAGAACACAGGCTTAAGTAAGTCGCCTTCAACTTTTTTGCCAGCGATTCTCTGCACTGCCTCACAGGAATGGCTAAAGGTCCGGCCATCATCAGGCACTGCTGCCGGCCGCTGTTATGTTCGGCAGTGGATCAACAGGAAGAATAGGCGACGGTGGCCTACCCGATGGCTCTCCTGCAGAAACGTTGTATATACACAGTATGCAGGAAGGGCGGCGGCTCTGTTCCCACAATACCCACAGCTGCACACGGGCAGGGACATGATTGGTGACAGATTTCTCCCCAGTGAGATCGTAGAGCATTTTCTGAGCTAATGCGGCATCCAAGAATGGAGCAGAAGGTGGTGAGTCGCAAGAACAGCGGGGGCTCGTGGTCGAACTACTATGTTGACCTTTCTGCGTGTTGGACTGTTACCAAGGGTTCGCTTGTTCGGCGGAGATGACCGCGCCGTGACAATGCAGAAAAGTGCTTTCGACGACAATACACCTCTCTGGTAGTCCTGTTCATGCGGCGATTTGGGTGCATGCCACGAGGTAAACAGAGTGGCAATTTGGCCCTGCTGTGGAGTTCTGCTAACTCATTACAGGAGTAGCGCCCGATGCTACCTTTCGCAGAAGTGAAGTGCAGTGAACGGTTCGAAGTGTGGGAATGTGGAGGCGTAACCATAGGCTCTAATGGAGAGTGAACACAAGTTTTATTGGTGCAGTGCTGCGTATGGGTTAGTGCCAGAAGGCGGTCGCAGAAGTAATCGGATGTATTTAACAGGAAAAGAGAAAGGAGGAGGAGGAAAAGAGAGGAGTACTGCCATGAAAATTTTTAGTTGCGTTTTTTTGCATGAAATGAAAGGCCAACTCCTCCAGCGCCCAGAAAACATACTGGTAAGCGTGAGCGTACCGTGAAAATTTATTTACAGCATGCTCTTAAAAGCTGGTTTCGGTTTCTAATGTAGCCTGACGTCACGATGCAGTATGTGCATAGTAATGAGCCGCTCGTGTCGTGCTCCCGCAAGAAATCGTGACATTTTCGCCTAGTGGTCTCTCGTGCACAGCGCCTGTAGCAAGTGCGGGGTCAACGATGTACAAAATTTTGTATAGAGACTACACGACAACAGCAAATACTTCGGCACAGCGCGAGATGCAATGTACGGCACCCACGGTGAGTGTCTGCGTGGCTCCGGAGCCCGCGATAAGCTAAAGTGGCCTCCGAGACCTCCGCGGCATTTCAGGGGCAAAATGCTGACACCACAAAGAGCTTGCCTTCCGATTATACGCGGGCACACACGACGATAGACGGTAATTTGGCTTCGCTCGCTCGCTTCACGGGCACTTTCAACTACGGCGACTGAATGGCGAGAGCAGATGACCGAGAGCTACACGCGAGAGGCCATTTTGTCATACAGCTTGCCATACTGCTGCGTGAAGTCACCAAATTTTGTACTCTAGCCTAATGTCACACTAGTGTCAATGTCAGTAGGCGCGCCATGTGAAAATTGACTTTGACGTCAAATTAAAATATCTTATCAGCATTTCCTGAGCTTAACATTTGCTCAGAGCTGTCTACGCATATAGGAGAGTTGTATGGTGGAGTAAACTCAGCTTCAAAAATTGGTGTCAGTATTCCTTTAGTGCTAAGTCAGGTTGTAGACATGGCAAGGTGGACAGAGGTTGAGCTGATGATGAAGCTGTAAAGCTTAGTGCTTATCTCGTTATGAGTGTACCTTAAGGGCTCGGAACGAACTGCTTGGTGTGGTTTTAGCCCAGTTGCATTCTCATGATGTCTCTGCTGAGAGTACTGGCCACCCCGGCCAAGTTTTGTAAATAGTGTAAAGCCAGTGTAAATAAACCTGCATGTATTTTTGTCCTTCAACGTGTCGCCGCAGTCATAAGAACCACAGAAGAAAAACCCATCGAAAATTACCTGCCACCTTTCTCTAAATTTTATCAAGAGACTGTACTTTTCTCCAGCTCTTATCACCAGAACTTTCTTCTCTAAAGTGTGACATTCTACCATGGACAATGGAGAAGCAATTCTAACTGTTGGTCACAAAAGCCACCATAGAGAACCAAGCACTTGAAAAATACGCAGTTGCACGGGGTGCGGGTGTGGTCCAGTAGTCGGCACTCAACACAGCTCAACCAAAGCTAAAGGCAGGCGGCAACAGCGGCGATCCAGCGATGTGGCCGATGAGCATCAACATAAAGGAACTTCAGTTGCTTGACTGACCTTAAGCCAGCGCTAGCATTTCGCACACTGTGCATAGTAGTACGTTTGCTTGTTCCGCCCCACACTATTTGTCTCCAAGCTCCCTCGCTCCGCACCCTCAAACGTGGGCACCGCATGGAACAAAAGCGGTTACGTTCACTTCGAAATGGTGCCTGCTGCACGTGCGGGCGATGCAGATCAGAAAGCTCACCTCTGTGGCACCACATTTCTGTGGAGCTGTGCAGCCGTGCCTTGCTAGTTCGTTCTAAGCAGAGGAAGGTATTGACACGCTTCAAGTAGTCCAAGTTAAAATGCATGCATTAGTCATGACCAGAAAAAATTTTGAATAAAGCAATATTTTCAGTAAAAAAGTTTTTTTATAACAAGGAATTACTGTAATTGGTGTGCGTTTTGAAGCTTTTACAAACACCGAACAAAGTTATAAGTGTTAGCATTAATTAGACATCACATTGGAGAATATAAGGCTTCATGCCGCAATTACAAGACACTGCTCACACTCTACTCACTACAGCATAAAAGTAACCAAGAAAAAATAGGGCATCCTATTTCCTTTGACTTTTCCTATTCGAAGTTTGTGATTAAAGGGGACGTGAGATATTTTCTGAAAATTTTGTACAATGTGCCTATTCAAAATCCAGGCCCTCCAATCTATAATTTACATTATTTCACTGCATCACGTAGGTTGATCCAGAGCAATAAAAAAACAGTTTCTCCTTCCCAGCACTTATTCCCCCTCAACTCTGCAGCTGACGTCATCTTACCACCATAGCAACTGCAACTGTCGCACCCTCGAAGGCCATGGAAAACAAACCCTGCTCCAGCCTTGCTTCCATAGAACGGCACTACACGCAGTTCAACAAATTTATTACCATCTTGCTTTCATATAAATCTAATTCATTTCTGGGGTTTTAGGTCTCAAAACCCTACTGATTATGAAAGATGCCCCAGTGGAGGGGTCTGGAAATTTCGACCACCTGGAGTTCTTTAACGTGCACTGACATCGCACAGTACACAGGCTTCAACACTTCGCCTCCATCAAAATGCAGCCGCTGCGGCCTGGATTCGATCCCACGACACTCTGATCAACAGCCGAGTACCATAGCCACAAGACCACCGTGGTAGGTTTCATATAAATATATTCTAGAGCAAGCAAAAGTTAATATCTTTATGTTCTTATGTGTCTCAAGGTGACGTCACTGAAACGTCAATGAATAGCTCTGTGGGGACAAAATCTGCACATATTTCCATGCAGCGTATGAACCAGCCCAGTGGAACCTACATGCAGCACTGCGTGTCCGATAAAACGCAGTGCTACAGCAGCATCACCGAAGGTGGTGTCACCGACAGTGGCTACAAAAGTAGGCTGCCCAGATTGATAACAGTTCTCACCTTTCACTACCCGGACAAGCATAGCCTCAGTATGCTCGTCCGCCGCAATTGCTAACTCAATAAACCCTTGTTATGTTATCATGTGGGATTCGTACTTAGATGGACTTGGCAACTCATATCTTGTGACCCGGAAACTAAACATACCGCACCGCCATGGCCAAGGATAAAGCCCTTGCCGCTCTTCGCCAACAACTGGAACTACTTCAACAGCAACTGCAAGCCCAGCAACAGGTAATTCACAGTAATTCAAGTGCAACAACTTCAACAACAGCAGCAGCACATCCAAAATGATCCCGCACAGCCCCGCTTGGGCAACGCCCCCCCAACGCTCCACTCCAGCAGTCGCCGTCAGCACAGACGCTAAAACTTCTGTCTTCGCCGAACCGGACATCTGTCGCGTCACCATAAAGCTCCCACTGTTTTGAGCAGACTCACCAGCAGTTTAGTTTGCACAAGTCGAGGTACAGTTGTCCCTGGTATGTATCACCAAGAATCGGACATGCTACGACTACTTCATCGCCCATCTGGACCCTCACTACGCAGCTTATCTTCACGACATACTCACAAGTCTTCCGGCTGACAAGTGCTACCTGCAGCTGAAGACAGAATTGATCAGACAGCTTTCACCTTCAGAAGACCAGAAGGTACGTCAACTACTTTACGAAGAGCTCGGTGACCGCAAGCCATCGCAGTTCTTGTGCCATATGCCTACCCTCATGGGCAACACGTACTTCGACAGCTCTCTCCTCCGAACCATCTGGCTTCAACGCCTAACGTCACATGTACAGGCCATCCTCCAGGTTCAGCCATATGTACCATTGGACCAGCTCACCCAGACTGCGAACCTATTCCCTGAAGTCACTGTACCGTCGCCACCATTCATTGTCCATGCCCTTAGTGCTGCACAGCCCACCCTCAAGCTGGCGCACCGAATCATTGACATCACCCGCCAGCTGGACACAATTCAAGGGCTCCTGGATAAACTCCCACAGTCACGTCCTCCAAACCACTCCAAAAGCCACGACCGCGACTCCGACTCATCGCACTGTAGCGATAACAACCGCTGCTGCTACCACCATCGCTTCAGTGACTGCCCGGAAATGCCAACCACCCTGTTCAGCCGGAGGTCAAGGAGAACTTCAACGACAGCCCACAAAGACGGCCACTAGCTGCCAACTTGGAGGCCATCGGATTTTTGTCACCGACTAGGTCACTAAGCGGCAGTTCCTCATTGCCTGTGGGTCCGACATCTGCTGCTTTCCGCGAGTCTTCCTGCATGACAAACGCCCTTGCACATCCTTTGAGCTTAGCGCAGCAAACCACTCAAGCATTAAGACCAATGGCTCGCTCTCCCTGAACATCGACCTCAAGAACCTGCACCGCGAATTTCCATGGAACTTCGTCATCACCAACCTGGCAGAGCCAATTGTTGCATCGGACTTCTTGGTGTACTACAACCTCCTACCAGACTGCCGACATGACATACTTATTTATGCCACAACAGGTCTCTCCTCGCCAGGACAGTGTACAGCCATCTAACAGCCCAGCATTAGGGTGCTTGAAGTCGAAAATCAATCCCTGTACCATGAGCTCCTTGCAGAATTTCCTGACAAGGCTCGACTTAGTGGACGTCCTCAAGAAGTGCGCTACATAACCGTGCACTACATCCACACTACTTTCGGCCCTCCGATCTCCTGTCGCACCCGTCACCTCACTCCGCACTGCCTACGAATTGCCCAAGCTGAGTTTGAAGCCATGCTCTGCGAAGGGATTGCTCAAAAGCGCTGCACATATTGTGCATTCTCAAAGCTCAAAACGCAAGTGTTCATTCACTGAAACATTAGCATGTGCACTCATGCATTATTGATAAAAGAAATTGTTGGACACTGTTCGGTTAGGAAGTGCGGCCGAGTTCTCTTATGGTATATCACAGCGCATATGTCCCAAAGGACAACATGCACAATGAAAAGATTTTTTAAGCATACCAGTCCGGGTTTGGAAAGCAGTAATTCAAAAAATATACAATACAGTTAAACCTCGATATGAGCTTCAATATAACAAATTTCACAATATAATGATAGTGAAGTGTTATGCTTTGTACAGCTTGATCTTCATTTTTTTCTATATTTCTTCTCTATACAATGAAGTGTGGGTATAAAGGATTTGAAAACAACAAAGTTCCACTGCTGCTACAGACGAAGAGCAAGCTAATAAATTGAAACGAATGCAGAAGCCAGTGGTCAAATGGGCAAGCTGCATGCAGGTTTTGTGAGCGCATTTTTCAGACTATGCACTGCGCTACAGAGCGGCTGCCGATGCAACCCACACCTCTCCTGCCCATGGATAGGGAGCAAAAGGAATATAATGCTCTCCTCCTTGCCATCAGAGTGGTGTTTCATGGAGAGCATGCATAGGAATAGCCCTATGCTAAAACCAACGTGGTAATGCAGCAGTGAAAGAACACTTGTGCATGGTTCCGTATTTTACATTGCCCGCACTGTGCATCAGCACCCAATTTGGCTTTCACTTGCAAGAGTGTGCAATCGCCAGAAAACGAATGTTACCAGCAAGGTCTGTGTCTTGCAAGTAATCCAAATTGGCAATAACAAAAAAATGTTGCTGCTTCTTTCCATGAATGTGTTTGTTGTACATCACAGCTCACAATATTGCAGCTACCTGACTCACCAGGCAGGTGTAGTTGGGCACATAGTGGGGCAGCTGGAGTGCACACTAAGGCAGTAATGCAGTGGGTTGCTGCGATGCGAAGTGACACTTGCTTAGCTTGTAACACGACAGCCTTAAGGGAGCCCAACAGCTTTGAGATGGGGTCTGCCACATTAGCAAGCAGTGAGGAGTCCGCAAGGTCCAAGGGCAGCAACTCGCACAGGTCCTCTGCAAAATAATTCAGTGGATTGCAGTTACAGAGTTAAAGGGACCCTGCCACACTTTTGGAACATAGAAAACGGCACTAATCAGTTGCACAGCATCCTGTGAACATGCGAGCCAAATATTATTGCACTCCATGCACCAGGGAGTTTGCAGTTTATTTTCAAATGCAGCTGGAAAGCGCACGCTCTTCTTTCAACAAATAACGTAACTGGGGGCACTGACTACGTAGCAATGGTAATTGCATGATTGCGGAAACGTCCTCAGTAATGCTTTACTTGTTCATTTTGACTTAACAAATACAGGAAATATATATGAAAGTTTCTTTATGAACACTAAAAAAGTCAAGCAACGTAGTCAGTGCTCCCAGTGAGGTCATTTGTTGGAAGAGGAGCGGGTGCTTCTCGGTGCATTTGAAACCGAACTGTGAATTCCCTGGTACATGAAGTACAATAATATTTTTCCTCAGATACTCACAGGAGCCTTGCCATTTGACTGACACCGTTTCCTTACTATGCTGAAAAATTGCAACAGGGCCTCTTCTAAGATACATCCTCACTATTCAGCAACCAGATTTTTCAATCACCTGCACTACACATCACTCTGGTTTGTTCATAAATAATGGCTTTGCCTTTCATTCTCATACCTGTGCCTGCAATACACATCCCACTTGTTTGTTCTTAAATAGCTGTGCCTTTCACTCTCACTGTTTTCAGTTAGTTTGTGAGCTTAATATTTGCTGGTAGGCTAGTTTGTTAACTGTTGTAGGACAGGACAGTACACCTGCGATGTATGGATGACATGAAACATGACAGAAGCAGTGAAGGTCACCTGACATTTATGGCAAATGCAGATGCTTAAGTATGAACTTCAGCGCATGCGTTAAGATGTTTGACGAAAGCTTTATACAAAGATCAATTCCCAAAACCCATCATTCATTTTGCATCAATCAAAAGCTGCGAACATCTTGCATATGCAAAATAAGAAATGAGGAAAAATCTAACAATGACACACATCTGTGCCCACAACCTTTTTTTCTTTTACAGAAAGAGCAACCAGTGGGGAACTTATGCAATTTTCCTTCTGCAGAAGTTTTCCTTCCACAGCAGCAATTAAAAGCCAATATAAATGAAACCACCCAACACCATACAGGCTTGCTTCATAGATGACAACATCACAAATGACATGTCAAGCGGTTTGTGGATGTCATGGGCATGAAATTTTAAATGCGGTGTGACCTGCAGTACCATGTTATTTTGTTTGCGTATCGAAAAGTGTTGGTTCTACCTAACCACTATGCTTTCCTATTGTGCGGAGAAAGTGCTTCAGGGCATATTCAAAACTGCATTTGCACTTTATATTAGCAGAAACACATGTAGCACTGAACTGCAGAATAGCAGATAGGTGGGCGAGCTAGCAGAATATCATAATGTTGATTCTTGCAGTGCTCAATGAATGACAGTGCATGTCCTCTCTTGCTTACGTCTTTCTTGCGAATCAACATGTATAACTGCCTTCATGAAAGGTTCCGTACCACATACGTCAAAATTTTCAGCTTCAGCAGTCACACAACAGTCATGGTACATAACATGAGTTTAAGGTGGAAAGCATCAAGAGGAATGTGTACACTGCAATGGCCTTAACTACGAATGTGATGGACAAGGTCTTGCACTGCACACACTGGCACCAAGTTGGAGCACAAACGCATCCATTGTAGGATAAGTGACCCGCTCATTAAAACAACACTAAAGTGAAAAAAATTATCTTGAATTAGGAGAGATTTGCCGCAAGAGGGCCATGAGTGCGACAGCGCTTCGCTTCGGCTCCACACTATGAGAGCGAAAATTGCCAATCGCTGGTATCTCGAGCGTCCAGAACCGTACCAACGCCCTCACGATGGTGAGCGCTTTCTACTGACGTCTTGCATGGTTTGGGTGAGCCCCGAGGGGGCCTGCTGGCCCGAAAACCCGGCCCCGTTGCGCCACCGCCGTGCTAGGCCTCGTGTTGGTACACGCCCCAACTTCCCCTACTATGGCCCACATGGAGGTGCAAGTGCATGGTACGGACCTGCACCCACGCCACTATGACCCTCAGGACTGGACACAAGTCCTGAGAGCTCAAACTGACCACCAAGCAACGCGCAACTGCTAGCCAAACTACAAACGCCGATGCTTCTGTACGGGAGAAGCGCACCCAGACGAAGGACGCAGCAACGGCTCCCACATTAAACAGCTCCTTGACGCAGCTGCGCGTTCTCCGTACAGTTGCACAAAAGATCAAGCAACTGCCTCCTTTACCCACGGAAGGGTATAAAGTTGTCTTCAGGTCCCAGGGAGGCCCTGACCTGACAACGCTCCAGCCACGCGATCTTCTGAACGCTTTCACGCAGGCTGCTGCACTCACTGAGCCATCTACGCTGCAACTTTGGATCCATCCCGTCAATAACACATGCACAGTGTCTGTGGTGCCCTCAATCTAGTGCAGCTACAGCAGATCAACTACGACGAATGACAGTATGCCATGGCAGCATACATTGCACCCCCTCATGGCTCAGTCAGAGGTGTAATTAAGAACGCTTACTGGAAAGAATCCCCTCAAGAACTTCTATGCGACCTAGTCGCTGGCAACCCCCACGAATCTATATTAGATGCTCGACGGATGGGGCCCTCACGGTCCACTTATGTTTGGTCAAACCACCGTCCCCCGAAAAATTGTTTATGGTGGAGGACTGCATCTATGCATGCCATACACACCAAAGGTCCAGACCTGCAGCAACTGCCGCTCAATAGGTCACAGCATGGATGTCTGTGTCCAACCTTGAACTCACAAATGCCCCAGATGCAGCCTTTCAGACCCGATGGATGCAACTCCGATGTGTAAATCAGTGTACATCATCTGTCAAGGCCCGCACTTATCTGCGTCCCGGGAATACAAGTACCGCCACCTACCCAGAACCAAACACACCTCCGAACGTCAAGCAATGTCCCGACGGCGTGTAGAAAACAAGTCGCCACGCCCTGCCAGCACCAAGCACACGGAACCACGTGAATACCCCCAATGCACAGGACTCTCCCAAAGTTCAGACTGACCGACCTGGGCCGACAAGCTAAAGACACCCCAGATGACCACAGCACTTCAAAGCCACGTCTTGCCTACCCCTGATCCCCGCAACCAGGAGCTCCGAGCTCTATGTGCAGAGGTAAGCAGCCTCATGACCCTTTTAACACCTCCTTCTGTAGCCCACTCCTCCACTCCCCAACATCCCTCCCCAGATCCTATCCCCCCATCAACCCAGGAGCCACCCAACACCTTTCCTACATCTCCTTCACTCCCCAAAGAAACGCAGTGCGCCGACGCACTGGATGGCTACTGTGCTGGTCTTCAAAACTAAGAAGCCAAATTTTATGCGAAGCTGGTAGCCCCGGAGGAATGTCTCGAAGCCACATTTATGACTTTGTCCAAACAGCTATCTACCCCTCTCGAACAACAAATGGACACACTCTTCACACACCTAGCCCAAACTTCAGAACATACGTTTACACAGTTTGAAACCCGCTGTCACATGCTAGAGACACTTTCTAACTTGTCGTGTGAGGAGTCCCCCAGCTCCAGTGCCCCTCCTCTTCTCACCCCCATCCCACTTCCACTATAACCATCTATCCTCACTGCTCCCAAGCTCCACTATGGTGGGCCAGGACAGCTCATATCCTGATCTATCACTAATCCAGTGGAACTGCTGTGGCTTTCGGGGCAAGCACGCACCACTGCAACTCCTAATACCTACTCTCCCAGCCGTACCTCGAATACTTCTCTTGCAGGACACACAACACCAAGGCAAGCTCCCTAGCTACCATGCGGTAGACACAGACACCACTGACACCCCCCCATGCGTCCACGCTCATCGCACCATTGCCTACCAAGTACACAAAATCACCTCCTCCACTTCACATGTCCTTATTGAAATCATCCCTACAAAAACGTGACAGACATCCTATCTTTATAGCCAACATATACCATACCCCACGCCAGCCCATGGCCACCCTCGATGCAGTACTCTAGAAAATTCACAGCATCGCGGGTCATAATCCTCTACTTATAGGAGGCGATCCTAACTCTCAGCATACAGACTGGAATTATCGATATACCACAGCACGAGGTCGCACGCTTTGGACTACAATCCAAGATCTGCGTCTCACAGTCCACAACAACTTTCATACACCAGTGTGGATTGGCAACAGTGTAACCATGTACACAAGCCCTGACCACACACTCAGCCGCTCTCTTAAAGGACTGTTGTGGTCACGTACGCAACACACTCTTGGAAGCGACCACTACATTATAGCCATACAAATACCACACGCACAACACCACCGTCAAATGTTCGCCCACAAGCTTATTAATTGGAACGCTCTTCGGTCTGCACGTCGAGAGCTTCCTGACACTCCTATACAAGACATTGATCACTGGATCACATCCCTCCTAGACGACATTGCATCACACATGCATACTATTACCACTTCACCCGACACCCCCGCACCCGACACACGCGCCTAGCTTATCTCTGGGAGGCCTTCCATAGCATCCAGGAGAGATGGAAATGCCAAAGGCATAATAGAAAGCTAAAACACCAGCTGGCCGCAATACAGGGACAAACCACTGCACACACCGAGGAGCTATGTCGCTCCAACTGGGGTCAGGTGTGTAACGGCATAGCTGGCGCTCTCTCGAAAAAGAACAACTCCTGCGGCACCTCCTCGACCCCACATACTCATGCGTTGCACCACGACAACGTTACACGCCTCATACACAACTGCACACTCTCACCAGAAGCCATGCTGGACCAACTCCAGACCACATAAACAATGCCTGGCACTTCCTCCCCACTGCTGCCTTTCACAGTAGCCCCGAATGAGGCCCTGGACGCCGACATCACAGAGTAGGAGGTCCGCATGGCCCTCCAAACCCTCCAAACACACTCAGCACCACCACAGGATCGAATCACGAACTCTATGCTTCGTAATCTGGACGATCAATTGATCACACATATTACAGACTACTTTAACCATTGCTGGAAAGAAGGCTCCTTACCACAGTCTTGGCGCCATGCCAAAATTATATTCATTTCCAAAGAAAACGAACCCTCACTATATCAAACCTCTGCCCGATTTCTCTTACGTCATGCCTTGGGAAATTACTCGAGCATGTCGCCTTAAACGGACTCACTACACATATGCATGACAACAACCTATATCCGCATAGCATGGTGGGTTTCCGCCCTTGCCTCTGCCCAAGATGTCATGCTTCAGCTGACGCATGACATCTTTGACCCTGTTATCCCTGCTCATACTAAAGCCATCTGGGCCCTCGACTTATCCAAGGCCTTTGATCGCGCAGAACACCGAGCGATCATGGCGGCTCTCTCTCCCCTCAATGTCGGCACCCTGTATGTACGCCTACATACAAGCCTTTCTCTCGGGACGCGCAGCCGAGGTTCATATCGGCCCCCATGCGTCCCCTTCATACACCCTTAGCGTTGGCACTCTGCAAGGTTCCGTACTTTCCCCTGTCCTGTTTAATGCCACACTCATTCCTCATCACCGTATTCTTTACACCAACCCCCACTTTCGTCACACTCTTTATGCAGACGACATCAATTTGTGGACCACCCACAGCAGTGATGGCAACCTAGAGGAAACCTTCCAATCTGCCACAGACATTCCACAGCAACACGCACAAAGCATTGGTCTCACCCCGGAAAAATCTGAGCTGCTACTTATTCATCCTTCCCCGCGCACACTTCCCACAGCCCCTATCGCAATTACTCTAGATGGACACCCTATCCCAGAGCCCTATCCCTATCCGGGTGCTGGGCCTTCACATCCAGAACAACGGCCGGAATACATTCACTGTATGGTAATTCAAACGAGTCATGCAGGCACTCTCGCACCTCATCCTCAGTTTCCGGCAAACACTATGGCATGAAAGAGCACAACATGTGCCGTAATTCATGTCTTCCTCCTCAGTCACTTCCTCTACACAATCCCATACCTCGGACTTCGTCAAGAGGAAATCACCACCTTATATGCTATGCTTCGCAAAGCCTACAAGGTGGTCCCACACGTCCCCCCTAACATTCAGGCTGTTAAACTGCTCCAGCTTGGCCTCCATAACACCACATGTACTCATAGAGGCCCACAGACAGGCACAGTACACTCGCCTTGCTCAATCTATGACAGGGCGTCAGATACTTGACACTTCAAGTTCGCATATCAGCAGCTGACCCCACACTATTACCATTACCACAACCCATATACACACAGCTTCTCATCAAACCTCTCCCTCGAAACACCCACCCCACAATCATTCGGCCCGCCGTATAGCCCATGCAAAAGCTCTCCACAAATACTACGAATCAGAACCCGACGCTGTATGGGTGGACGCAGCCTGCACGGATAAAGACGGGGCAGTTGCCGCCGTTCATAGCACATTTCAATCCGTTGCTACTCTCCACCTTCCTGACGCATCCACCCCAGAATCAGCGAAGGAGGTGGCAATTGCGCTTGCCCTACCACGCACAAATGCCCGGTACGTCCTTACAGACTCAAAAACAGCACTCCTAAATTTTGCGCGTGGCCGAGTACACCAAGCCAGCATTCACAATTTTCAACTCGCCCTCCATTAACCCGCCTCACTATGTGAAGCTGATCTGGGTGCCTGCGCACTCCAGGAACCCCAGAAACAACACCGCCAATGACCATGCCAGAGGTCTCATCAACCGGGCGGCGGCGGAATCGGAGTCAGACTTTTTCCAGAAGTGCATGCACTTCTTCAGTGAGCTGATGCAGGTCTACCGCGCCGAACGACAGCTGTTTCCCTCACTCCACCATTATCTCAACAGTTATCACTAAATATTGTGGCGCCGCCTTCAGACCCGCACCCTTCCCTCCTCCGATCTGCTGTCCCACATCCACCCAGAGGCATATGCCCCGTCTTGCACACACTGCACCCACCCCCATGCTACCCTTACCCACATTCTCCTCGAATGCCCGACAGACCCTCCCCCGCGGGGCCCAGAGCTTCTGACCACCTGGGAGGAATGGGAGACGGACCCGTTTAGGCAGATCGCCACCAACCCGGCTGCCCACGTCATGGAGCTCCACGACCTCTGAACGTGTAGTGCAGTGGGGTCGTGCAGGGACCCAGATCCCTAGGTCAATAAAGTTCTTCTCTCTCTCTCTCTTGAATTAGTAAGTTAGCTTTTCACAATACCAAAAACAACCACAAGGGTTGGACTGCCCAAAGTCATTTTGGAGCAATTTGGTGCAGAAAAAAAATGCAGCTTGGAGAGCAAAAAATATTTCTACTAGGAGCAGATAAAATTTCCTTTTGCACCACTTTGGAGCATGCTATCTGAATTTCAGTGGAATAATGCTGTATTCCAGCAAATTGTCAATTTACAACAAAAGAGAATAAACCAAAATAAGCCTTGTACTGCCAGTCACAGCTCAGTGTCGAAGATTACGGCAACACTGATAGCGTCTATCATTCGTTCAGACTTCAGCACCAGTGCAGCAATCCCTAGACAGATAAGTGCCACAGCATGATGACTGTCACCAGTGAATACGCCTGTGCAGCAAAGCCATGTGACAATGAGAAAATGTGGCTATCTGCTCAGCAGCATGTCAAACACAGCGCTCTTCAACTTATTAAGCAACAATCGAAACTAGCACACCGCCATAAGGTGCCACCTCCTTATGTGAGACCATTTATGCAACAGGGACACGGAATACACATTGCTTACAGAAACAAATGCCGCGTGGCGTCATAGCATTGACCCAAGACACTCGCTGCGCTAGTAAGAAGCCTGGACGATAACGAGATGAAGTGCCCGAAAACCACTTGAAGGTAAGCAAGCGAACATGGTTCAGGAAGTATTCCGGCAGCAACAGAGCGAGCACACGACACGCTGCATGCAATTATGTAGGGAGGATCGGATCTATGCGACAGCTGCACTGTGCATTATGAAACGGTATTGCGGACCGCCACATACATGCACACATCGTGGAACGTGAGGAAAGTTGTCCGTCCCCTCAGGCACCATTTCAGCTGCTCTATCACGGTGTCACTTCACCATATCACATTGATTGACTTATAGGGTTTAACGTCCCAAAACCAGCTATGATTATGAGAGATGCCGTAGTGGAGGTCTCCGGAAATTTCGACCACCTGGAGTTCTTTAATGTGCACTGACATCGCACAGCCCACAGGCCTCAACATTTCGCCTCCATTGAAATGCAGCCGCCACGGCCGGGATTCAATCCTGCGACCCTCGGATCAGCAGCCGAGTGCCATAACCACTACACCATATCACGTTGAAAATATTCCTTGGCACCAAACACCAAAGCATGGTCATATCACGATTTCTTGGTCGCTTTAGTAGGTGCACCTACCAAATCAAACAAAGGAGGTTTCTGCACTAACGGGACCCCAAAGCGAGGACTGTCCCTCAACTGCTAGAAAACATTGCTCCAACTTCCACTGGAAAGTTTTTTCTTGCTGCAAATCAATCAAATTACGATCCGGTCAAAGTGCTGGTGGAGCGCCGGCACCACGTATGCTTCTCTGAAAGTTGTGTAAATGCCGTGACACTACAATATCAACACACCAATGCTCATGACAATAGCGGATAATATCCTCATGATTCACTGGAACATGGTAACACAATTTCTGGGTCAGTTTATGATGCCACAGGCTGCAAATTACCTGTAAGAGTTCAGTGCTGAAGGACAAGGACAAACGGAAGAAAGGTACACACACTGGTGCTTCCTTTTTTACTCAGCTCAAAAAAGTATGGCTATAGTCTATTTCAAAAGTTCCACATAGCAGTGCAGAAACTAGAGGCCCCTTCGACCAATCAGGAGGGTGAACACATGTTAAACATATCCTTCCGCACCATGGCATCTGCCAATGATGCATGCTGCAGCAGCGGCAGCCACCTTGGCAAGAGTAAGAGAGGGGATTCGGGCCCCTATTGCAGGAGTGGCTCGCAGGTACGTGTCCGAACAATATTTCATCTCGCCTCGCAAGAACACTGAGCTTCATGGCCTCGTAGCCTTGGCTCTGCTGCACAGAACTAGTGAAACAGTGTATATATAACCAATAAGCCCCGCTATGCCACCCTCCTCTATTTACCATAAACTGGTTAGTGTGAAATCATCCCAAGCTCTTTTTATTCCAAATCTTCCATTGGCCCTTCGCATCAGCATGCCGAGCCATCGGCCAAACAGCATGCCTAGTTTCCCACAGTAGGAAACTCTGCAGCAGCTAGCACCTGGTCCAATTTTATGTCAGACATACTAATACCAGGTTCGCTCTCAGCATCTTGGGGCACATTTAGTTATTTTCTAAGCAGTGCTGTATCACTCGGTCCACTCACTTCTCTGCGAGCACCAACGATCGACAGCGCATCACTGGGAGCATCAAACAGTGCTATGTTATGCAGGAAGTGCCATTTAGTGGTAGGCGCAGCGTCAACTGCAGCACTTTCTTGCAGAAAATGAACCGTCCGAAACTGTTTCGGTGCAGCGTGGCACAGATTTGGATGCTTTTCCTGAGTTTGGCACAGGAATGCACGTTTGTATCAAAATGGCACAACTGGTGCAGGAGTCCCACCCCTACAACATTCTTGCAAGGAGAAGGCCCCTGGTAAGCTAAAAAACTCGCAAAAAGAACGTACAGGTGGTGATGCCACCTCAAAGTTTTCCGGCTTTGAGGACCCCACAACTATTTATCAGTAAGAGAGATATTCATTCTGTTCTAAGTAAGCCAGAGGCTTAACATAAGGAGTTTCAGAACATTCCATGAAACGAATTTATTGAGAATATGAAAAAAAGAAAGTGCCCTTCTGACACCACGAGGCCAAAATTCCAGTGCAAATTTTAACACTAATATTTGACAGTCATTTTCTCCTTTAATATGAACATCAACTGGTGAAATTAACGACAATTGAGTCCTCAAAATATAAGTTATCATTCTAAGCAACTTCACATTTTCCCCTTAGTGTCCCTTTAAAAGCCTTTGTCAATGGGTCATTTTCAAATGGAGCCTCCGAAAGTTGGGGCCCCAGAGTGCTTTGCATGTGCTCATTTTGGGCCACACAGAAAGCACGAGTTTTGGAACTGGGTGTTGCATTCACTGCCTGCGTCAAGTTGGCTAAGGTGGCCAGAAAGGCAAGCTATGATGAACAATAACTGAAAGGCAATACAGTCAAACCCCGTACATACACAGGGATGCAAATTTGCATGCGTAGGTTTATGTACGCCAACACATAGTCGATCACAGGAGCACACATCAGAAGCACTGACATGCACAAACAAAATGTGCACCCACACACTTACTTCCTACACCTCCCATTTGCTTGGTTAAATAGACCGACACACTACTGTCACTAAATTTCTTCATAGTTCAATATTTCCTATTAAATTTTAACTGATCCTGCTCCAGCAGAATATTGAACTTTAGGCCCCTGGAATACAGCTTCTCACTTGAAAAGGAAAATTAGCATCCACCCATTTTGTTTCACCTCCCTTTCATAAACGTTACTCCACCTTGCGGGTTTCCGCAGAACTTACTTGCCATAACTTCTCTACTTGTTGTTGAAACTTTTGCTGTAACTATAAGTACACTTTCACCCCCCCAACAACAAATCCCGTAACAATGAAATTCTCGCAACAACAAAACATCTCATAATCCCCCTTGGAAGCCCCTAGAATTCAATGTATTTCCTATCTTTTGATAATGAAACATCACTAAACTGCAATCCCACATTAATGAAATCTGAAAGATCGTTAGACCCCCATGGTGACTCGAACTAAGTACAAGAAATATGCTCAAATGCACCTTCCACCCACTTCACAAAATAACACTAAAGATGCTTACATGAGCGCCGCCATATTGGAAATTTCATGGCCATAATCATGCTTTTTGACTACTTATATTGCGTCTGTTGGTCGCTACATTGATATCATTTAATGTCGGAGGGTGTGTGGTGAACAAAAATTATTTGCAAGATCACATATGCCCCCAATTCAAACCCTTATGATGCGCAGTTTAGTAGCATCAGTTGGTTATGAGGTGTTCTGTGGTAGCATGCATTGAAGCATGGCCGGGCGTGACCTGTGGCAGTGCATCACAGACTGCATGCTTTTAGCACTTTTATGCCATTCCTACCGCAGTGCAGCAAACTGCAGTGTGCTGCATTTGGGTTATCGCCTGTTAAGAGCGCAGCGTATATCACAATGCTACTACCACATTTACAGGAGAGCAAGTTTACTTGAATGTACGTTGACACTCTGCCCAAAATCACAGCTAAAAAAGAAACTGTCTGGTGGCACAGTCGAACCCAGATACAATGAATGCTGCTTCAACGAAATTTCCAGTACAACAAAAAATTCTCGGTTCCCCATCAGCAGTCCACAGGAGTCAATGCATAACTATGATCGCCACAATGAACACCTTTTTGTGCTATTGTATTTCAACAAAATTTGACAATGCAATTCCAGGCTCGAAAACTCAATCTGCTGCACAGCAAAAACAATCCCGAATATGTTGGCACATTTCAGAAGTTAAAATATGTCTACGAAATCAAAATTATGCATTGGAACCACCAGAAACAGCCACTGTTGAATGCGTGGTCGACGACCAATATCTACCGACACTGTCTACCGATGCCTGCTTGAGATAGCACACACGACCACTCTTCTCCCACCGGCACCCCTTATGGTCATTCGCCCGACAAAAGATGGGCTGGGCGTCTCCTCTGCACTTAAGAAACACGCGACAACAGTCCATGGATGCAGTGCGATGTTATCACATGTGCAGTTCGTTCAGCGGAGACAGGCGGGTTGTTTCACCTCTGCTTCAGCCACGTTCGTCCCCAGCAGTAGTGCACTTTTATTCAGCTACTCATGCGTAAGCAGTGTTAGCGAGTTGGACTTCATACAGAACAATGATGACTGCAAAAAGCCGCTAACAGTGTCCATATCATTGTTATCGCAATAACCACCCACCACCTCATGGTTGACAATTTTTTTTTATAGCCCAAGCACCCTCCCCCCATTGAGTATCGTATTTACTTGAATCTAATGCCCACCTTTTTTTCCAATAAAATAGTTCTAAAAATCGTATGCGCATTAGAATCGAGTGCGAACGAACGACACCGTTACTGAATTGCCGCAGGCGTCAAAATGGCCGCCTCCTACGTGCTTCAGGCACTGTCGAACGGTCACCGGCAAAAACAAACCAGCAGTGGTGTAGTGGCCTTTAGTGCGCAAAGTTTCTGTAGTTTCTATGTTGCTGCCAGTGCCACGCATAACAACATCACAATGCACATGATGCGTAGGCCGATGATACTCACCGCGCCAGCTTGGCCATCTTGCAATCTCTGAAATGTTCAGCCACACCAGCTTCCGGTAGCGTTCGCAGGTGGCCGTAACGGGAGGATAGAGCATAGATGCTTCCCATCATCGCATGCAAAAGGGCTCATCATCGCATTTATCCCTCATATCTGTGCCGAGCCTGAGCCTATCAGTAATGCATGCTGCATGACGTCCAAGACTGCAATGCGGCAATCTCGGAGACCACGCCCCAATCATGCTTAAGCTTAGCTGTGCCAGCCAGAGCAGCATGCATGGCAGCACACGGCAGCAGGCGTGAGGGAACTGCGATAGCACAGAGGAATGCAGCACTGCAAGTAAACAATGTTATCGCTACTTGCACGCATCTACGCCCGGCAATGTGCGGCAGTTTTATCGGGACGCAGGAGTTATGAAGCAGCACGCCGAACGTCTTCGAGACACTGTGGATCAAGTGGAGTGGGAAAGCCACAGCACGGCCGTTAAGGGACTGCAGGGGTTCAAAGTTTGGCATGCGTTTATTATGCCACTGCGTTCGTTACGCGAGTACGGCATTTATTTTTATGAATGTGAGAAGGTTGGTTACTAAGGATTTTTTTTCCATGTCACGAAAAATGTGTGCACATTACAATCAATGTTTCCCTTTTTTCCCCCTTTTCTGTTTTTTGTCGTGGGAAATGAGTGTGCATTACATTCGAGGGCGCGGTAGAATAAATACATAAATCTCGCGGATTCAGTTTCTCCAATCTTGGCAGGCAAGATTTCAGTACTCGCGGTTTCCGAACCCTTCCGACTACTGCCGTGATGCTGCGTGCAAGATTGAGGCATGAAAGCTTTTGTTCTACCAGCTCAGCTGAGTTATATTTTTTTTGGATTTCATGACAACGAAATTTTCGGTTCAACGAAATGCTTTCCGCACACCATCCATTGCATTGTCAAGAGAGTCGACTGTACTCATTTTAGTTTCTATTGTAAGTTGTGGGGCCGCGTCCCGCTCGACGCCATGTTTTTGCACGGAATGTCGCCGCATCCCCCTTTCCCGGCTGGACGGAGCGGGGGCCCACCCGCTTCGCCCATGTGGTTTTAACATAGGCTGCCATTGGGCAGCGAGAAATTCCCAGAATGTTTGCGCGTTCTGGCGTTTCTCGTTTTGGAGATGCCTGGGGAGAACACGCTGGGACTTGGAGAAGTGCGCACGTACTTTTGGGACCCTCCGGCCGACCAGGCCATCGGTCGGATGGCGTGCTTCTGCGAGCCCCAGCGACCACGGCGGCGACCTGCGACCGACGCTCCTGTCTGTATGTTCTTCTTCTATTTTCCTTTTCTGAGGGCTCGCGGTCGCGGGTGCGCTAGCCGGGGTTAGGCTCTCCTTCCTTGCATGGTTATTTTTGTGTGTTATTCTGTGTTCGCGTGTTGTTCTTTGTTACTGTCCTTTGTTTGTGTTCGTGTGCATTCGCGTGTTGTTAATCGTACTTGTCCTGTCCTTATATTCAATTCGACTAATTCGACCTTGTTACTGTTTGTATTATTTTAACGATTATTAAATCACCATGCACGGAGAGTGATGCGCCTAATGTTCTCCTCTTTAGCCCCGTGCGACGGTTCGCGCTGCCCTGCCTCGAGTCGGGCCGCGGGCCGAAGCGCGCGGCAGCGCGGCGATGGCATGGCTGAGATAGCTAGCGCGCGAGCGCGACTCCCTCATTCTCTGCTCGTTGAGTGCTCGAACCCACGGCAGGGGGTTGCTAGCGGCGATGCCGCTGCTAGCAGTAGTAATTAGTAGAAGAACCCCGACATTTTGGCGCCCAACTAAGTGGGGCCAGGGGCCTTGCCCTTGGTCGCTCGAACGACGAGCAGGTGTCGGCAGAGTGGGGAAGTTGCGTTCGGTTCCCAGCGTCAAATGCGCTTTGGTTGAGGTTGGCCGTCTCTGCCGTGTATCACGCGTATCTTTCTTTTTCTGTCCATCCTTTTTCTCTGTCATTGTATCGTGGTGTGAGGAGAGGCAAATGTCACTTCTCAAACGGATTGGTAACCCGCTTCGAAGTTTTGTGAGGCGAAGCGTGGTCGAGGAAAGGCGTGATGCAAGTTGCCACCGAGATTCTGCAGTTGCTTCTTGGTGGCGGAAACTCGTTGGATTTACCAAGGCTTCCATCATGCCATGGCCGGGAGATTGACCATCGTGTCTCCCGTGCGACGTTCAAGTCGGTGAGTCCAACGGTTTTCTTTAGACTTCGCGTCGTGCGCGTCTTTCCTCACTAAATTCAGAACCAGTGAAAGAATAGCTGATGCACTATTTCTTGCCCGGGTCGCCGTAAGTCTCTTTTTGTTAAAAGTTGACGGCGCTGTTCGGTTGCACATTGCCGACTTGCACCGAGGGAGGCAAAGATGGCGGAAAGGCCGCTGAGGCGAACAGAGAAGTAGAAGGATGACCCTTCTTCCCTGAATAGCCCTTCGGGCACCTGTCTATCTTCGCGCACGCAGAAGGGGAGAGCGTTCCAGCGTCCCCGCGGCGGGAGAGAAGGAGGCCATTGTGGCGTTAATCAGCCGGCCGGTCGGGGGGAAAGGATGTAAGAGGGGGGTCCATCCTCACAGGGCTCACCTCAGGAATCTGGTTTTTTCTTGTTGGTTGTTCTCTTGCTTTTTTTTTTCGTTTGGCCCGAAGAGCGACGTAGTTGACGGCAGAGTGACCCATGTGTACATAATGTAAATAGTTTCTTTCGCGGTTTTGTTTTTCGCCTCCGGGAGGCGAGGCGCCTGAATGTGTTGGTACTGCACATGGCGCGCGCGCTGTATCGTTGTCTGGTTTTGCGACGAGCGCGAGTTGTGGGCCTGAAGCGGCTTGTGTAGCCGTGGCCTGGGAGAGAAAAGGGGTTCACTCTGCGCGGTCTGTACGAGCTTGGCCACAGTATCATGCCACCTTTGCGGTTAGCGCTGCGTGTTTATGCGCGTCGGTAGTGGCACCCCCCCCCCGACAGCAGAGGAGAGCGATTGCGCGCCCCTGTAGTAATTCTAGCCAGTCGTCAGAGCGGAAGGCTTTAGTTGAAGTTACTGTGCTCTGCGATTTGGCACGGTGCAGTGTGAATGCTCAGCTGTCGCCGTCCCCTCCGCGTCTGTTCATTCCGTAGGCAACACGTTGTGGATCTCCCGTTTCGTTTGGTGTCACGGATGGGCAGTGTGCGTTCGTGGAAGGATTATCCGCTAGTGTAAGGTCATATGGCAGCGCACTAGTGAAGACCACGTTTACATTGGTTACTGCCCGACTGATTCCAGATGGAAAGATAACCCGACAGAGACGTCTTTCTCTTTTTCTCTCTCTACCCCCTTTCTAGTTTCTCTTCTCTGTCTCAAGTTTTGTCCTAAGTGTTCCTTTCTGTTTACGTACCGTTTCTTTCTTTTTCGGTTTTGTTTTCGCTACTTTGAGAATGATTTCTAGCCTCGCGTTGTTTTATTCTTCGTTAGTTCAATTGATTCTGGGTTATTGTGCTGCGCGACTGTTTTTGTTTGTTTGTTTCTTTGGTTGTGTTTTTCTGCCGCGCTGATTTGGCGGCCGAAGTCTGCGTGTCCGGAGAGAGGCGGCGTCGACGGCGAGGCTGCGGACGGAGCTGTGGTCGCGGCACTTGGTGCGGCCAGGAAGTCGACAGGGTCGACGGCACGTGAGACCTGCCGCGGCCGGCGTCCAGAGTCCGGGTGAAGATGCCGTGGCGCGCGTCGGCTTCATGGGACATATGAGAGATTTGCCGCGGTTGTATTGTCGCGTTTGTTTCCTTGTTTTTGTTTTGGTTTGGGGGTAGCTCGCGGATTTTATCACGTATTGGCAACTTCGGTATTGTTTTTTTTTAGGGGGGGCTTTTAAGGAGGGAGGGATGTGGGGCCGCGTCCCGCTCGACGCCATGTTTTTGCACGGAATGTCGCCGCATCCCCCTTTCCCGGCTGGACGGAGCGGGGGCCCACCCGCTTCGCCCATGTGGTTTTAACATAGGCTGCCATTGGGCAGCGAGAAATTCCCAGAATGTTTGCGCGTTCTGGCGTTTCTCGTTTTGGAGATGCCTGGGGAGAACACGCTGGGACTTGGAGAAGTGCGCACGTACTTTTGGGACCCTCCGGCCGACCAGGCCATCGGTCGGATGGCGTGCTTCTGCGAGCCCCAGCGACCACGGCGGCGACCTGCGACCGACGCTCCTGTCTGTATGTTCTTCTTCTATTTTCCTTTTCTGAGGGCTCGCGGTCGCGGGTGCGCTAGCCGGGGTTAGGCTCTCCTTCCTTGCATGGTTATTTTTGTGTGTTATTCTGTGTTCGCGTGTTGTTCTTTGTTACTGTCCTTTGTTTGTGTTCGTGTGCATTCGCGTGTTGTTAATCGTACTTGTCCGTCCTTATATTCAATTCGACTAATTCGACCTTGTTACTGTTTGTATTATTTTAACGATTATTAAATCACCATGCACGGAGAGTGATGCGCCTAATGTTCTCCTCTTTAGCCCCGTGCGACGGTTCGCGCTGCCCTGCCTCGAGTCGGGCCGCGGGCCGAAGCGCGCGGCAGCGCGGCGATGGCATGGCTGAGATAGCTAGCGCGCGAGCGCGACTCCCTCATTCTCTGCTCGTTGAGTGCTCGAACCCACGGCAGGGGGTTGCTAGCGGCGATGCCGCTGCTAGCAGTAGTAATTAGTAGAAGAACCCCTACAAAGTCGACCCTTCAAATTTGGATTTCAAATTTCAACGAAAGACTTACAATCACGCAAGTACACGACGTCACATGCACTGCCACTGAAAAGAGTGTCACGATCGCATTAGTTGCTGCCAATAAGCTTTATTGGCATGTTCATCTGATTTCATCACGTATGCCTCTGTGCAGCTTGATTTCAGGTATTGCAGTATTCTTCCTGAAATCTGAATCTTTTGTTGATCGGTCTCTGCCTTTGGTGCATATTTGTGACGCCGGTCACAATGCAGGTTGTGGGCAGCTATTCTCAGACAAGTTCAGATGGTGGCATGCCGTGCGAGATAAAAGTGATCTCCACAGCATGCATGCTATGCAGCAAGCTTTCGTCGAACTCGTGACCATATGCAGCAAGTGATATGTGGCCCTCTATGCATAAAGACTAAATCGTCGATTCAGCCCAGCTATGATTTATTAAACTTGCTGCTGGCAACGAAGCTCTGGAGAGCCTAGAACAAGGCTCACAAAAGCAGGTTAATAAAATATTTACAGTAATGCCTCGCTTTTCAGTGGTTTCGTCTTTCTACTGCCTTATTTTACAACAAATTTTTACAGTGGAGCTGTTCAAGCAGAGTTTGGTCCATGTGCAGTAATGTTCACAGCAAAGCCAAGGAGCTGTCACGCAGAAGAGAAAAGCAGGTCGCCCTTGCCCTTGACCCACTAACACTGCTACATGACACTAATGTTGCAAAGGACAATATGGAAGCAGATAAAGAAAGCGATAAAAAATAAAGACAAAAAAAGAAATAAGGAAAGAAAGAAAAGTCTTGGGTTGCACGGAAAAGGGGACTTGTGCCTTCCCTCGACCCACTACCCATGACTTGCCCTCAGCACACTGCTACCTGACAGTGATAGTGACAGTGCCACATCATGGTGACAGTATGGTGGTTAGAAAAGGGGTAGTGTGACGGGCGAGAGCAGAGCGGTGTTTAAATTAGAAATGAAAGATGGTAGCCCCGGCAGATAGCGCTGCCTGTGCAAGAGGTGCCTTCAGTGGCCATGCTATTCTACCTACGTCAGCCACGCCAGTGCGATCTCACCGATGCGCTCACCTAAAATTTTTAATTAATGTTTTGTTCTCTCTTGAGCACCACCCTTGGCCTGGACTGTGTAGGGCTTCTAAACTTTATTTTTGCAATGTTTAAAATAACATTTCATAATGTGCCAAATAACATTTAGTGCAGTGTTTCACACTGCTTCAAATAACATTTCGTTCTGTACCATTTAACAATGCAGGCTTAGGTTTTTGAAAAATGTTTCTTGGCAGTGGCTAGCTTTAGAGGTTCAACAGGGTTTATCCGAATTTAACCTTTTGAGCTAGTGCACAGCAAAACAATATTTTGAGTGCTTTACTCTCTCAGTGGAACATAAACTGCTTGCAATATGATTTCCTTCATACTGAGTAATGGTAGCAATGTGCATTTTTAAATGCTGTCTCGGTCCACCCCACTCACGTTTTCTTTCTTCCTCATTGGGAGTTTCAATTACCATTTTTATTTTGTTCTCTTAATCATACCACTGTCGTTAAAACTTGCACAGAATGTGTACTTTTATTTTCCTGAGCCTCTTCATAAAGATTGGCTGCAGCTGAATACAGCAACACAGCGAGTCCAGTGGCAGTTACTGAGCTTGATTTTCAGTATCTTAGGCAGCTTATGTGCTGATTCTGCTCACCTTTGAGCTTGCACGTGCTGTAAAACACCATCACACCAACTCGGTGGATTAAGTGTGTCAGGTGGATGGAGATTATAACGCATTTGCTGTTTCTGATGTATGCAAAGCTGCACGTGTGCTACGGCGCTGCCTTGCTTGAACTCCTGTGTGCTAATGAACATTGTCTTTTGTCACTTCTAGGCATGTCCACTGCCCAAGTATTCTCCTGTCTTTCTTCGGTACTTTTCTTTGTAATGAGGCGTGTCTGAGAGCAGCATACATGTCGTTTTTCTCTCAAACGACGACGAATGCGATCCACTCGATCTCCCCCTTGATTATGCACCGGTAATGTTCCTCCTTTCAATCAAGCTTTTGTTGAAGTGCCATGTGCAAACCATACTGTCATAGGTTTTTTTCAAGAAAGCCTGTGTCAGGCACCACTCTCATGTCACACAGCGGTCATTGGTGAGCTGTTTCTCTGGACGTTTATTATAAGGGACCCGCTTCTTGCTTTGAACATGGAAGGCTCCTGCGAACATCATTTAGGCTCAACCGCCTTTACAAACAGGTACAAAGCACGTACTTTAGCCTTTGAAATGAAGAAGGCAAAGCATACGATTGACAAAGAACACGCCCATTGCAAGTGCAAGCAAGGCACCTGTTAGCATAGCAGCGCCCCTAGCAGTGGCCCAAAATGACAATGCGTTTGATGCACCCCTCGCACACGGCAGTCACACTTCCCCCCTCTAGCCACCATAGTGACAGTGAAGAAAGTCTTGGGCTGCACACAACTGAAAAGCGGATCTGCAGTTTCCCTCAACCCACTACCCACATCCCTGCCCTCAGCCCAATGCAACATGATAGTGACAGTAGGAAGCAACACAAGTGGATCAAACCAGCTGTGCTGTTACATCAGTCTTCACGATGTTAAATCAGTGAAGCTGCTTCACAGTTTATCATTTTCCTCTTGGATTTCATTGCAGCAGGGTTTAGCTGTAGCAGGTGCAACAAGTTCATTAATTACCTATATTCTTGAAGGACAGAACACTGTTGCCGATGTCATTTGAAACTTTTCCAAATTTGGATAATATACTGAGACACACACTTTTTCTCAAAATGCCACCAATTCAGATAGGTAGGTGTACTGCAGGGCACCACCAGAAGATGGTGCAAAGCCAACACCTGAAATTTCTGGGTATGGATATAATGACCCCTTTTCGCAGCACTTTTATAGTTTGTCATAAACGGGTTCCACCATATGAGAATTTGTCACTGGTATGGGTATTCTTTAAACACCGTTATTTAAAATATGTAGGTTGCTCTAAATAGTGCTTGTAATCGAGATCAGCACGGCCAGTCTAAACCATTTTCCATCATCAACCAAGGCAACTTATCTGTGTGTTGCCAGTCATGTCAAGTTGACGAGCCCTCAAATCGACAACCGATCTTAAAAACACAGGCTATTTGAACAGCAAGGCTGTTTAAGCTGTCCGTAACCCCCTTTTCCAACTGCGCAGAACTCTGTCGAGCTATGAGTCACCTCATGTTGCCATAGTAACCAGGAGCATCTGCGTGCAGCCAGTCAGAGCTGTGCTCCACTTCGCCGAGCCACGTCAACCTCACGACAGCTGCCAAATTCAAAACTTGGTTACAGCACAGTAACCACTTACATGGCCAAGTGAGATGACGTCATGACTAGTCACGTGTCCTCGACAAATTAAACACTTAGTTATAGCACAGTAATCACTTACATGAAGATGTAAGATGACTTCACTAGTCACACATCCCTGCCAAATTCAAACTTGGTTACAGCATAGTCATCACATGCACGACCACGTAAGCCGATACCATAGCCACATGCCCCCACCAAATTCAAACTAGCCCAGCAATGATAAGCTAGGGGACCACCACCTTCGCTTACCCCACCTTGTGCGAATAGACCAGTCTCACCACATGATCTGCGCATGCGCGAGTTTCCAAGAGCGGCGCCGCCGCCATCTGAGTTGTAGTTCTCAAAGCACAGCTGCTACGGCTGTGCGTGCTGCATGCTATAAGTTTACGGCCGTTTTCCACGTATCCTTGGTGTGGATGGCGATTGAACGCGTCAGAAAACGATGTCCGAGCCTCATGCGGCCGTGTTTCATTTAAATTGGTCACGCCATGTAGCGCTGTTAGAGAAAAAAAGAAGAAAAAAGTAAGTTGGAATGTAAACATGCGATCTGGTCACGATCTCGTCATTAGTCCATGCACCCGTGTTGCTTCGAGTTGCTGTTTTATTCGCAATAAAGTAAAAGAGCCAGGCCGGTGCGGAACCGCAGGACAGTGGCAGTGTAAGCTGGAGGACCGATGTTCTTAGAGGCCATTTTAAACGCTTGGGGAAACTAGTGCTACTAGAGGTGGTAGGTATCCGCAGCGCCATAACTCTTATTTCGCCAAGTAGGGAAGTACCCACCACGCCATAATTACTGCGGCATTGTAACCTGCGAATCTGTATAACTGCACATCTTAGAGAGTCTGCTGGCGTCGTTTTTCCGAGAACGAACCGAACTCTCGGCCCGGTGTGAACAGCGAGCTATGGTTTTGGCTTCTCTCTGCACAGTTGTCTGTTGTGCCCGACGTTGCCTTGCTGCAGGCGCGCATAGCTCTGCGATTCGCTTCCTCAGCAGCGCTCCGCACCTTACGAGGAGGCGCCGTCAGGTACATCGAAAAGCCCAGTCAAGTTGCTGTCGGGGCGGCGCACGTCACCTGCCGCATGTCGCATTGCACGATACGACACGATAAAGGGCAGTGGTTCATAATAATGATGACTGTAAGGTCGAAGAAGTTTGCTTCATAATGATGATGTATATGATGCCTCTGTAATGGGTGCAGAGCTATGAAGCAGGCACCCCTGTGTCCTTTGAAATTATTCTTCAAACTCGTTATGCAATCCACTTTCCGCGACGTATGGTGGCGTATTATTATTCTGCCAAGTAACATTACATTTGTTAATGAGATTCCTCGGCACATGTTACACCTGTTTAGGTCTTTTACGATGATTTTTCAAGCACAGGCATAGCTCAGTGGTAGAATGCTCAACTGCCACGCAGAGAGTGTGGGTTCGAATCCACGCAGAGGACGAGTTGGAATACTCCTCGGTACTGGTTATTTTTTCTAAAATTTGCACAATATTGGTTACGGACACCGGCGGTGGCGGCGGCGGACAACTACGGCACAAAAACGACCCTTGTGGTGATCTCGTAACAGCTGACACTGTAAAACAGTAAGAACTCTCAGAGCACGTATCGTACAGAGATAGAACGCCAAGAGCGCAGAATGGTGAAAACTGAAGACTTAGTCAAAGGAACGATTTTGCGCTTGTTTTGTCAAAGCACAAGGTGTTCTTAGTACAGGGCTTCGATCACAGTGATGCGCTAGATGTGAATGGGTGCAAAACGCTCGCGATGAACAGGTTAAAGGTGCGTCCACCTTAGCTGAACGATCACCTGCCGTACACCATTAGCGAAAACTTACAGGGCGCTGCTAATATCGCGAACGACAAGCAGTTCCTGCTGCATAAAGTATGGATGAGTCGGTGAGTAACACTGGCAACAGATGCAAAACGACGAAAAAGTGGCAGCTCGCTCTGCCCGCCACCCTCACACCCGAAGGCTCGCCGCCGATGTCGTCGCTAGGCCTTAGCGCTTCAAAACTGCGTCGACATAAACTCAGTAGGCGTATGACCATATGCAGGCCCCTCGCGCACATAAGATGACACATTTTGTCACTGGTATTTACTCTTTAATTTGTGCTCGCAATAAAATCACACACTGAAAGCTGAAACACCAGCGGCACCGATGGTTGCTATTGATGCCAGTGTGCCATAGCAATAGCCCTGCGCAGCGTGACATATGCCCTGAGCTGAGCTTGTATCAGGTCTTTCCTTCACGTTGATGCTTGACTGTTGTTATCGCTCGCAAGAGGTTAAGCGTTTCTAGCGAGCACAATTTTGTCCAGAAGACAAGCTGTATCCGCTCCGACGCCGTTGGCGGAGATCGCCCGGCAAGGTGATAATGCACACGGGTCCGTCCCTGATGTGCCTGAGCTGTTATGACGCTGTAGGGCATCGCTATAGAGTCATGCATAAAAACACTAAATTCACAAACACTGCTGAATAAGCCGTGTGCCGTACGAGCCAGTCTATCCGACGCACTAGTTCCTGCCGGAGCTTGACATTCTTCGCGAACACGAGAAAACCCGAAGCGCTTTTGTTTCAAGATGTTCTCGTAGCATCCCGGCACATAGGGCGTAAATCCAACCATCACAACTCATCGAAATAAGGCCGATAAAGCTCGTTAACGTTGTTCGCCGATGCAGCGGCTACGCATTTGAGCGTACCGCGACCGCCGCGAGTACAAGTTCCGGCATGCACTGCGGCAGCGGTGGCACGGTGAAACAGCACGGTGAGATCGGTCTATTAGTACAAGCTACAAAAATGTTTTTCAAAATCGAACAGTGCAATAGCCTACACCAACATTTGTTTATTGATAAAGTGATCAGCTGCTCGGAAATATGGTAAGTTTAGTGCAAGACAAGAGCTGTCACTTCGAAGGTTGCCACCGCATTTGTTTAGGCGAAGCCTCTGGGGAAAGTTTGGGACTGTGACTAAGTTTAATATCTTGCTCGGCAAAAAACTCAAAGCGCAGTGGCCTCAATGCTATTTCCTTCGGGCGCCAAAACATCTGTGGTCCCTACTCAAAAACTCTCTAATGAAACGACTGCCACAGGCAAGTAGCACAACACGAGGTATCTTACTCAGCAGCTGTTCCTGAAGCTGAGGGGCGCAAGATGTATGTAGAGCAGCAGCAGACCGGTACAGCACTTGTGGCAGAAGTGCAGTGCGTAGTGAAGTGCCCTCTTCAGCCAGTTGGGAAAGGAGGCAGAGAAGATGTTGGAGGGTGCAGCTGGGTGACGATGATGATGCAAGGAGTCGTACTACAGCAGCCTCCACCTCACCTGAGGAAAAGACAACAATGGAGACATGAAATACTGTAACAGACACAAATTACATGAACACAATGGTAAATGTTACAAGCAGAGACGCAAAAGGGCAATGCAATTGGACAGCCCAGGCTGGGGGCTTAATGGACTCTGCAGGGCACGGCTGGCAGCGGCCCTGGACTGGCCAGCTAGCCAATTATGACACATGCAAGCCAATGCGCAGCCAGCTCACTCAAGCTTTATCTTCAAGCATTTAGATCATACGACGTTTTAGAGACCGACGAACGAGGTATTAACGGATGGACATACTCGCAAGAAATTGGTGGCTGCTTTTTGAAAGTTCCATGAGAACATGCTTACATTGATAAAGACAGTTCATTGATAACACTGATAAAGACACTTCAGCAAAAACAGATGAGCTACATTAGAGTTGTCAAAATAGAAGTGTGTTGGCTGCACTTCATGTGATGATGTCAAGTTATGGTACTCCAAATAACATGCAATTACTATGCAGAGCAGTATTACTCAACATGGGAAGCTTTCTTCGTGTATTTTTCACTAAATAAGTGAGTTTTCATACTTTCTGGATTTTTTTTCCAGTTCCTAAGAACATCATGTCAATGAGATTTCATGGCAACTACACCGCAGCTTTGTAGAAGACAGACTGAAATTCCACACTATATACAAAACTTTCTTTACTTTGTCATAAACATGTAGAATGATCAAAAACATTGCCCATGTGAACCAAGTCGCTGCTGTACATATTCCATCTGTGTCCTCACTTTCCTTTTCAATGTGATGATTCCTCTGCTTTATAAATCTGCCCACTGCGAAGTGCTCTGCTGACTCAGCACCAAACTGCAACTTTAGCTGTCTGTGGTGACCACAAACGAAGCAGTTAGGTATATCTTACGAGATGGTGAGGGGTATGTCATTGCGGCAAGCTCTTCCTTTCCTGTGAAGTTTTCCCATTTGAGCGTCCTTTGAAGGGCAGCGCAAATGAAACAATATTTGAATTCACAGTTGGGAGATTAGTCACAGCAACTATCTAGGAAAAGCCTACTAAACTTAGGAATGCACCTGTCCATAGCAAAAGTGAAATCTCACCTTTCCTTAAAATTTCAAAAGCTTTCAAGAGTGCCCAAAAAGTGCAAATAAAAATGTCTGGCACAGTAGCTAACTAGTGCACAAGCACTGCCTGAGGGATTCTCGCAGCATTTCTTCAAAAACATCGTCGATCCCCTAATTTCTGATCGTAAGTTACCACTGTGAGTCAACGGTCATTACAAGGACAAATAAGCACATTCAAAAAGTAACACGTGTACAGAATGCAGAGCCATGTGAAGCACATCCTTTGCTTTTTTGAGCGAGCAAGAGGATGCGGCTATCGCAAGGTAATAGTGCTGGTGATTATATCGCATGGGTGATCACAACGTGCCAAAATGAATAGGTCGTCAACGCATTGCACCATGTAACCTCATACAGACTACAGTTGACGTCCGATTTCTCGGACGACCAAAATTCCAGACATGCCTGATTTCCCAGACTCATCTGCGGCACCATCAACTTCATCATAGAGTTAATGTATTAAAAAGTCCGAAATGCCGGAGACTTATGGCCTTCAGCATCCATTTTCTCAGACTTCTTCCAACTAACTGCCGACCGAAACCACGATCAATGCCACCATATTGGTTTTCTCATATCCTCAAACCCAACACACTCGCACCAGTGGAACCAGGTGTGGTGAGCAGCACCGCCCCACGGCTACCGTAGACTTGAAATCACAATGTAGCGCATGCCAATCTGTAGGCAGCAGTAGCTTAGCCAAACCTCATTGTGTTCATTCACATGTTGCTTGGAGAGTGCTGCGGTAGATTGTGTGCTGCTGCGCGCTATCTTCAGTGTTCACGTTTCCCAATCTTCAGCCTTCATCGAGAAGTTTCCAGCTGTTTGGTGCTGTGCTTTTCATCAAGTGAATCAGCTGTTGACAACGATGGCCCCAACTTGCTCCTTCATCTTCGTCCGTGCCTTCGAAGTGCACAACCCCCCCCCCCTCGTAGACTCACGATGCAAAAGAAGGCCACCATCATCAAACAAGTCCAAAGTAGCGTCGCAGGCAGAGCTGGGGAGGAAGTTCAGAGTTTCCATGCACTCTTTCAGACTTAATGAAAAACAAGACTAACATTTTGGAAGTGGCTGCAACATCAACCGGGGCTGGAAAGAATGCAAGTCAACTTGTTTATTTGAAGCTCGAGGAGGTGCTCCTCCTGTGGCTGAATTTCATGATTTCCAAGAAAATCCCGGTGTCGGGGAACATTTTGGAGCAGAAGATGGAGGTTTTCGTGCTTCAGATGAATGCGAAGGACTTCAAATTCAGCGATTGATGGCTTTGCAATTTCAAGAACCGAAATGACTTGAAGTTCAAGATGTGCATAGAAAACGGCGCCATCGACGATACCGTAGTCGCCGACTATCGGAATGGAAAGCTACAGTCCTTGCTTCAGCAGTTCACACCTGAGGATATTTTCAACTGCAATGAAACTGGACTATTATACAAGCTGCTACCAGAGAAAACACTTCCATTTGCTAGTGACCCCTGGTAGGACGGCAAGCACAGCAAAAAGCGGTTCACTGTCCTGGTTGGCAGCAACATGTCGGGCAGTGACTAGCTTCTGTTGCTCGTAAGAGGGAAGTCGAAATATCCAAGATGTTTCAAGGGACCAGTAACCCTGCCTGTTCCTGTACGAAGCGAACAAGGTGTGGGTAACGCTGCAGTTATTCAACGAACACGTGCGCAAGCTCAACAAAAGGTTCGAACAGCATAATCGAAAAGCTCTGCTGTTTGTGGATAATTGCACTGCACATGGCCACATCAAGAACATAAGGACTGTACAAATAGAATTTCTGCTGCCAAACACCACAGCAATCCTACAGCCCATGGACCAAGGCATGATTTGTAACTTGAAACATCTGTACAAATCACACGTGCTCAGCCACACGGTGCTGTGCTCCAACAGTGGGAAAAGTTACGCTGTTGATCTCAGGCCTGCTATTGGCACGCTCGTGGACTCGTTGAAGGCGGTAACGTAGGACTCTACAGAACTCTTTTCGCCACGTGGGCTTCACACTTGACTGCCGAGACAGACGTCTCGCCCGGAGTGGACAGCATGTGGTCAACTTCCATCCATGGACATTGCCTTCGACGACCTGCATGCTGCCGGCATTTCGATTCCAGCCATCATAACCAATGATGATGATGATATGTGGCTTTTTGTGGCACAAGGGCCATTCGTGGCCAAGGAGCACCAGGTATGTTGTGATGGATGACAATAAATATAAAATTTAACAATGTATATAAAAAGGGCTGTAGATGGCCCTAAAAACTCAACAGGATGCAATATGGCTGTAGAGGGGCCTAAAATTAAATCGCTGTAGGAAGTGTAAAATATGTAACGTATAAAATTATGGCAGTGATACGAGCAATGGCACATGATTTAAAAACATGACATTGACTACAGTTGTAAAATTGGAGAGAGTAAAAACAGCACCAGTACCTCCCAAGAACCTTTGTGCCCAAAGGCACAGAAGACGGTGCTTTCTCTTAAAACCACTAACGCAGCAGCAGCCTCTGTTCAGAGGCCACGCTACGAATCGCCGGGAACAATGGCGTGAAAAAAATGTACATCTTTTAAAAATGCTAAAAGAGACTCAAGTTTAAAAATAGGGTCCCTGCCTAAAAGCATGGCAAGGTGCAAGGGAAGTGCTCTCCTAATTCCACTATAAAATGCTTCTTCCTCAGAGCCTCTAGTTGTGCACCTTGCAGCAGGACATGTAACACGTTAAGGGGTTCACCACATTTGTCACACGTCGGTTGATCCCCATCGTACAAAAGATATGTGTGTGTTGTGTATGTTTGCCCGGTCCTGAGTCTGCAAAGTGTCACTTGTGTATGGCGTGTCTTTGATACTGGTGGCCAATACTCAATATTTGGCTTGATGACATGTAGTTTATTGTGTGTTCAACGATTCCGTAAGCACTGCCAGTGAGCCCTCAGCTTTTCCTTCACATCCATTAGCGGGACACTTACAGATGAGTTTTAAGCGTGTGCATGGGCAAATGAGGCTAGCTCATCGGCCACCTCATTGTCTCTAATCGGCAGTGCCCTGGCACCCAGCACACACTACATGTTGTTTGGATGCATACAAGGTGTATAACATTGAGTATAAAGATATAATTACAGGGTTTCTGTGCTTGTTCAGAGTTTTAACAGCTTGCACCACGCTTGACGAATCTGAATGGATGACTGCCTTGGGTATATGTAACTGCTTTATGTGCTTAACGGCCGCCAGGATCGCATATGCCTCCACTGTAAAAATATTTGTGTTTGGGTGCAAAACGCCGGCATCCGAAAATGATTGGCTGACCACTGCATCAGACACGCCAGCCTGGGACATTGAAGGATCTGTAAAAAAATTCCGGACAAGAGTATCTATGTTGCAGTTCTGGAAAGTACATGCGAATATGATCGAGAGGTGCGTGCTCAAAAGATACATCACATTCTATGAGCTGCCACTGCCATGGTGGAAGCGGACATCAAGTTAATCGAGCAGCAAGCCCACTTCTCTGGCAAGCCCCCTTCCTTGCAGAGTAGGGCTCCCGCACTGATGGACAGCTCTGAAAAATTTCTGAGCGGCACTGTCATGAGTGAAGGGGCCCAGAGCACGCGCCACAGGGCAAAGAACGAGAGATGGTGTGCAAAATAACGGAGATGCACTAGAATGCACGCGCTGGTGACACGTTCATGTTCGTGGTTGGTGGACGGCTGGCTCGTGGCGCACGACCTGCGCTGCGATCGGAAGTGTTTTTAAACGCTGAGCTGGCAATTGTCTGGGTGGAGACGGCCAAGGAAGGACGCATCGGCAGCTACGCTCTGTCGACGGGACGAGGTGTTCAGTTCGGGAGCCCGGGATGCTGGTACTCCATCGTGTAGTCATGAACCTCGATTACATTCGGGCGAGGCTCCTTGGAGGTTCTGCAACCGACGGTTCCAGATGCATCGCCAACAACCCCCTTCGAAGGTCGACCAGCAGCAATTCACCGGGGCGTCATGTTGCTACGTCAAGCGGGGCACTGTACTCGTACTTAGGCCTCAGGCTAGGCCTACCCACGGAAGACGTAACGGAGGCCAGCGACAACGTGGACTCACAAGACTAGGTTCCAGACCGGCAGCAGACTTTGCAGTGAAGAAAGCAGCTCCGACCACGTAGGAGCGGTCCATGTGCTATTCGCGACAGCGTCGGCGAAGCCAACGTGGCCAGACTTACGACTAAGTGCTGCGCCGAATTGACAGCTTAAAAAGTATGGTTGAGTAACCAGTCAGTTTCAATTAATAGGCAATTCCCTGTGTTAGTTTTTCTGCTTGTACATGTTTTGTTCATTTTTGGTTTGCCGTGTGTTGTCATAAATTTGGTTTGCCAGGCTCCCAACGCTATCGTTTCCAAACGAGTCTCTCTCTCTCCCACACTCGGCATTTCACCTACCGAGATCCGTGTGACAATAATTGGCGAGCCTGTGCCAGGATTTTCATCCCCTGCCCGGTCACTGATGATCGGAGAGTGCCGAGATGGATTGGGAACGTTTGGCTTCGATAGCTAAGAGCAGGAACCTGTATGGCAAAGATGCTTTGTTGTTTTTTGAGGAATGCCAATGAGAAAGGGAGAGAGAACTTGAAGCCGAATGGAAAGAACGCCAACTCCAACTAGAATGGCAACGCAAGCGAGAGCATGAAAAAGTTGTGGCGAGTCTAAAGGAACAGATATATCAGGCTGAACAGAAGTTGATGCACCGGAGTCTGGAGATATCGTGTTTAGGTCTAACAGTAGCCTGATCAGCCGAGTCTAGTAAATATGAAGGGGAAATTAGCCAATTTCAGGAAATTGAGATGATTCGGGAGGTTGTTGTGCTAGGATCAGAACAGTTTGACGAGGATACCGCTACGCCAGCGGAGATAGAGTTGAGAGCAGACGAGCAGACAGGTGTAGGCGCCCAAGAGACCATTTTGGGAGCAGCTTTGGCAGAGGATGCGTACGCGGCGCAGTACCTATGCGAGAGTAATGCAGGCTGTTGCAAACTCGGTTTTCAAGGGGTCTGTGCCGATGCGCGCTCCACATTGAATGTTGCAATTATGGATTATGATCCGGGAGAATACCGCGCAAAGGTAGAGTGTGAGAAAATTCGAAAAGTGGTCAGCAGTGAGAGCGAGCAAAACGGGATAACGCTAGCAAGCCACGAGAGTGAAGACGCCCCAGTTGATTAAAAGGCAGTCGTGGAAGCTGCCAACGGAGGACATAGCGCTTATATGAGTCCTAGAAAAATTGCTTTCAAGAAGCGTTTGATTAGGCGAAGAGAGCTGAAGAGCAAGAAAGGAAACAAACGTGGCCGATGTTCAAACAATTCGCAAACACGTTGGGCCGGTAAGCCCAAGGAAAAACTTCCGGAGTGGCGTTTCATGAGGCCGTCCAAGATGCCTAAGCATTCGCGACAGCGATGTTCAAGCAGACGAGTTAGAGAAAGGCTCGTGAAGGCGCGTTCGACGAGACGCTCGAGAGAAGTGGCTAAGGAGATGCGTCCGAACTGCAAAGAGAAGAAACTCAGCGGTCTTGCAGGACCATTGAGAGAGCTCTCAGTAGCAAGAAGGTGCATGCGAGCGTTGCACGAGACGCGGGGAAGGAGACGAGCTAGGATTAAGGCGGAGAGATTTTCTGTGTGGCCACTAAACAAAATGTAGGTTCTATGGAATGTTGGCTCTTCACGGAAAAGAAAACTGATAGGCTCAAGGACATAGATAGATGAATGGAAACAATATATCAGAGATAGGTGTCACAATAAGTAGGTGAAAGGGAAGAATAGTAGGACGTGCTAGAGCATTTAATGATTTAAAAGGAAGCTATTGCGGTTGCCAAATTTTTGCATAAAGAAACAGTAGAGGAAGGCCCAATAGCAAATGTTGATGTGGTAGTTAAACCCGCATAGCAGGGAATAATGTGGAAATGAAACATTTGTGCTGCGAGCCAATGATTTAAAAAGAAAGAGAACTTTGCAGACAACAGATGCACATAGCAAAAGAATTAGATTAGCAAAGAGTGCTTAGCAAAAGGTGTAGATATGCCTAGAAGTGTGTTCGTAGTGAAGTGGAGCATTGTTTATTGGACAAAGACCTCAAGGGAATATAGAGGTACCATTGGGAGACATGAACATTAAGTGAAGGGTTGTGATGAATATGACAGCAGAAGATGCCGATTTTATGAGTATAGAAGCTGTTGAATCATGTGTAGTGGCTAAAAATGTAGCAGAGCTGTATAGTGATGCATTGATATTGTTGAATGGATACAGATTTCTGTTAATTATATACTCGGTCATGATGCTCATGTAATGAAATGCAAGTGAATGTGATGTGATGAATCTTCACTGATGTGTTTGAGTTTTTCCAGATTTTGTTCATGTATACTCATTGATGGTGTTAGCATGGTCAAAAGACCAATAGGGACAATCGATTTATTCAAAAGTGGTGTAACGTGACTTGTGAAGTGTGCGTGACAAGTGTGTGGTGAGGCGCCAAATAGGAAGCACTGCCAATCTTCAAGCCTGCTTTCACTATGACACAAGCGTATTTTTTAAAGAAATAAAACCTTTCAAGAAAGGGGGCCATTGACATGAGTAAAGGGGCCCAGAGCACGCGCCACAGGGCGAAGAATGAGAGATGGCGTGCGAAATAACGGCGATGCGCTAGAATGCAAGCGCCGGTGACACGTTCATGTTCGTGGTTGGTGGACGGCTGGCTCGTGGCACACGACCTGCGCTGCGATCGGAAGTGTTTTTAAATGCTGAGCTGGCAATTGTCTGGGTGGCGACGGCCAAGGAAAGATGCATCAGCAGCTACGCTCTGTTGACGGGACGAGGTGTTCAGTTTGAGAGCCCGGGACGCTGGTACTCCATCGTGTAGCCGTGGACCTCGATTACGTTCGGGCGAGGCTAGGTTCTGCAGCCGACGGTTCCGGACGCACCGCCAACAGGCCCCTTCGAAGGTTGACCAGCAGCAATTCACCGGGGCGTCAAGTTGCTACGTCGAGCAGGGGACCGTACTCGTACTGCTAGACCTACCCGTGGAAGACCTACCCGTGGAAGACCTACCCATGGAAGCAAGCGGTACCTTCCGGCCAATGTAAGGGAGGCCGGCGACAACCTGGAGTCACAAGACTGGGTTCCAGACCAGCAGTGGACTTTGCAGTGAAGAAAGCAGCTCCGACCACGTAAGGGCGTTCCATGTGCTTTTCGCGACAGTTTCGGCGAAGCCAACGTGGCCAGACTTACGACTAAGCGCTGCACCGAATTGACAGTTTAAAAAGTACGGTTGAGTAACCAGTCAGTTTCAATTAATAGGCAATTCCCTGTGTTAGTTGTTCTGCTTGTAATTGTTTTTTGTTCATTTTTGGCTTGCCATGTGCTGTTCATAAATTTGGTTTGCCATGCTCACAATGCTATCGTTGCCAAACGAGTCTCTCGCACCCATGCTCGGTATTCACCCTCCGAGATGGGAGCGGCACGCCAGGCGTCATGACATGTTCGAGCAGCAAGCCCACTTTTTTTGCAAGCCCCCTTACTTGCAGAGTAGGACTGTCTCACTGATGGACGGTTCTGAAAAATTTCTGAGCTGCACAGATCATTTATAGTTGTGTATGTTAGACGTTTGCTGTTGGCATTTACTTTCAAGAAATACACAAAGGACAGGTAGGTTTTCTGGAAGTGGAGCGACCACTCGTTCAAGACTACATAGAGGCTGTTATGGGGCTTGTTCTGAACGCTCTGGTGGAAAAGTGAATCCCTAGATGGTGGACAGGGTCCAACATTTTCAGGGCGCTCGGTGTTGCAGACTGATAAACTATGGCCCCCTAATCTAGACGTGAACGAACAAGACTCTTATACAGGTTCAGCAGACACTTTGTTTCACTTCCCCATTTACTACGTGACAACACTTTCAGAATGTTCATAGTCTTCATGCATTACTTTTCAGGCATGTCAGGTGTGGCACGAATGTTAGTTTTCTGTCTAGGATCACGCCTAGAAATTTCTGTTCCACCTTTACAGGTAAACACTCACCCTCCAGCTCGATGTCAGGGTCAGAGTGCACGCCCCTGTTTCTAGAAAAGAGGACACATGGGCTCTTTTGGACGTTCATCTTGAAACCATTTTCATCTGCCCTTTTTTCACCTTATTCAGACCAAGCAGAACCTGACGCTCACAGATTGCAAGATTGCACGAGGAAAAACCGATCTGTAGATCATCAAAATATACTGAATCATAAATATTTCATGGAATGCACAAATGTAAATAATTCATTTTTACGATAAAGAGCGTGCAACTTAATACCTTGCCTTGTGGTTTGCCAGTTTCTTGCACAAATGATCTTTATAAGGCGTTGCCCTCGTGAACACGGAACGTCCAATTGGTCAAATAACTCTTGATCACATTTAGCATTTTACCACGTATACCGAAATTCAATAGGTCTCCCAGTATGTCAAACCTCCACGTGGTATTGTACGCTTTCTCCATGTCAAGGAACACAGAGAAAAGAAATGCTTATGGACAAAGGCTTCACAAATTTGCGTCTCGAGGCGTACCAGATGGTCAGTAGTAGATCGGCCCTCTCTAAATCCGCATTGGTATGGGTCAAGAAAGTTGTTTGTTTCAAAGAAATGTATCAGCCGGCGATTTATCATTGTTTCAAAGAGCTTGCAGAGGCAACTCGTTAGTGCTATAGGGTGGCAGCTTGATACAGAAGACTGATCCTTGCCCTGCTTCAGGATTGGGATTTCTATGGCCTCTTTCCAAGCCAAGGGAATCTCCCCCGAAGACCATATGGCATTGTATAGAGAAAGGACAGTGTTCTTTGTTTCAGAAGAGAGGTTTCTCCACATATGATATATTATACGGTCAGGACCTGGGGCAGATTTGTTGCAGCAGCTCAGCGATGCATACAGCTCTGCCAAGGAGAAGGGTTGGTTGTATGCCTCCCTTCCGGTGCTTTTCCATTCTAGTTTCTGTACTTCTATTGCATTTGTATTGCTTTTGTATCTTTTGAATGCTTGTGAATAATGCGATGAACTAGATATGCGTTCGAAGTGTGCACCAAGGAAGTCGGCTTGGTCTTTCATGCTGTCTCCCAGTGTGTTTACCAGTGGAAGAGAAACTGTCTCATGGCCCCTTACTCTATTGAACCCGGTTCCAAACCTTAGATTCATCTGTATACGAGTTTATACTTAATAGAAAACCTTGCCAGCTTCCTCTTCTGGCCTGCCGACATGTTCCCCTGCCTTGCGACTTAGTTTTCTTAAAATTTTCAAGGTTTTCGGCAGTAGGAGATTCGCGCAACTGCCTCCACGCTTTGTTCTGAAGTCTGCGTGCGTTTCGGCATTCCTGGTTTCACCAAGGAACTCGGCATTTACTAGAAAGTCCATTTACTTGAGGAATACACTCGGAAGCTGCATCAATCATAATATTCGAAAAATACTCAACAGCCCCGTCAATTGTCAATGAGGACATGTCAGCCCAAGATATACAACTACTAAGAGTTTGGTCTTTCTCGCAATCTGCCCTTTCAACCATCTACCAGGCAGCCTGTGGTGGAAATCCGTTCTGTTGTGGTGTTGTCAGTAGAATGGGAAAACGGTCACTCCCACATGGATTCTTGATGACTTCCCATATAAAGTGATTAAAACGGATGGTGAAACTATACTCAGATCGACGAAGGAATAACTTCTCTTTGCGAGATTATAGTAGGTGGGTTTCTTGTTACTTAGGAGACACGTACCAGAGGAAAAAAAACTTTTCAATGAGACGGCCACGTGCGTCAATGCGAGAGTCACCCCATAGGCCGCTGTGCGCATTAAAATCTTAAATCAAGATAAGGCTTGGGAAGCTGGTCTATTAAACATTGGAATTGATGTTTGTGCAGCTGATAATTTGGTGGTATGTAGAGTGAGCAGACTGGAATAACCTTTGAGGGCTTCGCCGACATTCATGAAGACCTCAAGCTCTGTGCAAAATTGACCGATGATGGAATCATCCATCAAGATGTGGAGGATTCCGACAACTCCGACACCAAGAATGAAGAGCCAGCGCCTACACAGCCGTCGAGCCTGGAGTTGATGCGAGCACTGATAACACTGTCATAGGTTTACAGTGACAGCATGACGCTAGCTGAAATTGAGGCAGAGTCATGTTCTGTTCACACGCTAGACTAGAACAGCTGGGAACCACTTGAACACAAAAGCAGCTGACTAATAAATTGCACGTTCTTTTGTCAGCTCAGGGACACCATAATTGAACGCTTTGGAGCATTCAGTTATGGTGCATTCAAAGCTGAATGTTTTGGAGCGTTTAGAGATAAACATGGAGGCTTTGATCATCAACATGCAAGCAATTCTGCTGGTCAGTGACCTCTGCTTCTCCATTACAATGAACGTAATACAGTCGAACTCAAGGGGGATCATGAATTAGTTCGATATATGAAAAATTCGCTATAAAAAATACAGGCCCCGAGACCTTACCAGTAGTGGACAATCCCCTTAAATCAGCACATTCAAGAATGACAACTAATTCCACACACACGATGCAACAGAATGTTTTATTTGCGTGAAAAAAAATTGCTTATCTTGGCCTGCTCCTTTGTCTTTGAAATGAAGTTGAAGATGCTGCAAGGCTGTCCAGGTGCAACAGCCCAGTTCCTTCCGTGATGCCACAACAACGGCGAATCAAGCCGAATGCTGCCGCCACTTCAGCGGCGGAGTACGCGCATGCAGTCGCCGCCTCATCCAGACGATTTTCGTCACCACTTGAGCTGTCAGCCTGGGCATCCTGGGTCCCTGCGACCGCAGTTACAATGTCCTTGTCAGCGAGGCTCACAACAGCCTGAGCATTGCAGTCTGCTTCCACGAAATTGTCCGCAGACACTTCAGGTGGAACGGCAGCCGGGAAGAGGGATGACAACTCGCGAAATGCATTGTCTATGTGCTCTTCGTGGCCGTCTTCACCGGTTTCCGCAAGTTCCACAGTCACGAAGCCTGCCTTCGGGAAGCAGTAGGCCACTGTGTCCGTCATCACGTCTTGCCAGGCACCCATCATCATTTGAATTGCACCAAGCAGGTCAACCTTCAGCTCAGTGCCCATGCGGAGGTTGACCAGCAGCCTATCAGGGAGTCGCCTCCTGTAGCCCACCTTGAAGGACTTGATGATGCCCTGGTCGAGCGGTTGCAGCTTCGCTGTCATGTTGGCCAGCTGAAACATCAGCTCGATGTTTTTGAGCTAGCAGGTGGTGTGGTGGGCCAAGCAGTTGTCCACAAGAAGGCAAGCGTGACGCCCCGACTTGCCCAGCTCGACGTCCCACGCTTGCAGCCATTCTGTGAACAGCCGACGCATCATCCACGCCTTCTTGTTCGAGGTGTAGCGAACGGGGAGCTGCTCAGAGTTCTTGAAAGAGTGCAGTGCCCTTGCTCTCCCGATCACAAAGGGCTGGAGCTTCCGAGACCCATTCATGTTGGCTGCCAACAGAACACTCACACGGACTTTACTCATTTTGCCACCGTGACACATGCTACCCCGGACGTCGAGTCTTGCTCAGCAGCATTTGCCAAAATAGACCAGTCTCATCAGCGTCTCCGCGGGTGAAAACATCACTGAGATTTCCGGCCACTCCTTTGTCATCCACTGCTGGATGTCCTGGCTGCTTACGGCTTGGCTTTCGTCAGAAATGGTTTTGCCGACCATGTTGTAGCATTGCTTAAATCGGTGAACCCACCCGGTGTTGTCGACGAAATTGTCTTCACCGAGTGCAGCGGCAAACCATTTGGCTTTAGCCATCAGCATTGGGTCAGCCACAGGAATGTTCTTTGGGCACACTTCTAAGAACCAGGCATAGAGTGGCTTTTCTACTTTCCCATGGGCAGGAGCACGAACATGACAGGCTCCCAACGTTCCTTTGCCTTTGCCTTGATGTCCACCTTGTTCTTCAACAAGGTGCTCAGAGTACTCCGTGGTATCCCGATGTCATCCACCACCGTCGAACTTTTTTCACCCACCTCAACGCGCTGTATGGCTTTCAACTTCTTCACAAAGTGAAGGTTCTTGCACTTCTTGACGCTGGCCACTGCTACATGAGAAGTCGAAAATTCAAGCAGTCCGCAGCGCCTTTGCACAGCACGCACGCAAAAGACGAATGCGGTGGTATGCGACAACTCACAGAAGTGAACTCCACCAACAAAGTGCTTGCGATCAGTCGCGATGGTGGCGATGGCTACCCGGACTACCTGCGAGGGCAGCAGCGATGTACGAAAGGCGCGAGCTGTGCTTGGCTGAGCAAATACGAAAGGCACGGGCTGTGGTTGGCTGATCAAAACTCATACAACAGCAACAAAAAAAAGGAAATGCAAAAGGAGGAGGCCGCTGGCTTCTTCATTCCTGCTCTAAAAAAAGAAAAGGCGAAAGGAGGAGGCCGCCGGTTCCTCCGTTCCTGCTCTTCGAGTCGACGGTAACGCGGAGAAAGCATGAGAAAAAGAAAGAAAAAGCCGTTCCGCAAGCTGGAGAACGCACCCAACAGAAGTACAGTCCAAGCCCTCTCCTGACGTTTTTCGAGCGTTTTGGGTGTCGTTGGAGGCACGGTGCCACGAAGGTTGCGAGGTGCACCCAGTGCCCAAGCGCACCTTCCAGCTCACGCGGCATTTGATATATGGGTAAAAATACCGTTCGATATAAATGTACGAATTTCTATACATTTACAAAGGATATTCAAGGGGATAATTTATGAGTTCGATATATATGTGGGTTCGATATATCTGCGTTCTACTGTACTACCAAAACAGTCCCCAAAATGGTATGCAATATCCTTATTCAGAGCTAAAGGAAGCAGGCAACAGGAAGCGATTTTCCTGTTTCCACCCACTGTTCCCAAAGGAAATTTTTTTCATCTCAGGTATATTTTCTTCTACAATAAGCTATGCAGCTTTAAGACCACCTGACAAGTGACTTCAAACTGTACCCTACTAAACATGACGTCCCTAAGAGGGGGATATAGGTCCCCAGGAATAAATTTATTAGTGATCCTAAACACATGAATTTTTCAGGAATGTAACACTATGTACTCATTTCAAATATGCAACAATATATTCTTTACATCAATAAAAGAAAGTTACAAATATTATCTTATACAGTTAGGATCTGTCTTGCATAAAAAGCGATGAGTCAAACTAAGCAGACATGTTTCTGCATGTTCAAATACTGCAAATACACAATTTAATGTTTGCATCTATAGTTAAGGCAAAGTTATGAAGTTCCTATGTTTCCTATGTCACAGTAGTAATTCTGTAGGATATTTCTACAAGATTTCAAAATTCGGCATGGTCCAAAACGCTGTATTATAGTTTTCTTGCACATTAATTCTCTAGAATTCAAGCAAAATAAAATCAAGAAAATTCAATGCGTATAGCAACACAGTGTTAGTGTTTATCCCAAAATTAAAAACATGCCAAAATCCTTACTTTGAGAAAGATGCAAAGAGCTAAAGCGATGGAAATGCAAATTTTATGCATTAAATCCCCACCATTCATAATTACAATAAACTCAAAAGCACCAGGGTTCGAATGAGCAGGCAGGGTTACGGCAAGCCGAGCAACACATAAGGGGGACGTCCTTGAACTTTTTGTAATCAAAACTAAGCGATGAGATGAATGCACACATTTCCTTGCTCAAAATGCATCATTTCAAGCCTATTTCTTGCTGGCAGGTGCACAATGCTATGAAGAGGATGAAAATCACAAAATTGAAAAATTTATTTCTTTTTCGTTGCCAGGACCAATGTATGCACTTAGGCCCTTAAAGGTGCTGTAACATGCAAACAAAACAGTCAGCACTATGGATGATTAATTACAGACAATCATTTCCATCAGCCACATATACAGCTGACAGAGTGCTGTTTTTTTATAATATGCTACATGGCAAAACAAAACCCTTCATGGCACTTACTTGCTTTTAAAGAGATTGCTTTTCCCACTGCTGAAGCATTCACACCAGCCATACTTGATAATGCCATTAGCCTTGCTTCAGCATTCACAGGGGAGCTCCTGGTCGACACACAAAACTGCATCGTTGAGTTTTGGTATGAGTAAGGCCCAATAAATCTTCTCTTTAATGTCAAGCTTTACTCTTATATTTTTACACATCAGAGTAGAACTTAAAGCATGATCTGGCCATGCTAAATTTGTGCACTAGCACTGCAACACCACACATACCTAGTTGCTGATGGTAGCCATTTGCTCATGTGTCACGTTACTGATTGAAAAAAAACTTGGAATGTAGCCAGATAACCCATTATGCACTTAACGGCTGAACTGCATGGCATGGGGAGCAAGTTTGAGCCAAACAGGTATTTTCTTTTACCCAGTAAACTAAACTAGAAGAGACAAAACAGTGGCTGTTCTACAACTACACAGTCCCCCCGAAATTAGGCACCCTGTTTGAATGGCAACACCCACCGTTAAAATGCCCTTCTCATCTCACCTCTTTTTTTATCCTGCTATTTGCTTGATACCCCTGGCTGTATTTGAACTATTTCCCCCAAGTGCTGACTGAGTATGACCAGTGCAGTGCTCACAGATTGGAATGGTAAAAGCTAGGGCTAACTAATGCACATACTTTTCTTTCTGCAATCTTCATATACAATCAACGTAATGTTGTGTATACTTGCACGAGAAAAAACAGCCTTTGGAGGCCAGATTCGCAGATACATGATGCGGTCACAGCGAGAAATTGCATGTTTTAGTTAGTTTAATTCCATGTTTACATGTCCCATTTCATTCCGTGAGCACTGCACATTGTAGAGCAATGCAGCTTTACATTTGTTTGGTAATTTGAATGCTTAACAGAAAAAGACGTTAGAGCACTCAACCCAGCATCGCATGGTACGAGGCTCATGCAGATGGAGTTAACGCTGAGCTGCTGCTGAAATGATAATTCAGTAATGAGACATACTCTAGACTGAGGATAGGGTAGCTCTACTACCTGCTGTGCTCTGGTCACCTAAGGTACTCTGCAGCCTATGCACCTGAGCAGTTGTGATTGTGCTCATGTCCCACAGCGGAAGTGCACATGCCACTCATGCTACTTAAAACCCCTCCATCACATCCACCGTGAGAAATAGGTAATCCCGCTAATTCCAAATGTTTTTCATCTCAATGCATCCCCTTGTGTAACAAAGCAGTTTTTCACAGCTTGTTCTGCATCACTTTGTGTCAAAGTCATACCACCTCTTTCCACAAAGACTGTTCAACTGTGATTTATGTTTGACGATGACAATGCCATTCGATTAACTCTCGCTGGTTGAGACCCCATATGCTGATGTGACAGCAACTAAATGTAGTGTAGAAATCATGTCAGGGATGGCAATCATGGCACTGGCAATCACACTTTCCAGGCACAGCAGTCTTCCCTTCTGTAATGATGAAGTACCCAAGAGGCAAAACCTATAAGTGGCAATCTGGCAGACATTGTATGAATATTAAATGTTACGGGTGAAAATCATCCTTTTTTCTTTATTACTAGTAGTATTTCATCATGAACACCTGTCAAAGTATTCTGGGGTTCCTATCACAGGCAAACATTAAAAACTATCACTGTAAAGGAAAAGCGGAAACGTCCCGATCATCAAGCACATGACTGCTGAATCTAGTCTTGCATGCATGAAACAGTGGGTCCCAACCGAATAACAGTATTTTCCATGGTAGATGTCACAGAGGTAGCATTCTTAGAATTCACATGGCTGTAAAACAAATCAATATCTCAGCCCCCCCCCAAAAAAAGAAGACCCCTGAATGCTCACGTAAATTAGAAGTCATGAAACTAAATGTTTCTTATTTTGCTCAAGTCATGGCCAGTTCAATAGATAGAGATCTAATTATTGCTGGCCAAATGGAATGCAAGAGAAAATGTGCCTGCCAGTGCTGCATCATCATTAGGTGGCATTCTTCAGACCAGAGGTAAATATCTAAGTCAGCCACCAGCTCCTCTAACTATATGCCTGGAATGTTGCTTTCTCTCCAAAGAAAGCATCCTGCATCACCCTGATCGGTCACATCACATGGCACCTCACAGCTGCTCAGAGGTAGCTGCCTCTGACATTGGAGGACCACCAGCATGCTTACGAAGGGCAGCCAGCATAAGCACTGGCCAATACCATAAAAGGAAGGGAGAACAAACAGGCAAAAAGCAGGCAAGAAAGAGCAGCAAGTTCGTGACCCACACTCCAAGAATGTAGTTATAAGATGTATTGGCTTAGCTTAGGAGTTTGTACTAAATAGATCTAATGGGATTCATATGCTCATGGATCAGGAGGGGTCAACATTGACTGAATAGTACATACCATCAGCACAACCATTTAATTAAAACACTATAACATAGAAATAATTGGATTTACATACAGAACTGTGAAACAATTTTGATGATAAGGAAGCATGTGAAAAAAGTTTAGCATATGATTATACATATCTCATAATCTTTAGAAATACAACTTGCCTTCAATACAGCACGAAATACTCAAGAACAGACAAATAGAATGTTACACTATATACAGTGAAATCTTGGTATAATGAACTTCAGGGGGCAGAAACAGACTGTTCATTATTCTGGGAGAATGTTATAGTGAAAACCCTGAAATTCATTATAACTGCACGATTCTTGCACGTGTCAGGTGTTGTGATGACCCAACGCTTTGTGAACAGTGGGGTGATAAGAGTGGAAATGTAGGTATCTGCCATTGTATTTCGGCTCTTGGAGAAGGAGGGTGTCGGGGGAGCATGGCAGCACACAAGCCAACGTCAACAATACGATGGCTCATCCCGCGTCTGAAAGTCCATCTGCAAGAGAAAAAATTTACTGGCGTAGTATAATAAGTGCCCTGCACTGACTGCCACACTACTTACATAGGTGAGATGAAAAACTCAGTAGAAAGAATATGCCAGCACAGGCACGAGATACGCTGTTATACATGCTCGCAGTACACAGCGAAAAGCCGCGGGATCGAATCCCGGCCGCAGCGGCTGCATTTCGATGGAGCCAAAATGTTGAGGCCCGTGTGCTGTGCGATGTCAGTGCACGTTAAAGAACCCCAGGTCGTCGAAATTTCCGGAGCCCTCCTCTACGGTGTCTCTCATAATCAGAACTGGTTTTGGGACATTAAACCCCACAAATCAATCAATCACAGCGAAAAGCAAGGCCACCGTACCAACTTCTATGACGCATGGGCCCTCGGAAACAAAGTTTGTGACCCTTGCCTCTACATCGTCTGCACTCATAAATCCTGTTGCTATGATCCCTTTCTCCCCTAAATGGTGCAGTTGCGTCCTCGCATGTGATACGGAGAAGCTGCACTCCTTCTCCATTTCTTTTTCTTACTCTGCAACAATCTCTGTTCGCATTGTCATTTGAAAAGCAACAAAAAAGTTGTCATTCTTAAGATTTTTGTTATCTTTTGCACCATGACACGTTTTCTATGGAGCAAGTTGCTACATGTCCACTTGCTGTGTCATCTGCTAGACTATCACTCCGGTTGCCGTCATGAATTCACTGCGACGTACAAACTCTCGCTCTTCCAAGAGTGAGTTTTCGTACCAGAGTCCTTCAATACTATTCATAGTCATGAAACTTCTGCAGAAGTTTGATATAGGGACAGGAGCGGCTGCTAAGGGCACCCTCGCCCATGTGAGGGCATCAGAGTGGCGTCAGCGCTGCAGTTCTTTGGCACACATCGGAAGTGAAAAAACGTGATTAAATCTGCCCGTGGACGTTGATTATACCTTCAGAGTGAAGGAATTTGGGGAGGCTCCAATACAGTGTGAGTTATCATCAAATAAGGCCTTAGAGCTAGAAAATCGATGGAAACAGGCGCATGCTGCTTCCGCTATGCGATACATCACTGCTATAAAAGCATCTTTCATCCATTTTCTTAAAGCAGCTAGTGAAAAATTTGAGAATGACCCAGAGCCCTTCAATGACTGCAGAAGGAGTGCCCGATGCTCCCTCATTTTTGAAGGGCTTGGCTTCACTTTGGCCACTAAACTGTACCACTGCGCCACCCATTCGACAAGTCCTGGTGCCGATTATTTTGGCAGTAGTGACTTGTGCAGATGAATCCAAGCACTTCAATATTCCAACCATAATGCCGCATTTTTGATTACTCGGATATGTAATGTCCACACAATGTGTGACCATTCTATTCTCCCACTTGCACTTGGCCACTAAAGGGCTGCCCTGTAGCAGCCGTCTTTCACCAGCATGCAAAACAACTTCTCTTTTGCGTGCTTTCCACGATCTATGTATGTGCATCGATGACAACCCGCTGCTACCTGCAGCTGTGTGTAGCCAAACGTCCCCCACTATCTGCGTGCAACGTGTCGCCTACTCTACTCATGCCGTCATAGTGGGGCACTCGCTGTACATTCACGTTTTCAATACACTGGAAACTTCTTTGTTCCCGCTGTACTCCTAACAATTAAAGGCCCTAAAGCTTCATAGTGTAGCGCTATGCTTTGAAGAATACTCTTGTTTTCCTCCTCTGCCCTCTGTGGCGCCAACGCAGCATGGCGAATGGCCTATGGGTGTCCCGTGGGAGCAAGCACTGGGCTCATTTGTTTATATTCACGCTCCATTGCGAACTGATCCAGGGATGTAGACACGCTGCTAGAGAACATGCGAATGGCGCGCAAACGCAGCCCCTCAATTAAGTCTTTAGTGGATTGAGACAAGTTCCTTACATCTTGCTTTGTTGTTTTATCCCTGACTCCTATTGCTATTTCGAAGATCACTTTCATTATGGTTTTGTTTACTACTTCTAAATCTTGGTTTTCGTCTGACGTGTCAAATCTGTTCTTTAGTTTTAGGGGCAAAGCTCCTTAAGGTGTGGGTCTGTCCCTCCTCTGTAGTATGTAGTAGTAGTAGTAGTAGTAGTAGTAGTAGTAGTAGTAGGTAGCCACGTCTAGTTTTATGAAAAAAAAATTCAGAAAGTTGTGTCCGAAGCATGGAATCAAACCAGGGACCCGTCGCTTCCGAACGCGTGGCGCTAGCCACTACGCCACGAAGCGCACATGGACACATGCACCACGATGACACTAAATACCCAACATTAACAAAAGACTGCGCGTTTCTAATGCGTTTGTGCTAGCGCGTTACGGCCCGTGTAAGAAGCTGGTGTAAGACACTGTGGCCTCTCCACCTTATACTCTCTCAGCAGTCATGTGATGGCGTCGGCAAATGCGGTGCACGTTCTGGCCTCTGTAAGGGGCTGCGTAAGACGCTGTGGCCTCTCCCCCTTACTAGAGTGTACTGCACGTTTCTAACGCGTTTGTGCTAGCGTCCCCTTAAACGCGAGATGGTGCAATTATAATCGGTACCGTGAATCACTGGTAAACCGGAAGATTCACGGTTTACTGATGATTCCCTCCGGAGCTTCGCCCACTCATCATCATTCACCCCGTGGATATGCTGTGCATTTTTTTCTTTAGGTTAAGTACAATCTTTGTCCTTACTAATCTGTGATTGCTACATTTTATCTTGCCTACTACTTCTGTGTCTTGAATTATGCATAGTTGCTCGCACATTATCAAGCCAATTTTGTTTTTGTTTCACTGTTAGGGCTTTTCCATGTTCACTTCCTATTCTTATGCTTCTTAAAGAACGTGTTCATTATTTGGAGTTGGTTTCTTTCTGCAACCTGTACTAGCATCTCTCCATGGATATTCCTATGGCCGACACCGTAGCTGCCAATCGCTTGTTATGTCCAAACTAATGTCTCGTAGCTCCTCGAGTAGCTCCGCTAGCCTAGCTTCCCTCAAGAGGGATCTTGCAGTGAACATTCCAAGATTTAGTTTCCAGTGGCAGCCTGTCTGGATCCAGTGATTATTTGCACCCTCCGCTGCTTCACAGGACTGACCGCCGTGGTCAGATGTTGTGCAGCCGCTGGACACTAAGGGCCAGTGTTCAATTGTAGACATCAAGCGGGAGATGGTAGCCAAGTACTGCACCAGGGGGGCCAATTCCTGTTCTGGTGTAGGAATGAGTCATAAACAGCAGTAGGACTGAGCCTTTCAGGTGTCCGACCATCACAGGCCCATCTACTGACGTAACTCTCAAACAGTAAATAAAGGTTTGAGGAGGAGCTAGTAAAAACAGTGAGGGGGGTGCTAGAGTCAAACCTACAACCTTTAGTACTCCAGTAGGTCATTGCTTAGCTGGAACAGTTAAACATACAGTCGCTTGAAGCATTTCCGGCCCGCTAATTTCTGTCAGCTTTACTATTTTGTAGAGTATTTGGTCTCAAAAGGTCTAGAATTATTCATTTTCCCAGGACATCCAGGACGTCACAGTTTGTGCAAATTACCAGAAAGCTAGGTCTGCACGCATGGTTCGTTCTGTGATCGTGTCTTTTTATGTAATGAGTAAAATGCATTTCTCGAACATTCTTTTAAGCACTATAGGTGGGGTGAAAAGAACTTCGGTCTCATTTTGACAAGTCTTCCTCGTGTCAGTGCTCTTCCGATGTCCGGGTGTAGGAAGAAAAGAAAAGAAATTCGGGGTTGGCCGAGGTAGACATGACTGCTGGATTTAGAACATCATGGTTCAGTCAGACACAATGAATAACGATTATAAAATTTCTCATGCAATATTTCTTGTGTGGATTATAAGGAAAATACTCGTTAGTTGAAAAAAGAGAAAGCAAGCCAACAAACAAGACATCTACACGCACATCAACAAACACACCAGCACAGGCACGCATTTCTTTCTATTGCTATGATGAAGACCTAGAAGTGTTGCCAACTTTACAGGAAATGAGCTGCAAGGGTTACGTTGTCACACGATTCGTGATCGGTCGTCTAGGAGATTCGTGTACAGGTTAGTATTGTACGCTGTTGTGAATGACAGGAAGGAGTAGTATATATCCTAATAGCATTTGTTATGTTAATTTTGGCCTGGTGGCACTCTAGCCTGTTTTGTATATATCCATCCATCAATCAACCAATCTATCCATGTATCGATCAATCTATCTATCTATCATCACTACCTAACGAAATGCTCTTCACAGCAAATATCACTTGGGTATACAGGTGGTGCACGGGGACCTGTTTGTAGAATTTGTATTATTATTAACGTGGCTACATGGTCTTCTAACATTAGGGAACAATATATTAGCATGAAAACACTTATTTAGCTGCTCACCAAGTTATCGGCGCAATAGTCTTCACTTGGTCATTGACCTGTGGAAGCTCACACATTCATTCTTGCCCAATCTGTGACTCTCGGGGTATATAATCCGCTCGTCGAGTTGAACTTAAAGGAGGACTGACACGAATTTTTGGCATTCTCATGTTTTTTTCTGTAAGAAAAAGCAGCGACATGGAGAACCCCCAAACGAGTATCATGGTGCCGTGCAACAGAACGTATACATTTTTAATACGCCTCCTTTAAAATCCCAATTCCGGTTTCACTTTCAAAGGGGCGGTTTCCTCGCGACGTGACAACATAGTCGGACGTACGTGTAAGTCACTAGGGGACAGCAGTTCGTGATAGCATCGCTGCGATTCTGTAGGTTATGGTCAATTACACGTGGGGAAAGCAAGGAACGATGATTTCATGTTTGTACAGAGACTCTGAGGGCGATTACGGCAATATTTAAGAGACTGTGTTTATAGGTCATCATAGTGTCCATTGCACGGGGGCTGCCTTAAAGACGCTGGGCTATGACAACATTAAAGTCAAACTAAAATACTTTGCACATGTTGCCTAGCTTCGGTGTGTCAAGAGTGTTAATAATGCACAGCTATAAAATGAAAAATGTATGTTCTGCACCGTGGTGAAATCGTGTCAGTACTCCTTCAAGAGACCATTTAGATGGCTACCATTTCTTGCACTTAGTTGTGGTGGTGGGGAGGAGGAGGGAGGCCAGGTACTAGTTTTGCCAGTTTGCATGTTTATAATACTTTGCACAAAAGCAAGCAAATACTTTGCACAAAGGCAAACAAAAATGCCCAATGCGGTGGCCTGCATTGTAAGTGGCCTGCATTGTAACTGACGCTGAAGAGCTTTAAACAGTGAAGCTGTTTAATGCATTCATCGCGCCTGTCTACATCCGTAAAAAAACCTTGCCGAATCGCGTGTCGCCATAGCAATTATGCACAGCTAAGCCAAAGAAGCTAAGAAAAGTTAGGGTAACTTAATTAAGCTAAGTCAAACTTAGTTAAGCAAAGACTAACAAAATAGAGCTTAATTATGCAGTCTAATCATGACAAGCCTAATAAATTAACGAGAGCTGTGCGAATGGAAAAATTGAGTGCGAAGCGAATTCAAATATTTAGGTTCAAGTGGGAATCGAATCGAATATTTTCTAATATTTCTTTTATAATACTATGCAGAAATGGACTGTTAAACATGGGCAAAGAATTTATTGTGTAACTAGTACGTTCTCACAGTGTCATTGCAAAGTCCTGAAGAACAATCCAACGGAACTGTGCAAAAGAAAGCTAACTTCGCCGCAGTATGTGGATGTTAGCTTCGCCGTAGTACACGGGTGTTATGTGGCGAAGTGTACTACATGCGGCAGTGGGCCACTTGTCACGTGACATAGCGTATTTTTTTCCCTTAATTACCAACTTCGAATAGTTCAAATAGTAAAAGTTCAGCACGAATCGAATCGAATAGCAAATGCTGTTCGAAAATTATTCAAAATTTTGCAGAATTTCGCACACCCCTAAAATTAACACTAACAAGATCAAGCCTAACCAATTATGACATCCTAATTAATACAGGACTAACTAAACCAAGACAGACTCACTTAAAGCTAAATAGACCGTCTAGTTAGGGTAATATTATTTAAGCTTAGACTAATTATCATCAGTCTCTGCACCCATTGTACGGCAGAAGCCTCTCCCATAAACCTCTGATCACGCCAGTCCTTGCTAACTGTGACCAATTTATTCCTGCAACCTTCTTGAGCTAATTAGGTCGAGCGCAATTATAGACTTACTAATTATGTTATGCCTAATCAAGCCATGCCTATCTAAGCTATGTCTAATTAGTTCGAGCCTAATTAGGTTTGCACTAAATAAACTGAGCCTCACTAATTTAAATCTCATTAAACCAGGAGTCATTAATCTTAGGTCAAGTAAGCCAAGTATGATTAAGCTTAGCAAAACTAATTTAAGCATGACTAAGTAAAAAACGTAATTAGACAGACGCTAATTAACAGGTCAATTAAGGTATGACTGAGAAAAGCTCAATAGGTTCCCAAGTGAAAAACCTAGCAAGGCACACCAAACTTCAAATAGACGCTTCACTGTGTTAATTACACCATGTGCGACTTGGCGCAAACTTTGCCATTTTTAAATGCGGAGCATTTCTTAGTCGCACGATGTCGCGCTTCGGCGTCGGCGGCGGCGGCGCCGTCAGCACCCCCACTGCGCATGCTCGGCTCGTCTCATGCCGGCCCAGGAAGACACCCGCAAAACTGTCGCTCCAGGCGGGCGTTCAGCAAGCCAAGCATGCGCAGTGGGGGTGCGGACCTCTCCCCCGTACTCCTCTCTCTCGAACGCGGGCGGTGTGTATATAAGCGGTGGAGCGCGCGTTCGGAATTCAGTCAAGGGCGTCTTTCCGGACCTCTCCTCCGTACTCCTCTCCCTCGAACGCGGGCGGTGTGTATATAAGCGGCGGAGCGCGCGTTCGGAATTCAATCCATCACTCGGGCAGCGCGACGCTTCTGCGAAACGGCAACGCCAAGCTGCAGATTCCGAACTTTGTGCACGAGAAGCAGCGGCGAAACGTGAGCAGCGAGCTTTAAGACCCCAGGTACGTGAGCGAGAAGCGGCATGCAAACGTCGTCAACGAGACGCGGCTCCGGACGCTGCTCGTGGAGGTAAGCGCCCACCTTGGTGCCGTCCAATACAACAACGGCACCAAGCAATAACGACACACTTTAACTTTACACTCTTTGCCTTCGCTTCTCCTTCATTCAATAAATAAGAATAATAAAGACGAAATAACAATTCAGCATTCCCAAACCATACCCAATTACGCAACATTCACGCGATACCCCCACCACTCTGCGACGTATTTACTCGATTTCCCCCTGTGGGAAGATGCGGGCGGCATTTTTTTACTATGGTCGGCATGCAGATGGGACCAAAGAGTTAAACACAGCCCAGAATCTTCAGAGCGACCACTGTTCTTGCATGCTGCCAGCATTTTTGCACATATCTGATGTGAGCTATGAATTTTCCTTAGCTTTCATGCGGCTTTTTGTAGACCATAGTGTTGCCATTCAGTCTCACACATGTAATCTACAACCACAAAAGACAATTCACGGCAGTAAGGGCTTCACAAAAGTCCTGAGCACATCGCACACAACGCAGTGTTAACGGCCAGGGTTACGCTCATTTGCACACTCTTTCCGATTAATACAACACAAAAAGCAGCACATTTAATGAATTTGTGTAGCACATCAGAAGCAAGTTCCATGCCACATGTGCAGATCCCACCAAGAGAACTAGAGCGAATGCTCCCAAGCGCACCATGTACCTCCGTGCGCAGGAACTCACGAAATGTCGTCTGCTATGCGCTGCAGCACGGCAGGTGGCGACACAGTCGGAGAGGGAGCACATGGAGAGAACCAATGAGGAACGAGAGAAGAGGAGCAGAGTGTCGCAACTTTACCAAGTTATAGGGGCTTTACTAACAAGAGGTTCGAAGAGGCAATGCGGTGATGACAAGCTCCATGCAAGCGAAGTTCACTCCATGATGTGCATCACAGATGTGGGTTGTCACCTATTAAAAGCATGCAGTGCGCTTACGACTGCACTATACAACTGCGCTATGTGCATGTGCTGTGGTCAGACCAACCATGTTTCTCTGATAATGCGTGACTGTGGTGGTTTCGTTCCCGAGTCAACTCTACAACAGTGAGTTTCTTTAATTTATACAAAGGGGTGCATGCTTGTACCAGTTTTTGAAATGGAGGTGGCAGCGAACTAAAGGTACAATATGCTTTATTGGCACTACACGCACTACCAAACAGATAGCTGAGATGATTATCATAAAGGGTTGTGGGCAATAGGTCGTGCTGGCTCGTTTGTCAGTACGACTGCCTTTTCACTTTCACTCTTACTCATAAAGGCATTGCTGCAATGGCACGGAGTCATTAGCCCACCAGTCTCTGATGCACAGAAGAAGCGCAAGGTATTCTTTTAAGGATCTACTACCTTGACGCAGGACAGCAATGCATGTCCATACCACAGGCCTATTCAGGTGCTCTGTACAAGTTTCTTTCCTGTTTTTTCTTTCTTTCTTGGGGGAATGGGGGGGGAGGCAGGGCAAGTAATAGTGAAAGTGCCAGTGCCTATATTCTTAGTTTTCAATTACTGGTCACCTGCATTATATGACACCTAGCACGGGGCCCTCAATGTCGTATAACTGAGATTCCAATGTATCAGTGTTTTCTGTTTAAGTGAAAGAGTAGTCGAAAATATAGCATTCGATCAGTATAACTCATTCTAGACCCCAGTAGTTCCCACATTTGAAACCACGTTGTACTGGCCATTTCATGTTCTGGCACTAAATTAAAAATGTGCTTTAAGGTGAAATTTTTTCAATACTGTACTTATAACTCCTTATTAATATATTTCTTGTAAACATATAACATCAGTAGAAATTCACTTTTGGGTCATTCCACACCAGACGTCCTAGACAGTGCGCTCAACCCTCTCCGATTCTATTTAAAAAATGTGGACAATCGCTTTAGTGCACCATTCACTGTCGTGAAGTATTTCTGCGAGAAAGCTTTTTTGCTGCCCTTTACAGTGATCTGAACGTACGCTGCTGTAGTGGGGGAGACATCAGTTGCTAAACAATGCTCTAAAAATACAATAATGCACAGACCGCCTTGAATATCGCATATTTGCTAGAAAAGGAGTAGGCTTTCTTATGATTTTTCACTGGCCGCAGCTACCTTGTCTGATGATGTGCCTTGAGGTGAAGCAAAACAGCAATTCTGTGCCATTTTTGAGAATTTTTGATAAATTGTACAGTCTAAAGACACAATATAATATCTCCTGATGGATACTTAGGACTAAGCTAGTAAAACAAGTATTGGAGTCGACAGCCAAGCAGTGTTGAAGAGGAAAGGGTGCAAACATTGGAAAATGTGCAAAATCCCCTATGTTCCGGCACATTTATATTGGTATGGCAGTCAAAGCAAAAATGCACACTTGTGCCAGTTTGGGAGAACATACAAAGGAAATTCATTTGTGAAAGTCTGGTCAGAGTGTTCTTTGTTTTAAGCAAGAAAAAAATATTTTATGTTAAGCATCCCCCCCCCCCCGCCGTGTCTCCAGGTGCCCGCCCGTAAGTCCACTTCACTGCACTGCAATACATCACTAGCTCAAAGGAGACGTGCAACGGCTACGCATGTGGTATTATGCTACTTTGTGTTTTCACGTTCGGACGCGCACTGTTCAATGAAGTGCCGGAGGAAACAAATGCTTGTCCATGCATATCAGAGACACTGGGAATATACTACCTGCTTATTTTTTATGGCCACTCGCTCAAACATGCCCTGTGGCATTCGTGCATCGGAGCCAAATGAGGCTTCAAGTTCGTATGCTTGGCTCCTCGGCAGATGCAGATTATTGCTCCAATCACCGCTGCCCCGAGCGAGCATGCGGCACCCGCATCGTCCTTTGGCCACATGTAACAGTACCACTGCGAATGCTAGTATACTTCTAGCACGTCATTTTACATAATGTCTCCACAACAGCTACAAATATATAAAGGCGCGATGCTGCCTTACGATTATTGAGCGGAAGGGATCGCATGCAGCATGGATGGCGAAAGACAGATAGACAGGATGCAGCGTTTACTCTTTTACTGCATACCCTGAGATAAAGTTCAAGATTTAAACGGAGACACGAACATGAAATCATGGATTCTTGAAAGTGCTGACAAGATGGGAGAAACTTTCAATGTGCAAGATCCTCCCCAAACTGATCGTTCAGTTAATACGCAAACAACCTTGCAACACAGTTTTCCATACCTTTTTAACACAAAGGTGCTTTATGCCGAAGTCCACACCGACCCCATACATCACTACCTTAAGGGATATGATACAGTGAACATGTAAAAACAATACAGAAAAACTTCTGTTGATGCGCTGGGAATCGAACTCATAGTCCCCTGCGCCACGACGAAAGGTGCCCAGAGCGCTACCACTGCATTAACGCCGCACATGCTCGATGCTGTACGAATGTGCCTTATTGTCTCGTCCGGCTCAGCACGTGCGCATCCAGGCGCACGTTGTCTCGAACGGCGATGCCATCCAGGAGAGGCAAAGTGAATCACTGCAGCTTTACTTCATCTCTCCTGGATGGCGGCACCATTCCAGGCGTGTTCCGAAGACCACCTCGATGAACGCATGCAGGGCCACGTGCACAGTCCCCGGCTGCAGTGGTCGCATTTTCGATGGGGGCGAAAATGCCAGAGGCTCATGTACTGTGCGTTGTCAGTGCACGTTAAAGGGGTCCTGAACCACCGCTCGGGCTTGGTTTTGAAAACGGCTGGGTGTGTATTGAATGCCTCTCAGAAATTCACAGCCGAAAGAATTTTTCAAAACGGTTTGTTAGGAGCGAAGATATTGCGACCGGAAAACTTCCCTTTCCAGTCCTGTTTCAACTCTGCAGAATAGAGGGTACAGAGCTCCTTAGGGCGGTGTCGAAGGAGGTGCCCCGCCCACCGCTTTACGTCACCAGACTTCAGCGACGTGTCAGAGGAGGCGCTGGTCAGAGTGGCTGACGAAAAGCGCGCGACTACCGGGGACTGTTTCTTCGCAGCGCGCTTGTGGCCGCCTGCTCGCTTCGCGCCTGGGCTCGGTCGCGTGCCATCGCGATCACCGCATTCTTTCTTTTTTTTCGATCCTCCGAAGCTTTGTTTTCGTTCATCCCATACATTTAGGCTCGCAGGTGTGAGCATTTACTTTGTCAGTGCTCTGGTTGTCGTCGATATTGCGGATAACGCGGCGTCAGGACAAACAGCGCAACTACCAACGCTGCTCCACCTTGTCCTGCATAACCCCAAGTTAGTTAATTGTTGATTAGTGATTGTAGACGGGATAATCATGCTGCCGGGCTCGAACGTGACTACTATGACTCGGAAGGAAGACCTTCACAACTCGGACCCTTGCCGACAGGTTAATGTTGAATAAGGTGCGTCGGCATGCGGTAAGACGGATGGATTGATTTAATGTGTGAATACACTAGTTCGATTTTAACAGTGAAGCTGTTAAGCTACTGGTGAAACTGGGAAATCTGCCGAGAACTCCGCTAAGCTATGTGATGCTAGCATAACACTACCACGCTTTAGTAAAGACAAAGCTCCCTAGGACTAGTTAGGTAAGGCTAAGTCTAATTCAAAGGAGCCTAATTAGGAATAATTAATTGAAGCCTAGTTCAGACAGGACTAATCCAACTAAGCCAAACCAAGCCAAACTGAACTAATTCAACCTGAATTGAGCTATGACAAGTAAGTCACACCTAATTAAGCAGATACTAATGATTTATAATTAATTAAGCCATGATACGAATAAACCATGTCTAATTAAGGTAAATGTAATTACGGGAAGCCTAATTTAGCTGATATTAACAAATCTAGTGTAAGGAAGCTTTTAATTAGACCGTTTAATTAATTAGTACTAATTAAATCACGCATAGCTAGGTTATTACTAGTTAAGTCAAACCTAAGCTAGCACTTATTAATCAAAGGTAAATTATGCTAAGACTTCAAGGTCAAGCCTCATTAAGTTGAGACTAAACATTTCAGGACTAATTAGGCTAACACTGATTAAACCAGGCCTATTTCAGGTAGCATTCATCAAGCAGTATCTAATTAAGATATGTCAAAGAACAGCGTAACTAGGCCTGTACTAATTACGCCATGTATAATTAAGATATGACTAATTACCCCAAGCATAATTATATCATGAGTAATGAAGACCAGCATATTAAAGAATGTATCATTAGGTATAAGTTAATTAGACCGGGTCTAATTAGTGTAACACTAATTAGGTCCGGACTAATTAAGTTAAGACTAAGTCAAGTCTCAATAAGCTTAGATTGTTCAGTTACGCCAAATTAAGCCAAACATTACAGACGTAATGATTTCATTCGAAACTAATTTACCTTAGTCAACCCTAATCTGCTGTAATCCTTAATTCACCCTAATCTAAGTCTAGCATAATCTGCTCTATAATATGCCACAGTCCACCTTAATGCGCCTCCGTCTGTCTTAATCCACCCTAATGCACCTTAATGAGCTCTAATTCACTCAAGTACACCCTCATCAGACCTAGTCCTTTAATCTACCTTGTAGAAGAAATATTTTTGGGTTCGACTCCAGCCATGTTATTGAGTACGAGTACTAGAAGGTGGCGCATTGGAGTACCATAGGGAATAAACCCATCTACAATCACTGATGAATTAAGGTTTGGGATTAATTTGTGATGTATTACAGGCAACAGGCATGCATTTGTTGGCTTCTTGGAAAACTATATTTATGGTGACTTTTGCACCGCACCGTTCGCGTCCACGCCGAGGTAGTTTACGGACGCCTTCCAATGGCATATATGAGGCTTGCGCATTAACAAATATATTTTTACATATTTGCAGCAACTATTTTCCCTATAGAGGTGCTCACAACACAAGGAAAAGCGAGTGCATGGCACGCACGGCACGCACGCGCTTACGGTTTTAAAAAAGGCGCGCTGCGAAGGGCCCGCACACAGCCGAGGCGGGCGTGTCTGCCATCGGCCAATAGCAGCGACGCTCCTTGTAAATGCTCTATGACGAAATAGAGCATATTCAAAGAGCGTGAGGAGAAGCCGCTTTTTGAGTTGAGGGCTCCTGAAGAAGTGGAAGCTTTGTGCTCCGCTTGTGAACGCTACGCTTCGCGGATGACTACAGCATTTGGCTGAGATGTTCGTTACAGCGTAGGCAAGCCGTAGAATATGTTTTTTCACCAAGCCCGGAGGGTGGTTCAGGACCCCTTTAAAGAACCCCAGGTGGTTGAAATTACTGGAGACCTCCACTACAGCTTTTTCTCTCCTTTCTATCTCTTTCAGTCCCTTTCCGCAACCCCCACAGATCCTTAGCCGTGCTCCCTACATGGGCTGCAGAAATTAGCGTCCTTTCCTCAACTGAACCACAATCATCATCATCAGCATAGCCACATTCGTACAGCCTCGAGATATATGCGCTGATAGCGCAGTAGTAGAACACCGGTCCCCTTTCTTCATGGGTGGCGTTTCCCCACCGACTATTTTGAGCGTGATAGGAACAAGAATGTTGCTGCGTTAGGCGCCAGAGCACAGCAACGACGTTCACGGGTCAATGTGGCACAAGTAAATGACTCATGCCTCTGTCGCGCGGCATTTACTGTGCCCAGTCATTAGGTAAACCACTTCAGTTACCACAAAGGTTTGGCCGTTGATGTTATGGAGGCAATGCATGAACGTGGGTTCATCCACGTCAAACGGTGCCGCACCAGTGAAACACCGATAGCAATGGCCAAGTTCACCTCGATGTAATAATAAACATTCAACTGCTTATGTGAAGAAACATTTCACTCTTGTGTTATACCGATTCCTTTGACAGAGGGATCAGCCGCATTTTTTTGTATGTACTATTAAACTAAAAAGAACTGAAACTGTCGCATACAATCTCTCCAAAGAAACTGGCTCTGTTTTAGCGAGATCACTTGTGGTTTCGGACTGTCTCAAACACACTATAGCTGCTGTGGCTACATTTCAAGATAAGCCCTCAATGTCTTTAATATCAATTTCCCAATGCAAAAAAAGTTCACTACTTTTTCGACGGTGCATCCTTGCTACATAAAGCAGAAAATAATTGCAAACTTGTGCTATCATGAAAAAAAAAGACTAGCTACATACTGGAACTTTTCCGCAACCTCTCTTTGGTAGGAGCACTTGCAGTGGAATTGGCGGCATCGTTAAGCGGCTAGCAGCCAAGGCAAGTCTTCAGGGACCCTACAAGCGACATTTTTACACCCCATGATCATTTCTCATGGTCATAAAATATGTTTATATAAAAGGCATATCTGCATTCTCGGTGCCTGCTAGAAGTACTGAAAAAAAAAAGAACTCGGCAAGGTAATCATCCTCCACGGAATGCACCCATTTCATTATTTTGTGCCATTATTGCTACTGTTCATGCCGGCCTCACCTCCTATTAATCAACCCAGGTTTCAAGTGGCATTAGTAAGGATGGCAACCTCCGGAACGATCACAACTTTCAGAACCTCCGGAAGGGCAATCTCTGGAAGGGCACAAACCTTGTATATGGTCTTCAGCGTCTGTCATACGTGCACACGTTGCAGAACTGAAATTGTACTTAGCGCCCACTACTGCCTGGGAGGCTTTGGTGCAATTATGAAACTTCCTGCCAGCCATCTGCACTATTTTCAAGTTTTCAGCAATGTGGAAACATAAAGCAGCCTTCCATCTTATCACAGGTGTGGCCGCTGTACATCACCTCTGAGCCAGTGATGTGTTGCTGTGCAGTGAAGCGGACTTACGGGCTGGCACCTGGGGACACAGGAGGAGGCTGAACATAAAAATGTTTCTCGCCTAAAACAAAAGTGCACTCCAACCAAACTTTCACAAATAAATGTTCTTTGCATTAACTTCTGAATGAGCACAAGCGTGCAATTTTGCTTGGACCATCATGCCAATCTAAATGCGCCTGGACATGGGGAATTTCACCCTTTCCACTTCAATACTATTTGGTTGTCGACTTCAATACTTTTTTCATGAGCCAAATGCTAAGTATTGAACCACAAGATATTATTATATTGTGTCTGTAGACATTGAACAATTTATCAAAAATTCTCAAAAATGACACAAAATTGGTGTTTCACTTCACCTCAAAGCACACTGTCAGACAAGGTGGTGGCAGCCAATGAACAATAAGTGCTACTCCTTTTCTAGCAAATATGCTATATTCAAGGTGTTCTGTGCAGTATTACATTTTTTGAGCATTCTTTAGAAAACTATGTTTCCCCACTACGGCAACATTTAAATCAATGTAACGGGCAGAAAAAATTTTTTTCTTGCATAAATATTTCTTGATAGTAAATACAGCACTAAAGTGATTGTCCACAATTTTTCAGAAAAGAGACTGTTCAAGTGCAATGTATGGGACATTTAGCATTGAATGACCCTACTTCAAATAGAGGACTAACTGGTGTTAATGAAGGGGCACCTATGATACAACACACTGCATTATCCTTGTACAGTGCACCCCTGTTAAAAGGAAATTCGAAAGGACCCCATCAAAGTATTTCATTTATCAGAAGTTTCACTTAAGCAAAGTACACGCTTCATGAGCTGCTGCTTCACAAAGTGAGTGCCCATGTTCGATAAGCTTGCTACAACAGGCTTGCTCTAGATGCCCCTCATGCTCAAAATAGCGCTGCAGGAATTCAACTGCTTTCTTAGCTGCACTGTCTGGCATCATTGCACTCATTGTGACATCATCACACTCATGGCTAGAAGAGGCTTGATCATCGGCTTGCACTTCTGCAATCAATTCCTTGAGGCTCTCCTCACGACAGGCAGTCAAATTTTTGTCAATAGTCTCATAGTCGTGCCACGTAAAAGGGGAAGAGGACTACTACCTGGTTGAATAAAGTATCAGTGTCCACAGAGGTTTCCTCTTCAAGCTCCACCTGTGCTTCAAGACCTGCACTGTATTGTAGTTTTGTATGCCTGTGCCCAAGCATGGGCCAAAATGTGGATCATCAACAGCAAGTCTGTGCTGTACATTTTGGCAGTGTCTGCCCAAAGCAGCATTACGCGGAGCAGATGGCGAAACCAAATGCAATCAAAGTCCGGTTTCCCAGACCCCCAAAGGACCGCGAAGACCATTCCAATTCCATTCTAATGCTCAGCGACTACGGAATCATCAACTGCGCCACTTCCTCTGCACATCTCCTTGGACTTCAAATCATTTTGGTTCGTGAAATTGTGACGACAACCATCACTGAACTTGAAGTCATTCACGTTCATTTGGAGCACAAAAACCTCTGCCTTCTGCTTCAGGATCTTGCCTGACACCAAGATTTTCATGAAAATGATGGCACTCAGCCACACGAGGAGCGCTCACTCGAGTTTCAGGTAAACACCCTCACTCGCATTCTTCTTTCTAGCAGTGGTTGAGTTTGCCGGTCTCAGGCAGTGGGGGGGAGGGAGTTCAAACTGAGCCCCCTCCACACCTCTGCCTGAGACCAGCAGCTTTGAAGTTGTTTAATGATGGTGGCTTTCTTTCTGGAGCCTATGAGGAGAATATATGCGCTTTAAAGGTGCAGATGAAGATAACGAAAGCATAGTCAGGGCCATCACTGTCAATTGCGAATACACTCTATGAAAAGCACAGCACCAAACACTGGCAAACTTCTCGGCCTGAAGAAAGCAGGCAGCAGGACACAAGCACACAATCTACCAAAAAGCTGACCAAACAGCACATGAATGAAAACAAACAGGTTTGGCGAAGCTATGGCTGGCAACGGAATGGCATACGCTTTGTGATTTCAGTTTCGAGGGTACAGTAGCGGGTGGTGCAAGGGTGGTGGGGTCTAGGATGTGAAAAAACCAAAACCGGCCACACTGATGGCGACTTTGGTTCTGTGGTTAGTGGTAAAGTTTAGAAAATCGAATAGCAAAGGCTATAAGCGTCCAAAATTTCAGACCTTTTAAAGGCAAACACACCAATTTCTCAAGGTCAATACATTTCAATAAAGTTCACTGGGTACGTTCCTTGGTACACTTCCATCATTTGTGCAAAATCACAGGCTCAAGAGATATGCACAGATTGCTTGTAATTAAATTTTTACTTATTACAGTTGCCGACCGTTTATTCGGACTCGACGGGAACCGCCGAAAAGTCCGAATAATCGAGAGACCGAAAAAAAGGATTTGCCAAAAAAAGTACTTTTATGGTCCCAGTGGACGGAAAAAATTGTCAATGTGCAACTGTACAGGTGCATGTTTAAGCGCGATCAGGTCAGCCTGTATTTCCGACAGTGTCTGACTATCGCTATAGGCAGAGAGTAGCGTCGTCAAGGCCTGCGCCAAGTCCGCCCTCGACGGATGCGGTGTGGGCGGTGCGTCGTCGTCAGAGTTGCTGTCCACTTGCGGCGGCTCCAGAACCTGACGGACGATCTCATCATCCAACTTGGCACAGGGCAGGATGGCACTGTCGACGTTAACAAACTGTTCAAACGCAACAGCGGGGATATCGATCCCACTGGCACAGAGGTCATCGATAACGTTTGCGTCAGGCGGCAGCTCAGCCGTGGGGTCGTGGCCTGTGGCACTGTCCTCATCATCAAGGACAAATCCTGCATGGCGAAAGCAGTTGCGGATTGCATCCGTCGTCACTGCCTTCCAGGCATCAGACAGGATGCCGATGGCCGACAGCACATCCACAACGTAGTTCTTGCCGCTGTCCACACACAAGAGCACACGGTTCAAAAGGCGCGATCGGTAATAAACCTTCATGTTCTTAACCACGCCCTGGTCCATGGGCTGCAACACACTTGTTGTATTTGGCGGCAAAAACTCTAGGTTAATCGCCTTCAGGTTGGTTATGTGCCTGTGGGCACTGCAGTTGTCGACGAACATGAGCACCTTGCGGTTCTGAAGCTCGCATTTTCGGTCCAGCTTCCTGATGTATTTTTCGAAAAGATCCTGTGTGATCCAGGCCTTAGAGTTTGCCTCATACCAGACAGGCACCGTCTTGACCCTTTTAAAACATCTAGGATGTTTCAACTTTCCTATAACGAGGAGCGGAAGCTTCTCCGTTCCTGACATGTTGCCTCCCACGACAACTGTCAGACGCTCTTTGCTATGCTTTCCCCCGTGGCAGGGCTCCCCGGACAAAGCAAGCGTCTTGTCAGGCAACATCTTATAAAAGAGGCCCGTCTCATCGCAGTTAAAGATGTCTGGAGAGTACTGGTGCAGCAGTGCACACAGCTTGTCTGCGCGGTAGTTCGACACAAGGGTTAGGTGGACAGCCCACTTTCGCCACACATTCGCTTAAATGACAGGTCGTACCTTTTTTTGAAGTTCCAGAGCCAGCCATTGCTGAATTTAAATCCATTGATATCCATGCGCAGGGGCAGCATCTCTGCTTTTTGTCTTAGCAGATTGCCAGACACAGGTATCCGCTTGGCTACAGCGGCACTCAGCCACATGTTCAAGGCCTCTTCCAGCTTAGGATGGCTGCCATCGCGGAAATTTTTCTGCTTCCCTGCAGACACTTTTTCCACTGCATCCAGGATCTTCGCCTTGTTCTTCAAGGAGTCGGAGATGGTTAGCTTCGAAATGGAGAACGCCCGAGCAACTTCGCATTGAGGTCGGCCGCTTTCCACCTGACGAATAATGGCTGCTTTCTTCGCCATCGTCAGAGTCTTGTAATTGCCGCGTCTCATCGGTGCAGATGGCACGGGTGGCAAAGGAGTCATTTCGCACTACACGACGACTGGACGAGATCGAACAAGCCAATCAGGCCTAACACACAAAGCAAAAGAGTGAGACTTGAAAGGTAGCTGTTGACAAGGCCTAGGTCAAGTAACAACTGACAACGCAAAGGCTACGCTGGCCGAGGCCGAGCACAGAGTTCCAAGCACACTGGCTTGGCTTGGCTTGACCTGGCTTGCTGTTTGGCTGCGTTATACAGTCAATGGATACCGGACTGGCTAAATCTGAAACACGACAACCAATACGTGCAGCCAACCAACGCCTTGAGCCAGCAAAAGTAAGCCTTCGAGATCGGCAACTGTAACTTGTAGGTGCTGCGTGGATTTAGACACCAGCAATCCAACCATAGCAAGCGCACCTTTTCAGTGCTGGCAACCTAGTAAAATGCAAACATCGCGGCCAGCTTGTCACGACCGTATCGTGGTGTTTGACATCGCATCTGACCAAGCCACCGGAGTCCGAAAAATCAAACGGCACGCTGTAGTACATCCAAATTATCGGTCATGGTTATACATTACTTCAATGGGACAAGTGGCGGTGCCACGAAGCTGTCCGAATAAACGAGCATGTCCGAATTTTCAGCGACTGTACCTCAAACCGCCCACCTGTATTCCAACAATTATAGGCCACACTGTTTGGTGACATCATCAGCAAAGCTACAGAAGCACACCGGTACCATGCCATGGCCTCTGAGATCAGTGCGTGCCACCTTCACGACATTACGACCAGGGAAGGGCGCATGCGCTGTTGCACCATACAAAATGCAGTTTGACTGATATGACGTTACTGCTGGGTTGGATTTTAGTTTTGCATGTTTTTGCTCGTCAAAGATTATTTTAACTTTGCTGAGCATTTCTACTATCAGGAGTGTGACAGGAGTGCCTCAAGAACATATAAGTGCCATTACCTTAACATGCCCAAAAAATCACCAGCATTCACCTTGAATACATTGACTCTATGGGGAACTTAATGGAGCCACGAATGAGTCTGGAAAATCAGGCATGCCCGGAATTTCGGGCGTCCAAGAAATCGATGTCAAGTAATTTTCTGGATCATACCTTCATCGATTTGCCAGATCCCAGTCATCACATTTGCCGCCAAGAATTCAAGTCATACAGATGAATACAGGGCAATTACTTCACGACAAGGACAACTTTCCTTCCTTGCTTTTTCAACCTGGCATCTTGCTACTGCAGCCAGTTCTCAAAAATTGTCATGGTCATCTACGTTCTTCCATTAGCATGGTACATAATGGGAGGGTCCTGAACACCTTTGAAACGGCATGTGTGCTTCGACTTACCTGCCACCAATACCTTTACCTTTTGTTCCCTGCCATGTTTGTACCAACCAGTACATTGATTCACTTCTTATTGTACTGGCGAAAGTCTCTGATGGAAGCACCTTGTAAAAAAAGGCCCATCTTGACGCCAAAAACATCCCACGGCTCCTAATTTCACAAGACCTCCTGCAGCTGCCCTTGTCACCATACGGTGCAAGCATCTCTGTTGACAGGGCACTCTCACCTAAGGTTCTCTTAAATGGCACACCATGGTGCTTTTTAGACTGGCTTAGGCAACCCATCACTTAAGGCAAAGTTTTCAACAACCATTCGCCGCGCTATCTCCTGTGCCTGTTATTCCAATATGGGACCGTTTATAAGAGAATTCACACTCCGTGCACATTTAGACCACAAAAAAAGAACTTTTTAAAGATCTTCATAAGGTGTTGGCTGCATTCCGTTAGATGCCTAATGCTCCATTCTCGATGGCCCATTCAATCGCTCCTTTGTTTTTTGCAATCTGCGAGAGCGTCACCTTTGGAATATCAAACTTCTCTGCCACCTGCATCTCACCACTCCCGTCAACTGTCATGCTCCTGGATAATTTCAATCTTTGTTTCAAGTGACAAAGCTTGATGCGGCCGTTTCTTCATGGTCTCCATTGTGCTGCACATTGGCTCAGTCGTATGCCTAACATGCAACAGCTGCTGCAACATACAAGACCTGACATGGCCAGTACATTGGATTGTTCCAACTATGGCATTGGCTGTGATGTTCTTCATAATTGTGAGACTACTTTGGCACTTTTCAGCCAAAAGGCACCTATGCAGTCTTAGCTTTTGCACCCTTTAACCGCAGGTAACAAATAGGTGGCAGTTGATTAACCAAACGATTATACTGCTTGAAAGATAGAAAACCAACCAAATAAGCTTATTTAGTTCCATTTATCAGTAATTTATGTTTGACCGAGCTTTATTTAATGAGAGCCAACTGTAGTGCTTACTTTATCCTTTCCACTCAAGCTTGTTGTATGCTAGATGGCTAGTCAAACGGAGTACAAGCACTCAAGGACAACATTGTGTAACTCAGCAATGGGTTTGTCTCTCAGCTGCACACTGTTGCAGCTGTTCACACCATTGCAGTTGTTCACACATTCCAGCATGATAGCAGAACATTGCCATGCATCAGGTGATACCACTTTTTCCCAGAGGTAGGGCCAATGTTAGGTCTACAAAAACTACTCACGCTGTCCACAATGTCTCCAACAGCCTCATTGGCAAGTTCAGATGCAGCGGGTACCTCCGATGCAAAAAGGAGTGCCACAGCTTGAGAGACACCTGCATGTCAACAGAGAAGTGGTTGCATCATCACACTGCTTGTCATGGCTGCATTTGTCTCTGAAGCCTTCAAATTTACAGCATAAACTTATAAAAGGTGGCTGCCATAGAGGAAAAAAAACTGTCACAAATTACAACCAGAAGACACACACACGCTATAGAAGAAGCCTGTCAATGTATCCGTGAACACGTGTGCATGATGAAAATCTCACGGGACCAACCAAAGCCCTGGGTTCATTATGACTTCCTGTATCACGTGCACCTCCTTTTGCTCATTTGTAGTCACCCTGCTGAATAACAATGGGTCATCACAAACACCCGTACATATAACTGGGACCAAATCTAATGAGGATATTTTTACAGAGGCAGAAGGGTAGATAATACCCAGCTGCATGCCGCTAAGCATGCATGCTGCACTATCATCCTTATGGCTTGGTCAAGCAGTACCCTAATGTAAAATTTTGTATACCTACTACGCTAAGGTGATCAGCCACGCCGCAACATGGGGGACTGTCCTGCACCGAAGGTTGTTGCCCCGCATCCCACAAGTAATACAAAAATCTTCAAGAATGCCCAACATTTCAGACTTTTATGTAGCAAAAAGTCGGAAGGTGAAATGACACACTGGAAAAACTTTCCCCATGCAATGGCACAGTACCAACTTTGTTTGGCAAGTGAACAACCATCTCTCTCTGTTAACACTTCTTTCAGTCATTGAGTCTTATCATTGAATAGTTTAGAGCAGCATGTCTTCCTCAATGGCAACGGCTTCAGTCTTCGCCATCATATCCTGACATCAACTGCGTGAACCAATAGTGTCAATGCAGCCTTGTCATCTTGAGCTTCTGCCTGTTTTCTGAGTCACAATTTTTCATGAAAAAGTGTATACAGTGGAACCCCGCTGTTACGTTCCTCACTGCTGCGTTTTCCTGGTTGTTACGTTGTTTTTCATCGGTCCCGGCATAGCTTCCATAGGGTCCCATGTATTGCGATCCCCGCTGTTACGCCGCAACTGTGGGCGTGTTCCTGCATGACGCGTCGCAACCTGGCACGCCGTACCCGCCCGGGCATCGCTATTTTTATTTTACTTTTGACAGTCTTGGTCACGCTTGCAGGAATCGCCGCCCACTGAGGGCTGCCGAGATAGCACCAGCGCTATCTGGGCAGCCATGCGATCGCTCATGCGATCGCTCGGGAGCCGAGCGACACCCCCCCCCCTCCGGCACTTAAAGACGGGCGGGGCGTTTCCTCCCCGCTTTGACGGCAAGCGATCCGATAGGGGTGATGTTATCACCTCCGAATGACGGAGATGGGCCAGGCTTGTTTGATCTCTGCTTCAGCCGTTTTCGTCGCCCCCACTCGAGCGCTGTTATTCTAGCGACCGTACTTTGGGCTCTGTGGGCTTCCGGAGAAAAGAATCGGAAAAAGGAACATCGCACTCGCAGCCCCTTTTGCGTATGACTGTGCTCGCCTGCGCAGCGAGGGGCGCGGCCGCGCGGCTGTCCAAAGTCTGTCCGTGCGCTCACCGGCAAGCTGGATCGGGCCGGACGGCGAGCGCAAAATATACGAGGAATTTTTTTTTATTGCTGGCTTAATGTCAGGGGTGCGGAAATTATGCGAGAGCGCTAATTATGCGGGTAAATACGGTAAACAAGCACTGAAGACGGAACGTGAAAGCGCTATCGAGCGATCGCGGACCCGACGCGACCAGCCGTACTAGCGATCACAAACCACGCGCGGGATGCCGGAACAGGACGCGGTGATCGCAGTGACGGGGCGACTTGCCTCCAAAATTGGCGCGTCACACTGGAACTAAACCTCAATGATCACAGTTTTGATTGCGATCTCTGAGGCCATACTTTCATCGGGGCGCCGAAGGCTATAGTGGCGGCCCATTCACTGTGCTCGACAGCCGCGAACGGAGTCCGAATTATCGAATTTAGAGCTAGAAACCGTCCAAAATATCGGCCGGTTTTAACACAATAAGAAGATATGTTGGCACTGGCGGTACCGCGCGGCTGTCCGGATCATCGGTCGGCGACCTAGATGGCTCACCTTGCTGAAATAAATTGTTTGAAATCAAAGCGGCCCTGTTCTCATTCATTTTGGGAGCTTTCCTCACTCTTGCGTTTTCCCGGTTGTTACGTTTTTTCCCCCTTGTCCACTGAAAAACGTATGAACGGGGTTCCACTGTATTGAGTTGAGTTGAGTTGAGTTTATTTACCACGTACAGTTTTACAGTAAGTGGTTGGGACAGGGAAAAAAAGCTGCATGAAGCAGCTTGACAAATGCCCCACATCCCCATGTTCACTGTGACAACAAAACGACAAAAGCAAAGTAAACCACAAGACAATTTAAACCAGCAATGAACATGCTTTACAACGGAGCAAAGAAGTTATATAAAGTTATACAAACCAGCAACGCACATGCTATAGTGGTATAAAAAGGATTTTGTTTACACATAAGTTTATTTGAACTTCAACTTGTATCATTGATTTCCCTGTTTTGGCGATGACATATGGCAAGGAAAAATTTCTTACCAAAAGTCAAAAGTAAACTTTACTCATTGCGCGAATTTCTCAACGTGCCTCCTCCCCCTGCTAGTCAGCACACCTCCTGCATTTTGCTAGTAGGAAGGTGGTCAGTCTAATTCACATTGCAAGCCTCTGTGGCTTTCTTTCCCAAAATATTCCAGCACTCTTTTATTGGCAGGGACAGGACAAAGAACACACTGCAGGCTGTTTCACCAACTAGGCACACATAGTGTTTTGTTAAGCTGTGCCTTTCTTCATTGGTGCCACCGGTGCTGCCAAGAACCAATGACTGAATGGCTGTCTACTGGAGGCAGTCAAGATGCATTGCTGATGCCCTCACCCTTACCGTATACAATTTGTCAGCTCCCTTTTGATATATCGCAGATTTCCACGTGCACATGCCGAAGAACCTGCCAATAACACGTGCCTCCACCCATCACCACGGCGCATGCTCTGGCCCTCTGGTCCAGGTAAGGAATGCTTAGACAGCAGCCTCAACAATATACATTTTAGTTCTTGCCATGAAGTGTCTCATTCTTCGCATTTACTTAAGATACTACGGTGGCAACGAGGGTGGGACCTGGTTAATCATCCTTTGACACTAAGACTAGAATAATGAGATCTCGGCCACCTGCCTTCAGCGACATCGTGAGTAGCTAGAGCACGTATCATGTCCGGTTGGAAGCCTACTTTGAGGGCAACGAGATTACCAATGCGGCGAAACGCTGGGCCCTACTGCTTTCATCGTTCAGCGACAGTGTCGTCCTGATATTGGAAGGAGCCCCCATCAACTCTGAGGTACGATGACATTCTGAAAAGCCTGGAAGAACATTTCAACCCTCAAGCAAATGAAATAGCAGCAAGCTATTCCTTCTTCATGCGAAGAGAAGAGCAAGAAAGCGTCGGGGACTACATTGCTGAACTGAGAAGACTGGCCGTAAATTGTAATATTGGGGTGACACTGGACCGTATGCTGCAGGACCAAATCGTTTGTGGGATTTGGGATGAGGAAACATGCCAGTGCTTACTGGGCACCAAGAAGTTGACTCGTGATGAAGCCAAAGAATTCACCCTAGCTTCTAAGAAAGCGAACAAAGACACTCGGGGGATACTGGTTTCATACACATGAACTGAAGGCGGCAGCATCAACATGGTACACCAACAGACAAGGAAAGCAGTAGAGGAAGAGTTGCAGCCCACAAAGCCCTAAGTCTTTCATGCGACAGATGCAAAGGGGTGCATGCAATGGCGTCCTGTCGACACAGCAGTTCAATATGTCATTAATTTGGCAAAAGAGGGCATCAAACTAGGGCTTGCAAAGGATCCCACATCCCCAGGTCAGGAACATTCACTGATGACGGAACAGAATGCAAAAGCAAAGACGAGATCTTCTATGCTCTCATCACGTACAATTTGGCCAATAAGCACACCTTAATGCAGGGCTGCGAATGGTTGTCGATACTGGATGACCGGTAAGTGCAATTCCCAAGAGCTTGTACAAGAAGCATCGCAAGTGGTGGCCTGCTCTGCTAAAAACCCCTTTACAACCTCCATGTTTCTTAGAACCGTTGCTGGTCTTTGGAAAGGCAGATATGAAGGTACAGTTTGTACCAGTAACGGTGAGCAGTTCATTGATAGTGGTGGACGATCGAGGGTCCCTCCTGCGTGAAAGAGACACAATAGAGGAATTTCGCAAAGGAGGTGTGTTTCTTTTGGAGGGAAGCACGTCCACATTAACTTCAACGAATGTTGTTCATGCTGACAGCCAGATAGCAGCACTTGACAAATTTTCGGACCACTTTGAGAACCTCGGACGCTCTAAGGGACCACAGGTGAAGCTATACTTCAAGGAGGGTGTTCAACCTTGATTTCTCAAGGCTTGGACAGTTCCGTACGCAACGAGAGCACAAGTCTCCACCGAAATTGACCAAACGGTGGAAGTGGGAGTGCTGTCACCCGTGAGCGTGGCTGAATGGGCAACACCAGTAGCGCCAGTAGCAAAGGACGGAGGCATCTGGCTGTGCGGGGACATTAAGCTGACCGTCAACCCAGCGACAAGAACAAAGTACCCATTTCCAAAAATTTACATCTTTGCAGCGCTATGAGAAGGTGAGGTGCTTAGCACACTCTATATATGAAACGCATACAACCAGCTTCCCCTGGATGACGATGCCAAGAAGACAACTGTGTTGAATACACACGAAAGCCTTTCCTGCTACAACCACTTGGCTTGTGGCATTCCCTCAGCACCTGCACTGTTTCAGCAGCACATAGGAGCAGCGCTGCTGAAACAGTGCACCGTGTAGTTCTGCGTGGGGTCACCGTGTAGTTCTGCCTAAAGCTGCTCGGAAATTTGTTTTCAAAGAGATGCACAATACACACCCTGGCATGACGGCAATGAAGAACCTTGTGCGCTCAATTTTCTCGTACCCAGAGTTAGACGACACTGGGATGTTTGCTAAACAGTGTCCCCAATACATGCAGTGTTTGCCCATGCCCCTAGCGCAGGTTCCAGCAAACAGGCCAAAAAGACCAACAGACATTGGTACTGCCCACACATGGATTTTGCTGGTCCCATGGAAGGGCATATGGTCTTCATTCTCATCAATGCCGAGACTAAGTGGATCGAGGCAGCGCCCTTGAGGACAGCAACGGCAGTGGTGACTAGGGGCATTTTCGCTTGATTTGGCCTAACACAGACGGTCATGTCGGATAATGGCCCACAATTCACCAGTGCAGAGACAGCACGATTCTTCTGGGAAAATGGCGTGTGCCAAGTAACAACTGCCCCATCCGCAATCTAACGGTTTGGCAGAATGGGCAAACCGTTGGATCGCTTGGCCAAGAATGTGATAAGACGCTCTTGGAGATCAATAACAGCACCGTACTCCTGCAGGGAGTCAACTCCAAGAATAACGTTGCGGAAGCATTCGCAGAGTTTCTCGGGGTGGTGTGGCGGTTTGTTTTCAGAAGGTTCTATCTTGACAGAGATTACCTATGGCGGCTGTGTGCATAAATTCGGTGTCGCTTCAGAAAATGTTAGTTGAAAGCTGAGCGCCAGTCCTGTGTATAGCCTCCTTCTCTGTGTCATTTTTTAGCACTCCATGTTTTTCCATTTGTTGTTCACGCTTACTTAAGGTACTACACCTTTCTCAAGTGCTCACCTGTGCCACAAAATGCACTGGCAGCCAAATGCTCTGGGCATCACGTTTCAAATGCCGAGCATATGCATGTTTGCCGTGAGAGTGTATGAGCACGGGGGTTTCCCCATGCCTGCATCAATCATCGTACACGGAACGGGTTCAATACACATTTCTTCAGGCAAACACAGTGATGGTGAAGCTGCTTTCGTTTCCATAGGGGAAGTGCTTTTGAACCAGCTCTGCACAGAGGTGTGGCATGTTTTGGCTGTAGTCAATTAAAAGCATGACGCAAGCTTTACAACAGTACTACATCATGCACACCACGGGGCAGTGCACACCACTGGGCAGATGGTTGAAGACTCTCACTATACAGTTTTGCCAGTTAGTCATATTCACATTTCAGTTGGCATTGGCTACAATTTGAAGTTTATTTTTCCAGCATTATCGTACATGCATTGCATGAGTTCATCTGCAATATCCTACATGTCCAGCATGAGTTCATCTGCAATTCAGCCTTTTTCAAATGGTTCGTGCAAAAGGATGTTTAGAAGTGCCTTCTGCCACAGCCACAAACTCCCACAGTGGTCTAATGGCTATGGTACTCGGCTGCTGATCCAAGGGTCGTGGGATCGAATCCTGGCCGCGACAGCTGCATTTCGATGGAGGGGAAATGTTGAGGCCCATGTACTGTGCAATGTCAGTGTACATAAAGAACCTTAGGCGGCCAAAATTTCCAGAGCCATCCACTACAGCGTCTCTCATAATCATAGCCCGGTTTCAGATGCGAAACCCCAGAAATCAATCAATCAATCTGCCTCAGCCACATTTTTTCACATTTTAGAAAATTTATTCATTATTTGTTATATAAACCTGCATTCTCTCCAAGAGCATTAAAGTTAAATTTATAAGCCACAGAGGCTCTGCCTGAAATGAACAAACACTTGATTACGTTGAGACCATGTGCCAAAATTATTTGTTAAATAGCGAGACAAGGTACATGGTTTCTAATGCAACTAAAACTATGAAATAAATATAATTTGTTAAAATAATTTCATTATGTTGAAGTTGGCTATATCGAGGCTTGACTGTATGATATGTCGTGCTAATTAATATAGTAATATATCGCCACATGCATGTATCATGTATGAACCATACACACTGGCATGTACAGTTGTGGTCATAAGGTTTAAGACCACGCATGACCGTGGCAGTGCACATGCGCAAGCCTTCTAATGACTTGGTGACTGCTCTTGCAGACCTGCTTGCTCACTAGCTGCATGCTTGAGCGCGGGCAGATTACAGGAATTTACAATCGCTGCCATCAGTAGTGCTGATGGTACTATGGATGTCCAAGGCACAAGCTCAGCTTTTTCGCGACATGGAGTGTCACCTCACAAAATCGTACATGCATGCATAAATGAACAGGTGCATGGACACAACCGCTCTCACTGGCAGAACATAGCAAGCAAGAAGCAATGTACTCAGTAGTATTTGCTCAATTCTCTCTTAAATAGTCCTAGATGACTCTTTTGACTGCTTTCAGATATTTCTTGAGCAAATTGCATTGTGGTAGGCCTTTAAAAAATAACTATACACTTCCTTTGCTTGACCAGTACTCATGCCAGCATACATATAGGAGACAGAGGAGGGGCAAAGTGCAAAATTCATTATATACTGTTCACAGTGTAAGGCTCTTCAAACAGCATAAGTTGTCCACCAGTAGGGAGGCATGAAAATACAGTGAAAATACCTCAGCATAGCAGAGTTTACCACCAGCAACGAGCAGCATTTTCTTGAACATGACATTCTGCCAATAATACTTGTGTGTTCAGAGAACATTTCATTTTTCTGTAATTAAGAGTGCTGAAATCAAACCAAGGACTTTCAGGCTGCTGCAGTGTTGCTTCGTGATAAGTGCTACTGGTACAGCAGCCACAAATTCCTATGAACAGCTCACTCATGAGTGCACAGCGTCCGAGCGAGCAGGCCAGAGAGATAGAATGGACACACATTAACAATGTAAGACTCCCTACAGCAGGCACCAAGTCATTAGACAGCACACGTATGTACACTGCTGCCACATGCTCACATGGCCTCCATGCCTATGATTGTGACTGTATATGCTTGAGGTGGAAGAGCAGAACGTTCCTGGCCTGGCTCAGAGAGAGAACATAAACCCCTGGGATCTGAGTGCATGCACCTTCACTCAAAAATTACACCATCCCTCCTAGCTTCTTGGAGACAGACACAGCTCTAACAGTCAGAGGCAGGCATTGGTTACCAGGGCTACACCCTCGTAACCAGTTGCTTGTCATCAAGACTAAAGAGGATTTCCACTACAACTACAGGCCATGCAAGCCAAGCCCTGAACTTCTCCCCATTCAGGCATTGTGGCAAGCCAAGCCATAATACTCCTCTCCCGTATGTTCTACAAGCACCACAGACACTTCGAGCACTTTGATTAGGTTGCCAGCATTAAGAAATGGGGTAATGCTCGCCAACTGCAGAGTACATACTTCACGTTGAAAGGCTCTGGAAAAATGTCATTACAAAAAATAATTCTCGTTTGTGACATGGAAAAATTTCAGTCGACAGCCCTGCTATGTGTTCTGCAGCACCAAAAGCAAGGAAAGAGCTGAATCAACCATCTAATGTAGAAACCAGCAGACAACTAGGAGGGTTTCAAAGCTTCTCAAGGATGTGCCTCGAGTCTCCAGGCGCATAAACACTGAAGTGACCGAAAATAAGTTACAACATTTCATATGGGGAGTAAGAACCAACCTTTCGCATGCAATCCAACAACCGCAGTTCATGAGCAAGGTCACCAAAATCAAGGTGGAGTAGCCTAGAAATACTGAGAGCATGTCCAAAGCATCGGCTTCCATGTGGCCCTTTTGTGGGCAACTGCCATGCCGCGCCGCTGCTGCGTCAGACCCATGGGCTTTCTGCACTCATGAAGTACGCGGTAAGTGAAGGATGTCTGCTACACATAGCCTTTTCTTTTGCATTCAGCTTATAACGAAAACATGGGGTGGGGAGGCTTTTACTTCACTGGTTTGGAAGGACATGAAATTTAACTATTATTACACATTTTTGGTGCTTGGGCAGCACAACAATGTGAATATGTCCCAGTGATAGTGGACAGACACAGTAATCTAGGAACTATATGTTGCTGGCTAACAAATCTCAGATCTCTCAGGTCACTTGGTATGATAGATCCTTCAAGTGCAAGGATTTGATGTCACCATCATTCATAAGTCAAGGCACAAACACAATGACGCTGTGTTTCAGGCACACCAGTAGGAAGCCCCAACAAAGACCTTGGAGAGGACAACACTTTTCTTTCTGCAGTGTCAGCAACCGATTTGGTTTAACTGCAGCATCATGACTTGGAGCTCATCACTCACATTGCCCACTAAGAAATATGCCCATCCAGCGTTCCTGAAAGATTCACACTCTAGCTAGCACAGTTTTGTTACCAGAATGGAGCCCTTTATGAGGAGACCTTCTACCATACCTGCTAGTTGTGTTAATCACCCTATATGACAATATTTTACGCATCAGTTGTGATGAACTATTGTCATACTTCACTGAAACACTGGAATAAATTTGCTGCTACTGGCCCAGTCTTGCTACGACTGTGAAGCAGTACATCCACACGTCCCAACAGCCAACAATGTAAGACTTCACCTGTGTGACCATTAGGTCTGCTGGAACTCACAGCCAGACCAAAGGCATCATACCATCAAATTGGTATGGACTTACTGATACCATTCCCCACATATTCATCCAGAAATTCATGAAATGTGCATGGCTCCCACTACCTAACATGTCACTATAAAACAAAGACATTGCCGAAAGCTACTGTAGCAGGAGCCGTACAGTATAGTCAGGAGCCGTAGAGTATTGTAGCAGTATTTACAGCATTGTCTTCTACCAGGAAGTACAGGCAAAAGTGATTACTTGTTGTGGTACAGCTATACCCACAGAGCTTTCACCGCACTGCAGGATGTCCCCGAGGCCCACTGCACTGAACACCACAGAACAGCCTATCATATCGCTCAAAAAATGGACTGAGTGAATGCTTCAATGAGATGGTTGTCACTATGTTAATATATGCTGCCAATGACCATAATAACAGTGACAATATTCCTCCTTACGTAACTTTCTTTCACTACAATACAAGAAAGTACAGGATTCATGCCTTTCTGCTTCCTTCACAGCCAGTCACCAGTCACCACAATGTTGGCATGTTTCATATGGATGCTCTCAGATTCACCCAGTGCACCAACGATGCCTGTAAACTTGTGCGACACTGTACACAGTTCCATCAAACCTCAGATGCATGCTGCTAGAATCACGATCTAGAGGTCATGTGCAATCTTGGCTATGAAATGTGAACGTGGACCCCCTTCTGACAGTATGGTCGTGCAAAAAGCTGTTGCGTCGCAGTTTGGTGCTTACACCATGTACAGCACCTCAGAAACATCACTAGGAAGGTACTGCCAGAAATCACCTCAAGAAACTATCACTGGCTTCCTTAAGCTCAAGTTACCCATGTTTCCAGACCGAAATCATTATTTTTGGTGCCGTGACTCGACCATCAAGCCACTTTACATCGTTATGCAATAATTTAGTGCTTCTTTTTTGTTTCTTCCTATACATTCCTGTGTCACATTACTTTGGTTTTACTGATTGTTTTACAGCAGCATATTAACTAACTTGTTTCTGTGACACATCGTTTTGGTTTTTTAGTCTTTCTTTTAACAACATATCAACTTATCATGCATTATGAGACATTACTTTAACTTCTATAGCAACCATGTTTTTCGTTTTTTACACTTATCTATAGCATCAAGAAAAGGCTTCTTTAGGAAACGGAGCATAACGCCACACACTGTTGTTTGTGACCCACCAACACTAACACGTACAGTCAACGACCGATTTTCCAGACGTCCGATTTTTCGGACATGCCCGATATTCCAGACGTCTTTGCGGCACTGCCACAAGCCCCATAGAACCAATGTATAAGAAAGTTCGAAATTTCGTACGCTCGCGCCCTCCGCCATCCAATTCTCTGGACATTTTTGATACAACAAAAGGTCTGAAGTCATTGAAACTGCGTACACTCAAATCTCGCTCCAAAGAAACTGACAGGACGCACGAAAAATTCGTAGTCACGGAACTTGTTTAAGTGGGGTTTTTTGGTGCAAAAGCAACTCAGGCTATGATGCGCCAGCCACAAGGTGTTGAGATATGACTATTAGAATAGTGCAGATCTAAAGCTGATGTAAAAGAACCACATTCTTTTAGAAAATCAAGGACAGCAGAAATGGGTACAAGCGGGTTACCTCTTAGAAGCAAGTAGGGGTGGAGAAGTACGTGTGTTTTATACAGTGTGCTCAAGTATTTTTGTCTTTGCTTCTCAATGTGAGAAGCAAAGAAGCAATGTGAGAAGCACATTTTGGTTGGGGTTCGTTTGCAAGTAAATAGTTGTGTGTCAGGTGAGTGTGTCCGATTCGCAGTCTACATAATGTTACTTCCATAAACCATTCTTGGTGATGATAGTTTTACTGGTTTCACTAGATGGAGTTTATTACTTGTGTATATGTCCCAGTGTTGTTGCCATTTTGTTAACAAAGCTAGTTTTATTACTCACCGCCTGTCTTCTAGAGGTATTTTCACTTCAGTGACTGTTTGATGAACTGCTAGAGAAGGGAATTTGTCCGCCTTTTCATTGCCAGGTATCCCAACATGGCTTGGGACCCAGCAGAAATGAATCCGCACTTCCCAATTATTTAATATTACCATATTTAAAGTGTCACCTACTAAGGGCTCACATTCAGACCTGAAATACAGAGTTTTTAATTCTCTTAACGAGTCCGTGTATATGATTGCCTTCTTGTGTTTACCTGTGATTATTTTCCAAACTACCTCTCCCAGGGGAAATACTTCAGCTGTAAATATGGGCATGTATTGAGGCAGCCTAGTGCCAATTGCACTTTCCTCTGTCACAATCCCAATGCCAACATGGCTTTTTGTTTTGGAGCCGTCTCTATAATATTCACTGTAATCTGTACTTAAATTGTAGTGCACAGAATTATTGTATTATGTGTTCTGGAGGTGTGACACTCTTCTTCAGATGGGCAAGTGACAAATCACAGAGTTGTGTGAAGTCAAACCATGGTGGCAGTTGGGTGGTTTTTGCACAACGCTCAGTACATATTCAGGGACATAATAGGACTGGCAGAGTTTTTCGAACCGTAAGATGAGTGGCTTGATTAGGTGAGGTTTTTTCAGGTAGTGTAAGCGTATGGTAATTTTGGAAAGAAAGTCAGGACATATGTGTTCAGGTGGTGACTTGACTTAATTCTAAGAACATATGACATGGCTAGTAGTGCTCTTCGTTGACACAGTGGAGGTTCATTACGGTCTACGTACAAACTCTGCACTGGTGATGTCCTGCAAGCACCACACGACAGACGTAGGCCGAGGTGGTGCAGGGGATCAAGACGTTTAATGTACGACTCTTGTGCCGAGCCGTACACAACACAGCCATAGTCTAACATGCTGCGCATGACAGACTGGTAGATCTGCAGCATACGTAGTCTGTCGGAACCCCAGTGCTTGTGCGACAATACTTTCAGAATATTGAGTGCTTTGTTCACCTTACTTTTTAAAGATCCTATGTGGGGCAGGAAATTCAGCTTTTTTGTCAAGGTAATACCTCAAAATTTATGTTGTGATTTAATCGGCAATATGGCCTTGTTTAGATTCAAAACTGGGTCTGGGTGTAAGCCTCTCTTCTGGGTAAAGAGAACAGCGACAGTTTTTTGCATGGAGAAACGAAAACCGTTTTGGTCGGCCCATTCTGTCATCTTGGTGACGGTAATTTGGAGTTGCCTCTCACTTGTTGATAGGTTCGAGGCGCAACAGACGATCTCAACATAGATAAAGGACATAACTGTGTGTGGTATGACCTTGTTAACAGAGTCAGAACTCTTGTTTGGGCTAGTTGGTGACCATTCATAGTGACTTGAAGACGCGAAAAAAGTACACAGACGATACACAAAAAATTACAAGGACAAGCGCCTAATTTTTTAGGCGCTTGTCCTTGTAGTTTTTTGTGTATCGTCTGTGTACTTTTTTCGTGTCTTCAAGTCACTATGTTAACAGAGTTCATTTTGATAATGAAAAAAGTTTTACTCAGTATGCATCCTTGTCGTACACCATTTTCTTGAAGAACTATGGGGGACAATACGGTGCCCAGACGTACCTGAAGCGTTCTTTTAGAAAAAAAGTCACTTAGTTCAGCATTCTCCCACGAATCCCCACGTCAGCAAGGTCTTGAAGAATGCCATATCGCCACATCATATCGTACGCTTTCTCTAGGTCGAAGAAGACTGGAAGACAGTACTGTTTACATAAAAAGGCATCACGTATTTCCTCCTCTAGTCTGACGAGATGGTCAGTCGTAGCACAACCCTTTTTGTAACCACACTGGTGTGGATAAATGTGAGTCTGATGTTTATAATGCTCTCGTATGTTTTTACGAGACAACTTGTTAATGGATTGGGCCAGTAGTTACTAGAAGTTGGGGGCTTACCAGTTTTTAGGAATGGAACGACTATGGCATTTTTGCACTGTTCTGGCATTATACCGGTTTCCCATATTGTGTTAAAAAATTGGAAAAGTGCTTCTGCAGATGCTTGCAATAAGTGTTCTAGCAATGCATAGTGGACAAGGTCAGGGCCTGTTGCCATTTTTTTTTGTGGGCAGAGAGTCCTCTGTTCAATTCACGTATATTTATGGGATAGTTATATGCTTCATTTGAGGCGGCCACAAAGGGCAGTCTCTGCTTTTCTGTGGACTCTTTGTGCTTAAGAAATCTATCTGTGTAATTTGCTGAGCTTGAGATGTTGTAAAAGATTTCACCTAGTAGGTTAGTATGTTCTTGTATTGCTTGTGCATCTGGACTTGCAAGCATTGGTATAGTGTATGATGAATAGTCTCCTCTAAATTTCCTTACTTTATCCCAAAGCCGTTTCTATGGGACGGAGCTGTTGATTGATGTTATATATTTTTGAAAAGAACACTTTTCCACCTGTCTTAGTATGCAGCGTGCTTTCACTTTCACCAGTTTGAAATAAGGTTCCCGCGTGTGGGGTACCTTCGCAGGATGCCCCACGCCCTATTTTGCTGTTTTTTTTTTGCTTTTGGGCACTCATTTCTCCACCATGAAGTCACTTTTTTATGCAGAGTACCGGAGGTTTGCGGTATTGCTTTCACTGCCGCTGAAATTATCACCTCAATAAACTTTTTACTGAGTTCTTTAATGGACAGTTCTGGCAAAAAGACCTTTCCGTGCTTTGCATTATTCATAAAGGTTGGCCCGTCTGCACGGTGTAATATGCACCGGCGAGTCCTCTCCACTAAAATTGGGTACGACGGTATGAGTTTTATAAGGCCAGGTAAATGATCACTGCCATATGATATCCCAATGACTTCCCATTTAAAATCCCTAAAAAGTGATGATGAGCAAAGAGCTAGGTCTAAACAGTTAAAAGAATGTGAAGTTAGTGAGAAACAAGTAAAAGCACCCGAGTTTAAAAGGCATATGTCATTTGAAAGGATAATATCTTTGATGAGTTGTCCTCTGTGGTCAGTTTTTTCGCTGCCCCAGAGGGTAGAATGGGCATTCAAGTCACCAACTAAAACAAATGGTTTTGGCAGTTTTGCTGTTATGTCCTGGAGTTCTCAGAGAGTTATATGTGGATGAGGAGAAATATACACTGAACAGATGGAGATGGTTTTGTGTGCTAAAACAGCAACAGCAAACGATACTTGTGAAGCCATAAAAAGATGAAAAAGTTCGGCAACAGCACCGACCGCCCACCAAGGAGCCCAACAAGGGGACGCGGCACAACTTGTCAACAAGCCCGCACGACGCCGGCCATACGCTGTTACTATAACCTAGTCTAACTAACCAAGGTTGGATACGTACACCAGGTTAACCCTTGCCGCCATGAAACTCGGAATTGAAGAGAAAGGACAAGACAGCTAAAAAGTGAGAGAAAGGCGAAGATGTAGAGGGAGAGGGAGATAGGAAAGGCGACTGCAGATTTCCCCTGGGTGGGTAACCCCAGGGGTACGTGAAGCCAGGGCCAAAGGGGTGTGTTGCCTCTGCCGGGGGGGCCTTAAAGGGCAACTCTGGCAATTTTTCGGTATCCACTGATCTTCATAAAATTTTCAATATGTGTTCTCCTCGGTACAGTAATCATATATGCCAAACCGGGTGGATGTAGGCCATTTAGTTTTCCTGTAAATGAATTTTAAAATTTTTTAGCGGATTCTCACGTGGGCCACCCTGTGTATTTGACATTATCACCCCCAAGCTGCCTACCCGAACCAGCAGGCCTTTAAAAGCGAAAACGGCGATACTTCAGCGCTCAAATCATTGCTGTCAAGATCAGAAAAGCTGGCAGAACTCAGTATATTGTCGGCTGACCTCCTCATTGGCATTTCTTTGGCGCCAGTTCCATATTTCTGGTGACTGGAAGGTTGTGACGTCAACGCACATGCTCCACGATGCATCTACCCGTTTCGGTTTCAGTTTTAAGAAGACTTTCAGTTGATTATTTAAAATTATTGGTGCGTTTCTGAGTAAACTGAACCACCCTGGCGGTTACAGGACTATCAGTACCATTTGAAAACATTGATATCGGAACACGGTGAAAAAACCGCCGGAGTTGCCCTTTAAAGGTCCAATCACCCGGTGTCGGCTCAACCCCCAAGACCCCTTTTCCCCGGACACGGCTAAGCCACACACAGCGACACGTGGGGGAGGGTCGAAACTCTGCCTTGGCTCAGGTCCCTGGTGACGCCACACACCAAATGCCTGCAGACGCCCCTGCGGGGATAGTCACGAAATTTCGTCGAATCAAAATTTCATCTAGAATACCAGACAAGTTCGGAAAATATGGTTATTATGACTCGCCCTCCTGTGCCCGCAAGCACATGTTTCGTTTATTCGCATCAAACTCTCGTTAGTTTGGACTTACTTGGCCACACATTGAGCTGTTCGCATGCACAACCCTCAGAGCCTTCCGAGTGCAGAGTGCTGCGGCTGCGCGTCGCACGGCATGCGCCAGAGGCCAACCAAAAATGGAGTGCCAAAGTCCACCCCGCCGTAGTGATAGTGACCAACAGGAAAGCTATAACACTTCGTGCCTTTCTATGACACTATTGTCTTTGAACTACCGCTGCATTAGCCGCGTAGTTTGGGAGGTGCACAGACAATATCGATGATTGCAATGATAGCGAGCATTCTCATCTGCAGCAGACAGCAACCCGCAGTTCCGTTTTCACACCATGTGTGCTGTCCGCGCACGTGCCTTCATAAACTGGGTTACCGCTACCCGTGAGAACGCCTAGCACAGTTTCTTCTGCAGCATTTGCGGAAAGCAGCTTTTCTTGGACTCGTTGCACGTTGGGCGCACACATACTTTCAGATTGTGGTGGCCATACATACATGACCGCGTCAGTAACTACCACCGTTATTAAAACACGCGAACAGTAAAACCTCTGATCGGGCATTGGCCACGCGTGTACTTTCAGAGCTACGTTGCTGGCGTTTGTGATTTTGCCTGCAGCGCTTTCAGTGCTCACATACTTTGTGTGTGTGGCAGTCGCCACCTGTCAACTTGTCAACACAACCACTAGTTGCACTAGTTTCCCCAAGCATTTAAAATGGCCTCTAAGAACACCGGTCCTCCAGCTTACACTGCCACTGTCCTGCAGTTCCACACAGGCCTTGCTCTTTTTCGGCAGAGTTCAGTTCCGCCCGGGCGTTAGGCGCATTGGCTGCGACCATGCTGTCAAAACAGCGTGTTAGTAATCCTTGACAGCAGGAAGAGTGACAACGAGCAGTTACTTCGTTTTGTCTCAGTGTAATGCGTGCGATGTCATACACATGGTGGGAGCTTTTAGTAGCAATTCCATGGTGCCTGCAGGCGCGTCACACCCGCCGGCCACATGGGTTTGGTGCTTCTGAAGCGTGGTATTTCATCGTTAATCCTCTTGATAAAAAAAATATTGGTAAGTGAATGCGTTTTTGCATGCATTCATTTTTCCGGATTGCCAGATTTTCCGGACATTTTTGCGTTCTCGAGAGGGTCCGGAAAATTAGTCGTTGACTGTGCACGCTTCAGTTGGAAGAAAACATTTCTGATCTGGCTCCAGTAAAGACATAGTGTAAAAACTGGAAGTCAAGTATTTTTTTACAAAACGAAGACAATGAAAAGCAAGCCCCTGTCTTGTATAGTGTCATTAAATGGCAGAAGTGCAGCAACTATAGGCGATTGAAGTCAACCACTCCAATCACCGTCATCTGCATTCACTTTGTGTACTAGTGGCAGGGCTGTCCCATTTTCATTTTAATCATTCTCAAGTCTACTTGGACTGCCCTTTTCCAATTTTTATTTTTCAGTAAAAATGAGCAGCAGATAAAGAAAGCTCCCCCCAGCATTTGAGAAAAATGCAAAGCCAGTTCCACGCATGTGAAATCTGAGTAAACAGTGGAGCTGAGGCAAGTGTGTCAAGTTCCCTATCACTGTCACATAGAACTACCATTATCCCTGTCATGTAGCAGTGGACAGAGGGCAATAATGTGTGCAGTGGATCGAGGGCAAGTGCAAGCCCACTTATCTGTGCAACCTGAGACTTTTCTTTCTTTTTGGTGATGGGTAGAGGGCAATTGCAGGTCCCTTCTGGGGAACCCAGGCCTTGTGTTTCTTTCTTTACCTCTCTCTCTCTCTCTCTCCGCCTCTTACTCCCTTGCTCCCTCTCAATTTTTTTTTCAATTTTACGCGATCCATTGCATACACACGATACAGAATAGTGTTTGGACTCGTAGCCTTGCCAGCTAGTTTCGGGCCCAATAACAAAATAGACAAAGAACAGCATAGTTATTCTATGAGACAAATACATGTTATTAAAGCCCATCAGAAATACAGGAGACACAAAACACTACGTTATGAAAACGGGGAATACAAACAGAAAGACCCTGTCAGCGTTTTTGAACAAGTTTTTTGGCATTGCACAAAGTTTTGGCAGGTATTTACACAGTGTGGGAGTGTGTTCCATATTATAGCACATTTGAACACGAGTCTCTGTCCATATAAATCATTGTGACATGGTGGTTAATACAGTTGTTAGTAGCTACCCTCATGTTTCATGCCAGAAAACTAAATGTTGTGGTGGACTATTGTGGTGGAAAGCAGACCACTGACACATATTATTGCATTAACTGCCCGGACAGCTTTTACCATACAGGCCTCACTGAATGGCAGAATGCGAAGCAATCGAAACAGAGGTTTACTTAGAGCATTATAAAGTTGAACCCACTTATTTCAATGCAGGTTATAACAACATATAGTTACAACAATAATGAGCTGCTGCACCAACAACTTTTATATTTTCCCTATGGTGAACTAACCTCCTTGCAATGCCCCATGCCCTACTATTCGTTATAACAATGCCCTCACTGCTGGGTGTGCCCTTGGTGCCAAGAGGTAATGGAATGGGAAATCTTTGAAAAGAAAAACTCCAACTACTGTGCACTTCCTGCTGCACCCTATAAAAGTCTGTCTTACAAAAGAAACTGCTGTCATGCAATAGACAGATTTCACTTGGGTGGCATCATGCTGCCTAGTGACAGCACCGTTCTTGATCTTGCAACTCACTGGCGTGCACGAATGCTCACTTCCGCATGGCCAATATACTGAACACCTGCCGTTGCAGCCCTTCTTTTTTGGTCTGGCACACTCAATTTTGTATGAAGTGAGGCTGTCTAATAGGAAACAAGCCTGTGAGAGATACTGAAAATGTTTAAGCATTTGACAGTAAATTTTGTTAATAATATGGCTCTGCATAATCAGTGAGACATAATCACAGTACCGTGTTCTGTTTGGAAAACATGTAAATGTTGCGGCATTTTCTTGCCGAGCAAGTGCATTCTTTCAACAAATCTTATTTCTTTTCATCAGCCATTTCTTTGGCTTTCACATTTTCTTTACACCTTCCCATCGCCTCCCACTGGTCCATTGGTGCGGGGGTAAGCTTTGGTTCCATCTCGCACACTGTGTCAGTCTATTGCCCTCAAACTGATGTTTGTCATTCTGAAATATTAAGGATGACCACCTATTAGTCAACCATTTATTCCTCGCTGGCTAGTTACTTACTTCAAATGATGATAATTCTGGTATACTCTTTTGTGTGTGTTTGTGTGTTTGCAGCACTTTATTCACTGTGAGCATTGGTGTGCCCCTCCACCACCTTCTTAACTCAGAGGTGCGGCATGCTTTAAAGGGGCCCAGTGACACTTTTTTAACTTTTTTGGAGCATTGAGTGTGTGTAGTATTGAATACTGAGAAGAACGCAAAAAGAATTATACGAATCAGTACATGAGAACTGAAGTTATTAATCCTCGAAGTTGAAAACACAAGCAGATGGCCTAAAAAAACGTTCCCTTTCACATTTCGCTCTCAAACTCATGTATGTGATAAGATCCAATCAGCGTACACCTCTTATACAGAGATGCCGCAAGTTTCTTCTCAAGGTGGCCTGTACAAGTTACTTTTCTGACCACTCTTTCTGACACAGCTGTTAGTCATCATGGTCACAACAGGCGCAACAAGCCACATGTGTTAGTCAGGAGAGGCAGTTGGTTTTAAAATATTATCCCGGAAACAGATTTCTTTTTGCGTCAGGACTGCTTGTGTTGTGTCCCTGACAAGCTTCCAGCACTTTCAGGTGCACCAGCGAGTCGCTACATAGCACAGCACCGCTGCTGCTATCGACCAGTTTCCGGGCACATGCACACAAAGAAAGAAAAAGAAGAAAAAAAGAACCGCACCCCCCCCCTCCCTGTGCGGTTGTGTCTCCATTGAGGGCAGTGCGTAAACAGGTAAACAAGTTTCATTTGTCCGGGGCTATGCCTAAAGGAGGCACTAGCTACACTTTTTTAACCACCACGAATAAAGCGTGCGTTTCTGGGCTGAGGACATCCCTGGACAAAAGTATTTATATTTTTTGTGCTCAAGCACGTGGCCAAACAGTAGGGATGGTCCATTAATTTTTTAATCGATTAATCGTTAATCATTTATCTATTTAGCCTTTCATCGATTAATTGCTTTAGCTGTGATGTTTTAATCAATTAATCAATTAATCCACATTTTTTATAAGTGCTTGAAAAATGATACCTTGTTGTTTGAGAAGTATGGCTTGTGTTTGATATCGACACAAGTATTTATCCGACGTGCTAGAGATCACATGTGCGCATCAGGGACTGCGTGAAAATTCGCACTCTCGCCCACTGAACACAGGGAGCCCATCGTCTTTCAATGTTGTCAAGGGTCAGAGATTCCGTGGGCGGCCATGGTCCACGGACGATTCGGCAGCAGGTCTTATTTCCTCGAAGTCTGCCTACTAGAGCGAACCGAAATCGGAGGCGCTTTCGGCGACCACACTGTTTGGAAAGTCATACCGGAAACATGCAGCGTGGCCGAGGGTGAGGAAATACCGAGAAAGATAAAAAAAAAAGAGACAGACGAAGAAAGGAAAGTTAAAGACGCTCGCTCTTGTAGGGACGGCAACATTTCTCGGTTTGTCCGTTAGATATTGTGGAAACCCTCGATAATACTATAACTACGAACTGACGTGATCTCTTCCTTGAGGTCACTCATGCGAGATTGCACAGCAATCACTGGTCTTAAACAGGCCACCAGTGCAGGCATCTGAGGGAAATAGAGCAACAGGAGTTTTTCCTCCCGGCTGGAATAAACGGCAACGGTGCCAGTATACTGCACAGGTTTCACCTGGTCGCCAACTTAACTCGGCGCTACGCGCACCTTTCCAATCGCGCGTACAGTTCGAACTGTGAGCACTGTCTAATGTATCAGGGATTAGAAAACAGTATTTCACGACTGTCCTCCGTTCGTGCCATAGCAATAGACGGCGGCCTCTAGGCTGGCTGACATAGGAGTACAAGCAATAGATGGAAGCTGTGTTTCACCCGAAATAGGCGAACATACAGAATTACCAAATGCTACAAGGTCATTTTTTCTATAGAAATGGACTGGATGCTAGACGTTCTGTATACCATTGCGCAAACTTGTGCATTATGAAAAGCGACTATTAGACTTAAATGCAGCTAAAGTGGTTTCTTTCCATTATGCGACTAGAAGACCTTTTTCATAATACTCGAGTGCACTTTCCTGCACAGCATATTCGCCCAACTAATGGCGGCCCCTGTCACACTTCAAGTGGACGCGAGGTCCCAGTTACACGCACTTGGGTTTGACTATTATGAGTGTTTATGTCAAGAGAGCTGAGTTGACATTTTCTGCGTCATAGCATACCGTTTTGCAGAAGTGAATAGCTACTATAACTTGGGCTGACTGCATTGCAGGAAAGCTAGCATTACAGTTATCAAGGGGTACATAGGCGTTAAGGCAGACAGTTGGGCTAGTTGGTATCAAGCATAATGAAATATTATTACTAGTGTCCATGCCCCCTTTGCGCAAGCAGTCATGTCTTATTATGTATATACGGATCACTCATTCTTATCCCCATCATCATGCTTCATCGCTCTTTTCCCCTGTTACATTGTCCCCAAAGTAGAGTAGAAGGAGGGGGCGTTCTAGATCAGAGCACCCTCTCTACCTTCCAATAGATTCTCTCTTTCTTTCATTGGTGACATATAATCTTTAATTCGCTAAGGAGTAAAATACAACGGCAATAAGAATGGAACCAGTCAAGAAACAAGCAGCGCATATCACAATGTGGCACTTACACAAGAAGCAAGTAAAATCTGGGGGTTAAATAAAATGGTGTAGGTGACGGAGATCGGGTCGGGTTCATTTCTATCTCTATGGGGTATGCCTGTCTGCGGCTCCAGGCTCCTTCTACTTGCATAGAGATATGCACTCGACATCTGCGTCTCGTCGCGCGCCTTGCAATCATGAGCTCCGGCCAAGGGGCAGTGTTGGGGTAGGGGAGCAGGTGGGGGGGTGCCATAATCGATTAATTGAACAGCTTTAATTGATTAATTTGATTAATTGAAATGGAGAAATCGATGATGATTAATTGATTAACGGTGTGCATTTATTCAATTAATCGATTAATTGTTCATCTATTTTACCATCCCTACCAAACAGGGATCAATGAATGTAAAGTGCGAATTGGCACGTCAAACCAATAACAATGACCAACCACAGTCGTCACTTCCTGTAACAAAATTCTCCATTGTGTGTCGCCACGGTTCAAGGAAAACTGCAGAAAGCAATTTCTCTGGTAAAATAAGAGTTAAAACCACTTTACTTGTGGCACTCCCTCTCTTTCTCCAGCATCCCCACATGCTGCAGTTCTAGAATAAGCAATAAAAACGTCATGCTCAATTGGTGTCGCAGGGCTCCTTTAATGACTTCCTGCACACGATGCTGTGCAATCACACAATTCTCCATGTAGTCCAGCACACTAAGCTGCAAAGAGGCAGTCCTGACACTACAACTGTAACGGTATGTTCTGTTTTGTTTACTTGCTGTGAATGCTGGGAAACATGGTGGGACACAGTTCTTCATCATGTACAAAACATTTTTGCATAGGCAGCTAGTAACAAATTATTGCACAGTGCCCAAAGCTATGAAAAGCGATATTTTTTTTTGTGTTTGGCTGTCGTGTCTCAAATCCGGTATGGCACATCCAACTGTTTCATAGAAACCGTGACTTGACAAGGATGCATACAGTGCACAATAGATTTTCTGTTTCCGATTTACAGGAGCAAAAACTTGACATACTATGCCGGTTATCCCCGCTGAGAAGGGATTTGTCGCCCATGTGAATACTTGTGTATCAACTCCACCAATGTCCATGTCAAGTCGCAAGCTTCGATCAGGACTCATCGACTGACAAAACATATGTACAGTAATACCTCAAACTCGAACTCACATATCTCGGAAAATCGGCTAAGTCAAAATTTTCCGCGGCACCGAACATTTTCCTTCAAGTGCCATGTATTTGTTGCCCTTTATCTTTATATACTTTTGCGTAGGATTGCAGATATCTCAAAATCTTGACTGGTAGTGCAACGAAAATACCGCTGCCAGACCATTTCACAAGATTTGCGCGATGCTGCCGTGCCTGATGTCCTTCAAATTTTTTTTTTCTTTTTTAGCCACACCTGCCACAGTTTCCGCGAATGTGAAGTCAGAGCCTAGTGACATATCAACTTTGTCAAGCAACCCTGTGGCACATCGTGTGGCACACCATAGGCGCATGCACAGAACAGGCTCTCTGCCCACGCTTGGCACAGTTAGTCTCGTTCGCCTTGTGCAGTGCATGTGATTTTCCCAGAGGTATAATTTCTGTGGAATCTGCGCAACGCATGCGGTACGGATTTTTCGCTGATTGTGAGGATTGTGAGGTGCGGCAAGCATGACGTCACTAAAGTAGTGCAAGTCGATAACGCTAGAAAGGACGGTTGCCCTAATTAAGGAAGTGGAGAAAGGAGGCCAAACAAAAGCAAGCATCACGCAGGAAATCAGCGTCCCTTTGTCTACGCTTTCGATGGTGCTGAAAAACAAGCAGAAAGTGCTCGATGGATATCAACAAAGCTTTTCCGGCCAGCGGAAATGGGTTCGAGGCTCCAAGTTCCCGGACATTGAAGTGGCATTGATGGTGTGGCTGCAAAATGCCAGAGCGGCCAACCTTCCTGTCACCACAGCATTGATGGAGAAGGCAGACGCTCTGGCCTTGCAAATGGGGCACACAGACTACAACTGCAGCAGCGGCTGGTTTGACCGCTTCAAAAAAAATAGTGTTGTGTCTAAGCCAGTGCACGGCGAGAGCCACACTGTCGACGCAGCCACTGTAGACAAATGGCACAGCAGGCAGCTTGCCGAGTTGTAAAAGGCTTACACCGACAGAGACATATTTAACCTTGAGAAGCAGCGCTCTTTTATAAAATGTTGCCAAGCCACACATTCACACCAAAGGGTGGAGCGTGCTCGGGAGGCAAACAACGGAAGGACAGCATAATGGTCCTTTTCGGTGCAAATGCCACAGGTGAAGAAAAGTTGTCATTACTGATAATTGGCAAAGCTCTCAAGCCTAGGTGCTCCAGAAATGCACGACTGCTGAATGGCATCATCTATTGCGCATATAAAGCAGTGTGGATGACGGCAACTCTTTTCGAAAACTATGTTCGCGCCATCGACAAGATGGCCAAGAAAAACAGGAAAGACCTATTCATTGTGGACAACTGCCAGGCCACGGCAAAATAGAGAACTTGGAGGCAGCGACAGTCGAGTTTCTGCTGTTTCTGCAGCCTATGAACCAAGATGTGATAGAAGCTGCCCGAAAAATCTACTGAAAAAGCCTCCTCCATAGAATTTTGATGTCATATGAAAACTGCAAAGGCTACAAAATGAACCTGCTGGGAGCAGTACACCTCCTCAGCAACGCTTGGCAGCAAGTTAGCGCAACGGCTATTGCCAACTGCTTTGCACACATTGGGTTTTCGCATGCCGCCAGTTTGCCAGAGGCGGAAACAGATGACTTCACAGACTATGAGGAACTTTGTCAAGAGGTCATCAAGCTTACCGGTAATGGTGCCACCAAAAGTGACGTGACTTTTTCCGAGTACGCGCTGCGCGAGCAAGATGTGCCAGTTACCGTGGAAATAATGATGGATACCAAAATCGTTCAAACGGCCACTAACGGAGGGAAAGGCGGAGACGACGGCAACGGCAAACCACCTTGAGAGGCGCCGACACCTGGCAAAATGAGAAATTTGCTGTGCTTGCTGTGAAATAAGGTCAAGCACAGCAGCGGTGAAGATCAGCTCATGCGATGCGTCAAGCAGCATGATCTTCCCCGTCGCCTTCCTAGACCTGAGTACAGTGGAACCCCGCTGATACGTTTTTCACGGGACCGTAGAAAATAAACGTAAGAGCCGGGAAACGTAAGAGCCAAGAAACGGGAAAAATAGAAAAATGAGAGAAGTGGTGATCGGCACACAATTTCATTTAAGTGCTAGCGCTTGCGGTGCACGCATCGGCACACTCGGCTATGATTTTGTCAACAGAGAAAACCTCGGAGGTGACAACGACATCATCGATGGAAACGTACGCGATTCAGTCACCAACAGTTTGCATCGCTGTGCCATAATTTTGCTGGCGGAAGCCGGAAACGTAATGGGCGTTGCCCATAGTGCAGCTAATACAGTCAAGCCAAGTCAAGCTACGTGAAAAGTCAATATTGCCGTAGGCAGTGGCCGCTTGCAGTGTCGACTTGCAACGTAACACACAGGAATGTTCCCACACTGCGACGTAACAGCGGGGTCCCTAATGCATTAAATCCTATGGCAGCTATGCCGGTACTGGCCCAAAAAAACGTAACAGCCAGGAAAATGCAGCAGCTTGGAACGTAACAGCAGGGTTCTACTGTACAACCACAAAGCAAACCAGCATTAGGCAGTGTTTCTCTGCTAAATAAAATGGCAGTGCCACAAAGCCCAGCTGGTTAACGTCTTTTGTATGATATTTTTTCCTCTTTCAAACCTTTACTAGAAGAAAAAATTAGATGCTGCTGCTGAAGAGCCAGTAAGTAGTAGCGATTTTTCTGGAAAGTGCTCGATTTTTCCAGGCGATTTGCGCAACTTCGCTTATCTCGAAAATCTGCTTATCTCCAAATTCTCCCCGGTTTTTACAAGTTTCACTTAACAAGGTATTACTGTATATATAACAACACAGGGAAGCAAAAACAATGGCAGTAATTAACATACGGGTGTATGTTCCCAAGTGGCAATAAGGCATTTCATACTTTTCCAGAAAGGACTGCGCCAAGTGCTTACATTTGTTTTTTTCGTCAATGCAGCCATCCGTAATACTGTAAAATCCCGATGAAACACCCCCACACATGGAAGTGCAGCCCTCCTTCCATTTTTCAAGATATTTGAAATTGGTGCCGATGACAATCAGGTGCCCTTTTTTAACTCCGTTTAACACAGTGCCATCAAGTTTTCAAAAAGTCGCACAATAATTTACAAGGAGCAATGCAATTATGTAAGGAACAGACATTTGTTCAAGTGCACTTTGGCCAAGTCCTGATACTGGTTGCACAACAGCCATCTGCATACCCAGTAACTATCAGGGAGGTGATGGTTACTGTGAGCTGCCATCTTCATCAGACTAGAGTGCGCTAGGATTCTTCTAGGTTGTTCTATCCAGACAGACAAATGTGAGCTACATCAGTTTCAAGCGAGAATTTGTCACTTGGGGCCGCAACTTATGTGTCCAATTTCAAGAAGTCGTATGACAGCTTTAAGAGCAATTACGTTGAATAAAAGCAGTAAATGCACTTATTCCACACAGGTTAATGAAAAGAGTGGCTCTGCATTCTTTTTTATCTTTGAGTTTTGAGTTTGAGTTTCAGCAGTTCCGACATCACTTTTAAATCTGGTTTACCACCCAGCGTGAGCATCCCCCTTTAAATTTGTGAAAATCTCTCTCATTCACAATGGGGGGGGGGATTACTATCGGTGAAATTCCGAGCAAGCGGAATTTCACCGATAGTAATTTGATTGCATGGAATGCCAGCTATTTCTAACTTCATCAAAACCTCTTGTTGGGCAAGTTGGTACATTCTCGAGACTTATAGTTACCAGTGCAAACAGACGACCACAAGGAGAGCCACGGACACGCAGGCGCCGTGTGTCTCTTTTCCTGCGATCGTCTGTTTGCGCCAGTACTATAGGTCTCAAGAAATTTGGAAATTTTTGGTACTCACACATCTGCAACCAGCAACAGCCTATAACGTAAAAAAGTAACAAGAACAATGGAGCCTAAAGCTGTAAATATTATGCACACCTGGTCATGCACGTCCCATGCTTCCTAACACTTATTTTCCTTTTGTTACGAGTACAAACATAACAGCACAGTGGTTTCCAGTCACCCTTCTGCTAGCTACAATTATGGCAGAAAAAATAAAAAGCTACAAATTCACCCACAACATGCAAAAATTGTTCAATAAGGGCACTCATCCAAGCATCAGCACGCGCACTCCAAGCTATATCGAACACACATGTAGAGGGGGACGGTGTGGGCTCACAGGTTGCTACACCACCCCTCCTCAGCCTGTGAAAATGGTCTACAGAAACCAGCTGCCCCTAAGAGTCTCTCTGTCCTTCTATTCTGCCACTGTCCCAGACATGAGCCCCACCCTGAAGAGAAAGTAACAAAAGAGAGTGGTTTGAAAACTGGCCTTGAAAAACTAGTTTTCCCAGAAAGGCCTCACTGCTACCCCCTCTGGCCACTCAAGTAAAAGGAGGGGATTAGAGTGGCACTGCTGCAAGATGGAATAAGTAGGGCAAGGGTCTTTTTTCAATGTAGCTTACCGTCAAATCCCAAGCAAGCACCCCCCTTTGGGCGATAGATAATTCTACAAGTTTATAGAGGGGGCCTTGCTCGGTTGTGAACCAAAATTCAAAATGGCGGCAGAACTGCCAGTGATAAAAAAAGAATGCACAGCAGTTCTTTTCATTAATATCTGCTGAATAAGCACCATTAGTGCTTTTATTTGAAGTCATGGCTCTTGAAGCTGTCAAAGCATTCCTCGGAGTCCGACGCACAAGTTGCGAGCTTGCAGGCCCGCGCCGCTCTAACATTAAAATTCATGCTAGCAACTGACGCGGCTCATGTCTGTCTGTTCAATTAGAGCAACCTAAAGCTATTTTGACTCACACTACCCCATTGAAAATGGCAACTAAAAATATCTATTGCCTCCCAAGCTATTGTCATGGCTACCTATGCAGATGAGAAGTATATGGCCGTGGTGCAGCCATCACCAGGCCTCGGCAAAAGTGCATTGCCTTACTTTTTTTTACATCATTTCTTAGAATTTATTGTGCAACTTCTTAAACAATTATTGCATGCTGCAGTAAAGGGTTAAGAATGGGAGGGGGCACTTGCTCAGCCATCGGCACCAATTTCAAATCTCTTGGGAAAGGGAGGGGGGTGCTTGCATGGGCGGGGGTGCATCATCAGGATTTTGCGGTAGGGTCGGTTCAGGCCGTCTTTAAGCACTGTTGTGCTCAATGCCATGCTGTCAAGCATACAGAGTGTGGGATGAGGCTTTTAGCCATCTGACCCCCCTACTGACACACATTCAAACACCTCTGAAGACTGCTTATTTGGCTTTTTTCATGCAACCTTGTTATACAAATTATCAGTTATAACAATGTAATTTCCCATAGCACTTCAATACTGTTATATCTGGCTTCAACTTTATTTAGAAAAGGCAATTTGTAGCACCTTTGTCTCTCCCCCCGCAAGCTGTTTTGCAATAACGGGTACAGTGCAATCATATGGTTCCCAAATGCATGCTCTGCAAGTGTGGTGCATAGCCTAGTGGTTATGACACTCGTCTTTGGACCATTGGTACCAGAGTTCAAATCCCACCCTGCCAAGAAAGTTCCCTTTGTTTTAAATGTAAAGCATTTCTTGCTCGCCACAAAGTGTTTTACATATCACAAAACTATCATCATCATTAGTTCCAATACCTAAGAGTGCGCATGCACTTCTATGCAATGCCCAAAGTGCAGTATTCATACACGTGTTTCTTCTCTTACACATATGACCACCGCCCACTACTACACCGGCTAAACAGCAGCTGGCGGGTGCACATGTTCAAGTAGAAGACAAAGACTGTGTGTCGATTTGTCCGGTGTACAGCGTCTGACAAAGCTATGAGTTTGTGCAGTTTCAAAACACAACAGCGCACCTTCTCATGGTGTGAAGCTATGCACAAACGCATAGTGTAGGATAAGCAAAGAGGTGGGACAGCACCAAGTCAATGACACACGTGCCGCATCTGCTATCATCCGTGGTTAGATGCTTATGTCCTTATGCTGAGCTCGGTGCAAAACTTTGAAAAGCATTCACTGGGCCTCGCAGTGCTTTGCGAGGAGTTTCGTAAAGCCTCGGATAACGTCGAAATAAGGGTGTGCCAGAGACAAACCCAGACCAGCCAAGCACCCATCAGCTTCGCTGCTTCGCTAGCCTTGCACGCACCACTAGTGCAAGCTTCAATAAGTTTTATTATTTCTTACGTTTCTCTGCTCTCCTTCTCGCCACTTCGCTTTGCATAGATGTGTTGAGTTCTGAACAAGGCCAGTCAAGGTAGGGACTCAAGCTTAAGCTGTACTGTTAAAATACAATAAAGTTCACGGAGGCAGATGGAAATTTCACAGCACAGGGAGCGGAGTGTGAGAAAAACATTCACCACTGGCACACACAGAAGGATCGCATGACTACGTGCAGCAATCAGAAGCACACATCACCTTAGGGCTAAGCTGCTGCATATTCAGAGCTAATACAAATGTAGAGGACTTTATCCAAGAGCTGTGTTAAAGATTGCTACTGGTGACTTTCAAGTACATTTGAATGAAGGCATTAGAAATAGCATGGGAGTTTAGATGAACAGGGGGCACAGTTCATATACTCTCCATAATAGTCAAGTTTTATGATAACATCAGAGTCTGTCTTCTCTAACCTGAAACCAGCGTGTACAGCATAACCACATCGATATAACAAATGTGGTCATAACAAATCATTGGTTATAACAAATTAATCAAGTATAGTAATGCTATTAAAATAGTGTTAGGAATATATATACATTTTTAATTAATTGTTGGATACAATAATGAATTTGTTATAAAGAGGCTTCACTGCAAATGCCCTATAAATGTCATTTTCACTGTACAGTAATGAAAATCATGTTTGTTCAGAGATAGGCGTTCCTTCTCATATTTATGCAATTCCGTATGCTTTTCTTTTCCAGTTTACAGTGACTCTTAAATCTGGGGGCTAGCCTCTATTCCAGCCCTACCTATATTCTGCACTTTACAGTAGACCCTTCGATGTGTCTTGTTCTGCCCACAACTATATCATCTCATATCTCAGAAATGTCACTCATCCTACTGCAAACACGTCACATGAAGTTCACAGCCCAAGTAATGACACCTACAGATTCCCACTTATTGCAATGGCCACATGCCATGAAGTCCTATGGTGTTCAACTCACCGTGAGCAGCAGCATACATAGTCTCAGTATCATTGGTATGGCCCATGAAGGCTGCAAAAAAAATTAGTAGAAAAAAAATACACTTTACTGGAGAAGTCATGCAACATACATTCAATAAACAGATAATACAAAGCTGAGCTTGCAATGTCAAAAAGTAACAGTAATGACTGAAATCTCATATGTTCTCTCAAAAGAAAGCCAAACAACACTGAATGCTGTTGGAACAAGTATTACCAAAAAAGTTTCAGCAGGACCCAGCTCATGAAGACTACCAATGTCAAATGAACACCAAAAAGAAAAATGATCTCACATGTAATGGTTATAAAAAGCCCTTGCACAACACAAAAAGATCTTACTAAAGAGGTTTGGCGAGTCAAAACAGAAGTAAAAAGGGCCGGTGGCAACACCCTTTTGAAGTCACAAGCCCACTAGGACACTGTGAATTCTAAAGGCATCCGCTAGAGCTTACCAAATTATTCTTAAGTAAAAAATCATGACATCTCCACTAACGTGAAAGCTGGTGAGGTGAGAAGCATGTGGTGATGCGCCAGTGTTTCTCACAGGAACACGTCAATCGCTGCTAATGGGCTTACTCTGGCTTGGACATGATGACGATGTTGGATGTCGATAGTCCAGGCTCATTACCAGAAATACGTCGAAATCGCTTGTGACACGACAACCCTACACATGCACTATCTGACTGCACTTCCTCAAGGACTGGCCTGCATAATTTTTGCAACTGAATTTAGTGAATTTATGCTTACTAATGCAATTATCTGTGGTTATTCCTGTATTTTAAGGCACTTTGAATCATATTAGTTTATTCTGAGCCGGTTCTGACCAATAATACACTGTTTTTTTCTGTTACATTAGTCCGACTGCTTGCTTTACCGCAACAGCCAATAGGAGATGCCGACAGCCTGAGCACATAAGGTGCTTTACACCTACAATGGACTACACTGTGTTCTAAATCAGCTGAAGACTGAACACAACAACGTATGTGAACATTTAGTGAGCCAACAAAGCCAAAATAGCAAATAAAGGCTGTGAAAGTGCATTATACACCTAATACTTTCTTTGGGAAACTGTTTATATGCTGTCATTTGCAAAGATTCAAGATTTCTTGCTTAGTAAACAAAAAACAAACACAAACACACCTCTCTTCCATATCGCTTTCATGTTTACATCACTAAATACGGAACACACAAAGAGTAATCATAACTGATCAAGTATTACATGCCAAAACCATGATATGGTTATGAGGCACACTTTATATAATGTAGGGCTCCAAAGTAAATTTGACAACCTGAGGTTCTTTATTATGCACCTAAATCTAAGTACAGTCGCCGACCGATAAATCGGACACCGATAATTCGGACATGCTCGGTAATTCGGACATTCGCGCGGCACCGCCGATGGTCCCATAGAAGTAATGTGTAAAGACGACCGATATTTCGGACATCTGCCAGATCTACATTCGATAATTCGGACCCTGTCCGACTGTCGCGCACGCCGAATCGGCAGCCATTATTATCTCCTCCGGCACCCATACATACCATACAAAGTATGGCCTCAGAAATCAAAACGAAAGCTAATTGGTAATCTATGAGGCTTTATTTCGATCGCAACTTTATGCCTGAGAGATTTGTAGTTTAAAATGCCGATCTTGGAGGCACGGCTCAACTGTGGGGGATCATATCGACATTGCGATCATCTCACATTGTGCGCGATCATCTTGCACATTGTCATATGTGTCTGCGGTACAGCGTTTTGCTAAATTCTGCGCGCGTTCATCTTTATTTTGAGACTTGCTTTATTTTACGTCCAGCTGTCTCACAAGATCCGAATTAAATTGCACCAACGGTGCCCTCACAGCCAGCGGCCTTCGGCGCTGGCTGTGAGGGCACCGTTGGTGCAATTTAACTTGGATCTTCGGCTGCATCTTCGGACACCGTTGGTGCATTTAACTCGGATCTTCGGCTGCAGTGTCGGCGGTGTCGGGCTCACTACGCAACATAAACGGCACCGTCGGTCCCGTTTACGTTGCGTAGTGAGCCCGACACCGCCGACACTGCAGCCGAAGAACCTGACAATGTAACTGAAGAGCTGGACCTGCCGCCCAGCGCAACGAGCTCAGGTGCGACGTTATTGACGACCTGCGAAGCTGCGGTGTGCCGATTCCCGACACTGTTACGTATGAAGACTTTGCAAACGTCGACAGTGAGGTGTCATCGTGTGCTGAATTGAATGACGACGACATAATTGAGCAGGTTCTGCAACCGTCAAACAGCGGCTCTGACTCTGATGACGATGACGCGCCGTGTGCTCCGGAGCCGTCGCATGCAGACCTGTCTCGAGCCCTCGCTGTTCTTTCGTCATCGTACAGCGATCATATCACACTGGCGGAGATACAGGCGGACTTGGTTGCACGTAAGCGGAAGTGCGTGCAGCAACGCATTGACAATTTTTTTCGGCCACCGGTACACTGAAGTGTCAATAAAAGTATTTTTTTTTCTGACGCATTCGTTTTTTCGGACTTTCGATAATTCGGACTTATTTACGTTCCCCGTGGAGTCCGAATTATCGGTCGTTGACTGTACTACAAGGCTGTCTTTTGCATTTCACCCCTATCTAAATGTGTGGCAATGTGGCGGAGATTTGACCCAGTGACCTCGAGCTAAGCAAGCGAAAACCCCAGCTAAGCTGCCCCACCACATCGGTGGTGCTCACTCGTAGAATAATTTGCCTATTAAAATAAGACTTGCAATATACTATGACACAACACACAAATACTTTCTTTCTATACAAGCACTTTCTTGATATTCTTGGTGCATTTCAAAATTTCCTTATGTATAGCAATTATGTGCTTACCTATGTATGTGCAATTTTTTTAATGCAGTTCTTCAGCCATATAATACTTATCACTTATGCACACTTTTGTCATTATTTTTTAAATGTGAATGTGAAGATTTTCTTGGCAAACTTCTGCAACTCTGAATTTATCTGCTATCTATCTATCTATCTGCCTATATCTCAGCACTCACTTGGTCATTTTGTTCACTAGGTACACACCAACTGACATGGTAGGCTATAAACGCACGACAAACATGAATTATTGATCTTGACATCTCTAGCATGATATGCTTGTCATGCACATCACAATGAGAATACGATCACGTGTGGCTCTTACCAGCCATATATGGACCAAGCTATGCATTTATGCAACACAGGTATTAGAATTTTAACATTATAGCCTATGTCAGTCAAGGAAGAACCAAAATAAGCCTTCCTTCACACGTTAAAGTTGGCCACACACACCATCCAGTACAACCATATGTGCCCAAGTCTCTGCAATGCTACAAATGTTTTAAGTTGGGACATGTTAAGGGTGTCTGTGACAACAATGTCGTGTGCCTGTGATGTGCTGAATGTCATCCCAAAGATTCCTGCCGTGCTACTGTGTTAGAATGCACCAACTGGCATGGTGCTCATGAAGCCTCATCCAAGGATTGCCCACGGGTACAGGACAAGTGTGCTGTGCTGAAACGTATGGTGTAGGACAACTCCACGCACAGAAAGGCTGCTGCTTCTATTAGGCCAAGATGGCATGGCCACCGAAGAGCATCAAATAAAGTCTCTGCTACTGACAGAGATGCCATACCCTCCATCAAAGCGGCTACTCTACCAACACTGAACTCTGTGAAGACGGACAATGCAGAAAAGAAAGAAGGTTCAAGGCATGCACCTCATCAAGAGTGGCCAGCACTCCCACAAATACAACCTGCCTCGAAGCCACATCAGATCCCGGCGGCCTCAATGACGTCAACAAACACTGAAGCAATGACCACGAAGGATCGCCAAGTCATCATCATGTTAAAGTCGCTTACGGATGCCATGTGTGTTCTGCTGCACAACATGAAAACTCCATCGGCACAGAGCGCACTCCAGGTGCTGGACACGCTGAGTCCAGTGCTTGCGACTCTTGGATAAAAACCACGACCTGCAAAATGCCGTTGTTTCAAGTGGAAATCAAGAATGCGTCTGTCTGTTTTCCAGTGGAATGCCAGAGGGGTTAAGTCATACATATCAGATTTTAGGCAGTTTGTCTTCATAAACCAGTTCCCTATTATTGTCATCTGCAAGCCCAACTTTTCAGCTCCTATCAGGCTTTCTGGGTACGAGTTCTTTATGTCTTCTACCCACAGGGAGTGCAGCAAAATTGCCTTTATACGCTGTCACTTGACTTACGTGCATCACCTAGTACCACCTGATGCATCTGGTGTGCCCGAACGCCCGGCAACGGATCGAGATGGTGGCACCACACACGAACTCTCATGATGTCTCGCGGGACATTATACACGTGATGCGGGGGAAAACGGGAGACTCTCTCTCTGGCAGCCGAAGGGTAAGCACCCTTTTGTTCCTCGTCCACGGACTCCTTAGTTTGAGTTCACTCGGTTGGAGTCCACTCGCGGTGCCTGTGCACCAACGACAAACGCTTACCCTTACGTTGCCCTTCCGAACGCTACACCGTAGAGCTGTGCCTCGTGCTCGTGCGTGGTCTTACTATGGCGAGCCCCACTAATCAAAGGCGGATGCGAACAGTTTGCCCATACTCGGACCATCGGGCCCAGTGGTCAGCGATCGTGCAAGTGCGCAGCATAGCCACAAGGAATCACTTTCCCCTTTTCAGAGTGTCTCCGTGAGCCATTGCCCGTGGTGACGTGCTAGCGGCACTGTTTTATGCGGTGTTCTCGCCCGTGGCTTGAAGCCCTTTGCTTCACCCGCCGCCTTTTACAGCAGGTGGTGTGCAGTGTTTGTGGTGTTGCCGTAGGCAAATAAAGTGTTAAATGATTTGAGGGCAGTACTGTGTCACTGCCATGCTGCCATCGAAGCCTTTGCCGTCTGAACGCATGTGCGCAACGGAGCACGAGATAGGCAACAGCCTACACAGCCCTGTAGCTCGCTAAGCCCAAACCCATGGTGGTGGCTGTATTCTAGTAAAATACACACCACCTACAACCTTCACACTTCTAGGAGCCCACTTAGCCCCTATAAGTCGGCTAGATTGCGAGCGGTTATGGAGAATTTGGAATGACTCCACAGCCTTAGGTGATCACAGTCATTACCTAAGGGGAAGTACGAAAGCCAACTTCAGAGGCAGACAATTGGTTTCCTTTACCTCTGAATGTGAACTTTGCCTCTCGAATGACAGAAGCTCCACTTATCAGCATGGAGAAAAGTATTGTAGCTGCCTAGACCTTCACGTTCATTTACGAGAAAAGTACATTGGTTTCAAACTTGGAAGAGCGAGGCAGCGACCACATCCCAACTTATCTGAAGATTGAAGTTTTGACTGGATCTGAATCCTCCAGAGCAGTTCCGAGCACTGACTGGTCGAAATACCAAACAATCCTGGAAGATTCTTGTCGCGCCAGTCCATCGAACAACATAGAGAAAGCAATAAAGGGTGCCCTAGAGTACACCACGCAATCATTCTGGAAGGGTTATGTACACACTAACTTCGACATCGAACTACAAAAACTTCGTGCAATTGGTGCAAAAAGAAGGTACAGATGCACAAAGTCTAACCACGACTTGAGGCTGGCTAGACGCACACAAAAGGAAATACAGCATCACATGAACAAGCTGGCTTCGTGGCGATGGGTATCCTTTTGCGAGTCTCTGGATCCGTGAAAGCCTATATCACTCGTATGGAGAACTATTTGTAGCCTTCATGCAACAGTCGGTCAGTGCCACCCATTTAAATCCCTGTCACTCCATAAAATGCAGTGAGATTGAGGTTGCCAAGTTTTTCTGTAAAGGGATTGCTGGTGAGGCAAATCCTGATGGAGCGGTGGTGGAGACACCCGACCAACCTCTCTCCTCACGTGATCCTATCATGGAATGTCCATTTTCTGCGGAAGAACTAGAAGCTGCGCTGGCCATTTTTAAGCACCAGGACCGGGTGGCATTACTTATCATGCCCTGTGCAACCTGGGTGAGCAAGCTCGAAAGGCACTCCCAATCCTCTACAATGACTGGCAGATGGGTATGGTCCCACAGGAATTGAAATGCACCTGCTTAATTCCACTCTTTAAGGCCGGCAAATCTCCGGCAAATCTCCTTTGGACATCTCCTCACACTGTCCAATTGTGCCAGCCAGTTGTGTCGGCGAAACGATGGAGAATGATTTTGATATGCCTAGAATGGTACTTTGAGTACTATAACGTTTATCCAGATGCTATGACCAGTTTCAGGCATGGTGGTTCATCAACAGACAGCGTTGCTAATCTGGTCACCTATGTCCAACACCAGAAAGCCTGTAAGCTACTATCTGCCGCTGTGTTTCTAGACATTAAAGGCACTTATGATGTCACCCATGAAGCCATTCTGAGGGCGCTAGATGCCATAGGACTTGGTGGCAAGATGTACATGTGGGTGTGCAGCTACCTACACAGAGGATGTGCTACATTCACACAGAGAATGGCACGACATCAAAGCATCACGTTAGCCATGGAGTCCCTCAAGGCAGAGTGCTAAGTCCAACACTTTTTCGCCCATCATCTCTCTCTCTCTCTCTCCAACGCTTTTTAACTTAACTCTCACTGGATTAGTAGACCATCTGCCAAGCACCATACGACTTTTCATCTATGCCGATGACATCTGTATTTGGATGTCCGCTGTGACACGGCTTCAACATCGTGCTCGGCTTCAGAAGGTAGCCATGACGATGTCACGTTACCCTTGGAAACAAGGACTCGAAATTTCAGGCGAAAAGTGTGCAGTGATGGCATTCACCAGGAAGCCGATGTTGGCATATAACATCTCCATTAACGGACAACTAATACCTTACAGCAGAAGTCACAGGTTCCTGGGAGTAGTAGTTGATAGAGACCTGTTTTGGCCTCCGCGCGTGAACTACATGAAGAAACGGCTGACTGCTGTCACTTGCTCAGATTCCTCGAAGGAAAAAATTGGGGCCTGTCCATACACACTATGCTGCAGCTGTACAGGGTGCTGTTCATCGGATTCCTACGGTACAGCCTACCTGCAATCGCCAACACCTGCAAGAGTAACTGCGCACAATACAGAACATTCAAGCACAAGCGCTAAAGATATTCTTTGGCTTACTAGGCAGCATGTCAATGGCTGAAACCATTACCATAGCGCAGGATTTCTCTATCATTACACACATCGCTGTTAAGAGAATGGAAACTCACCTCCGGCATGTGGCTAGGACTCCCTCACATCATCTGAGAAGCCTCGTTGCTGCAAGGCCCCGCATGTCCTTCAGCACTACTGTCAATGCACACAGTGGGGCGTTTACTCCTGGGTGTGCACCTGCAGCTAAGCCAGTGCTCCCCCCACTGTCTTTGAGCCTCCCACAAGTACAGGGTCGTCCACTCTTAGGGTGAACACGGCGCAGCGTGGCTGACTTCTTTAAAACGCCAGCGCTCGCGATGAGACTGCGCATCGACGCTAATCTAGTGCTGGCATAGAAGGGCTTGGATCACTCTGTGCGCCTGCACATTATTAGCTTTGATATGTGCCCACGTCGCAAGCACCCGCGTTCCAAAAATGAAGCCACGTTGCGTCGTGTTCACCCTAAGAGTGGACGACCCTGTACACCTCACAATTCCTGGGGTACAGAAGTCGGATCTACCAGTACTTACACTAAAGCAACTGAGCTTACACCTCTTGTATGAATGGTACGGTAACCACAACACGTGTACAACGACGGATCGACTACGTCCTCCAGTTGTGGAGTGGTGCTTGTCTGAGACTCCTCTGCGTACGGCGACAACAGTTACGCTCAGCGCTGCACATTCAAGGTACCTTTGTTCCTGTTTTCGACAGTCTACTTCGAAGCAGCAGAACGCGGGGCACAGCCTTTTTCGTCTGATCCCTGGATAGCGTCTACAGTATCTCGACTATCGTCCACACGTGTGCATGGCTCATCATCTGTCGTCGGAGGCATGTGTGGCCCGAGCCATGGATGGATCAGCGAGGACCAACCAATCGACTTGGGCCAACAGCACTCACGTGGTGCCGATCAACAGTATATAGACACTCAGCACGACGGCTTCGTGGGATTTGGAGCCGGAACACGTGCCGACATGACGCTAATGCGACTGTTGCTGGTGCAGGTACCTTTGTTCCTGTTTTCGACAGTCTACTTCGAAGCAGCGGAACGCGGGGCACAGCCTTTTTCGTCTGATCCCTGGATAGCGTCTACAGTATCTCGACTATCGTCCACACGTGTGCATGGCTCATCATCTGTCGTCGGAGGCATGTGTGGCCCGAGCCATGGATGGATCAGCGAGGACCAACCAATCGACTTGGGCCAACAGCACTCACGTGGTGCCGATCAACAGTATATAGACACTCAGCATGACGGCTTCGTGGGATTTGGAGCCGGCACACTTGCCGACATGACGCTAATGCGACTGTTGCTGGTGCAGGTTAGTAATTACTACCAATCTCAGTCGCGGAGACTTGTATATGCATTGCCGGCTCCTCCCACGTTGCCAAGTGTTCGTAACAAAAACCATGGATGCATGATACATCCGGCGCGTTTGAAGAGATTTCGATTATTTTCTAACAGTGTTGTATTTGATTTTGTTGTTAATACTCGCGGGGGATGTTGAACTGAACCCGGGACCTCCTAGGACACAGGAGATGGAAGTGCTGAAAAGTTTGCAAAGTGGACAGAAAACTTTAATTTCAAAGTTAAATGCCATCGAATGCAGGTTCGAAAAAAATGAGAACATACTTACGGAAGTGAAAGATAATCTTAGGCAAACTCAGAATCAGATAGGGGACATCAGCAAGATTGTAACAGAACAGGCAGTTATAATACGGCACCTCATGCAACAGGTGAAAGATCTTCAGAAGAAAACAAATGACCTTGAAAACAGAAGTCGCCGAAAAAATCTTGTTTTCTATGGCGTTGATGATAAAACCTCAGAATCCTGGGATGAATCCGAAGCTATAATAAAGAATATTTGCAAAACGAACCTTGGAATGGAACTTGAATCTGTGGAAAGAGCACATCGCTTAGGACGCTATAATGAGAATAAGAAGAGGCCAATTATTGTTAAATTCTCATTTTACAAAGAGCGCCAGGCAGTGCTTCTTAATGCCAAAAGATTCAAGAATTCCCAGTACAGCGTTAGTGAGGATTACTCACCTGAGACGAGAAGCGTCAGGAATAAGCTGTGGGAATATGCTAAGACAAAAAGAGAAGATAAGACCAATAAAGTGAAGCTGAACTTTGACAAACTGATCATTAACGGCAGGGCTTTCAGGTGGGATGAAGAAAAAGAAGAGGTCGTCCCAGTACGCAGGCAATGACAAACTAGAAAAAAAGAGAAATATCAATGTCAAGAACTTGTTGCAGTCATCGTGAACTGCCAAAGCGTAGTTAATAAAGCCGCTGAGCTCTCGGGCTTACTTGAAAGTGTCAACGCTGACATAGTCCTTGGCACAGAATCTTGGTTAAAGCCCTCGATTGCTGATAGTGAGGTGTTTCCGCAAAATTACGTCGTCTGTCGCAAAGATAGGCCCACAGCAGGCGGTGGCGTCTTTTTGCTTGTCCACTCTTCCTTACAGTCAATGGAACTTGATTATAAGTGCGACGCACTGGAGTCCGTATGGTGCAAGATAATCCTGCCGGATAACTTCGTGTTCTTGGTCGGAGTGGTTTATCGCTCGCCGAGCTCAGATATCACCATAATGCGAACATTATATGACATTATTTCCGAAGCGTCAGCTCAGACGATACTCCTCGGGGGTGATTTTAATCTGCCTGGCTTATCTTGGGGTAATGATTCGTGTATAAGTTTGAGCGGGCGCAACAACCTTGCGATGAAAAATATCGTCGACACGTTTGGTTTGAGGCAGAACGTTACCGCCCCTACTCGCAATGACGCTGTGTTAGACTTGTTCTTTTGTAACGCACCAAATTTTGTAAGTAACGTGACTGTGATTCCAGGAATTAGTGACCATCTTGCTGTTGTTGCTTGTATCCGAAGGGAAAAAGTGTGTGCGAAGTTACCTACGAGTAGAAGGATCTACTTTTACGAGAAGGGAGACTACAATGCTATTTCTGAAAAACTTCGTAACTCGTTCCCTGTTTTCGGGTGCCTGTTTGAGGAGGGTAATGTGCATAATATGTGGAACAAATTTAAGACTTTCTTATCTGAGTTAACAAATACACATATCCCAAGTGTTGATTCTTCACAGTTAAAAAAGCACAAACAACCATGGGTAACAGCACATATATTAAAACTTATCAACAAAAGGAAGAGGGCGTTTCGCGCATTCAAGAAAAGCAAATCAGTCACTCTGAAAAACTGAAGTCGATTACCCACGAATATAAACTACAGACAGAAAAAGCTAAAGATGATTACTTCACTGAGCTGAGTAACAAAATGAAATCAAATCCTAAAATGTTTTGGAAGTACTTAAAACAGCGTGGCTCAGATTCCTTTGGAATACAGGAGTTAAATTATAATGGCAAGTTAATTACGGATGACGGGGATGAAGCTGCATGCCTAAACAAATTTTTCCACTCGGTATTCTTACCCAAACACAGCTGTGATTATCAACCAACTAGTATAAGCATTGCGTCTGTGCTTCCGGTTGAGCTTAGTGTTAACGGAATTGAAAAATTATTGAAGGACATAGATGAGAGCAAATCTAGCGGCCCAGATGGAATTTCTCCGCGTGTACTCAAGCGTTGTGCGGGGCCAATTTCTATGTACCTTTTTGCAATCTTTGAAAAATCTTTAGTGACAGGTACCCTACCACATGACTGGAAAATTGCGCACGTGGTACCGATACATAAAGGTGGTCCCAAAAAAGACGTTGGTAACTACAGACCAATATCTCTTACGTCTATTCCATGTAAAATACTCGAACATATTTTATAGAAAGAAATAATATATCATTTAAACAAGCATAAGGTTCTAATCAACGAGCAGCACGGATTTCGCAGAGGGCTGTCTTGCACAACACAATTGGTAGAATTTTATCACGATGTAATATCGGGTGTAGATACTGTAGGACAAGTTGACGGTGTATTCCTGGATTTTCGGAAAGCCTTCGATACGGTGTCACATTCACTTTTACTGTTTAAACTTGCCACCCTGAACATTGATAAGACTGTTTTAAAATGGATCGAAAGCTATCTTTCTCAAAGAAGACAAACAGTGGTATTAAATGGAAAATGCTCTGAATATGCAGATGTCACCTCAGGGGTCCCACAGGGCTCCGTTTTGGGTCCGCTATTGTTTCTAATTTATGTTAATGATATCTCTGCAGGAATTTCATCTTCTATACGGCTGTTTGCGGATGACTGTGTTGTGTACAGAAAAATTTTCGATCCCAATGATGCATCAGAACTTCAGAAGGACTTATCACTCATTCATAGCTGGTGTACCAAATGGAAAATGAATTTGAATATAACAAAGTGTGTACATATATCATTTACTAAAAAGATGAAACCATTTCAGTCACGGTACCACCTGAACAATGTACAGTTAAAACAAGATAGTACATATAAGTATCTAGGTGTGCTGCTATCATCTGAATGTTCATGGAGGCCTCAGGTGGACACTCTCATAGCGAAAGCTGGTAAGGCTTTAAATTTTATTCGAAGAAATCTGCGATGTTCACATGTGAATTTAAAACGCATGGCATACACTACTTGTATCAGACCTATCTTGGAATATGGTTGTGTCGTGTGGGACCCCGCCGAGGTAACCTTCATTGCTGCTCTTGAACAAATTCAAAATCGCGTGGCCAGATTCGTATTGGGACGGTACGGAAGGAGGGAGAGCTGCACTACAATGAAGGCTGAACTAGGATGGGAGTGTCTTTCTGACCGTCACCGTAAACAGAGATTGAAGTTTCTTTATTTGATTTACAATAACAAAACTGGAATTAACCGAGAAACTTACCTACACAAACCTCATTACATATCAAAACGTTTTGATCATAGTTGTAAAATCCTGGAATACCAAGCTAAAACGAACATGTATACCAATTCATTTTTTCCCCAAACAATTAAACAGTGGAATAAGCTAACTGAAAAGCAAGTACATAGTGTGAACGAAGATGTACTCTATTCAATGCTATAATCCCGTGTTGTAACCTGAACGAAGATGTATTTATGTGTGAGCAAAATTGTATTATGTGTGTGAACAAAGATGTATTTCAGTTATTGATGTATGTACAAAGTTGTATTATGTGGGCGAACGAAGATGTACGTCATTCATTGATGTAACCCCCCCCCGCTGTAACGCCTTCGGGCGCTGCGGGGTATCTCATGAATAAAGAATAAAGAACACAGGGGATAACACTTCGAATGAAGACATCGCCATGTCACAATGTCTACGGCAGCAGAACTCATGGCTCTGCGCCGTCTAATATAATTCATTAGTATTACGAAGCCAAGAAAATGGGCAGTGCTTTCAGACTCGAATGCAGCGTTGCAGCGCATATGGTCAGTTCTTAGGCACGGATGCCACGAGCACCTGGCATGCAATATAACCGTGCTTCACCACCGCCTCAGAAAAAATGGCCACGAGATTGAATTTCAGTGGGTGCCCAGTCACTGTGGAACGATTCCGCAGATAGCGCAGCTCGCACTTCACATGAAGCAAACATTGTTTCGATTCCACTCTTAAGGGTGCTACAATGCAGCTTTGGCACCTGGCAAGTAGTCTCTGACTGGCTCAGTGAAACTTGCCAAGCATCGGACGAATGCGACTATACCAACTAAACCCTTTCCTGCATCTCCGCCCTGGATCAGGACTTCGACACGAGGCTGCGCTTCTTTGTCGAATTTGGCTGCGAGCTGCCTTCACAAAGGCATACAACTCATTAATGGGAGCGACCGACAGTGCAGCATGCGAGGTGTGCTACACTGTCATGAAATGCGCGCACTCGACAAGACCGTGCTTCTGCGCCCGCGCCCCCCGCCTGGAGCACACCGCGGGGAGGCCGCAGAGAAACGTCAACCATGTTTCTCCAGTAAATCCCTGAACCAGTTCCTTCCGGTCGCCAGTATGGAAAGACGGGGAGAAAGGGGTCAGGGGGAGCTGACGTGAGACCTGGCAGAGTTCGTTTAGCAGCGGTGGTGGCCGGCCGGTCCAGCGGAGGTGCAGGTCGACGCGGGAAGGTGTGCAGCCCAAGGCCCCGCTCATCTTCGGCCATGGCATACATTAACGCATCGGCAGCCCGACGCCATGGCTCGGACCACCCACAAGCAACCACAGCAGCTAAGCCTCTGCGGCCAGCAGCTTTCATTTCTCTTGCTAAGACTCTCTGTACCGAACCATGCCCCAATCCTTTGTTATATTAACCATCGCGCATTTATCCTTGCATTAATATGTCTGCGTGATGTTCAAGTGCGCATTGTCACAAGTATTTTTCCTGCCGATTGATTATTCTTTTTTATTTTTGTTATTAAGGCCCCACGTGCTCATTGTTGTTTTGTTACGTCTCTTGGATAAGTTTACCTCGCATGCGTATTGCATTGTCTCATGTGTTCTTGCTATATTAAATTCAGGCAGTTCTTGTTGTTAGCCCCAGCGTCTCCTATCTCTTGTCACTAGCTCACGTGCGATCAGGCATGGACCCAATCGCCAGTCAACAAGTTGAACCCAACATAATGCACGTGGGTAGGTTGTTGCCTCACCTCCTCCTAAACGAAGAGTGCCCCCGAAATTCTTGAAAGACACCGACGAAACCTTCGACCCTTTGCAGTGCCACTGCACTGTCCACAATTCAACACTGAAAGGAAAACGCTTGTTCAGACACTACGCCAGCTCGATGATCAGCCACTTTCCATACAGATACTGCTTGAACACCGCCCTCATTGCTCGTCAGCCCACAAGGCACTGAATGCACTTCTTGAAGACAATGGGTTTGAGCAAACACCTCTGACCGATGGAGTCATCCTACAATGTCTCTTTCAATGTCCCTTCCTCCTCTCTCTCTCTCATCTTTCTATTTCCCCTTCTCATTCCCCCAGCGTAGTGACACATGTGGTTGTTTTGTTTTTGGGGAGCGCCGTTACCACTTTCTGTTACGCGCAACGCAAGCCATGTTTATCTTGCATGTCACTTCAGAAACCGTGTCGACCATTCTTGAATCTTTGCATGCCTGACGTGCACATTTGAGTGACTTCTGGAATTTCAGAGATAATGCAAGAATGCGTCATGCCGTGTGTATAAAAGTTTACGCATTACACCACTTGCAAGTCCTTCCGTCGACCAACGACTGTTCACGCCGCCATTGCTGTGCATTGTGATTGGCTTTGTTTCGCTGGGCATAAGTTCGCCCAATAAGCAGTTCGCCTGACATCGTCATGAGTCCTGCATGCTTCGTCCCGAGCGCTGAGTGCATCACGACCACGTGACATCTGGTGGAGGTGCTTCTCGGTCCATGTACAGCACACCCCCGTCCAGCCGAGAACCAAGCCCACGCCACCAGGAGGACGAATCCAACCCAGTCCTTCAAGCTAGTCAGAGACAGCAAGGACTCCCACCAGAATACCAGCCACTTCCTGACAAGGACAAGAAGAAAAGGGCTACAATGAAACCAGCATCCACATGATGGCTGTAGTGTCTCCAGCTACTATGGTTATGCAGCAACCGACAGAGCCACCAACATTCTGTGGATCATCTTCGAGGACCTGGAAAGCTGGCTGGACATCTACGACTACGTCGCAGCCCTTAACAAGTTGCACGTGGAAGATCAGCTGTGTCACGTTCACTTCTACCTCAAAGACGCCGCTAAGACCTGGTTCAAGAACAGAGAATCAACGCTCCGAACCTGGGACATCTTTTGCACTGCTTTCCTGGACATCTTTGCAAGCGTCATGCACAAGGAAAGAGCCACATCAGTGCAGGAGACAGGGGTGCAGCTCCCGAATGAAAACGTCAGGATCTTTGTGGACGAAATGACGAGACTTTTCTGGCATGCCAACGCCAACATATCTGAGGAGAAGGTTGGTTCGTCTGCTCATGCGAGAAGTGAAGCAGGAGCTCTTCGACGGGTTGATAAGAAACCCACCGAAGACCGTCCAAGAGTTCCTCACCGAGGCGACGACAATCGAAAAGACCCTCGAGATGCGCACCCAGCAATACAACAGGCGCTCGCCAGACTACGGACAATTCCAAGCACTCGGCCCAGACGACCTATGCAAAACTATAAGGGCTATTGTTCACAAAAAACAGCACTGTATGTTCCTGTCGTCTCAGCCTCAAGTAGCCTCCCTCGAACACATTGCTCGCAAGGAAGTACAACGATCACTCCCTGCTCCTGAACCACCACAATGGCAACCGGAAGCAATGACCTACACAGCTGCTGCATGCCGAGCTGCCGCCTCTCCTCACCTACGCCAGGACCCAACACCTCCGCAATTTCGTCGCCAGCCACCGCCACCACATCCGACGCCATCCCCTCGCCAGTAATCCAGCACACACCATGGAAAACTGACGTTTGGCATACCCCTAGCCACCGCCCACTATGCTACAACTGTGGGGAAGCCGGGCACACCTACAGCTACTGCCAGTACTGTGAGAGTGGACTGCGTGACTTCCAACATGAAGGCGCCACGTCCGCGCCCAGCTGAACGACCTCGCGACATCGCCGACTACATCGCCGGAGTGCAGTGGCAACGACGACGACCATCACGTTCACCTTCGTCTGGCCGCTACATCTTGCCGAATCGCCGCCGGTACACCGTGCCCACCCTGGGCTGATCTCCGAGCTCCTATCCGGGAAACTAAAGGCAGCGACCGATGGAGGTGCGGTTGCTACTCGGCACAAAGCCGAAGATCCTCCGCTGCCGCCGACAACCATGACTCACGAAACCTCCCAACGTAGTCTCAGCACGCTGCCTGACCACAGCCTTCATGACAACACTTCGCCGCCGAAAGATTTGCCGACATAACATAGCAGCAGTGGATCAAGCTGACACAGCCGTGATCCGTCGTCCCGACCTAACCGTAACATCAGATGATGAACCACCAACCTCGACGTGATTATCGGCGGTCACGGCATCACTGCCTTAGTCGATACCGGAGCCGACTACTCTGTCATCAGTGGTCTTTTCACCGCCAAGCTCAAGGTAAAGACGGCCTGGGAAAGACCAGATATCCGAACAGCAGGGGGCCACCTTATAAACACTGACTGGTTCCTGCACGGCAAGAGTCACAATTCACAGCCAGACCTATTCAGTGAGTTTTGTGGTCCTGCAGCAATGCTCAAGATAAGTCATCTTAGGCATGGATTTCCTGGACCAACACTGCGCAATCATCGACCTAAGATCCAGTTCAATCACACTTTCCATGGATAACGCCGTTAGATAGCAACGTTGCTTATCACGCCTTGAATGTAATGGATGAGCAGGTAACCGTACCGCCGCTGTCCAGCGTCATCAATTCCGTCAGCACTAAAGCGCCTACCGACTTACAAGGCGTCGTTGAGGGAGACTAGCACTTGCTCCTAAACCATCAGATGTGCGTCACAAGAGCCGTAGCCAAGCTGTATAACAGCAAAGCCAAGGTAATGGTGACAAACTTCAGCAATGAATACAGGCACCTGAACAGGGGCACGACTGTCACACACATAGATGAATTTATGGAAGTAAGCAACGCCTTCGCCCTGACGGATTCTCAGGTACCCGCAACGACCACCCCAGTGTCCACACCTGCTTTCAACGTCAATCAAGGCCTTTCCAGGCGACACAAGAAAAGCTCAAGGCCTTACTCCAGCAGTACAGCGACTGCTTCTCGTCATCAAGGCTTCGTCAGACCTTTCTCACCAAACACCGCATCATAACCGACAAATATGCCGGTCCTCTCCATCGGAGCCCCTACCTCAATTCAGTATGGGAACACGAGGTCATCAAGCAACAAGTCGACAAAATGCTATGGAACATCATCCAGCCATCTACAAGTCAGTGGGCATCACCCATGGTGTTTGTAAATGAGGAGGATGGAACCCTACATTTTTGCGTCGATTATCGTCTCCTGAACAAAATCACGAAGACGTGTACCACCCCCCCACGGATAGACGATGCCTTGGATGAACTCTACAAAGCAAAGTACTTTTCGTTGACGGACCTTGATCAAAACTGGCTACTGGCAAATCGAAGCAGACAAGAGAGAGAAGACTGCTTTCATAACACCAGATGGGCGGTTTGAGTTTAAGGTCATGCCCTTTGGTCTTTGCTCGGCACCTGCAACATTCGAACGGGTTATGGACACAGTACTGGCAGGCTTGGAGTGGCAGACTTGCCTCGTCTACTTGAACATCGTCGTATTTGCTTCAGCTTCAATGAACACCTCTGGCCCCTTGAAGCTGTTTTTCAGGTAATCAAGGCCTCCAGGCTTACTTTGAACCAGAAAAGTGCCGCTTCGCATACAAGGAGCTGTTGTTCCTAGGCCAAGTTATTAGCAAGTCTTGAGTATGCCCTGATCTGCATAAAACAACTGCGATCGCCAACTTTCCTCTGCCCACTGATGACAAGGCAGTAAGCAAATTTCTTGGCCTCTGCACTTATTGCAGGCGCTTACGTCAAGAACTTTTCGTGGATGACCGAGCCACCGACATACCTCACAAAGGCCAACGTTGACTTCAAAATGGCAGGCGCCACAAGTCAAGTCATTTCAAGAACTCAAGCGACCCCAGCAAACGCCGCCAATACTCGCGCACTTCGACGAAGAAGCCGACACCGAAATTCACATGACGCAAGCAGCGCAGTGCTTGGCACCGTGCTTGTGCAGAGGACCGATGAACTTGAAAGGGCTATCAGTTACGCTAGCTGGTCACTTTCGAAGGCGGAAGCAAGTTATTCCACTACAGCAAAAGGAATGCCCTGCCATTATCTGGCTACATCAGAGTTCCACTCCTACCTGTACGCCAGGCTTTTCAAAGTCATGAGTGACCACCATGCCTTGTGTTGGCTAGTTAACTTGAAAGATCCATCAGGACGCCTCACACGATGGTCTTAGACTGCAAGAATATGACATCGCCGTCGTCTACAAGAGCGGACAAAAGCACTCAGATGCCGACTGCTTGTCTCGGGCCCCCGTCAATCCTCCGCCCCAGGGTGACCAGGACGACGACTCTTTCTGACCATGACGGGACCCATAAGTACCAACGACTTCGTGGAACGCCAATGAGCTGACCCAGAGCTCAAGAGCCTCATGGACCACCTGGAAGGCAAGACCGTCGTCGTGCCAAACTACTCCGTCGAGGACCAGCCTCGTTTTTCTTGCAGAACAACGTTCTGAAGAGGAACTTCTTGCCGCTCCAAGCCGGCCACCTGCTCGTGGTGCCTTCAGTGTTACCCAGCCGGAGGTTCTGGAAGCTTTACACGACAACTCGACAGCCAGACACCTCGGTTTTTCCCACACACTATCAAGGATACAAGAGAAGTACTATTGGCCTCGCCTCACTGCCAACATCGCCAGTTATGTAAGGACATGCAGAGACTGTCAGTGATGCAAAACGCCAAAAACTAGGCCTACCGGACTTCTGCAACCCATCAAACCTCCTCGATGGCTGTTCCAGCAAATTGGCATGGACTTATTGAGGCCATTCCGACGTCGACTTCTGGCAATAAATGGATCGTCGCAGCAACTGACTACCTCACCCGCTACACCAAAACAAGGACCCTGCCCAAGGGCAGTGCCGCTGAGGTCACCAAGTTCTTCATTGAGAACATCGTCCTGCGTCACAGAGCCCCAGAGGTCCTCATCACCGACGGTGGTACGGCCTTTATGGCTGACCTAACTCAGGCGATCTTGATGTACAGTCACGCAAGCCACCGGAGAACCACCGTCTAACCATGCGCAGATGAATGGCCTCACAGAACGTCTAAATAAGATCTAAATAAGACCATCGCTGACATGCTGGCTGCTGAGGTGGCATTGCGCCTCCCCACCCTAAGGACGCGCCAACGCATAGTACAGACGGCTGGGGGTGGCGACTCCGAGGCTACTCCCATAAACAAACCCGAGTTGTCGGAGGAATGCGGTGGCCAACACGCATCGCCAACTGCTTCGGCGAAGTTTGTCTGGAAGTGCGCCCCCCCAGCTCAAGTGGCAATGGTTGCCGGAAAATTTCCATCGACACATTGTACGTACATGCGGTGGGAGCGGACAACTTCGGAAACATGGAGAGCAGCGGCGGCAGCGACTGTCTCCCCGACGAGCAGCAGCCCCCAATTTATGACCTGGGATGCAAGCTACAGCGAACTACCAGTGGCCTGCAACGACGACAGTGGTGCGTGGGAAAGAACTCTGGCTCGAGACACCCCTGGCTGAACCTCAGCAGACCCCGTACATCGGTGTTTTAAGAGACTATAGGGGAGGGCGAGGAGATGACCTAGAGTACGCGCCGAGTGCGCATCGTGAGAAAATGTACTGCATTTACTCCAGTCCGAGTCTCTTCTCATCAGCGACATATAGAGAAGTCGGCTTCCTTAGTTGCATTCAGCAATGGACAAAGGGGCCCACGAACTTCACTGGCGCAGTCAACAGGATGTCCTGCTGAGAAGACTGGAGCAACACCCATCTTGGTAGAAGAGCAGACGAGGACAGCCGGGTGATGGACTCATCGAGGGAGTGAACACAATAGGCCAAGCCAACCACTTCTGGAACCCTAGGAGTGCAGATGAATGTCTCATTCGTCTATTGGCTCGCAGCTCCTTATGACCAGTGGGTATAACTTGCATAGTGGCAGGGTTGCGGAACGGAACCCGACCAGAGTAGGGGACAGATAGATGTGGGTTTGAACGCCGAGATGACTAGGGTCACAGAACAGTCCGCGGGAGGGTCAGGCTCTAACCAAATGGCAATGCTGCAAATGCAGCTGCAAATTACGGAACTGGAGCTCACCATGGAGAGGCTTAGAAATGACAACGGTGCCAGGGCCCCTGCAGCGGTTTAGAGTACAAAGGCAGATCGGAGTGAGGACAGAAGGTTAAAGTACACAAGCCATCTGAAAGACGTTTTCGTGTCCATGCCTATGCAGGAATCACTCGTCGTGTCGTGGTTCGACGATGTCAAGGTGACATTCGATTGTTATGACGTGCCGTGTGAATGGAGGGCAGGGTTTATGTTGCCTTGATCGAGTGAGAAAGCCAGAGGCTTGCTCGTTCGCCTCAGTGCAGACGAAAGAAAAGACTATTATGGCCTAAAAGAAACAGTGCTAAAAGGCCTCCACTTATGTTCTGCTGAATATTGCCGATTGTTCACTCAGTCGAAGAAACGAGATGAAACATGGTCAGTGATGCCACCAGCCTACGTCCTTTTGGAGCAGGTTTTCGAGCAGACAAAACTGCTTTCTGTAGCAGCAAAACTGGTTTTTGGAGCAGGCGTTTGACAACAGTAATTGCAAGACTTACACTAGCTGCCTTCATGGTGCACAACTGACAAAGCGAGTGTGATGTACGTGCTGCGCACTGTTCAAGTACTGTGTAATAAAAACAGACACAGATCTCTTTTCTGCTGGCCTGCAACTACGCATGAGCTCGCCAATGAGGAAACGCGAGAGCCAAGCCTCATACACAGGGAGCACAGTTACAAAATTATAATTCATTAATATTACAAAATCGTGCTAATTCTCCCACTAAAAATGAAGAATATTGCTAAAAGCCACGAAAAAAAAAACATTACACGAGTGTGCCCTCTCTCTCTCTTTTTATTACATAAGTCTATGTTTTGAATGGCTGCCTCAAGTTGTGATTTGCCTCCAGCTAGAAGGGAAATGCCACTTTCAAGTTCTCCAAATGCCTTTGGCTTTAAATGATCAGTTCAGCCCCTGTGAACATGTCCCGCAGTCTCCGCTTCCTTTTGAAAATCGTGATCCTCCTAACTCTTTAACTAGGGATTTAAGGGCAGAAGAAAAAGAAATTCGGAATTACTAACCGTACCAAGAGAATAAATGTCTGCCATATACATGCACTCTGATTTTATGAATGAATAAATTAATCCTGTTCTTAATTCTCATAATATCGGTGTAAAAGAAGCGTTCCTGGTAATTTTGTTACTGCCTTCTTGTAGAGACCGCGGTGCAAGAACCCCGCGCCTTAGTTCAACCGGAAAGTAACGTTCAGCCCCCCCCCCTCTCTCTTTTGTTACTGCTGCCGCTGCCACTAAAATAACCACGCGCTAGCGACGATCCTCTTTTTTTTTAATTTTCTTTGTCAATAACTTGAGCGGCAACAAACCATTCATCTATTCCTGCTGCAGCCGTCGCGTTCGATGCCAGCATGCGGAACGCGGCAAAATCGCTATTTATTTAGAACAGCTTCCGCCATGTAACTTCATAACATTGCACCGAGTCAAAACGAAACTACGACACTTCTACTGCAGAAGTAACTGTGATCGCCAGCGACGCATTTGTTGCACGCAGGCTCCGAAGACAAGCGCGAAGACAAATAAACCGAAACTATAATGCCAAACTGCGGCGCTCCGCGTACGTTACGGTAGTCACTGGCGATGCGATCATACGTAGCGCCCATGCACGCGCACGGTCTGAGCACAAAACACTGCACACCGCGTTCTCTCGGGATGAACCCCGCCTACACCACTGCCAGTAGTGCCGTGATAGTGGACGGTGCCCACGCAGTTCTGAAGGCATGCGCGGCCTCTATCAAGAGGAAACCACTGCTTGCCGAAGCCGCCGCAGAAGAAACGTAGCTACGTAGCTCGCTGCTGCGCAACCATGGATGGGGAGAACACAATTAATTCGGAAGGCATACAGCAAGCACGAAAATGCTGTTTGCCGCAGCCGCTGTGCAACGAAGTGGCCGCTATCGACGCTATCACGGACAAGCGTTCACGCAGTTCACGCGTGCGGGGCAAGCACTAAATAGCTGGCCAAAGCCGCAGCGGATCTACCCTTCGTCACTATAAACGCGGTCATAGTCGGCAACCCTGCTTTTTAATAAAGAAAAAAAAGAATTGAGCAAAGCGTCTAGTGTAGCGTGATGTCACACGCTGCAGTAAACACGGTTTAAGCCGCTGCAGATGGTTGATCCGTAATGCGCCGCCTCGTTTTGGCATGCACGCTCGCACCATTTTCACTCTTTCGTGTCGCACATTTGCGGAGATTCAGACTAAGCGCGCTTCGAGGATCGTCCGAAATAACCGCCGGTTATAACCGAAGTGCCGAGCATTTCGTGCCATTAAAAAACGCATATGCTCGACGGGACTAGAGGATAAGTCCAATTTATCCGAATTAACGAGAGTCCAAACGAGCTTTTACCGTGTGTATCATATGGGATTTAGCACACGATGTCGCTATCAGCGGGGGGACTTCGCGTTTCTGAAAGTCTGTGCATCCCTTTCGGCGCAGCTTTGGCGCAGGTTCCCCAAATTTCAGGGAAATGTAGCAGGATGTAGCAGCCCCCGCGCTTCGGCGCAGTTTGGCGCAATTGGCGCAGCGGTAGCATCACTGCATGGTCCCAATTTGCAGTAAGACTTGACAATTATCTAATCTATTACCTTAATGGCTACAGGGTTTCTAGCAGAGAATTTAGAAATCTGGTTGTCACAGACAGGCTTCACAACACTCTGGGTGCGGAAGACCATTCCTTTGTCATTCAGAATGAGGCACCAACTAAGATCATGCTCCCGTTGGAGATCGCTGAAGTGGCGGAGAGCTTCGAAGAAAGTAGGCAGGGAATGACAAACTCAAGCAAGGTAGCGAGAGGCGAAAGGCCAAAGTTAATTTCTGAGGCACGCAGGGCTCCATCAGGAGCAAGCAAGACGGCCAGTAAAAAGAGCAGGGGTTGCTTTGTTTGTAGTTCCACGGAGCATTTTGCTCAAGAGTGCCCGACGGTGCGGGCAGGTAGAGCTGTCAGGGTCGAGGCACGGGCTCTGGAGAGCGCAATGATAGCTCCTAAATTTCATGCCATCGAGAAAATAAACCTCACGTGCGGCGAATCATAGTTTAAGGGTAGTATTGATTCTGGAGCAGAAATTAGCGTAATCACGAAGTCTGTAGTTCCAGGATATGAGCCGATGGCAACTAACGTGAAACTGACAGGCACATTCGGTGATGAGGCAGTGGCGGAGTTGGCCTATGTTCTGCTCAGATTATTAGAGAAACCTGAGTACATCGGTCGTGAAGAAAGATTGACTGATTTGTGGGGTTTTACATCCGAAAACCAGCTGTGACTATGAGAGACGCCGTAGTGAAGAGCTCCGGATATTTTGACCACCTGGGGTTCTTTAACGTGCACTGACATCACACAGTACACGGGCTTCAACATTTCGCCTCCATCGAAATGCAGCCGCGCGGCCGGAATTCGATCCCGCGACCCTCGGATTAGTAGCCAAGTACCATAGCCACTAGACGACCGTGGCGGGGCGGTCATGAAGAAAGGGATCTAGGGATATTGTGTGTGGTCATGGACAAACTGGCTAATGGGGTGGACACGCTCATAACCCCTATGACTACAGGAAGTTATTGGAAGAAACAGCTGCTGTTAATGAACGCCCCCATGTGGTGGAGGCACCACTGAAAGCTAAGGAGCAGGGTGAAACACGGGTTACCACACAAGTTGAGGCGGTGTGCATTGACGGTGAGGTAGAGCAGACAACTGAGCCAGAGCAGGAGGGAAATGTAGGGGAACGGGAGCATTTTAGGTTAAGCCAAGCGGCGGACCCCACCCTCAAAGAAGCAGGCACACGGAATGAATGTAGTTGATGGGCTACTGTATCAAAGATGAAGTGGTTGGTAGGCCTTGCAACCAACTGGTGCTGCCAGAGACAAAACGGGCAGATGTGCTGTGTTTAGCCCATGATTCAGGTTGGGCGGGTCACCTTGGTAAAAGGAAAATGCTACAGCGGATCAAGATTGCATTTTTCTGGCCCATAGACCATAGTGTCAGGTGACATCAAGCGGTACTGCCAAAGCTGCCACCAGTGCCAGGTTAAAGTGCGTGTCAGAGTACTTGATAGGGTGCCAATAGTTCTAATCACAAGGCCGAGCATCCCATTTCACATTACCAACATTGACTGCATAGGTCCCATTCACCCATCTTCTGCAAGGGGGCACAAGTATGCGCTGTGTGTTAAGGTGCCTAGATAAGAGTTTCAAGGTAGCGACACTCATTGTTTTCTGCGCCGTCCTCCTCACTCTCGTGGGTACTCCTTTGTCTCCATCATCCGTGTCTGTGATTGGTGCATTCCTTGCACGTGACGTTAGTGGTTGGTGGTGGCATTTATTTTTCTGCAAAAAGGTTCAAAACTACGCGCATGCGCCTATGGTCTCAGTCGGATTGTGGCCATGACGAAAGATGAAACCCTAGCCAAGACATACGCTGTAGATGAGAAGCGTCCCAGTTGGCGCCATGTCAGCCAAGATTGCTTGATTGATTTGTGGGGTTTAACGTCCCAAAATTAGGTCTGATTATGAGACACCGTAGTGGAGGTCTCCAGAAATTTCGACCACGTGGGGTTTCTTAACGTGCACTGACATCGCACAGCACACGGGCCTCAACATTTCGCCTCCATCAAAATGCAGCCGCCGCGGCCAGGATTCGATCCCGCGACATTCGGATCTGCAGCCGAGTGCCATAACCACTAGACCACCGTGGCGGGGCAGCAAAGCTTGCTTCTCAGTGCATGTTGATCGCTGCTCGCTAGTTTAACATTGCCGGGTTGCTGTGCTGTCGGCTGTAGTCGCAAAACGGGATGGTTATGCTCTCTTCAACATACTTCGTGGTGTTCGCAATGGAGCACGGCGTGAAGTGTGGCTATGAAACATTTCACGCGTCCGTGCAACGCCGTCGGCAGTTGATTTGTCGGCTTTTGTTGAAACGCTAGGCAATGCTCGTCTATTGCGAGCCCGTTATTACAAATATTTGTGAGTATGTATTTGTATGGTTGTATATGTATGGTTGAATAGAGCTGCAGTGCTTAATGAACGCACTTTCAGGAACATCCTGGCGTCACGATTGTGAAAATGGTCATATTTTTCCAAAAAAACTTTCATCGCAGTTGCTCCTAGGCAAGCATTCGTTACCATCAGGCAGGGGTTTTTCCTCGCCTGTGCACAAGCCGGCTATGATTACTCATCACAACAAGCTGCTGCACGTTACTTGTGCCACATCATATGCACGAGCAAAACAGCACATTGACACAACTGGACAAACTACGACATATGATGCGAGACGTCATGGCTAGTGGTGTGAAATATAGCACTTGTACAATGTTGCCAGTTGGGCAACACACATCATGCTTCTTATGGTGTACCGTTTATATTCAACTAAGTAACCATTCATTTTATATCATTTCCTTCTATTAAAATATAATTGCTTCCATTCACCATAATAACTCAAAGGAAACACTGCTTTTTTTATTCACGCTTTGAACCTTCTTGGGGGCGCTCCAGGCAAATAAGCAGAGGAAAAGGGAGGGTGTCGCTACCTTGAAACTTTTTATCTAGGGACCTTACTGTGTGTTGTTGACCTCTGCACCAGGTGGCCTGAAGTCGTGTGTCTTCGCTCACTCACTGCTAGGGCAACTTGCGATGCTGTGCTGGAGATATTTTCATGCATGGGTGTACCCAAGATGATTTGCTCAGACCGCAGCACTAATTTCATGGCTCAGCTGACTCGTTTCTAGCTAGGATGGGCACAACCCCGCAATTTTCGACACCTGACCACCCGCAGAGCAATGGGCTCGTGGAATGGTTCAATGGCACCTTTAAAAACATGCTTTTCGAAGTAGTACGTAAACATGGTCGGAACTGGGACAGGCACATGCCATTTCTTCTATGGGCTTATCAGGAAGTACCCAACGCCACTACCAGAATCGCCCCATTTGAAATGATGTTTGGCAGGACACCTGTAGGACCGTTATCAATGCTGCAGAAAACTTGGTCAGGGGAGTGGGTGGTGCCGGAGGGCCTCAACACTTCTGCAGTTGAAAATTTGGACAAACTAAAGGCGAAGCTTTGGGCATGAAATGCGCAAGTAGATGAACTATCGGCTGTCACGCAAGCGAAATATGAGGCCAACTACAACTTAAGGGGTTCTGAGACGGTGACCAAGTTCTCATACAGGAGCCGAGCAACGCAGGCAAACAGCTCCAAAATTGACAGAACCGGCAACTGTGGTGGGCTGTGAGAGGCCATACATGTACCTAATAGAGCTAAATGATGGCAGCCGACAAAGTGTTCATGCAAACAGGTTGCGTGAGTATGTATCTAGGGTAAGATCGGTGGAGTCATATTTGAGACAGATGAGTTTGGGGACGTGCCAGCTGTTGTATCGGCGCGGCCATCAGGGACGCCGGCGCCGGCAGGAACAAAGGACCGGCGCGCCGGAGCGGCCAGCCTACGAAGCAAACGCAACCGGGACCCGAGTGGAAAAGCCGTTTATTGAGGGGGCGAGGGACTATAAAGCACTACACAACACCCCCTGGGGGGGGGGAAAGAACACAAGTGAAACAGAAACTGAAACCGACATCACATCACCAGTGTTGCCGAGGAGCACACAGGGAAAGAAAAGCATCTGCGCGGGAATGGATCGCTTAACAGACGTTCAGAGAAAGGAGCTAACTGAGCTAGTAAGTAGATACTCGCAAGTGTTTCGAGATACACCAGGCACGTGTAACGCAGGGGTACACAGCATCTGCCTGAAAGCTGAAAGTGAGCCCAAACGAGCTTCCAACTATCGTGTGCCACTCACCTTGAGGGGAGAGGTGAAGCGCCAGGTTGAGGAGTTCTTGCATTTGGGGCTCATATATGGTACAGGGAGCAATTTCTCGCACCCGGTGGTATGCCTCACGAAAAGGGATGGGGGTGTACGGCCGTGCATTGATTACAGACAGCTGTACGCGATTACTGAGCCTGATGTGTTTTCCATGGGTAGAGCAAATGAGCTGCTCCACAAGGCAGCAACGGCCAATTGCATCACGGCCCATCATATGTTACGCGAGTACTAGCAGGTACCTCTAGACGAGGGGGTGAAGAAGTACACGGCTTTCGTCACACACGAGGGGCAGTACGCGTGGCACATGATGCCTTACGGCCTCCAAAACTCAGCTGCTACTTTTCCGCATGTCATGAACCAAATTCTGGAGCCGCGTAGGGCGTATACTTGCTCTTTGATGATGTAGCGGTGTACTCAAACACTTGGGAAGACCACATGGGTCATTTGGAGCTCGTGCTGGACACTAGCTCAGGCAGGGCTAACTGCAAATGTCGAAAAACGCAGGTTTTCACAGCAGGAAGTTAAGTACCTTAGTCATAGGGTCAGGTAAGCACACACCCGACCATGAATGGGTTTCAACTATTCAAGGCCTTTCACAGCCTCAGAACAAACGCGAACTGTGCAGCTTTCTCGGGTCGCATAATTATTACCGAGATTACGTGCCCGGATAGTCTACAATAGTGTTACCACTGACCGATTTGACAGGGTGCAGTGGTCTGCAGCAAATACCGTGGAATGATGAGGCGGAGAAGGCCTTTGAAACCATTAAGGAGCAGCTCATAAGGGCACCTACACTCCAAGCGCCTGACATCAGCAAGGGCTGCATTCTGGCAACTGATGCATCTGATGTGGCTTTAGGAGCGTGCCTCGCTCAAATCGATGAAACTGGCAGGGAAGTGCCAGTGGCCTTCCTCAGCAAAAAGCTAGCATCACCCTAAACCCATTGGGCCACGATTGAGTGGGAGGCTTACACGGTTATATGGGCATTACAACGTCTCGAAACATGGCTGTTTGGTGCGAACATCGCGGTCATCACTGACCATAATCCTCTTAAGTTCCTTACTTTGATGTCCCCTCAGAGTGCGAGGCTGATGTGCTGGGCTATGGCACGGCAGAAATTTAATGTCTCAGTTATACATAGGAGTAAACTAAATGCAAATGCGGACATGTTGTCCCGGTTGGCAAACCCACAGTCATGGGAATAGGACATGAATGCATGCGGGTATAGGAGTATACTGGTCATGGCACTGTAAGCTTTCGGCAGAGTGGGGCATCACTGCTTTGCACTCCTGCGGTTCACCGGTGTCATGCATCCTTCCCATGTACCAACGGAAAATCACTTCAGACACCGATGTGTTGCAACACGAGGCGTTTATGCAACACAGTGGCGGTGCAGGGATGAAGTTCACGGGCCCCTTCCTCTAGTGCTGATCGCAATTGAGGAGGCCGACACGTCTATATGTCGATGATGAGAAGAGACTCGGACTGGAGTAAATGCTGCACGTTTTCTCAAGATGCACACTCGGCACATACTCCAGGTCGTCTCCTCACCCTCCCCTCAGTCTCTTCGTGAAACACTGATGTACGGGGTCTGGTCAGATTCGGCCAGGGGTGTCTCGAGCCAGAGTTCTTTCCCACGCACCACTGTCGCAGCTGCAATCCACCGGTAGTTCGCTGTAGCTCGCACCCGAGGTCATAAATCGGGGCCCGCTGCTCGTGGGGGAGACAGTCGCTGCCGTCGCTGATGTCCATTTTACCGAAGTTGTCTGCTCCCACTGCATGTACGTACAATGTGTCGACGGAAATTTTCCGACCACCACTGCCATTTGAGCTTGGGGGGCGCACTTCCAGGCAAACTTCGCCGAAGCAGTTGGCAATCCGTGTCGGCCACCGCATTCCTCCGACAACTTGGGTTTGTTTATGGGAGTCTCCTCGGAGTCGCCAGCCCCAGCCGTCTGTACTATGCGTTGGTGTGTTCTTAGGGGGGGCTCAATGCCACACTCGACACTGGCCAAGTACGTCGACGTCGAACACAAGCCATGGGACGCCCACTTCCATATGTGACCTTCGTGCATAACATGGCCGTGCAAGAAACGATGCAGCTTACGGCATACAAGCTTTTCTACAGACAGAGCCCAACAACGACGCGTGACGCCATCCTACCAGTTGGCGTTGCCATCTACTTGGAGCGCACCGAAGCTCAACAGCTCGCTCACTTGTGTATCAAGAACCAGCAGACAGTCGACAGGCGCCCCTACAACCTTTGATAACGCCACACCGAATACCAACCCAGCGACCTCATCTGGGTCTGGACGCCAATACGACGACGCAGACTGTGAGAAGCTCTTGCACCAACATTTTGGACCCTACAAGGTAATCTGACGTGTTGAACTGGACTATGAGGTCGTACCCGATGGCTTAACCTCATCCCAGCAGTGCTGTGCACGACCCAAAGTTGTACATGTGGTGCGAATGAAACCTTATTACACACACTGATTAACTCTGATGCATTGTTAATTTATTGCATGCGCTCTCACTTGCATGTTCTGTTTTTAGAATCTGGACAATGCTTGTCAGAGGGGGGTAGTTACATGCGCGGTAGTTTTCATTTGCTTAAGGAAAACACCATTATCACTTTCCTGTGACATGCGCACTTGTTTTGATTGCTTGCAGGGAGTGCCGTTATGACTTTCTGTTACGCGCTACGCATGTAGTGTTTATCTTGCATGTCACTTCGGCAACCATGTCGACCATTCTTCAAACTTTGCATGCCTGGCGCGCACATTTGAGTGACTTCTGCAATTTCAGATAAAACGCGAGAACACGTTATGACTTGTGTACAAAAGCCGATGCATTACGCCGCTTCTCAGTCCTTCGGTCGACCGATTGTTCATGCCGCTATTGCTGTGTATTGTGATTGGCTTTGTTTTACTGGGCACAAGTTCGCCCATTAAACAGTTCGCCTGACATCATCTTGAGTCCCGCGTGCTTCACCCTGAGTGCTGCGTGCGTCCCGACCACGCGACAGTAGGGCAGCCAACTGGACCCCTTTCTGGTTAATCTCCCTGCTTTTCCCTTTCCCTTCCTTCCTTTGCTGATTTATGTTTCCGATGTGCTAACCGGTCCTTCCACGGTTTAAAAAAACTTGCCTACGTGCCGCATGTGTGGTGCACCTTAGGATCAGAAGCGAACATAGAATTAAATGAAAAATTATAACACTAGTTCAGTAGGGACCGGTCAGTCCGAAAAGCTACAAGTAGGTGAGTGGTCCTTGCCATTGTGCGGATGCTTTAAATTCGAGTGCTACAAGATATTACCAGGAATTTTCTACTACGGACAACTTTAGTGCAACACCTTTTTTTTGTGTATATTTGAATTGCAGTCCTGGTGAAATTCCAAATACTGCCACTTGATCAGTGCTGCTTGCAGTGTTTCAGGCTAGCATAAACAACACTGTCAAAGTCAAATGTGAAGTTTCAGCTTCTGAACCAGTTTGTGAACCAGTTAAGTGTCACGAACCTGTTCACAAACCGATTCAGAAGTTGGTTTCTCCACACCGAAACTTAACCGGAGCAAAGTAATGTGCGTTGAACCTGAACCCTGACCCAAACCGGTATTTTTTCACTTCTACACCTTGGTGAATATTAAATGCAAAATGGCACAGATGCTACTTCCTGGGCACATCAAACAAAGAGTGCTAATGCCTTACCTATCTTAATCTGTTTTAACCCATCTTAATCCAAGAAATGCCTTGAGGTTGATGTCTATGGGTTCGAGTCCTAGTAAGTCGCGTGTTCCAACACGACAGGATGGTTAACTCATCTACAATCACTAATGAACCAATAACTAATTTTGGATTAGGCAGAACATGGTGGATTAGATTTGGTAGTTGTACAGTTTATCTTGATGCTGTCATATGCACAATATAGCGGACTGACAAAGTAAACGTGCACACCTGCGGGCCCACACGTGTGTGATGAACAGGAAAGCAAGTGAAACAGAAACAAAACTTCGGAGGATTGAAAAAAATGCAATGATCGGGAGGGCACGCGACCGAGCCCAGGGAATGAGCGAGCAGGCGACCACAAGTGTGTGCTGTCAAATGCCCCGGCAGTTGCACCAAGTTTTGCTTTCAATCAGCCACTCTGATACGGTTTTGAAGCCTGGTGACATAATGCACTGAGCAGGCTACCTCCTTAGACGCCCCCCACAAGAGCTCTATGGACTCTATTCTCTAGAGTTGAGGAAGAACAGGAAGGGGAGGTTTCACAGTCGCAATATCTTCACTTCCAGGAAATCTTTTTGGAAAATTCTTTCAGCTAGAAATTTCTGACAGTGTTTCAATACACAACCAGCCGTTCTCAAAACCAAGTATGAGGGGTGGTTCAGGACCCTTTTGATGATAAACGGCAATTACTGTGCAGCTTTAGACAAAGGAAATGCTACCCGAGGCTGGCACAGTTGACATTTCCAAGCATTATATTCATATTTGAGAGCCCAAAACTAGAGGTCACAGAGAACCACAGCATATGCGCTTAGCAATATCACTTTCATTTTCACTATAGTTTGCTAAGTCAAAACAGTTAGCAAGCCCCGCCACGGTGGTCTAGTGGCTAAGGTACTCGGCTGCTGATCCGAGGGTCGCGGGATCGAATCCCGGCCGCGGCGGCTGCATTTCGATGGAGGTGAAATGTTGAGGCCCGTGTGCTGTGCGATGTCAGTGCACGTTAAAGAACCCCAGGTGGTCGAAATTTCCGGAGCCCTCCACTACGGCGTCTCTCATAATCAGAGCTGGTTTTGGGACGTAAAACCCCTCAAAACAAACAAAACAGTTAGCAACTGGCATGTTTCACAATCTTTGGCAATTGTCTCCTCTCGATCAATGACAGGGTAAACAGAGCATGCCAACACCACGGCACCCCAGTAACCTGCGCACACATGCCCAAGCCAATGGCAGCGGCTGAGAATTGGCTTTACTTGGCAGCTTAGAACACAGTTTAGGTTTTGGAACAGACAGTTCTGTCTGGAGTGGGCCTGCACAAGTTACACCAGTGAAGGCCACTTCTGTCGGTCTTGGCACAGCGATGGTACAATATGCCTGAAAAACAGCTGTTTTATGCAGGATGTGTCAGCATTTCTCCCTTGACGTAGTCTGGCACAGTGGGCACAGAACTTCAATCACTGACATTGTTAAGATAGCAGGCCGAAGAAATGGGCTCAAGGAGGAGACCAAGCTAAGAATTAAGCAAGCGCTGCTCACCAGCCTAATCATATACTGCATGCCATACCGGGGTTTAAAAACTGCCCACATTGAAAAATTGAACATCATGATAAGGAAGACAACCATAAAGTTGCCTCCTTAGCTGTGCGCACTGCTGAAAACACAAGGTAAGAGCTCCTGCCAGTTTCACTTTATTTTGCAGCTCTGGCTGCATGATGGGAAATTAGGTGAGCTGCTGCTTAAGATGAAGGACATATACATGGAGCATTATTAGCTACATTTTGAATTCCAATCATTTGACAGAGAGAAGATCAAAGCCCCATAAACACCGAGGTAAAGTTGAGCCATCAGGAGGTGGATTGAGAGAAAATGAGAGAAAGCAGCAATAGGTGGGGCAATGTAACCAATAATAGGCACGAAGAAAGCAGAATAAGCACTGAAGGGGAGCCATCAGTGTGTGCAAATGCATCTTTTTGGCAACTCTTGAGGTGCAGATTCAAGCACCACACCAGTACACTGCTGCACACTGTTACACTGTTCTTCTGGGTTCCCTAGGGAACCCAAAATCTGAAAAATACCGAACAGTCCAAAAAAATCCATTTTTTTTACTTCATTCTATCTAGTGACCAAACCACCACAGCCATGTCCAAAATAGCTGTGAAGGCCCGTCACTACGCTTATCCAGCATCCCACTGCTTGCACTGTAAACTCTCATGAACGTGTGCAATACATGCAGAATGAACTTACAAGGGCATACTTGTATTTCATGATGAGCACAGTGAATACTAATGAAGAAATAAGTGCGATGGAGTTGTAATATGTGCTGCCTAATGAGGTGTTTTTCTTCCAATTCACCAAAGGCTAGAGAAATTTGGCCCCTCTCGCAGGACCATATGATAGTGTACAGTTGTACTGCAAAAGAGTATTTAAAAATTTAATACCAAATGCAGCTGCTGTGGTGGCAATATGGGAATGCAGACTAGACTATCAAATAAGAGCCCAGTGCATAACATTAATAAGCTTTACATGTCTAAAGCGATAAAGCTCTTTTGGTAATTCAAAGAATCAATGTAAATGTGATTATGACGTGCTCTACATGACAGAAATACAATATGATTATGAGGCACATTTCAAGGAATCAGCAGCTTGTATTTATCATGTGAATCCACAGAAGGGAAATCAAAAGTTGGTTGCACTTCACGTAAACAATGTCATTGCCACGCAAATAAGCAAGGTTCCCATGCAAGTAAAACAGCAAGCTTTAGCACATGTTTCACAAGCATCACTGCACAGTACACTGCATCAATAGTTGGCTACTGTCTTACAAACACACACAGCTAGAAAAGAACCAATGCTTACAGTGCAGTGCTGCAGCAACCAGAGACCAGATGGGTGGCGCTACAGCAGTACGGAAATGACCTGGAAGAGGCTGGGGCAAGTCACGGAGTGCTGAAACCAAAGCTTGAGCGGCCGCTGAAGCCCGCGGTGCACTCCAGTTTTGGGAGCTGTACAAGAGCAAGTGAGCACCACAGGCCAGGCAGCAGCTGCTTCCATCGAGGGGGTCTTGCACAAGCCTCTGCCAACAGGACTCATGGACACAGTGCAGTGCCTCTTCTGGCTCCATCTCCTGCGGCAAGATGGCATTCACTGAAAGTCCTGCTTCAGAAATTCATGGACCAATAAAGTTACATGCCACAAAAGTGTGCATATATAAATAAGCTTTTTAGAAGTTTCCCTTGAGAAGCTGAATGCACTCGGCAAATTACTGTCCACATAACACACACATTCGCTTTACTTACCCAAGGCTAATCCCTCAAACTCTGCGTTTTCTCCATAACTGAAGGTATTGACAGCAACAACAGAACCTGACTCCTTTCAACCCTCTTTGTAACTGATGCCAATTTCAATTTTTAAAAAGAACCTGAAGTTCAAGATTGCCACACAGCAGCTGAATGAAGTGTCAAACCATAGGCATATCCCAAATACTAATCGAAGTTTAGTCTTTCTGACAATACTCTTGCTTCCTAATTCCAGCGAGAAGTTGCAGGGTAGTTGCTATATCCATCAAAAGGAAAATAACAGTTTAGCAAAGTGGCTAGTAACTACACCTGCATGCAAGAACTATATGGCCTTTGCAGCGCTATGGAAGGGTACCGGACCATGAATTCTCAGGTTCTTCAGCATGTGCCGTTGAAACAAGTTATGCTGTGCAAATACAAAGCGACCACAAAACAAAGGGCCTTGTGCAAGAGCACATGCACCTGTGCATACATTGTATGTCTACTTGGACAACTGCACTTGCTAATGCAAATATATGGGCTACACTGAGGCATCCTTGTAAACAGACAAATCACAATATGCAAGCACTGCTTCAAGGAAACTCATTAAACTCTGCAAGTGAAAATTATGGTGCCAGTTAAAGAGGCACTACAACATTTTTTTCAACTGCCTTCCATCGCACTGCAGTGTGTGTAGTACTGCATACTGAGATATGCACAAAAAGAATTATCGAAATTAGTACACAGAAATTGAAGTGGGTTCTTCAAGTTACAAAAACAAACATTTCACTTCCTCAGTGACGTCACCAGTTGCTTATAATCACCAGACACTTTTCATAGAAGCATACCAGAAATCTCACTCCATGGTGCCCTTAACAAACCCTTACGCAGTGCATCCAGTTCGGTGTTACAATTGCTATTCAAAATGTTATATTATTAAAAACAGAAATCATTTTGCATCTCATGAAGTAGCAAGAATGTTCTCATACTTTCTAGCACAATCTCGTGGCCTCGCTGGGACCATAGCATTGTTATATGCAACTTGGCGTGCCAAGCCAATCAGGATGCACAGCCACTGGAGGACACTGCCATGGTAAAAGGTCGCTTCCAATGGCAAAAATCACCTTTGTGTGTTGCTGTAGCCAGAGCAAAGGATGATTTCTCCCTTTTTAAAAAGACTGAAAACACCGTGCTTTCAACGTTCCTACTTGCACTGTGATATCCATGCATTCCACAGCACCAGGAGAAGTGATCAAAGCTGTGGGATTAAACCGTTTTGGTGGTTGAATAAAAGCCAAGAAGGGGTTGCTTCAGTAGGGAGCACGCCATGGGCCCTGACACAGTGCTTGTCTCGTTCCATCAACGTCCATGTCACACAAGTTACAATGAAAACAATGTGCATAGCATGCATCACAGCTCTGGCAATATTTTTACCATGTCACGTAATTCTATGTTACTGAGATGCTACTGTCATGCACTTCATAGCAGAAATGCTCAGGAAACTCAAAATAAATTTTAATAAGCAAAGAAAGGGCACAACCAAAGCCCAACCAAGAAACGCTGCCTTCACAAGACATCAGGTCAGCCTTTTGCATGGTGCTACAGCACATGCACCCTTTCCCTAGCATTAAGGTCACGAAGCAATTTGTTAATGGTTATGGCCTCTGAGATTTGATGTCCTGGCAGGTGGAGCCTCACATTGCTGCTGTGAGTGCACATTCACACTGTTGCATTCAATTAGCCTATCATATCTGTTTGCTGGAAGATAACGAAGCTTTCAATATGATAATGGTCAAGAAAGGGAAGGCAGATACGCACTGGTTTGCACCAGACAACCAGCAACAGAGTAGAAAAAGGACATGAAATTTGGTTGTCTTCTGTTGTTTTGTGTGCCGAATGAAGAAGGCCATCCATTGTAAGGCATTGGAGAGCAATCTCAAGTGCAAGACGAAAGCTCCAGCCAACACATATCTGGTTTATGAAAACACTGCAGAACATTTTGTTGTCTGCAATTCTAGGCACATGAGTGGCGGTAAGGAACTGCAAATTCCTCAGGGAAAACCAGTGAATTGGCATTTCCTTGCAAACAGGAGTACCATGCATGTTTAGTCAATGTGAGGAGGCAAATTATGTCGCACTATTTCTGTTTCGCACATTCACTCCTACTGTTGTCATGGCTTATTGTGTAAAAAGTAAGTCCTTGTGTAAAATTTATATTGCATAAATGTTCCGTTATATCTAGCCAGCTGCTCTGCATCAAAGCAGTGCTGGTGTGCTGTGCCAGGTGACAGCTTGCTTGAGAAAAGCCTCATCGGACGCGAACGTTCAGAGTGATGTACATATGTAAATAGCACTTCCATTATCTATCTCTCTCTCTTCCTGTCCTTATCCTTTACCACGCCCCCCCCCCCCCCACCATTTCACTTACTGGAGTGTGCGGTACAGGTGTCAACTGATGAGCTAGACAATTACTGCAGTCTCCATTAATTACTTTCCTTTTCCTTGTGCTTTTTGTACACATTTCTTTTAATAAACAACCACCACCACCACTCCCACCGCCACCACTACTACTACTATTACTACTACTACTTAGAGTGCCTGTTTCATGTGTTCCATGTTACAATTGTCATTTGTACTTCCTAGCAATATTTTAATTGATTTGTTCGCAGTTGCACTTTATTTTTAGCTGTGTCAGAAAAAATATAATGTGGTATTTATATTGGCAATGTGAATAAAAGTGAAGTACTATAGAACTAATTTTTTTTGTTCATATAATCACGCACCTCAACACAATTCACGACAGGCTTTCATGAAAGCTGCTGTCTTCGTTTAATAACATGCAACTCCAGGTGCTGGAGTCAATACGACTACTAGTTTCTGCTCAAGTGTAGTTGTGCTGAACTTGTTCGTATGCAAACCAACGGGAATAACTTCTGCTCCATATGTCGGTGTAGAAAGTGTTGGCAAAAATAATGGCCATGATCAAGCATCTAAAATGGGACTCCCTTTACGCAGAGGACTGACGAACGACGCACGCATTTCGGTTCTGGTCGGGGCACGGCAATGTAAAAAAAACGGGTACCAGTAAGAATTGTGCCTAAACCATGGGGCATATTCCGGTAAAATTCGATTTCCCGTTCTTTTTCGTCAGGCCGCGCTGCGAAAGCTTGACAGCTTGCTGCAACGCGCGTAGTGTTCTCGCTATTCACAACGCATCCTTATCAAGCGATCTGTGCGCGCTTTTCAGCACCAGAGTTGGGACGGTTCGCTCGAAAAGAAAAAAAAAAAAGCAGTACTGCGTCCAGTAAAAAAAATTACTCGTGTGGTTCACGAGTAATATACCTGAAAATTACACGAGAAAAGAAAAACCTTCCATAGTAGTTATGGGACGATTATGGGACGATCGCCCGGCAATTCCGTTTTTCGCGGGCAAATCATCACTGGAAAGAAGGCGAAGAGGGGGGGAGGGGGGGTTTGCGGAGCGGCACCGAGCTAGTTTTCCCGCCAATTCCTACGCACTCAGTTCGCGGCATTCAGATCAGCCGAAGCAAAACCGCAGATCACCTGGCCCCCACAAACGCCATGGACAAAAGGTCGCAATGTCAGACGAGGAACTCACTGTGGCACTCCGCAAAGCCTTCTTTTTGTTTTGTGGGGTTTTATGTCCAAAAACCAGCTCTGATTACGAGAGACGCCGTAGTGGAGGTCTCCGGAAATTTCGACCACCTGGGGTTCTTTAACGTGCAATGACATCGCACAGCACACGGGCAACATTTCGCCTCCATCGAAATGCAGCCGCCGCGGCCGGGATTCGATCCCGCGACCCTCGGATCAGCAGCCGAGTACCATAGCCACTAGACCACCGTGGCGGGGCGTCTTGTGTTTTCCTACCGCCATAGTTTCGAGGTTACGGAATTTGTTAACGAACAACCGCAAAGCTCCCCAGTGGGGTAATTTCTTCCTATTTGCTTCATAAACGCGGCCCGCATTCTGGACTCATCCACTACATTTCCACAAGCGCGTCGGAAACGCAATGCTAGTAAACTTTCAACGAATGTGGTAAACACAAACGCAACTGTACTTTAGCAAAGAGCACCGCGAAAAAATAACTCTTTCTCCTGAGAGCACTGGTATACATATGTACGCTACTCACCATTACACGCCCGAGTACCGTGGTCCAACTCTACACAAGTGCTCCACACTCCTTCAATCGTTTTTCGCGGGTCCTTCGCTTTCAGAAGCGCAAAGTCGAAGCGGCACAAACAGGCTGCAGTGACCGGGCTAACGAAGTAAATAAACAGTGCAGAGAACAGGCAGACGACTCTGCTGCCATCGTGTGGAAACAGAGAATAGGTGGATGTGGCCTCCGCGATCTGCACTGGCGGCACGACGTATCAACGCCGCGCTGATCGCAGAGGGCACGAGGCAGATAACAAAACGGCGCGTCGTCTGCTACGGCACTTCTGGCTCGAGGCACGGCCGCTCGATTAGCAACGCGGCCGTGCTCAAGGCCTAGCCATTAGTAGTTCCACTCTACGCGCAACTTGATGGAACGCGCCGCGGTTGATTTTTACGCCATCTGCGGCGACTTGTGGAACGTCGAGCCAGTCGAGCGGTCGAGCCTTCCCCGTTCATGGGTGTTGTGTGCTTCCCCGACCTTCGCGGGTTTCAAGGCGCGGTTTCGCGCGGTCTGAGTATGGTCTGAGTGTCGCTGGTCTGGCTCTATTGTCTGACGGCGACGTTTCGCTCGCTTTGCGTTGTCTACGCGTGGACAATGCAAACTTCGTCAAGGCTTCTTTTTTTGTGTGAGGAATCGTGAAACTGCGTATAGGACGCTGAGCAGTGACGCCTGACGACGGCACGAACAGGGATATATCGCAACGACGGTGGATGTAATCACCTGGTGTGCTGCCTCCTACTACGACATCGGCGTATTCTTTAGGCACGACGCCGAATGGTTCAAGTGCGGCCAAGCTTCGAGGACCGTTCAAGTTTAGGTCTGCTGCTCGACTTGATTGAAAAACAGCGGTGCGCCTGCAGTAAGTGGTGCTATCAGGCGGCATGCAGGAAAGTGCTGATCGCAATAACAAAACCACGTGCGTCTGTGTGTTCGTGTCGTATTGTAGGTCTGTGTGAGGCACGACTGCGCACTGAAAGGTATGTGCCACACGAGTAGTGCGCTGTGTCTCCTAGCATGCTGTCTCTTGTGAGCTAGAGCGAACAGTTTGCTTTCTTTTTGCCGGCGCTACAAGGGTGGCCGCTTCTTGTGGTACGATCGTCTTCAAACCTAATTTTACGCCAGCGATCACTTGCTCTTCCCAATTCCGTAATTGCTTGGTGACCTACAGCAAATACTGTTTCCAACACCCCGAGCACAATATCGCGGCGCGGGCATGCTACAATGTGCATACTTGTAAATAAATTCATCAACTTTATTTATTCGCTTTCGTGTGTATCTATTTGTAAACTGGGTTTCTTTTTATCCTAATAAAACGGGTACAAACGTCTCTAAAACACTCGTCGTGTGAGAATTTCTTTCGCGACATCGAGGATCGGGTACGGACAAATTATATATATATAATATATATATATATATATATATATATATATATATATATATATATATATATATATATATAACACGACCTCTGAGGAGGTCGTGCTCCAACATTCATCCGCGTTTCCACGCGCCTTTTTTAAATGTTTGTTTTTTCAGGCATTGGTTTGGTACGTAGCAACGGTTTGTTGTCCTACGATCATTCATGCCATACGTTTTTGGTGGTTTATGGGAACAGTGTGGAAGAGCCAAGCAGACTGCCGTGTTTTGCTGATGAGCATGGAGGAAAGAAAAACTCCATGCTGATGAGCGACGGCAATGCATCACGAGAAGCGGAGGCGCTTCAACGTCTACTGAGCATGAAGACCTTGCTCTGCGAGGAACACCACCCAAGTTTGCGCCACCGCGGCCAATGAAGTCAGAACCCTCCTTGCATTTTGCCCCCAAGGAAATGCAGCCGCCATAGCTGGGATTCGGTCCCACGACCTCGAGCTTACACCTTAGCCGCTAAGCTACGATGGCAGGTGGTGACACCCGTAGGTTGCCATCGAGTACCAGAGAACACGGTAGCACGGCTGGATAGCCCAACCACAAATTGTCGTTGCAGCGATAAAAGAAATCGTGACCCATTATGCACCTGTTGTGATCATCTGCTCAGTGCCGATGTACAAGAAAGCACAGTCTCAAGCTTTCTGAGCCGTGTTCTTCTGTCAGGGCACTGTTTATGGACTACACACAGGCACTTGAGAAGAAGTGTGCATGTGGCCGGTCATGTCGTTTCTTTTTTGTTTTTGATAGAGCTTGAAGGGTGAAAAGAGGGGGGGGGGGGCAACTGTGAGTGCACTCGCTACATAATCACATAATCGGAGTGCCTCAGCTTTAAAGCATATAAGAGTATAGCTCCCCCCAGACCACAACATTGTTCTCCCTACACTAGCAGGGCCTCTTTAAGTTGGACAGGTTGCGTATGTTCGAGTTTTTCCAGTTCTGGTAGTTGAGTGCCATTCCTTGGATGCACTTGATGCCATCAGTCGCAAAGCAGCCACTGCCACCTCTGCTTCCCAGAACCTGCCACCGTGGCAAATACACTTGGGATGGCTGCTGTGTCCAGGTGTCAGTGCAACCTGCTTAGCTAACATGGTTCTAAAGAATGTCAGAATCCAAGTTAGTGCTGCGGCACTGGCTTAATGCACCGCACTCGGAGTAGCCATCAGCGTTGTCTGAATTCTTTCCAAGCAAGACCCAAGGAATTGTGTATCTGCATTCAATGCCACAATACAATGGATGTCGAAGTGTGTTTTAGGCTGTCAAATCACGTGTACAATTCTTCGGCTGTTACAAGGTTGCAGTCATAGGGAAAAGTTTATAGTACAAGCTCTTCACACTGTTTATAGAACCCTGTCCTTGCACACCCTGTCTAGGACAAGGAAAAGCGTGCCCTTGTGCAGGATCACTTGCGTGACTTCACTGCATGGGTCACTGAAGGAGCATTCACAAGATGTACAAGTAACAACTGTGCCCTGCCACGGTGGTCTAGTGGCTATGGCACTCGGCTGCTGATCCGAAGGTCGCAGGATCAAATCCTGGTCACGGCAGCTGCATTTTGATGTGTACTGTGCGATGACAGTGCATGTTAAAGAATCCCAGGTGGTCAAAATTTCCCAAGTCTTCAACTGCGGCATCTCCCATAATCACAGCTGGTTTTGGGACATTAAAACCCCAGAAGTCAAGCGATGACTGTAACTCATGAATGAGTGTAGTGCAACCAGAAACTTTCAAGGAGTATTTCATGCGCATGCTGCTTAAAGTTTAAAATACTTTGACTCATTAGCAATATCAGGAGCCAGCAGCATGGTAACCACGTGGAGGTATTGTTATGCTTGACAGTGAGGACGATTCCCGCATAAAATTGAGGTGTGCAAGTATGACCAAATTTATAGTGCATTCCAGGGTTGAGTGATGACTCCATTTCTTATCTTAACTGACAGTACAAAGCTAATCACATAAAAAGCTTGGCAAAATGCACACCATTTAACGTGAAACCACAATTTGAGAGTGCTGCCTCTAAACTGCTCCCACCGACGGCGATTACCATTTTGCATGCACTGCGTGACATCAGGAAGCAAACAATGTGTCGTCTGATCTGAAACTGATGCCACACTGGATGCACCACCACCCACCATGGTAGCTTAGCAGCTACGGTGTTATTTTGCTAAGCTCAAGTTCATGGGATGGAAACCCACCCAGGATGGCGATGGGGCAAACTGCAAAGGGACACCTATGTGTACTTATATTTAGGTGCACATCAAAGAACCCCAGGTCATCAAAGTTACTTTGGAGCCATCCACTCTGTTTCATTTTATAATCGTATCGTGGTTTAGGCTTGTAAAGCACCGTCAATTACTATTATTATAAGGGGTATCACTGTTGGACTGTGCCTGATACACCTTCCCTCAAGCAGTATCATACTGCTGCAGGCCACCAAGATGCCTACAAAGCAACAAAGTGCTGCAAGATGGCCATGACATTTTCTTGCTCTTGCATCTCCTTCTGTTTTCACAATCTATGAAAGGCCAGTCTTGGAGTCAAGATCAGCTTCTGTTACCTGAGACACTGATTTCGGGGTGTGTCAGATCATTCATTTCCACTCATATCTGGCAGTATTTTATGATTCAAGGGTCACATTGAAAAATTGAAATACAAATTTTCTATCACACTGAATGCGATGTGTTACCTGCTTGTTAAACATGCAATGCAGAATTCAATCTTTAGAAAGTTAGGTACCATGGCCTCGGAGAGGTTGCATATGTTCCAGTTTTTCCAGCTCTTGTTGTTCAAGAAAGTAACTGCCATACAAATTAAGTTTTTATCCTAGGCATATGTGCTCTCTATGGCCAGAAATAACAGCAATGACATACAAATTTTCACTTGTGTAGAAATATGCTTGGTTATAATGTGAATTCCTGAATACACTGTTTTTCTGAAATGCATGTTTCAAGTAAACAAAAATAACACTCAACTGGATTTGCAATTTTCAAAGCAGTGGTTGCAACTTCATTATATGATGACAAAAGAGTAGCTAAAGCTGTCATCTATTACAATGTGATCGTTGAGAACAATGTTCCTTATGACTAGACTATTGAGCAACATGGGTACATTTTAAGCAACTCTGGTACATTGCACAAGGGTTAAATGTAAAGGGTTTTGAGAAACCATGCTGTTCTAAAAAGAATTTGAGCAAGTCACCGAAGTGTGTCTTACTCCAGGTAATCCAACAGGTTTACTGCCATTCCTTTATTTTCTTTTTTTTTTGCCCTCTCTTAAAATGATCTGGTGCAAAAACAGTCTATAGAACTATTTTTCACATTTTCCGAGGATAGCTATAGCAATGCAGCAAAAATTAATGCACGTAACATTGACGCCTTAATAAACAAGGTACACTGAAAATAAGTTCTTCCCAAATATTCTCAGCTTTGCTTCTAGAGAAAAGTTCTATATCCCATTATTTATTTTTGTCTAACATGCTTGCTTTTCAGTGCAAGAATCTCTAGAAATATCAGTCAGTAGATACAAGAGTTAGTTTTTATAAAAATGTATCTTTAAAAGTGAACACCCTAAATGTGTAAACGTTGCCAATGCCTATCCAGCAAGCAAATCTGTCCATCTGGCTGTATTATTTGTGGGGTTTAACATCCTAAAACCAGCTCTGATTATGAGAGACGCCGTAGTGGAGGTCTCCAGAAATTTCGACCACCTGGGGTTCTTTAACGTGCACTGACATCACACAGCACACGGGCCTCATCATTTCGCCTCCATTGAAATGTAGCTGCCACAGCCGAGATTCGATCCTGTGACCTTCGGATCAGCAGCCGAGTGCCATAACCACTAGACCACCGTGGCGGAGCGTTCATCTGGCTGTAACATAAGGATAATTGCTACAGAAAATGAATGTATAAAACATAAGCAAATTTTAAAGTAAATAACATTGACACTAATGAGTTTGCACCCCTGTGCTTGAAAGTGAAGTGTTTGGTCTACTGAGCTAAACACCAGTACTTACTGAGGCTCAGTACATTGGGAACACAGGAACTGGCTGCATCGACAGTACGTAGCTAGTGTAAAAAGAACACTTACGATGAAGGCTTTTTTAAAAGATTTTTTAACGGTGGAACAGAAACCCTGTCCAGGACAAGATGTACAGCAGACATGGGGCATAGCAGACATGAGGTGACTTTGTAAAAGTTTGATGTCAAATGCACCACATCCTCAAATTGTTTTCGTGGTCAAGGGAGGCACCTTCCCTTGGGGCATTCCAGACATTGACAAACACATAAAAGAAGAAAGGGACACAGTACCAATGCCGCGCAGCAACGATATTCCAGTAGAGAAGGCTGCAGCTCAGAGCAAGTGCTCTATGCTGGACATCACTAGGAACAAAGACTACACCATTTGTCTCTTCCTAATCGTCTCATGCATTCCTCATTTTAAATTTTAGTATTTCAATTAAGTTCTCTGTTTTCACTGTTATTTTGCTGCATTCCTCACAATATACCAAACATGACAGCATACGAGAAAATAACAGCAAGCCATTAGTAACCAACACGTACGCATCATTTAGATAACCCATAGAGAAAGTTCTCTGCTTGGAATTTAACTTCCTTTTGGACAATTCTTTTCAACACGGCCTGTGGCCATGCTCGCAGCCAGTTTGCTTGTTGGACGAGTTCAGCTTTAACTCAAGTTTTGCAGCGCAACTCAGTTCCAATTTTGTGTGTATATTACTCCTCAAACAGCACCACCTGATCAATAATTTTTCCATAGGAGATCTGCTGACTACAAGTGCCTTGTTGGTTATCCATCCAAATTGTGTATGCCTGACATCAACTAGTCAGAAGCATAGCCCCCATTCTGCAGATCACTTAACCTTAGTGCATAGTTGTACATTTAAGTACTTCTTTCCAGTTCTAAAATGTGCGACATGAGGGAAATTTAGTGAGCTAGCAAGTGTAAACAAGCAAACACTGAAGGCACTTTATTGTCCTGCAGGCGTTGTGCCTCTGTACCGCCACAAGACAGCGCAATCCCTGACTGAAACAAAGCACATAATAATGGGTCATTTCTTGCAATGCAAAGAGATGCAAGGACAGCAGCGAGTTGGTCATTATGTTTCTCTGTGTTCTAACGGTGCAACAACTGTATGTTCCATATGACTGCCAGCCAATTTGGTAGCATCCACCACATCATGAATGCCTTAAAGAATGATTTATGACTGCTCAAATCATGACTACAGCTCATAAACATGCTGTGAACCAAACGCTGTCATTTTGGCCCATTTTCACTTGGTGTTTATTGGTACATGAACATTATGTACCATCATTTAATTAATTAGAAATGGGTTTCTGGGACTATTTGTAATAAAGATCTGGCACAGCATTTCTAGAATTGTCCTATGGGCTTCTCAAAAAGTTTATCACTGAATCATAGTTTGGAGGTGTCAGACTCGGTGCAGAAAGTGATGTGGTAGGTATAACAGGAATGCCCTCGCAAGCATGTATGCCTGCACTGAAGGAATTATACTACCAGCGAATGTAGCCAGAAATTTATTTCTGCAAGCATCACTCCTACCTGTAACGATGCCACTCCCTGAGTACATCTCTCCTTGTCATCTCCTGTAAATATGCCTCTGCCTTTTTGTCATTATTGTTGTTGTGATGGGCTTATTACTTTGCCTACAGCAGACAGCACATTTCTTTCACATGAGCTGGATTACTTACAAATTTGGAAATTACTTGCAGAACAAAACATAATATGCCATAGTCTCATCACTGTGATATCACCATCTTTGCAGTGCTCCAAAACTTAAACATGGATGTATTACATATTTTATTCATTTCTTGATCATTCACATTTCTGTTACAGTTGCTCTACTGTATGCACTTTATTGCCATAGAAATGTCTTCAAGCAAGTACACACAAATTACCTAATTCAGAACACCATCAAGCACAACTGGTAATTTTCAGCTAAGTAACTGTTTCAGTAAAGCAAGGCAATATGGGAGTTACGAATAACCTTGATTATTTTTATGACTGCTTAAATAACCTTCCTTTTTTGAATCATGGCATTTCTTGGAAGGACAAAGAGCACACATATTGTTGAGTGCTCAGCATGTGTGTGCCACAAACTGCCATAATGAGATTCAGTGTTCTGAATGCCAAAGGCGTTAAAACATCTTTGTGCCATCATCTTTCACACTCCCCAGCGATTTATAAGTGTGCCATATTTTCCTCCTTTGGGCAAACATGCAAAAATTTGTGCCTGCCCTACTTTTACTAGTATGATTGTTTTCCAAGAAGCATAAAACTGACTGCACCCATTCAAGATGGTTGAACTGTTCGAGATTATGTAAACTAAAAAACTAATACGAAGCATTCTCTGCTAGCTTATGTGGCCACGTTAGAATTTCATAATGCAATAACTAACATACTTTTAAAAATAGCATTAAACAAGTTTTGTAAAATTACAGCAAATTAAAATGGATTCTTGGAACTATTAACAAACACACCTGAATTTCTTATACGGGAGGCTGAGAGCAATACCCAAAGAAGACAAAGCTAGCACACATGCTGTATGTGTACACCTCAACAGCGGCATTGTGGAAGAGAGATGTAGGTTTTGGCACCGCACTTCTGGGAGGCAATGTTTACAAATAAAGAACCGGTTTTGCAATGCGGTGGAACCTCTTAAACCACTCGACATGGCTGCAGTTGCCAGCTGTTTGAAACATGACCAATTACACAGAAGCTGTAACAACACATGCGACTTTCACTTTTCAAATAATTACTGCCAAACAGGAACTTGGCCACATAACCATGTGCGACGAGTCCACTCGAACTGACCAGACTTTGTTGGAACATTTTTTTATGCACACTGCAGCTCCCAAGTTGTGATGAAGGTGCAACATACTACTCTGCCAACTAATTAAGTGGTGTAATGAGATGCTCATGATACTTTGATGGCTGTCCTGTGTCTGCCAAACCTAAGCCCTTAAGACACTCTCTAATTCTTATGCTTTGCTGAATTCTGCCTGGGCAAGCAGTGTACTTTAATAATACTCGACCATGCTGAAAAAATGTAAGCTCAAAGGAAGTTGTGAACTGAAGTGCTGACTGGGGGCTAAGGAAAACGGAACTGGTTAGGAACTATAGTGATGTTTCTGTGTTTGGCTAGCAGGAAGACAGGCACAGGGTTTAAAACAAATGCACTGCCAGATTTCACAGGCGTCATGTTCACATACTGCGTGGACACCCTGGCAAATGTTCAATGGCGTTTTCAATCAGCTCCACCATGTAGAATGCCCCATTAGCAAATGTGCCGCCACCCCATCTAATAGCTTTCAAATGTTTCCACGGACAGGGACAGCTTGTTGCATCGCCCCGTGTGGTGAAGTGCTGGAATCGGTCAGCGCTTGGATGAGGCCGAGTTCTTGGACAGTGCGCCGAAGGCCGAGACAACGACAGGCTTGGCGGCAAGCGCAGCAATGCCGGCAAATCTCAGCAAGGGCTGCGGGGTGCTGATGTCCCATTTGCTCTTGCGCGATTTCTTGGCAGTTACCGTGAATAAATCCACCTTGGCCTTCTTGTCACGCTTGTCCATCTCTTCCTTCTGTCGCCGTGAAAGCTCCTCGTAGTACGATTCCGGTCCCCATTGCTGCGGGTTGAACATTTCCGGAGGGTAGTTGGTACCCAGCTCATCGATGCCGCAGTACGAAACGAGCTTCTCATAAATGCTCGGGTTTCGAAAGTCCTTTCGCATTTGGATCGACGCGTTCATGTCGCGGCGGTCGCGAAGCTTTCGCTCGTAGAGGCGTGTGATCTTCTCCTGAAGTGCCGGAGCACAGCGATCTCGCGGCTCGGGTGGCAACTGCACGACTGTGTTTGGCCCAAGGCTCTGCAGGGCACGATGAAAGGAAACTGGGGACTCTGGCCTCACCGAGCTGCTGCCGTCGGACTCATCTTCCGTGTCATCTTCACCTTCGTTGGCGTGGTACGAGACTAGAGGCCTTCCACTTGGCGACGTCGCGGCCTCCTTGCTGACCGGCTTTTTGCGTTTTGCAGCTCCGTCTCTCCGGGGATCCAGCTCGTCCTCTGAATCGGTGTACGTCTCGTCCAGTGACGCCAATACAGTAGCTTTCTCCAAGGGCTCGTTGGACATGGTGAACAGGATGCAGCGCTAAGTTCAAGAAAACTACTACCGTGACTTAAGTACTTCAATACGAAACACCACCACAGGTTCTTCGGTGCACTTTAACGAGCACCAGGTGGTCAAGATCAAGATTATTATTATTATTATTATTATTATTATTATTATTATTATTATTATTATTATTATTATTATTATTTAAAATATTCCGATTCTGTATTTCAGGAATAGAATAAAAATCCTCTAGATATATTAACAGCGAAGCTGCTGTAGCTCGGCATACTTTGTGTGCTGTCACCGGCAAGAAGTTTATATTCAGAGTTCTTCAGATTGAAGAACCCTGGTTATGTTTAATACTTCTAGAGCGGAAGCCAACGTTACGCGGAAGCGGCCCGCCGAAAGTGAAGCTTTCGCCGCCATCTTGCTCAAGGAAAGAGTAGCAGACGACGTAGACGCCGGAGCGCGTAGACAGCATGGCGCTGTTTCGTTAAAATACTGTGGCATTTTTTAAGCATCTAAATATCTGCAGAAAAGGCAACGGTGACTTCGTGGTCGCTTTTGGCTGTACAAATCGGGTTAAGAAGACCTCTGGAAGAACATTTAACGTGTATAAGTGTTTCTCACCTTCTCCACGTACGGCTGCCCGTTTTCAGTGTATTTGGCTAAACAGAGGACAATTCGAAACGTTCGCATCCCTAGGTTACGTCCATATGCCTGTATGATAGTTAACTGTAAGCTCCAAATACTCGTTAGTGTTTCGTCTTCAGATGCGTGCGTGTACGTAATGGTTGCTATGCGCTCGAGTTCTGCTAAAACACGCGCAAGGTCTCGTGCACGTATTGGATCGTCTCTGCTAATATCCGAACCTTAGAGGAAGGACATCTTTGCGGTTCAGAGATGCAGCATTAGTTGTGCGTGCAGTGTTGGCCAACCCAGTCGAAAAAAACAATTGGGACCATTTGGAAATATCAATGGGTCCAACTGGAAATGTCACTTCGCAAATGGTTGCAAAGCTGGCAATGCTTCGCAACCCTCCAGGACTGTGTCTGTGTAGTGGGTATGCCATGTCCCCAAGGAGTCACGTCGAGTAGTCGTAAAACATTTACGATTAACTAGGCTAGGTTCGATAATATAACGTATGTAGCCTCCTGTGATAACACGACTGGGTGCTTCAAGGGGAACTATTTATTAAGTTGAAGTGGTTACAAAGATTGAGAAGTCACAAAGCACATGATGGCATTCTGGCCAACCATGGGTGATGCCGCTGTCGATAGCGCTCTCCCCGAACGAGTGAGGCTGGTGATGTCTCCCTTTACATCTTCCTTTATCACAGGTTCAGTTTGACAACTGGTTTTACAAGGCGGCCATAGCGAGTTGCTGTGTGGCTGCTAGGGGTCTGCAGTGTCGCACTGTTTTGTACAGGCTCAGCCGCTGCTTGGGTTTCAGACGCCGCCTGCACCTCCTTAGGCTGATATGGTATTGGTGGCTGGGAACACCTTGTTTGAGCTGTCATTGGTGTTCTTGTAGGCCTTATCATGGATGTGTTTCGTCTCAGCAACCCATGTGGTGTCTGCAGTATGAAGGATCTTGGTGCTCCATGCCTGTTCACCACTGTAGCGGGAGTCCATCTTCGAGGTCCTTCCCAAACGCAAACACTGTCACCAGTGTGTATTGGTGGAGCTCTTGAAGTGTGCTTGTCGGCATACTCCTTCTGCCTCATTCGTTCTCGTGACAATTTTTCTGCGACGTCTTTGATAATTTTTGGCTTTACTAAGTCAGTTTTAGTGGGTAATGTGGTTCTTGTACGCCTTCCGTAGAGACGTTGCACTGGTGAGCCTAGGTTTCCATCTCGTGGTACATTTCTTATGTTTAACAGTGCCATCTGTATGTCACTGCCGTCTGATGCGCATCGTTTGAGCAGGTTTTTCATTGTTTGTACTGCCCTTTCAGCCAGGCCATTGGATCTTGGATATAGCGGGCTGGATGTTTCCAACTGGAAGTTCCACTCTTTCCGAAAAGTGTTGAATTCACGAGCCGTGGAGCAAGTTCCATTGTCAGATTCAACCACTTTGGGTATTCCATGTGTCGCGAACCATGCCTTCCCAGGTGAAAATGTGCAGCTGGGAATCTAACTGGTTTCAACAGGAAGTAACTGGAATCAACTGGTCCCAGTTCAAAGCCAACTGGTCCCATTTGGAAGCTAAATGGGAAGCAAGTGGTCCCAGTTACAGGTGAACTGAGGAGCAACTGGCCCCAGTTGGGACCACTTCAACTGGGGACAACTCCAAGTGGTCCCAGTTGCCGGCCAAATGGAACCAGTTAGAAACGAAATGAGGGCCAACTGGTTTCCGCTGCGCCCATCTGGACACCAACAGGAACCACAACCAGTTCTACTGGAACCAGTTGCCTTGACGGTCATTATTAGTTTCGTATCTGTTTGTTCGAAGAAAATAGAGTAAACAATTAACAAATGCATGCGCGAAAGATGTTAAAAAAATAAAATTAATTTGCACAAATACGGCAATATTTATTGACAACAAGAAGCTGCATAACAGAAAATTCAGAAACGCCTGTGCGCAAGTTTCGTAGAGCACACGTGGATGAGCCAAGGCGAGGCATAGGCGCGGGCCGCTGTGCTGTGGCACATGTGATGTTTTGCGCCGAGGAACGTGTGGATGTTCGTTGCCTGTGTACTTAATTTGTGCTCAGTTATTGTTGGACGTGGCACCTGTGGAAGAGATGACACTTCGGACGAGCGCATGACAACTGTTTTCGCCCGTGACAACACGCTTGTGGATCGATTGTGTGCAAACGACTTCGCGCTGCTTTCCTTGGTGCCGATGCTAGCATTAGAAGGTGAGAGATGCCTCCGTGTATGAATTTTTACATTGAAAAGTGCTTCGAAGTTAGTGCATTGAGTTGAACTCTTAGTATCAGCCAGCGGCTGTTTGACGTTTGGCCTTTTTGGTATGGTTGCATGTTGATAGTCTAACGAAGAAACGCGCTGTGCACAGCCCCTCACCAGTGAATCGCAAGTGGGGCTTGGGCTGGATGTTATTGTTACGATTCCACCAATTATAATAAAGAAGTCCGACGTAGTCGTGGACGCAGCGTATGGCGCTAACGTAAGACGACACAGCATAGGCCTAGCGGCTAAAATCCTAACAACATCCAGCCCAAGCCCCACTTACGATTCACTGGTGCGGGGCTGTGCACAGCGCGCTTCTTTACAATAGCAGTGATTTTCTTTTAACTTTGCTAACACCGTGGAAATACAATTGCTTTCAGGTGATAAAATACGTTCACGGCCCCCGAAACATCCAAGAGTTTGCCGCGTCTCCAAGAAAGCATTCAAGAAGATTCCCCGCCAGAGCACAAGCTGCAATATTTCTAATAAATGTCACGTTTCAGCACCGAGCTTCTTCTGCTGTATGATCGACTTGATCTACAGATTTCGCGGCCAGCAGTTACCAACTCGGTCACATGATATCAACGAGCGATCTCTTCACTCATTAAATAATGATGTATGGTTCCAGCTGAGTATAGTTCACAATCTCTGTTACGCATGTGTAACGGGGGCAAAAGTTTCACGCCGATGCTACTGGCCTCACATAGCCTAGGTGAGTAGCAGCGGGGCTAACTGGAACCAGTAGCAATGGGGACCAGTTGGGACCAGTTCAAGTGGTTTATGGTCAAATTCCCAGTGGGGACCAGTTGCCAGTGGGTCCCATCTGGGACCCATTGCAAATGGTCCCCACTGGGAATTTGACCATAAACCACTTGAACTGGTCCCAGTTATTTCCAGTTGCAATATTTTCACCTGGGTTCATTGCTTGGATCACTTCTCTTGCGGAACAGTGTTTCAGCTCCGAATAGTCTATGTAGCCAGAGTAACTGTCTACTATCACTAAGTGTGGTCTTCCTTTGTAGTCAAATATGTCTACTGCCACACGCTCCCATGGCAATTCCGGCACTTCTTTTGGCAACAGTGGCTCCTTTGGAGGACGCCTTTGCATTGTTTGGCACACTGTACAAGTCTGTACAATGTTGCGCACGTCGTTTGACATGCCCGGCCAATAAACGGTCTCTCTTGCCCTTTTTAGGCAGCTGTTGATGCCCAGGTGTCCAGCTTGGATAGACTTCATGACTCTATCCTTCCAAGTGTTTGGCATTACTATTCGAGTGCCGCGAAACAACAGGCCTTCATACACGGATAGTTCATCACGCAAATGTGGGAACAGCTTTTGTGCACTTGTCATTTTTCTTGCATCAGGCCATCCGTGATTTGTCGCCTGTATCACACTTTGTATGGCTTCGTCTTGTGCCACTGCTGTCTGCAGTTCTGCCATCGTTTCTTCTGACATAGGCAGTATGGCAAGAACTTCCAATTCTTCAGCGATGGTGCCTGCATCCTCGCTTGTGTTGCAGTCACGGCTAAGCAGGTCTGCAATGTGTAGGTCCTTCCCTTTTTTGTAGACGATTGTGGGACCATAGTGTTGGATGTCAAAGAGGAGTCTCTGTAGTCTGGGTGGTGCAAGTCCAAGTGGTTTCTTGCTGATTGTCTCCAGTGGACGGTGATCTGTTTCTATTCGCAAGCGTCTGCCATAAATGTATGGGTGGAACTTCTTGCAGCCATACCTGATTGCCAGCGCTTCCTTTTCTATTTGCGGATAGTTCCTTTGTGCAGTGTTTAACGTTGCTGATGCATACGCAATTGACTTTCCCTCTTGCATTAGCACTGCACCCAACGCTTTTGAGCTGGCGTCAACTGAGAGTGTCATCTCACCCTTTACATTATAGTACTTCAATGTAGGTGCTTCTTTGAGGTCTTTTTTAATAGCCTCTAGTGCATTGCTCTGTTCTTCAGCCCACATCCATGTTGTGTCCTTCTTTAGGAGCTTTCTCAGAGGGATTGCCTTTTCTGCCAAGTTGGGTAGGAACTTCTGTAGATATTGTAGCATTCCCAGAAGTCTTTGCAGTTCTGCTTTGTTGGTTGGTTCTTTGATTTTCTCAATTGCTGTGACCTTGTCTGTGTCTATTCCTAGACCTTTGTCTGTGAGTACATGGCCTAAGAACTTGACCCTCGTCTGGTTGTAGACACATTTTTGTTCATTTAGTTTTGCGCCAGCCTGACGCAGCCTTTGTAGCACTGCTTTGGTGTATTTTTCTAGCTCCTCAGCTGTCTTGGCGTAAACTAGAATGTCATCCATTGAGTTGGCAACGTTGGGGAGGCCTTTTAAGACTCCTGTAACGACCTGTTGAAATACTTCCGGTGCTGTCGATATTCCGAAGGGAACTCGTAGAAACGTATATCTGCCCCAGGGGGTGCTGAATGCCAAGTATCTCTGCGTTTTCTCGGACACTGGCAGCTGCCAAAAGCCTTTCTTTAAGTCGAGTAGTGTGAATACCTTGCATCCACTCACTTGTGCGGCAATTTCTTCCAGTGTCTTCAGTGGGAAGTGCCGTCGAAGAAGTATCTTGTTCAGGTCTGTTGGGTCAAGGCAGATCCTTATCTTGCCCTTTTGCTTGATGACTACCATTTGGCTGCATATGGGGGTTGGTTCATTGACTCTTTTGATAATTCCAGCCTTTTCCATGCTGTCGAGTTCAGTCTTTACATCGTCCATGAGGGCATATGGTACCTTTCTCGGAGGCCTGACCTCACATTTGCTTGCATCCTCTATCAAGTCTGCGTCGTACACAAAATCTTTTATGCATCCGAGTCCCATGTAGAGGTCATCTTGCATGTGCTTGTCTAGCACTTGCACACGCTTCACAAGGTTCAACACATCGCATGCATTTCTGCCCAATATTGGCGTTAGCTGTCCGTCTACAACGACGAATTTAATCTTGACGGGCTTGTTTCGCACTGTGCATGGGGCTATGCATTCTCCTGACACACCAAGCTTGTGCTGGGTGTATGACACGATGCGTTTCACTGGTGACTGAGTCAATTTGAGACCTAGGGACGTGGCAACATTCAGTGGCAGGACGTTGCACTGGGCGCCTGTGTCTAGTTTCATGTCAATTGACTTCCCACACGCAAAAGTAATGGTCTCGTGCCAGTCTTCTTCGGCGCTGTTTTCGTTTTGAATCACGGAGATAAACACTTCGTTGTCGGAGTTGGACTGCTCAACACCCGTCGCGTTCACTCGTCGTTGTTGTTGTCTCCTTCCCGTTCGGCACACCGTCGCGAAATGTCCGACTTTGCTGCATTTCTTGCACTTCTTGCCATATGCTGGACAGCTGCCTTTCGCGTGCTTGGTCCCGCAGTATCCACACTTGAACATCGCTCTTGTTGGCGAGTCAGTTGGCTTGTCTTCATCGTTGTTCCGCCCTTTGGCTGCGCTCTGTCGCAATGCGTCGACTTTTTGGGTGCCCTGTGTCGTCATATCTTTCATTTGCTGGGCTGCTTGCTCGTTGGCTCGGCACAGGTGAATCGCTTTTTCCAAGTCGAGAGTTGGGTCAGTAAGGAGTTGTTCTCTTACGAAGTCATTTCTAACACCCACAATGATTCGGTCGCGGAGGAGTTCTTCCGTAAGCGAGCCGTAGTTGCACCTGCTTGCCTGCAACCTTGCAGCAGTCACATAATCCGTGAAGGTTTCTCCCTCCTTTTGTGTCATGAGATTGAACTTGTAGCGTTCGTAGGCGTGATTTATGCGCGGCGTGAAGTGCTCAGTGAACCTCTTCTTGATAACTTTCACGTCCTTCTTCTCGCTCTCCGTTAGGTTGAACGTACGAAAGATCTTTTGAGCTTCGGTTCCAATAACAGACATAAATGTTGCTACTTGCACTTCGGGCGTCTTGGTATGAAGCTGGACGGCGGTTTCATACCATTCGTATGCTTGCAACCAGTCTTCCCACGTGGTAGGGTCGCTCGAATTCGTATCCAACGATTTCGGTGGTCGCAGACCATTCTCGCCGGCCATTGTTGACTTCGACCGCTTCTATCACTTCTGACACCATGTGATAACACGACTGGGTGCTTCAAGGGGAACTATTTATTAAGTGGTTACAAAGATTGAGAAGTCACAAAGCACATGATGGCATTCTGGCCAACCATGGGTGATGCCGCTGTCGATAGCGCTCTCCCCGAACGAGTGAGGCTGGTGATGTCTCCCTTTACACCTCCAATACATTGCAAGTCAACTACAGAAGTGGATGACTTGTTCTTACAACGATCGCGATCCAGACAACGCCGATCGCGAAACGTGGTTATGTGATCGGCGAATGTCAACGTGAATGGGCAATCGGTTTTGTAACTTGCGTTCGCTGACACAAGTGGTTGCAATATTACACTTGGCGAAGGATGTCGAGTGCTAGACGTTCCGCAATCGCAGTTATCACTATGCGCGGCAGTTGTACATTGAGCATATTTCGCTTCAGAGGCCGTACCGAGCGTACCGAGACTCCGTAATATCATAGCGGCGCACAGAGCGCGCGTTGTCGTCCGCTGCTGTCCCCTATTTGCTGCCTCCCGTTTTTTCTCGAGAGATAGGTGCCTCGTTTCACTGCACAGAGAAGGCACTTATTGCTATGAGTACATGAAAAGCGCATGAATAAAGTTGACCTCACCTCTCTTCCCTCTTTCGTGCAGCCTCACTAGTTTTTTCATTGTACCGAAATAAACACGGCGCATATTCGATGTGCTGAGGATCCTTGCTGGGCGCACCTGTTTGTATGTAATTGATTGTTAACTAAGTTATTGGCACTAGAAATCAAATGACTCAAGTTAGTTGCCAAAACACTTGCCTGTGACGAAATGGTCTTCGCATATTCTGGCTCCTACATTCGGAACCCAGAGCTCGCCTGCCACGGTCGCTCGTTTGAGGGCAACTGCCCATTTATACTTGCGCGCTTCATTCCCAGGAAAACGAAACGTTTTCTTTCCTTTCACGGAAGAATTCACGCATCTTAATGCCGAGCAGCAAACCATAACTTCACAGAAGCATGTTTTCTCTGCGAGCAGCGGAGTCGTGTAGCAAGAACCGACATATAAGGCCGAACGAAGGAACCGGGCAGCTAAGCGTCGAACCGGAAGTCGGGTGCAGACGAAAACGCCATTTTGCTATCCACCTATTGGTAGCTGAACAGAAGCTACTGATGATGATGATCGTGGTTCGGTTAAAGGGCAACGTCGGTTTTTCCACCTATTCTGTTATCTCTGTTTTCGAATCGTGCTGAGAGCCCTGAAGTGGCCAGGGTCATTCAGTTTGCTCGGAAACTCACCAATAATTTTAAATAACCGAATGAATGATGTGTTAAAAGCGAAACCGAAACGGGTAGACGCTTCGTGCAGCGTATGCGATGACGTCACAGCCTCCCCGCCATCAGAAATACGGAGCTGGTGCCAGAAAAACGTGTCGATGTCATCCAACGATGTATTGAGCTCTTCTCAACTTGACAAAGACGATTTGAGCACTGAAGTGTCGCCGTTTTGCTTTAGAGGGCCCGCCTGCTCGGGTAGGTGGCGTTGCTAGGTAATGACGTCAAAAATACAGAATGGTTCTCGTGGAAATCCGCTAAAAATTTTAAAATTCATTTTCAGGAAAAGTAAATGACTTGCAACAGTCTGGCTTGGCATAAATTATTGCAGCACCGAGGAGAACATAAACTGAAAACTTGATTGAGATCAGCGGACAATGAAAAATCGCCGGAGTTGCCCTTTAAGGAAAGGACGCTCTGCAGCCCATATAGGGTGCACGGCTAAGCGTCCGTGGGAGTAGGGGAAAGGGACTGAAAGAGATAGGAAGGAGAGAAAAACCGTAGTGGAAGGCTCCGGAAATTTTGACCGCCTGGGGTTCTTTAACGTGCACTGACAACGCACAGTACACGGGCCTCTGGCATCTTCGCCTCCATCGAAAATGCGACCGCCGCGACCGGGATCGACCCTGCCTTTTCAGCGTAAGCGGTTATGACGTCACAACAACGGCGCCGTAGTTGTCCGCCGCCCGTGTCCGTAGTATCCCTCCTCGTGAAGGACAGGAAAGCCGCTGCCATCTATCGGCGCTGATTTCCTCTGCATAGCCTTCGAGATTGGCGCGCCTCTGCGCCATTTCGGAGGCTATGTGTTTTTACGAAGCGCTGCCTCGTGAAGCAGTTTTGTCGTATCGTGCCATGCGTCACGCGACAGGTGACGTGCGCAGCCCCGACAGCAACCTGACTTGGCTCTTCTATGTACCTGATGGCGCCTCCTCGCAAGGTGCGGACAGCTGCTGAAGAAGTGAATCGCAGAGCTACGCGCGCGGCTATATCAAGGCAACTTCGGGCACAACAGGCCGCTGTGCAGAGAGAAGCCCAAACCGCAGAGTTATGGCGCAGGGGATGCCTATACCACCTCTACTTGCACTAGTTTCCCTAAGCGTTTACAATGACCTCCAAGAAGGTCGCTCCTCCAGCTTACGCTGTGACTATCCTGCGATTCCGCGCAGGCCTGGCTCTTTTTTTTGTTGGGGGGGGGGGGTGGCAGCCGGGCACCGCAACCACTACACCACTACGTGTGCAGAGGCAATTGAAGCGCTAACCCGCTAACCGAAATGGCAGAGAGAGCTTTGAGAGAGCGGTGAGTCACGTGGATACGGCTATGGAGGTAGCGGCAGTCAGCAGCGGCAGCCGTCGGGGCAGTAGCGGCGACGGAGCACGGCCAGACAAGTGCGTACGCGCACGCACGCACGTTCTCGCACGCACACAAACACGCGCATACGCATGGCGGCGGAGCGTGCCAAGTCATGCGGTACCTGTTCGTCACTTCAAGGCCAAGTGGAGATACACGACGAAACTCGCTGGACTAGGCAAGTGAAGCTTTCGCTTTAAAAAAGAATGCAGAGCTTGCTTTTCATCAATATCTACGAAACAAGAACATTTACTGCATGCTTTTTTTTTATTGGTACTGCAATCCCCTGGAGGGATTTTAGCAGGTGGGTACAAATAAAAACGTGAATATCGGCATATAACTCCAGGCAAACAGATGGAACAGCCAATCACATTTCACATAGTAGACAGCCATATAACACAAAGGAAACAAATAGCTATCACTTGCGTTTTACAATGTAAACAAACGTAACAAAATATTACCGATGGCACATCACTCTCATTTTAAGAAAAGAAAACAAAGCTATCACACAAGTAAAATTATTTTCTCTGTTTTTCCAGACTAGCGGCAAAGGATGTTAAAGATTGTGTTGTGACCTGATGATTATTTAAACTATTCCAATCCTGCACAGTTCTGGGGAAAAAAGAATATTTAAAGCAGTTATTGCGGGTACGGAAGGGAGTTATTGTACGATCATGGCGTTGTCTAGTGGCGTAACCTGAAGAAAATGAAATAATTTTTCCAATATCTATCTTGTAATGCCCATTAATTATTTGATATAAATATTTTAATCGGGATATGCGGTTTCTTTCTGAAAGTGGAGGTAAGTTAGCTCTGACTAACAGTTCATTCACCGAGGTTCGTCCGTAACTGTTATATATGAAGCGAACGGCTCTTCTTTGTATTTTTTCGACTTTATGAATATTGATTTGAGTAAATGGATCCCAGATCACCGCAGCATAATCAAGTATGGGGAGGACTATCGAAGTATCGACTATCGAGGACTATCGAAGTATGGGGAGGACTATCGATAAACTATCGAGTAGTTTATTCGACGTCCTCGCTCTCTAAGCTGTCAAGAGACTCCTCGAAGTCTCTTGACCGCTTAGAGCGATGAGTACGCCGCTCTCCTTTCGTTTTCATCTATTGAGTCTGACATATGCAATCTTTTACGCTGTTCACATTTATCTTATACGCGTGGTTGAAAGGTATGTTATATACAGCGCCAGAAACACGAAGCTTAAAGGGCCACTAAACAGGCTCCTACTTTTTTTAAGCCGCCCAAACAAGCTAACTCAATCATAGAAAAGGTTGCGGCGACCACATTCTGCGATTATGACAGCGTTCCGCGCCACACAGACGCCGCATTTCAAAAAACAGTTCCCGCGCCCCTTTCCTGCGATTGACCAGTCGCGCTCGCATCCTAGGTGTCGTAACGTTCTACCGCGAATAACTTTGCGTAGTTGCAGCTCGCTGATTGGTCGAAACGTCTATTGTCAGATCCTGTGGCCATCCCACCGGCGTGAGCGCAGGAGCAACCCAATATTTCTAGAACGGGATGAACCGGTACTGCAGCGCAAGCGTCAATGACGTCAATTGTTCACGTCATGTCATGTGTCAAAAGTGGGCGGAGTCACGACAGCGCGCCGCGCCTACCCTCTCCTCGGCAGAGAAGGGTGGGGAGGCCGACCGAGAAAACGAAACCGACGCAAGCGGCCACTTAAACCCGTGTAACTTCTTTATTATTGCACCTATTCGCAAAATTCTTGCGGGAGCATGTTCACATCGCACAGGAGCGCAGTTATATCTTTAAAACAAATTTTGGACCTCGGGTTTGTTTAGGGGCCCTTTAAATTTCTCGCCTTGCTTTTCGCAGGTGTGCGAAGGTGACTTTTAAGTCCGAAAGATATTCTGCAAGAAGTGAGGCACTCGGACGACAGAACCGGGTGTGAAGTGACCGCACCAGCGTCAGGAATGCAGCTTCAGGAAGGGTCTATTCCAGTTGTTTTTTCCTGCTGTCCTGAGAGAAAACTAGACGCGAGTATCCGAACTCTAAGCGGCAACCTTTCGAGGCATCCATACTGCAAATAGCCATAGGGGAATCTTCTGCACTGCGCGTAATGTGGAAGAATCTGACAACGTTATAAGGATTTTGTTTAGTAGATGGGAATTGCACTGTCTACTTTTGGGCAGCATGTGGAAGCAAATAAAGCCTCTTAATACTTGATTTCGAAGTACTACATCGCCGTGCCGGATCACTGTGAAAATGGACATGAAACTTAAATAGTGCTGAATCGTGTGCTGTGGTGCGCCTTGAACATTTTGCCCATCTGGGCCGTCATGCGTACACTCATAAAAAAAAGGTAGTGCTACTTACTAACTTTGCGGTAGCAAATGCTTGCCACGACATTCACGACCTAAGTAGTCACTGCAGTTAGTAAACGACGAGGTAGTAACATTACTACCATGCCATTTACTACCTGCAGTTACTGGCTATAGGTAAGGGCAGTAATCAAAGTTAGTAGCTTTACTACAATGGCAATCTTTTATCGGGCTTATTATGATTCGGTTTATACTTGCGGTTTAGGTTGCCATATCAAGTCGATTGTATTGCAAAAAAATAAGATCAAATAAAAATGAGCGTTAAGACATTTTCTGGTGACAATGATTGGCGCTTACTAATTACATTGTGTTACACAAATTAACGATAGGTAATTACGTCATGTGATTAGCCCTGTGAATACGCTGCACATAGAAATGCTTAGGTGATAGTTTAGAATAGAAAGATGGTCGAACCAAAAACCACAGCACACACTGTATGCCGCACACAGAAGATCAGAGCTTCTATGCGACATATGCCCTAACAGCAACGTTAACGCTATTTATGGCCATACTTAAGGACGCTCACGTTGTGCCGGTGAGCAGAAGTGGATTCCGATAAGTAATCAGTGTGTTTGGTCGAGATTCTTGTATTTTGTTGTTTCTGTATACTGACACGTGCGGTTGTTTTCGTTACCTATGTAACGACGTTGCATGGGACTTTTATTCCAACATAAGCAAATCTGTTATAGTTTGTCTAAATTCTTCGTACGCCTATCACAATTACAGCATAATATACTATACTGCCAGTGGAGGTAGTAGCTTTTACTAACCTGTTGCGTACGCATGTGGTGAAAGTCAATACCCCTGATATTTACGACCTCTAGCATACTGCTATAGGTAGCAAACGACAAAAAAATGTACTAATGGTGCCAAACCGGTAGTAGCCGTTCCCGTTACTAGCTTTTCTACTACCTTTTATTTTTGTAAAGAGAGGAGGTGACGACGTAGGAGGTTGAGAAGGCAAGTTTCGGAAAAGACTGCCACGTGTGCGAATGCATGCGCACAAGTCTTTGCGAAAAAATATCATACAAAAGAAAGACGAGAATGCACGCTTATTTATACCTTTTAAGTATTTCGCGCTATCCCGTGTTTTTTTTTTTTCTGTAGAACAGCGACAGTTACAATCGAAAAATGGTCGATCACCACTGAGCACGCGAGAAGCGTCAGCCCACCGTTGGCACGTCAGTCGAAGAACTTCCCGCCCTTGAAGTAACTAAGAGTGGGAAAGGGGGGATGGGAGAGGAAGGAGCGCATAGTCTCGTACATTTTAGTGTAGCGAGTAGTGGGGAACGAAAGTAAGGGTGAAGAGGAGGGAGGGGTTAGAGGATAATGTAGTCTTGTACAACAAGGTAACGCAAGGGGTGGTGAGGTAAGGAGGAGAGGGGAACGCCACCAGCTACGCCGTATCCTCAACATTGTCAAATTTCTAGTCTGACACCTTCGCTGTAGTTCAAGGCTTGCGCGACGTAGCGCAAGCTTCGGCATTTTTTCTTTTTTAAATTCTATTTTTCCTTTCGGCAGTCCAACCTGTAGCGGCGCGCCCTATGCGCTCCCCGCGTTCGCTCATCTCTGCGCCGATCGCAGCGCCAGCACCGCGTTGCGTGAGACGCGCGCAATAAAGAACAGATCGCACCTTAACTTTCGTTGTGTCCTGACGTACCTTCCGCCGCTCGTATACACGCCGCTGTCTATAGGCGTCGTATGTCGCGACCACTATAGCTTGGTGACCCGGACGTGATTTGAGTTCAGGTGCAGGCTCCCTTCCCCAGGCAGCTCACCCCAGAAGAAAGCCGAGTGTCGGGCTGGGGGACGCCTGTGCCCAGTTTGTAGAACCGGAGGGTTGACCGGCGGCAGTGGGAATCGAACCCACGACCTCCCGCAGCCGAAGCGGACACTCTACCACGAGGCCACGACTGCGGTTTCGCTGCGGCATACTTCGGCCCCTGGTCGTTCCCACGGTAACTCACGTTCCCGCTCTCGTTCGCGCTCAAGAGTCTTTCGACGGGCTTTTACAGCGTAGGCTCCTTTCCCAAGCGTTGTCACCCCAAATGAGAGCCAAGTGTCAGGCCGGGGAAACGCTTGTGCCCATTTAGCCGGTGGGTGACCGGCGGCAGTGGGAATCGAACCCACGACCTCCCGCAGCCGAGACGGGCACTTTACCACCCCCGTGCAAACGGCTCCCAACACACCACCGTGCACGTTTGCATCAATCCTATCCGATTACCCCGAACTTACAAAACCGAACAACTTCGAACTGCCAGTACGACACACAGTAACGCACCACATCGTCACAACCGGACCGCCTGTGTTCAGCAAGCCGCGACGCCTCGCAGGTGACCGCCTTGCCACAGCGCGCAGGGAATTCGAACACATGCTGCAACTAGGCATCATTCGCCCATCGTCAAGCAGCTGGTCATCCGCCTTGCACATGGTTCCGAAACGTGACCCAGGTGACTGGCGCCCTTGTGGTGACTATCGTGCACTGAACGCCCGTACCGCCCCTGATCGGTATCCGCTCCCACATATCCACGACTTCGCCGCCACACTAGCTGGTACGACCATATTCAGCAAGGTCGACCTGGTAAAAGCTTACCATCATATTCCTGTTGAGCCATCGGACATACCAAAGACCGCCATCTCGACACCTTTTGGCCTCTTTGAGTATGTCCGCATGCCTTTCGGGTTGAGGAACGCCGCCCAAACGTTTCAAAGATTCATCAACGAGGTGACCCGCGGCCTGCACTTCGTCGTCGCCTACCTCGATGACTTACTTGTGGCTAGTGCCTCACCTGAACAGCATGCCGATCACCTGCGATTACTTTTCAAACGACTCCAGGAGCATGGTTTGACCATTAACACAGCCAAGTGTGTTTTTGGCGTCAAAAACATCGAGTTTCTTGGTCACCTTGTCACACCTGAAGGAGTGCAGCCTTTGGATAACAAAGTTCAAGCACTGCGCGATTTTCCTCGTCCAACTTCACTCCGCAAGCTGCGCGAGTTCCTTGGACTGCTGAACTTTCACCGTCGCTTCATTCCCAATGTGGCCCGCATTATTCTGCCGCTGACAGAGATGCTCAAATCAAACAAAGCACCGTCAGCCCCTCTCGAGTGGACAAGTGCAGCTGATACAGCATTTGAAGAAGCCAAAAATACTCTGGCCAATGCAACAATGCTTGTTCATCCCCTTCCCAACGCGCCAATGCGGCTGATCACCGATGCTTCCTCCAACGCCGTTGGCGCCGTTCTTCAGCAATTCCAGCAAGATTCCTGGTGCCCACTATCTTTCTTCTCTCAGAAATTAAAGCCGGCTGAAACTCGGTACAGCACGTTCGACCGTGAACTTCTCGCTGTGTACCTCGGAATTCGGCACTTTCGCCACCAACTGGAAGGTAATGACTTTCATGTGCTGACTGACCATAAGCCACTGACGTTCGCTTTCCGCGGAAACCACAGTGCTTACACATCCCGACAAATCAGACATCTAAGCTTCATTTCGGAATTCACCGTCGACCTAAGGTACATCGAAGGCCCCGTAAACGCCGCAGCCGACGCCCTTTCCCGTGTAAGTGCCATGACATCTGATGCTGTGGACTTCGAGGCAATTGCAGAAGCACAACGTATAGACAGCGAACTTCTCGACTTACGCGCAAGTCCTAGTTCTCTCTCGCTGTCTGATGTGCCACTGCCTTTTTCCTCTGGTACGATTGTGTGTGACGTGTCTTCTGGCCGCACGCGCCCTTTCGTGCCGTCCCCACATCGTCAAGTCTTTGCTAAGTTACACGAAGCAAGCCACCCTGGCATCCGCGCCACTCAACGTCTCATCACCTCTCGTTTCGTATGGCCACGCATCAACAAAGACGTACGCCGTTGGACTCGTGAGTGTTTGCGGTGCCAACGTGCAAAGACAACGCGGCACACCAAATCTCCCCTTCAACCATTCCGCTCGCCAGACTGTCGCTTTGACCACGTGCACATTGACATCGTCGGCCCACTTCCGTCATCACGTGGAAAGCACTACATTCTCACCTGTGTGGACCGCTACACACGCTGGCCCGAAGCGTTCCCGCTTCACGATATCACGGCATCCACTGTAGCGTCACATTTTGTTGCTGGATGGATCTCCCGCTTCGGCTGCCCCAGTATTGTTACTACAGACCGCGGTCGTCAGTTTGAATCCGAAATATTCAGAACGCTGACACGGATCCTCGGCGTACGCCATGTCCACACAACGGCATACCACCCCTCCGCAAACGGAATGGTGGAAAGGCTACATCGGCAGTTGAAGGCTGCACTCATCGCTCGCGACGCCCGAACTTCATGGGTTGACGAACTACCCCTCGTGATGCTCGGAATTCGCTCGGCGATTAAAGAAGACCTCGGATGCACTTCAGCTGAAATGGTGTATGGCACCTCCCTCCGCCTGCCCGGCGAATTCTTCACCCCGTCTCCTGCCCCCGACTTGTCACCGCCTGACTACGTCGAGCAGCTACGGCTCCAGTGTCAACGTCTGCGACCAACGCCCGCACGACAACCTTCGAACTACGATGTTTTCGTAAGCAAGGACCTTGCTTCTTCAAGTCATGTCTTTGTACGACGTGAAGACATCCGGCCGTCTCTTACAGCGCCCTACGAAGGCCCTTTCAAGGTGCTTGAGCGTACCGACAAGACCTTCACTGTGACTATGAACGGCCGCACGGACGTCGTGGCTATCGACCGCGTGAAACCTGCGTACATGCCAAATTCATGTGTTTCGGTTCCGCTTCCCGAAAGTTAGTATAATCGACTCCAAACGCGTTGCATGCGCCCTTCTCCTCCACAGGGGGGGGAGCCTTGTAGCGGCGCGCCCTATGCGCTCCCCGCGTTCGCTCATCTCTGCGCCGATCGCAGCGCCAGCACCGCGTTGCGTGAGACGCGCGCAATAAAGAACAGATCGCACCTTAACTTTCGTTGTGTCCTGACGTACCTTCCGCCGCTCGTATACACGCCGCTGTCTATAGGCGTCGTATGTCGCGACCACTATACAACCCACTGATTTTCGTGGAACGACCCGACTCTACCGTCCACGCGGCTAACATTTTTACAAACCCTTTTTAGCGAAGTTGTCTTTTGGTCCAGCCTCTGCCGGTGTTGTGCTTAGCGTCACGCTGGTCAACTGGGCCGATCCCGAAGGCAGTGCGAAACCGTGTGAGGCGCAGAAAAACTTAGGCCCTCTGCGGAGTGCGGGCGCGCGCGTATATTTGCGTTTAGTGCTGAGTTGCGCGTTCCAATCGTGTAGCTCGGCCTTTATTTCCCTAGCGCGAATACAAAGAAAGGAAGATGTGCATTAGTGGCTACGCTGAGGTGCACGTTGATAGACCACAACTGGACGTTCATCCGAAGTGCTCCGTTAGGGTAGTAGGTCAGGCAGACAGTCTGTTTGAGACGAGAGTTTCTGTGTAACTATTTCTGTGTGTACCATCTTCACGCAGTGGAAAAGGCGTCCTTGTTTTTAGGATACTGTATCGTACGTGAGCCGCGGAGGCCACAGAGTTTAAGGTCGTTTGATCTGATTTCACATCTGATCTGATTTCAAAAATAAGAAGTCTATCAATCAACAGAAGCGAGAAAAACAAACGACACTCCCAAGCTGATTGATTGTTAGGCCGAAATGTTTATAACTGACTCCCCTTATTAATTATTCAAAATAAATAAGACGCTGAGACGACAGAAGAGTGAACGTAGTCCCGCAGTAAGGAAGTAGGAGGATGGCGTTTGGCATGCAGGTAGATACTACGCGTGTACATGCTTAAATTCGTAACCATTTGGCCTCGCACCCGAGACCTTTTCACAACAGGGAGGGAAAACCTCCAGTTTGGGCTGTTGCACGGCTTTTTGTGATTTTTCAAAGTCGGTTTAAAATACGCATCCTACTCAAATTGCGCAAGGGAGTTCTGTTTATCACTATAATTCAGTGTGTATCCAACTGCACAAACGTCCTATCGCACGTTCTGGGCACCTATATACGTTCTTTAAAAAATTCATTTTATATAGCGCAGCATTTAATGTGAAGAGTTCCGATGTCTCCTGGAAGCTACGGCGTGTATTTCGTGCAGTAGCTGTTGCTTTCATGACGTGAAACTTTCAAGTTTGAGTTTCGTACGCATCCCGCTGCAAGCAAGTAAAAGTTGAGCCGATTCGCAGCGGTAAAAAAGTTATGCTTTGATCTCGAAGTTGATCCGTTCCTGCAGCCAGTGCGGTTGAAGCCCAGTGCGGATGAAGTAACATTGCGTTATTTTACTTCCTAACAAGGTATACAATGCATCCAATACATGACCAACTGGGTCTAGTGGGCGCGCCACCCACATTGAGCTGGTAATCCAAGAATGATTGTGCCCGCCATAGTCACAAACATTTAGGAAGGAACAAAGGCCCCTCCAGGTTGCATGATGCGTGAAGCTTTTGTCTGCGATCGGGCGCTTAGCGGAGGGGACCCGCGGCGTGGGAGCTCAGTTTTATCAGTACCGCTTCGATTGGGGGTAAGCGCCCTTTCGTGTGATAACATTGCTCCGGGGGTGATAAAATTCCCCTCTTCTATCGCTCGATACTTTATTTTCGTTTTCCCATTTCCTAGTGCAGGGTAGCAAACCGGAAGTCTATTTATGGTTATACCTCCCTGCCTTTCCTACCTATTTCTCTCTCTCTGCTTCGAGGGAGAGCGAAATGGGTAACGCAGTACAGTGAAAAGCGGCACTAAAATCGTGCAGCGAAAAGCTCTACATGCGCAGTTTTTCCAGCGCCTCTAGCAAACCATGGGCGAGATCAGAGGCCGTTGTTAGCGAACGCGGGTGGTTCTATTCGCTTTTCACTGCATGTCATTGGCTGTGGTCATGCTTACCTCGATCGTAAGCATGCTCTCGCATGACCATGTCTTCTCTGCACGTCAAGCGTTTAGGTTCACGAAAAAAAAAATTCTTCGTTTTCTTAAAACAGACTCATTCATTTGAAGACGAAAATCAATTAGTTTTTTATAGGATATTATGTATAAAGAAGACAAAACATGCTCGTCAGTATTTGAGATGTTCGCCGCTTGCCCGTTGGTTGCTCTCGCCCTCCCGTTCTCGCTTATTTTATGGGCCCCCTTGTTGTGAAACAGCAGCCGCTCCAACAAAGCAGAGTGACCATACATGGAAGCCTGCACCGCGCTCGGTCGCGCCATACCCGTAGCGCACACAACGATAGCAGCGCTCCCCACTTCGTGACGTTGCAGCGAACACGTTGCGTTCCGAACAATTAACTCCGATCGCGCCCTACGCATGTTTTGTCCCTCCGCTATCATGCCCCCCCCCCCCCCCCAATCTTAAAAAGAAGGGGGGGGGAGAGAGGGGGATTACGTGCGCCTTAAAAGAAGTAGACGGCACAAGAACGTCAAACTTTGTCGCCGACTCTCACGGGCTCTCACCACCACCTTGCCTCATCTGCGTAACTCACCTGAGCACCAACTTTGTCGCCGACTCTCACGGGCTCTCACTACCGCCTTGCCTCATCTGCGTAACTCACCTGAGCACCAGAACAGGAACTGGCCTCCCTGGTGCAACACCATGGCCAACACCTCCCAAGTGACTGAACCAACCAAACCCTGGACCTACAACGACAGCATCGACGGAGCTTCTAGTCGCGGATGCGACCACACGGGTATGGAAAAAAAGCCCCTGGACTCGGATAGGCCATCATTGGAAATTAAACGTAGCGACTCTTAACATACGAACACTTTCAAGTGAAGCCAGATTAGCTGAAGTAGTAGAAGAAATAAATGGTAATAATTGGGATATCATTGGCCTTAGTGAGGTTAGGACACCAGGAGAAGAATACTTATCGCTTAATGAAGGGCATGTTCTCTGCTACAGAGGACTGCCATAGAAGCGCAATACGGCGTGGTATTCCTCATACACAAAGACACCGATCTCGTGTATTCCTCATACACGAAATCGGTGCTTGAGAAGACAAGACGCTTATAGAGGAAAAGTAAATGTCTTTCTTGTACCACAAAAGTATCACAGGTACCGAACCAAAAGTAGAAAAACGAATATTAAATATCAACATTGAAATATATAAAACACTGCCAAGAGCATAGATAAGGCTATGGAAGTTAAGTGTAAATGGTAGTGCACGATAAAAGCTAACATTGTAACAGCGCCCCCCCTCCTACAATAAAAAAAAAAGGCGGGAGGCAGATTTTAACAAATAACTACGAGAACACTGGTGGAGACACGATCAAAGACGTCGTTCTTGGTAATGCTAGGCGCTATATTATGTGAGGTCATGAATCACGTACACGCCTGACGCAAGCTCAATCTCTCTCTCATTAAAGAGTTTGTCCTTCACCACCTGCTTTCATTCGAGCATCGATCCTTAGTATGTGTTCAGCGTTGTTTAGGCGAATGATTTCCCAAGATAGCTACATTTAAGCTGCTTTGAGAGGCTGTTATACGATGTAGAAAGTCTTAGTGAGAGGAGTTCATCAAATTCAGTTTTCCTCAGCACATATCCCTCTGATTCCGTCTAGTGCGCATGCTTTGATAGACATCACTGAAGAACAACCTGCATGGTCAGACTGAGCTGTACGTTATTCGCTGAACGGAGCTGTACGGAGTATTCGCTGTTTCGGGCACCTAAAGAGATTGAAAGGTTGCAGCAGTGGGCCTACAACATAAAACGCGGTGGCAAAGAATTTGATGAGGAAAGCGTTGTGTGCGAGAAACACTACGAGTCGCATTTCATCAAGCGGAGCTTCAAGGCTGTGCTACGAACTGCGTTAGTGGAAATTCCGCGCGAGGCGCCTCAGTAAGGATATATTTAAAGAGGCGTGACTTCCATTTGTCATAGGCTTCCCACCGTGTGATCTGTCAGACCTATTAACCATGGCTTAATTTTTTTCTGCTGGGAGTGTATACACTTTTGGGATGTCTGCAGAGGACGATTAAAAAAGAAATGCCTACCCTCATGCTTTCAAGTATTTCAGAGTACACTGTGAGGACGAAGCGCCATATAGTGCAATCTTGCTAAGTAAGGTGCACAGTATAGGGCGCTCATGGATTGCTCTTCTGCTACGACCTAAATAGAAGTCCTGGAACAATGTGCTTTCTCAAAAGTATGGGTTGTTAATTCCAAGTAGAGTCATAAGTTGCGTCAGTGTCTCCTTTACTAGTAGAAAAGTTGCGTCAGTGCCTCCTTTACTCGTAAAGGATGCATTGGTTGGGTTGCAGCACGTGCGGCTTCTCAGAGATCTCCCATATAGTAGAGTGGTGTGCTCTAAATCGTTCACGATTTGTTCTAAAAACAAAAAAATAAATGCAGTTCACCGTGGATAGATTGGGCAGACTCTGATTACCATACAAAAATAAAATGACAACCATAATCAGCCTCTGAGACTAAGTATCGGCATGTTTGTCATGTACCAGTGTCTTGGTTTTGTGTATTTCAATGAGTTCGCTATTCTCCTGTGGAGTGTTATAAAAGCGGCAATAGATGTAAAAGTGAAAACTAAAGAACTTGCCTACAAGATTGGCATTGAGAATTACCGCGTTCGATTACGCGGAGAACAGAGCCTCTCTCTCTTTTCGCTATAACTGCGACGGTAAGCGTTGCCACCAAAATAGGCCGTTGGAATGAGCCCACAGCTGCTTACGCTGCAAAGTCCTCTCTGTAAGGAACCAATAAAAATTTGAAGCGTACGTACGTGCACACAAAACAAACAGAATTCCGTTCGTTAACGCAAAGCCATAAACAAAACATCGCCAGGGAACGAGTGACGACATACACCACCCTCTTCTGCGCCTTAAAATTGTACTCGAGAATTCCCTTCCCATAAGTACAAAGTGTTAACATTCGCCGCGAAAGGAAACATCGCCGGCTTCCGACGCGAAAGGAAGAGCGTCCAGCGCGGTTGTATAAACGGCTGCACCAGTCCGCATCCTGATAACCGCCAGCCACTGTTCGTCCGCGAGGCTGCAGATAGTTCCTACTTCGAAATTTCCGTGCAACCCAAATAAAGGTCTAATAAAAAAAATAAAAGATGAGTGCTTAAATGTACATGTATTTATTCATTTATTAGAGTGGAACATGAAGAGACCAATCGCTTATTGAGCTGAAATGAAACGCCTGCAATGCAAAAACCGTGGATGGATGGATGTATCAGGCTGTACCCTTTATATCGGGCGGCGGCTCACGCCACCTAGCTGTAATATCTCATATTATATATGCCTAACTTTCACTCCTGCCTTGATTTTAGCCACCAATCCGACTCCTCTTGGTCCTTTCTACCCTCTTAAAGTCTATTCTGCCTTCACTATCCCTGAACCCCAGTGTTTTAAAAAATTCTGCCTCATTGCCTTGGACTACAGGGTGGAGTACTTTACAGAAAAGTATCAAGTGCTCGGCCGTTTTCTCCTCCTCTCCACACGCACCACACAACGTGTCGATCCCCTCGTACCTTGCTCGGTACACCTTAGTCCTCAGTACTCCCGTCCTGGCTTGAAACAGCAGCGAGCTACCCCGAGAATTATCATAAATATTTTCTTTGGCAATGTCCTGCTTGAAAGTTCTGTAGGTTTCCAGTGCTGATTTTGTAAGCATCCCTAATTTCCACACGTCCCTCTCCGTTTCTTTAAAGGGCCCATGACAGCCATTTTTTTGTTGGGGACTTTTATGTTCTAATGATTATAACAGTGTCTTGTAATCACGGCATGGAGTGGCAAATTCTGCAGCGTGAAGTCTAATTAGTCACAGCATCGTTAATTTTGTTCAGTTTTAATGAAGCTTCGAAACGCGCGCCAAAAACTACAAGAAACTCGCGGGGCTAGCGCGGCGGCTGTCGGAAGTGAGCGCAGGCACTGATCGCGTGAGCTCAAGATTCGGTGACGTTGCGGAGAGCGCGAGCGCCAGACCAGTTGCTGAATTCGTCTGCTCGCCGCACCCGCTTTGCATCATAGCGTGTGTACAATGTACGCTTGAGCGACCAACACGGAGAGGAAGCAAAAAAATACGGCTTTTGGCGTGGCCTCCGCGATCGGCTGCCGCAGCCAATCTCGGAGGCCACGCTCGGAGGCCATAGCGCGGCGCGCCCGTGTCTCGCTGTGACGTCACGATATCAACTTACAAAACGTCACAGATGTCGCACTAACTGCGTCATACTAGTGGCGATGTCGCGAGGTGCTGCAAGCTCGGATGAGCATTCCCGCTTACTTTGAAACCATATTAAAATTACTTAGAGGCGACGTTCGCCGCTAACACTCGGTCAAGGTTGCCTTCGTATGCAGGAAAACCAATTAACGCAAGCATCTTGCGTTTGAAATTTTGGTGTCATGGGACCTTTAACCTTTTTCTTCACGGATGACTCCTTTTTGCTTGGAATCCTGCTGGTGTTTAAATATTTGCTTGACAATTTTCTCGTTCGCTTCCTCCATTTTGTATCGACATTCCGCATGTACAAGTAGCTGAAAACTTTCCTAGCCCAATGCTCCCCCATCCCCATTTCTCAATCTTTCCTCAAATTATATCTTGCTGCTGGCTTCCCTGCCTTCGAATGATGTCCATCCCATGTCACCCTTTACCCCCTGATTTCGTGTAATACCATGTGCTCCCAGTGCAAGCCTGCCTACACCCCGTTGCTTATTTCTAGCCTCGCTTGGAGCTCCGGTTTCATACACAAGACTGCATTGCCAAATGTCAGGCCGGGAACCATCACCCCTTTCCAAATCCCTCTCACCACCTCGTTCCTATGATGATTCCACAGTGCCCTATTTTTCGTTACTGCTGCCTTCCCGTTACCTTTAGTACTTACGTATTTTTCGTGTTCCCTTAGGTACACAACCCCACTGCTTATCCACACGCCAAGATATTTGTCACAAGATATTTGTCACGCGCGTCACAAGCGCCGCCACTTAGTTTTTCAACGCAGTTCGGGGAAGTTTCACGCTTAAAAAGGGCTCGGAAGCGAAATGAACCGCGCCGCGGCCTTTAAATGATTGAAACGCTCAGGCTCCACACATTTTTGTCCATGCTTCTTGCGCGTCTCATGGCTTCTGCCGATGAAAGGATTCGAGAGCAGCAGACGCTTCGCAGGTACGAAAGGCATGAACACGGCGCCATTTTGAAAAGGTCGCATAAAGACAACTTTGCTTGCTTCGGGCTGGCGGAGTAACACCGACTCGCGCGGTTACAGTGTTACAGTTACAGTGTTCTAGAATTTTCTAGTACACTGTAGCGCGGTCCATCTCTCCGTGTTGCTAACTGCTGTTTTTTAAAGTTGTATCCTACTTAATCATCATTCCAATCAGAACATAGTACTTGGGAATTGCTCCCACCAGTTGATTTAACTACAAATTATTTTATTATATAATTTGTATCACAAAATAGTCCATCATTATTCAACATTTGTTTCCTCCTTACGTTGCTGATTTCTCCCTCGTCCTTTGTTTTAGCTAAAATTTTTTCTCCTTATTTTAACCGTCGGCTTCATGGCCAATCTTCCGTCTTGAGCAAATGCCACATATCAACAAACAAACAAACAAACAAACAAACAAACTGCAAGAAACTTAGAGAAGGAGGGAAGAAACTAACAGCGCGCAGGAGATCGCGGAACGTTTGTGGCGTTTTCACGGCTTCCAAGAGATGGCGCCACCGTTCCGTGGATTCGCTTTCTTTTCTTCACCGTGGGCTCAGCTGGCGCGCGTGTTTGAACAACGTTAGTTCGAACCGAGCAGCGGAATTTTCTTTCTCTTCTGCAGCCAGTGCTAACTGCTACGCATGCTTGAACCACGAGGCCGCGAGCCATTGGCTAGGTCTAGGCCAGCCTGTCAGCTATGAAATGCGTGGCAATAGTTCAGTGGTTTAGGCTGCGCGCAACCTCCGCTGACCTCAGGCACTGACGGTTGGATCGGCGAGGCGCATTCGCCGAGAGCTTCACACCAGACCTTCTGGCCCGTAAAACGACGTTGGTGTGCGCTGTATTTTAATATGTCGAGTGGCCGTTACGAACCCAGGCGGAGGAACGTGTCGTCGATCGATCTTGAGTGAGTACGCATTTCGTGTAAATGACGTCGATCGATTCATGCTCCATAGTATTATACTTGGCGGTGGCTTGTGCTACTACTAACCTGACAATAGCCAGTAGTCACGGTTAGTGGGAGAGCATTGGTTCACTTCTAGTGCAATGGCGACACATGAAATAGAGGTGGACGAGTGGCTCATTGCACATTCCATGAATGCTTTGGTCTCGTAAATCCGTGTTGCGATTGTACCTGTGTAGAATAGCGCATTTCGTGTTTAAAGCGTAAGCTGTCATGGGCTGGTCGCGCTGGCCGCAGTTGGTGGCGATGGTGTTCGTAACCGCTATCGCTCACAATGAGAAAAAACAAACAAAACTGCCACGCCCGCGTAGAGCACGCAGCAGCGTAAGCTGAACTTTTCTGCATGCTCTTTCATTCTTTCAGTGTTGTAGCCCCCCCCCCCTTTTTTTTCTTTTGCGATGTCTTCCTCTTCACTTTTGTGTGCTTTTTCTGCTTTATATTATTTTATTATCGTCGACTTCCTCTCTCCTTCGTCTTCTTATTACTTAATCTTCTTCTTTGACATTTATTAGTTGATGTCTTGTCGTCGACCTCACGAATTAAACTACGGCCGGTGCGTGACAAAAAAGAAAAAAAAAACAAGAGAAAGAAGACAACGGGGAAGTAGAGATGAAAGGAAATAGAAAAAGGTAGAGAGAGGACAATGAAGAAAAAGGAGAGGAAGCAGACAATGAAGAAGAAAGAGAAGGAGAAACTGAAGAGAATGAAAGAGTATGCAGTAAAATCTAGCTTACTTGGCCACTGTGCTGCGTGCTTTGCCCAGGCCTGGGAGTTGCGCATGAGATGAACAGGTGCGCATTTACTATTTAATGCTAATGCTGGAGAAACTTGACCAGCAGCTCTGTTCAATTTGTCTGCTCACTTTAGACAGTGCCGTGCACAAGATTTCTCCATTTTCCTTTTGTACTGGCTATTCTGGACTTTTTCAAAGTGCTCTAGAATTGAAATTGGGGCTGTTGCAGTAACGCCAGTGTCACAGCCACTGTTGATCATGATTGGCCATGACCAAGGTGGAATTTCTTCATTGCGGCTGGTTCGTTAGGAGCAAGCCAATCACAATTGAGAAGTTCGACCCCGATGGCCCTCACAGCACTCATTGTGGGGCCGGTATTGTCACAGACATGATGTTGCATTTTTGCCTGCACGCAGCACTGACCATTCATTCCAAGAACGACCGTGCTTGGTTAATGCCCATGCATATGCCCCCAAAGCCATGTTTGTCTGGCGTCTGGTGGCATGAACATTTCATAGTAAAAATGTCACATGACCAAGCAGTCAAGCCAAGTGGCATTTGGCACGCTATTTAGGTGATCAAATGTTGTGACATAGTCATGTCGCAACATTTGATCACCTAAATAGCGTGCCAAATGGCCCGTAAAACGACGTTGGTGTGCGCTGTATTTTAATATGTCGAGTGGCCGTTACGAACCAGTCATGTCGCCATGTAAGAATTTTAAGTTGCATGGCCACATACCTAGTGATGTCATGTGACATAGTCTCATAAGAACTTTTGAATAGACACTAAGGGGAGATTTCGTGTAAATGACGTCGATCGATTCATGCCCCATAGTATTATACTTGGCGGTGGCTTGTGCTACTACTAACCTGACAATAGCCAGTAGTCACGGTTAGTGGGAGAGCATTGGTTCACTTCTAGTGCAATGGCGACACATGAAATAGAGGTGGACGAGTGGCTCATTGCACATTCCATGAATGCTTTGGTCTCGTAAATCCGTGTTGCGATTGTACCTGTGTAGAATAGCGCATTTCGTGTTTAAAGCGTAAGCTGTCATGGGCTGGTCGCGCTGGCCGCAGTTGGTGGCGATGGTGTTCGTAACCGCTATCGCTCACAATGAGAAAAAACAAACAAAACTGCCACGCCTGCGTAGAGCACGCAGCAGCGTAAGCTGAACTTTTCTGCTGCTCTTTCATTCTTTCAGTGTTGTAGCCCCCCCCCCCCCCTTTTTTCTTTTGCGATGTCTTCCTCTTCACTTTTGTGTGCTTTTTCTGCTTTATATTATTTTACTATCGTCGACTTCCTCTCTCCTTCGTCTTCTTATTACTTAATCTTCTTCTTTGACATTTATTAGTTGATGTCTTGTCGTCGACCTCACGAATTAAACTACGGCCGGTGCGTGACAAAAAAGAAAAAAAAACAAGAGAAAGAAGACAACGGGGAAGTAGAGATGAAAGGAAATAGAAAAAGGTAGAGAGAGGACAATGAAGAAAAAGGAGAGGAAGCAGACAATGAAGAAGAAAGAGAAGGAGAAACTGAAGAGAATGAAAGAGTATGCAGTAAAATCTAGCTTACTTGGCCACTGTGCTGCGTGCTTTGCCCAGGCCTGGGAGTTGCGCATGAGATGAACAGGTGCGCATTTACTATTTAATGCTAATGCTGGAGAAACTTGACCAGCAGCTCTGTTCAATTTGTCTGCTCACTTTAGACAGTGCCGTGCACAAGATTTCTCCATTTTCCTTTTGTACTGGCTATTCTGGACTTTTTCAAAGTGCTCTAGAATTGAAATTGGGGCTGTTGCAGTAACGCCAGTGTCACAGCCACTGTTGATCATGATTGGCCATGACCAAGGTGGAATTTCTTCATTGCGGCTGGTTCGTTAGGAGCAAGCCAATCACAATTGAGAAGTTCGACCCCGATGGCCCTCACAGCACTCATTGTGGGGCCGGTATTGTCACAGACATGATGTTGCATTTTTGCCTGCACGCAGCACTGACCATTCATTCCAAGAACGACCGTGCTTGGTTAATGCCCATGCATATGCCCCCAAAGCCATGTTTGTCTGGCGTCTGGTGGCATGAACATTTCATAGTAAAAATGTCACATGACCAAGCAGTCAAGCCAAGTGGCATTTGGCACGCTATTTAGGTGATCAAATGTTGTGACATAGTCATGTCGCAACATTTGATCACCTAAATAGCGTGCCAAATGGCCCGTAAAACGACGTTGGTGTGCGCTGTATTTTAATATGTCGAGTGGCCGTTACGAACCAGTCATGTCGCCATGTAAGAATTTTAAGTTGCATGGCCACATACCTAGTGATGTCATGTGACATAGTCTCATAAGAACTTTTGAATAGACACTAAGGGGAGATATGTTCAGCTAGATTGAAAGACTACGCTTTTTTTTAAATTACAAGTTGATCATTCCTATTTATAACGCAGCATTTGCAAGCAAGAAAATGACGAAATTGGGAAATTCGGTGCTTTCCCCCATTGTGTGCAGTGGTACCTCATGGCAATGCTGCCAGAGCTTCTGTATTGGGATAACTGAACTACTGCTACATATTACAGGTGAAAAGTAAGGTAAACTGTGAGAGTAAAGTTTATGCAGCAGGGTGGAATTATTGCTTCCTGAAAAATATTCTTTATGCGTAAGCGCAGATGTCAACTCGACGAGATAATGTAGCGACGGGAGTGAGTGCCACACAGGCAACCACTACCAAGTGCAAGGAAGAGAGCAGGTCATGAAAGCGTCGCGGAGGCGGCAGGTACAAGCAGAACAAGTACAAAAGAGTGCACTCACAGAGGAGGGGAAATAACATTGTGAGAATTCAACCTATCCTTTGCACTCTCTTCTCTCATTCGCTTTCCCTTCCCATGCTCCCGCAGGGCTGAGCCATGCACCCTTGCAAACAGCGCTCTCTCTCGTACGAACCAAGACAGCGCGCATTGGTGAAGGTGTGAATGGGTGACCTTGTTGACCTGCAGTGGCATTAACTGCTATCGGTGTACCGGCTTTGTGCGATGATCAACAGGATGAACTTGAAGCAATGAACTTGAAGCACAAACTCTTCGCAAAGCGCAGGGCACAAGCTGAACAACACCGGAAACAGGCACATGCATATTTGAGTCCTCGAGAGACTCCTGAGGAACTTGCCAGGTGGATCATAGGGGTGCAGGTTGACAGCAAAAGACAGCGAAGCGCAAAATCTCCTCTACATTGTGCAAGCAGCAGGTAGCACCCTTTGGGGTTGTACATAACCCACATTTGCTGAGCAAAATGCTTCTCTATTTTTATCGGAATGGTGGAGAGGAGACGTTGCTGCCTTCTGTACAGTACCAACTACTCCTCTCTGAGTAGTCGAAGCAAAAGTAAAAAAAAAAGCTAGAGAAAATTCTCAAAAGATATAACAAAGCCGAAGCACTATGCGGTCCAACAGTGCATGAGTGACAGAGTTCCGTGCGTGTGCTTATGTACGAAAAATAGGTACACATGTGCACATATAATTCATATAGTTGGTATGGACGACAATGCGCAGCAATAACAACATACAAACAAAAGTAGTTATGCATAGGAGAAGTAGATAGAGCTAGGAAAGCTAGGAAGAGAAAGGTAAACATATCAATAGATAAAAAACGACGGCGACAGAACTACAGCAAGATATACAAGGAGGAACAGAATTAACGAGTGATAGGAGGTTATATAGACGGATGACAATTGATAAGGTTGCATAACTAATTATGGTCATTCAAAAATACAAACGAGAGGTGTATCTAGAGACCTATAGAAGGCGATAAAGAGAAGTAAAAACTAGAGGCATAGGTAACGAGTTTTTGGCTCTCACATTTTGCATGTGAGACTAAGATTTTAGGCCGAAGTAAAAGCTATTCTTCTTGGCCAGCCTTGGAGGATTTCTTTATCAGCAAGTGCAAAGATATTTACGTAAGCGAGGCTTCGATTACCTTGTCCTCTTCTGAATATAACTTCCTGCTTGATGCCATATGACATGTGCAGATCCTTGTTGCGGCCTGTAGTTGTTCTTGTGTTTATGTTTCTGTTACATGACATTGTGCATGCGCAACATTTGAAACTGTTGTTACAAAAAGTCGGTGGGTGTAGGACGATTGAACAGTTGTTAGTGGTGTCAGTCTGTGGGTCCAGTGTGTGTGTGTGTGTCTATCGTGCTGTACTTTTAGAAATTGTGTGGATATGGAACACGCACTAAGTTTTGTCAAGACAAGACAGCCCAGTGCAAAATTCCTTTACAGTCATGTCAAATCACTTGCCTATGTATGAAAGCCATTGCAGGAAGGGGTACCAGTATTTCATTTCTGGTTTTTCCAACCATAAAACTTCATTCCTCATGTAAATAAAATGGCGTACCGATAAAAAGAGCACAAATAAAAGAAATGCCCTGTGCAGCTGTGGGCAACTTTTCTACAAACGGTAACACCGTCTTGAAGGAGCTGCTGCTTTCTTGTCGTAGGCCCTCTAGTGACTCGGATGAAGAGGGCACTCTGGAGAACCAGGAGGCTCAGCAGCGCTCAGCATTGTACACGCATGTGGCGGTTTATCCACCACAGCTTGACTTCTACCTAGATGAAGAAGGAGGAGACACACAAGTGCTCACCTTGTACAATGTAAACAACCACCCAGTGCAATTCTTGTGTAAGTACCTCTTGCCTGGCCTTTTGCTGATTCCTTGCCTGAAATCTGATTAAATCAAAATTTCTCACATATATTATGCGGTTGTAACTTGTTTTTTATCAGCACTCCATTCAGTGCATGATAATTCACAGGTGCTTTTTGCGCAGTCGAGTAACTCTGTGGAAGCAGATATTTTTGGACGTCAGCAGTAACTTCTATGCATAGCCCTTAGTGTCGAGGGAAACTTGCTGCGTATGCGGGACCTTCCATTGCTATCGTTCTTGTGTCACCATTTGAACGTGTCACAGCTCTCAAGCGTGCATCTATTTCTGCCTTTACTTGTCTTAGTATGAACTTGTTGAGTGCATTAATTGGTTCATGTTTTGGAAATTCTTTTAAATGTGCTACCATGCTCAGGGAGCTTCTGTTGTTGCTGTGCCTTTTTTTGGTGTACTATGCCGAGTTCTTACATTTGTTTACAGTGATGTCGAATGCACCACGGCGGTACAGTGTCACAGGGCGCAGCGGGATAATCACACCACACTGCTTCGCTAAAATGTGAGTGCAGATGCGCATTTCAAACAGTACATGCCTTTCGCATGTGTGAGAGGTTACAAATGGCCTTGAGATTCAACAGAGTGGGTGCCTAGCGGTGGACGGACGAAGCTCATATGTGTGGATGGCTCCTCGCGTTGTCTGCTAGCCACTGCACGTTTACATGTTTACATACATAATGCACCCTCCAGGATGTTCGTTCCTTGTGCTGCTGCGGTATTAAATGCTTGCACGTATTCTTATGCAATTATACAAAATGTATTTGGCCTTACGCTGCAGTCTTTGCTATTTGTTAAGACCACTGAGCGTGTGTGTTGAGAGCATGCCATGCCATCGTTACATGCCTGGTCCTGCATAGTTATTTCATTCTACCTGCAGTCATGTCTTTGAAGCGTACTGCATAGTGCAGTTGCCATTCTGCACAAATTATGTGGCAAGCATTGACGAGTAAATGCAGTGTTCCAGTGATAACGTCAACGTGATTGTTTTTGTGACAACACAAATGAGCTGATCCAAATATGCCGGTGGTAGACAAAAATAACCTGACACATGCACTTTTGTCGCAGCGTGCTTGTTCATTGGGATATAATAGCGTGACTGTGACTGAGCGGCTCTGCGGAGAGCCCTCATTGTGATTTAATGTCCTCTTATTGTACAGTTTTGGCACTGATATGGAGAAAGTGAACGCTGGCACTTGGGCACTTAAATTGACTGTCAGAAAGCAACAAATACCCAATTAAAACGAGGATCATGTGTGACGCAGGGACCCGGTGTTTAATATGGGTTGAATTCCATTGTGGTGTCGCTAACATGATGGAAAATAGCGCACATTTTTTGCTTGGAGAATGCATGTTCTTTCTCCCTAAATAATTCGAAATTTTCTGTGTCGTGGTCGTGCAAGTAATCATGCAAAGAAATTAAGCCACGTTTTTAGGTGCAGAAAATTTTACCTAATAAAAACTTGTGCCAAACATTGTGATAGCGTTCAAGTGGTGTTACTGTCACACAGTTTGTGTAACTGAGCTAGTTGAGTGCCTTGCGTTTTATGGAAGGTACAGAGAGAGATCACAATATATATGCGTGTAAGTGATCGTGCAGGGTGCACAAGCTCTATACTTCAACCGAATGCGTAGTACATAAGAGCCTTCTTTTTGTGCAGGTAATTGTGACAAATGAGCAAGAACTCAATACTTACAAATTTCAGTTGAGTAACAACAATGTAATCATTGTAGACAAAATACAACTTAAGTGTGGCTAAAGAAAAAAAGGAGAGAGGGAACCGCCGAGAAATTCAAACTGTGAGGCTCGGTGATGCTGTAGCCCTGTGGAATGGCAGATTATGCTTCTTTCACATATAATAGGAACATCCTGCAGGCTTTGTGTACCAACATGATATTAGAGCACATCTATGTGACCATTTGACTGCAGTCAATGCTTTTATTTAACTAACAGTTGCCTCGAACTGCTCACAGCGGAGCACTACTTTGTGTGTTTGAGGACGTGCCTCCGAGCGCCTATCCACGGTAATGTGGTGACGGTGCTGCCACTTGTAGGTCGATCTGACGGCCACTTGACTCCCATGCAAGATGGAGTATAGTCGGATACAACTCAAGTCTGCAGTGAAGCCCCTCCCACGCCTTTATAACCGCCAGCCACTGTGCCTCCGCGAAGCCTCATATAGTTCCTCCTTCGAACTTTCCATGTTACGAAAATAACGCGAAGGTGGCAACAATAATGCATAGGTGCATAAATTTTTTACGTTTTCGTTCGTTTATTAGAGTGGAACATGAAAAGGACAATTCATTATTGAGCTGAAATCAAGCGCTTGCAATACGAAAACCCAGCGCGCCACAAGCTCCGCCACCCGAGTTTTTCAACTCAGTTCAGTGAAGTTGCACGCGTAAAACGGGCTCGGGAGCGAAATAAAATTTACCGGGGCTTTTTGCAGATGGTAACGCTGAGACTCCATACATTTTAGTCCATGCTTTTTGAGCACATCATGGCTTATACCGATGAAAGGACTCAAGAACAGCAGACGCTGCGCAGAAGCCGAAGGCATAAACACGGCATCATTTTGAAAAGGTCTCATGACGACGATTTTGTTTGCTTCTGTGATTGGCTGGCGGAGTAGCACCGACGCGCGCAGTCCGTCGTCCCTTGTTGCCAACTGCTGTCTTTTAAGTTGTATCCTACTATAGATGCGTGCCTACTCTGCTCACTAAGAAGAGTGGGGAAAAGCAAGTCACTCAACGTTTTGTGAGTAAGTTACAAGCATGTGAGGCAAATGAAAATTAAATCCTTAGAAAGCGTAGACTATAACAGTTATGCTTACCTGAAAAGCATAGATAATAAGGAAAGACAAATGGAACAGGAAGAACAGCAGGCTGTAGTCATGTCCACACCTTCTGCATTTCATGTTTGTGGGCAACGTCCAGCTCTGGAGTATTATCAGCACCAGTCGTTGCCTGTGTTCAGTGAGCAAACTTGAATGATGTGCCCAGAGCAGTGTTAACTTAGTAACACATAAGGTCTTTGAAAAGATATCTGGAGCTGCCTATTAAATGTTATCATAGAGGCTTTCCACATTTGTGGCCTGAACAACTGAAACATACTAATCATATGGTTATGAACATCCTGATCAGCTGTATTGAGCGTGTCACCTCTTATCTTACCAGAAAAAGAGGGCCACATGATTTCGTTCAAAACCTGTTAATTCTCCAGAAGAGTGAAAAACAAGTGAAGAGAAAGCTGATACGAAAGAGAAAGTGTTGTCCAACTTGGGAAATGAAGTGTCGTTCATCTGCATAACAGGGTCATTAGTTCTGTACATGGCCTTGATAAGTTTCATTTACAGTTTTCACTGCATAATTTCACCATCCTTTCATAAAGCATGATTGCTTTTAGTACGTTTGTCTCGTTCCATTATGTTTTACTAATTGGATTCATTGACTACAGAGCTGCATTTTACAGAGTTAGATAAAGGAGCATATTTTAGCAGGACAGTAAAGCTGTTCTTTAAGTTTTTCCAATATGCATTGTTAAAGGATAACTCTGGAAAATTTTCAGTCTCTATTGATTTCAATAAAGTTTTCAATATATGTCCTCCTTGCCACTATAATAATGTGTGCCAAGCTAGGTAGCTGAACATCAATTACTTTTCCTGAAAATAAATATTATTGCTTTTAGGGGGTTCGTGATCATGCCTTTCCATGAGGGCCAACCTGTATTTGTGACGTAGGCCACATCACTGCCAACTCGAGCAGACAGTGAAAAGGAAACTTGTCTGCCAAGTTCCGAAAAGCTGGCAGCTCATTGCATCACCATGAGATCACCGGCTTCTTTTTACTGCCGCCAGTACCATGTGAACTGTGGTGGGGTAACTTGTGAAATCGTTGCAGATGTTGCACGAAACAGTTACCTGTTTTGACGTTCACACGCTATCTGCTATTTAAAATTATTGGTGAGTTTCATAGCTAATTTAACCACCCCACCCACTACAGGACTGTTATTACCTTTGAAAATAGCAATATCATATGTATGATTAAAAATGGCAGAATTCCCCTTCTGAAGGGACCCTCTAACACGTTTCTTGCGCCGCTTTTTTTATTTGGGGGTGACATAGACAGGTGGCTGCGGATACTTTTGGCTTGGGCCAAACGGCTCATATCCGTTGATCTCACATTTTAATCATGCACTGATATAATCACATTGCTGCCAAGCGCATCAATGCAGAGCGGCACTCTCTAAAACCTTTTTTTCTGCAGAAAGGATAACATAATGTGGAAGGCTGTGATTGGATTAAACAAACTTTAGAAGTGGTCGCAGGACTACTAGGAAAAGAGAATAACTTCTGTTGTTTTTCTATCGTGTGGTTTTTCATTGAACGCCAGAACATAGGAGAAGTTCAAATGGACAGCACGGCATAGTAACATTCCACTTTATTTGTTGCTATGGGGCTGTCAATCATCAGAACACTGGAAAGAACAGGCGACCGTAGAGCGAGAACGTCTCCTGTGTGGGCTTTCAAGCCAATTTCGTTGGCTCCGCGTTGTGTTGTACGTGGCATGTAGAATTGTACGTGGCAAGTAGAAGGGACACTGTACTCCTATCACTGTAGTTCTTGCGCCATTTTTATGTCCATCCTTCAGTCTGCGCAATGACAAATAAAAATTGGGGACTTGGAAGGCGGGTGAGCTGTCAGGCGTGGTGACAAGGTAATGTTAAATTTTGGGTTTTTAGGGGCTGTTGCGGTGTAGTTTGCCAGCCAAATTGATGCCTGACACAAAAGTGTAAATTGTTTCTAGAACCAGACCATTCAATGAGTTTCCTTTGCCAACAGCGAGGTGCAGCACTGCGCTCTGTCCGAAGAAAACGTGGGCATCAAAGACAAGTTGCGTGTAGTCATGCACATACAAGGGAGCCGAACTCATGGCCTTAAGGATGTGCCTGCCATTCTTTGGGGATCACGCAGTGGCTCAGATTATGACGAGGAAAGCGAGGAAGAGGAGGATGCCTACCAGATGGGCAAGTGCTGATTCACACTAAAGTGCCATTGTTTGTATTTTTCTGCCGTCTCTGATTTTCAGCCGATCTTTTATATTACACATCGACACAAAACAATGTAGTGTAGTAGTATGGTTCGTGTATTGTGAATAATAGGTGGTACTCAAGACCACAACCAAGAAGGAGAATGAATGGCTACGTGGTGATCAATTATATCAAAACATCACAAAAGGTGGATAGGTAACACTAACTAACCACCTCCATATGGGTCACTTATTCATGGTACATGCCAGTGATTAAAAAAACCTGTGAGTAGTTTTGAAGCATTCGCAATGTGGCATATTATTTCCATTAATATGCCCCGGTTGATGAATGTGTTAGCTGTCAATTAACTGCAAAACATCATCTGTACTCTGAACGGCAGCCACTATTTAAAAAATGTGGTTGTTCCCTCTGTCATAGGAATCGGTTTAACGCGAAAGTGAAACTTGTCTCCGCAGATAAGCGGCAATCTGGCGAATCGAGGGGCGGGAGAAGGATTGGGTACTCTGAACTCCCCTTTGCGCGTACACATCAGCGGAGCCCCGATACCGTACAGGGATCTTCGACAGTTGCACGCAAGCAAAAGCTCTCGGACGACACATTTCTCCAGAGACAATGCAATGAACGCGCCAGCGCCCTGCGCAAGCGTGCCATAAACCAGGTGCGTTCGCAAACGGTGAACCCTTGCAAGCGTAACCGAACTGCTTGTCGGCTGATCGTTTTGTGAACGCACACTTCGCTGTGCGAAAGCCGCATCATTTGCCTGTCGACAGCCGTCTTTGCGTTCCTGGAGTAAATTGCGTCACAACGCAACTGGCTGTCATAACGTCACACAAGACAAATTATGCAGCGGCCGTGGCTGAAGCAACGCGCCGGCAGAACGCCGAAGAATGCGCAGCGTTGGAGGCGTCGAAACTACTGAAATGCTAACTGTCGGCGCGCATACTAACGCGACAATTTACGACTTCGCTCCATCGTTCCTAGGTGGCGGCACCATCGCCGAGAACCGAGAGTTTAGTGACAGGGAGACGAGCTTCCTAAATACGTTTGCTTTAATAGGACATCAATTAGATGCAGATTGTAAAGCGACCTAAGATATATATATATATATATATATATATATACAAGGCCCGTCTTTTCCTTCGCATTAAAAGTGTCGGTGCGCGTGATCGGTAGCGCTTCCAGCTCCTACCGTCGCACCCTGGCTGCTTGTGGGTTCGAGCCCCAACGGGTGGTACTTTTTGAAACTCAAACGCGTTTCTTTTTCAGACATCTACTTCCGTGAAGGAAGTACGTCACTGATTTCTTGGTGGACCCCGGCATAAAACACTTTCGTGTTAAAATTTTTGAACTCAGTTTAACCATCACATAGATGCAGACTTGCACTCTAACTGCTTTGAAAGTTTGTTTGAGGCCACGTGAGGGTCTCTGGAACAGAAAGTAAACATTCATTTGTGTACTTCATTTCTTAACCTCACTAGACGTCTACACAAGCTAAGGTTTGTGATTTTGTCAGGTACAGTGATAGTGGTTACAATGAGTTTTGCCCGCACATGCCCTTGAAACATTTGCTGCACATTGCTTCATGGGGATTGACAATAAAACTGTCAAGGAATCCGCATACAGTCTTATGCTAGGATGCTTAATATTTTACTTCGAGCTCTTCTGCAAATTTTTTTTCTACCAGACATTGATTAGGGCAGTTTATCTCCTGTTAACACACACTGAAAAGTCACTGCATTAATTCAAACAGAGAGTAGGGTTCACATGTGCTTTATTGACAAGGTGATGTACGTCAGTGACAGTAGCACTGTTACAGTGGTACAAATACTGCTGCCTTTCTCAGCGTATCAAAACTGTGCTTCGCTTCATGCTGCTATCTCTGCATATGTGTAGGCATTCATTACAACAGAGTACCTGCTGTTGGCGTTGTGCAGTGCTGCTGTTGGTGCTGTGAATTTCTCTTTTGGTAACATCACCAAGGAGGCTTATTTTTCTCATCTATTAAAACCAGGTTAGAATAGATCCACTTTCGTTATTTTACTCATGCTGCAACTCTGTGCTCTGGTGGTATGGCAGTCTTGAATGACTACCTATATTTTGAAAAGTACCAGCACTACACTGTCAACAAACATTTGTATGAAACCCACGTGCTCGATAGCCACTGTCTTTGCAGCTAGGCTTGTGATTCTCTGACTCATTAGTGCAACTCCTTCACCTAGATTATGCTGAAAAAATGTATGAAAGTGGGAATGTTGTGCCAGCGAAGTGAACGAGTTTACACAGCTGCAGAAATAAAGCCTGGTCTTCGGGCTCACTCACAAAACTGCATATAAAAGCAGGACTTTCTTTATGCAAATGTTACATTGTGATTGTAATTCGTCATATGGAGTCGCATGCACATTTGCACCTTGGTTAGGCAAACATGGATAAATCAAATTATGCCCTACATCGAGGTATTTCCACATCACCTGAAGAACTGCATGAATTTTTATTCCTCAATTTTGAATGACACTGGTAGGAAAGTGGACATTTTGTATAAAACTCTGCAGACCCCTAAGACACATGTGCCCTGTGGACAAGTTGTCTCCAGATCTGTGATGAAGGTATGAAGCCCAATAGCTGTGCAGTGAGTGGATGGCACACCCACTGCAATGGCGCTGAAGGTGGTATTTGAATGTAGCAGTGTTTACACGAGATGGTTAGTTTGGCAAATACATTTTGATGCATGACCTTGTCACTGCCACTGTTCATTTTAACTCATTGGGTTACAATATGCGGAGAGGAGGGAAGTGAGTGCTTGAGGGCTTCAGCTTGATTTGTCATTATGCCTGACATTACCTTTGAAGGGCCCCTAAACCCCCCGCCTGACATTTTTTTGAACATTTCAAGTTAACATGCGCATCAAGTTGAGAATGGCGCCACAATGAACTATGTCAAATGCGGCAGCGCTACGCGCCGCGGCCACGCCACGAACTCGAAAAACAATACCCTGTGCCTCACCGGCCATTTCCGGCATACCAAAGTTAGCCGCGACGACATTGTGGTTTTTTGCTGATGTCAGAAGAGTCTGAGCTCTGCCGATTGCTCGAAGGAGAACGTCGACTTCCGGTTAGTCTGCTAGTAAATGAACGCGCTCCCTGCCTATTTGTTTTTCCTCGTCGTTCGTCGTTCATTTGGTGTTCGAGTGTGCGCACTTGTCAATTCGTAACTGCACTACGCTATGCAAGTGCCAAATTGCTCGCATTCCAACACAGCCGTACACAGCTGTCCGTTCAGCTGCGCGGAAGTCGACAGTGTTTGCGATGGCTAAACGACGACCGTGTGCTTGGCTGCTTGCGGTGCTTGGCTGCATAGTCGCCGACTGGACAGCCGACCTGACGCGACGCCGGCTGCCTCGAGACCACACCCTGCGCACTGTCTGGCTTAAGCTCATTGGTGATAAGGAACAAACAAAGCACAGAGCGTTGGCACAGCACTAACCAATCACTTGCGCGAACGCGGGCTCCACGCGGGAGCCCGGCGGAGGCGCGTCAACCGGAAGTGGACAGCCTTTAGAACTGCGCGTCATCGGCAATATATGTCATGCGACATTCGGAGGAGCACTCGGCGAGGAGGTGGCACCGGCAAACGGCCGGTGCGGCGCAGGAGAGAGCGAAACGAGCAAGCGCCGCGTTGTAATAATCAAATGCGTGTAACTCCGCTATTGCGGCTTCGTTTCGAAAAATTCTCGCGCGTACGTGTTTGTTGCGGACACTGGCACAAAAGCAACACCACAACTAAATTTTGATCTCTGGGCGGTTTAGGGGCCCTTTAAAGCCCATTCCATTGTGTGAGACCGTGTGATTACAAGAGGTGGCAAACACATGAAGTTCATTTTGGTATTGCTTTTCTTTTCCTTTCTGCTGTGTCTTGTGAAGATTTTTTTCCGTGAACACCGGTGAGCTCTTGCCTACTGACTGGATGTCTCAAAAGCCGTAGAAGTTCATGAACACGCCAAGCAATTTTTATGGTTAACTTTGCCATGACAGTATCTGTTCTTACTCTTAGCCTTATGTGTTTGTTCACTTTGTGCATTCGGCAAAGATAATTGTAGTCACAGATCTAGAGCTGATGACTTCGCTCCTTGAGTTTTTTGAGTGCTGCAACACTGTCGAAACTGTGATGAGCCATGCGGTCGCCAATAGTAAGGAGGCTACCCTGCCAGAGTTCTTTCATCCAAAGCAATAAATACCTTGGTTGAAGCTTGAAGCGAGGATTCAGTGCACAACATATGGTTAAGGTTTAACTTGTACAAAATTCTGATGCACCTTTTTTTCCATTTTCTTAAAAAAATTATTGAATATCATATTTCGTGATCTCTACATCGTTTAATGTGAATCGATGTTCAACTTATGGGACCTTGCCTATGAAGGAAATTTCATCAGTTCAATGACAACCTGCTTATCTAGAACACTATTCCTATTAAAAGCACTTTCAGGGAATGAGTAAATGTCGATCTACAAGTTTAAGAAAACACTTGTTAGAACTTAAGTGTGCTGTTGCGTTTGTGCTTTTTTTGTGTTTGTTTATTACCTCATGTATGTAATTGCTCAATTAAAACCAAACTAAAGCATGTTGCTTTTTCTTGTCTAAGTTTAAAATGTGATTGGTGTGCTTTCAGAATACAATGCGCTGCTGTTGATACAATCTCGCTTGATAAATTTTGGGGATACAATACATTTTTTTTCCTTTCCGGGCCATTTCTTCGCAGTGGTCACACCATAGGCGCAATCTATCTTCGCACAGTTGATAAAATTTTCACATGGGACATTTCATTTTTATGTTTTCTGTAAACACAGTATCAACGAAATTACACTGAATATGGAAAAATGATAGTTTAATGAAAATTTATTGATGTCTGCCTAATTTATTGACTATATCATCTGATATCATATGTGCTTTGACTAAACAAAATGTAATAAGAAGGAATGCTCAAAATACAGAATAATCACCATTAGACCTCATATTAGTAAACTATTCCTCAGCGTATTGTTTGCCGCGGCGGTCTAGTAGTTAGGATAATTGACTGCTGACCCAAAAGATGCAGGGCCCTAAAGATTCGGCCAAAATGGTAGAGTCTTATGTAAAATCTGTTATCAGTGCACGCTAAGTAGTGCCAGGGGGGTAAAAATTTCTGGTGTCCTCCATTATGGCATGCCTCATAATCATGTTAATGTTTTGGCATGTAAAATTCCATAAGATGTTATTGTCTGGAAAATGAGTGTCCATGAACCTCTTGTAATTTAACTAACAAACCTATGCACGGTACAAATAGAAAGAGAAGGAAAGCGGAGAAGTTAACCCTAAACTGGAATCTGGTGTGCTGCCCTGCACTGTACAGTGGCGGGGAAATATGGGGTGAGAAAGTTGACGGGGCAGAGAGAAAAAAAAGAACAAGAAAAGAACATGGAGAGAAAGAAAGAGAAACCACATGCACCAGAATGGCATTGCAGTTGTTCAGACAGGCCGTTTGCTCACAAGAAGAGAACTAGTGCTAGCACAGCCTATTTATGAGGCATTAGGTCCTGTCTATGGATTAGAATTCTCTCTTCCAACAGAGGTTACCCAGTTGGTTAAACGTATTTTAAAGTCACTGCCTATGTGCACTGTACTTCGGTCATTCACAAGAAAATATGTTTACTGGATTCTTCATCACTGCAGTTGTCGCAGGCTGCAGTGTCGGCTACCCTATGCGGTACACATGAGACGCCCAACCACATCTGGCAGGAAAGGGTAGCATCTCCTCGGCTGCGCCTTGAAGGGACTCGATGGCTTATGGTTGGGTTTAAAGGGACAGTAAAGTAAAACAGTAAATCAATTAATATTGAGACATCGTTCTTAAAGTATTTAACTGCCGTTCATTTAGCAATAATGGGTGCAATATTAGAAGAGGAAATGAATGTCAAAGTTAATAGACTGAAAGCTCATTAATTCGATTCTTGTTACTTAGGCAAATCCTATAATTCGAGCTTGTTCTCTGGTCTCGTCCAAAATGTGCTCTATGATTCTAGGTGCTCATTATGTCGGATGGATTTTACTGCAAATTGAATAATTTGGCGACTTTCGGGACGCTAGCAAAGCTCGAAAACTAAATAGCAAAGAGCAATTCGGGAAGAGAGAAAACGAAAAAAAAACGCCTTCCCTCATCATGAATCGCCATGGATCACGGATGAACGCCATCCTGATCACGTTGTCAGCAACGAAGCATTCATCCGCAGCAGTTGTGGGCAAATAATTTTGATTTCGTTTGGCGCACGTGCACTGCGAGGGTGCTATGTGGTCACGTCTATAGCACGGCTATAGTTTGTTCTGTAGCAGCTATGGCAACATCACTTTTGTGTGTGTCGCGTGCTTTCAGAACTGCGTGCTCCCAATCTGAATGTGCTGCAGCGTGCTATGTGCGGTTGTTTATTTTGACCATTTGAAAATTCGGACATTCGATTCATTCGGACATTTCTCCCGGTCCCTGGAAATCCGAATTAACAAACTTTTACTGTATCTTGAATTTAGTGCTTAAACCTCTGCTTCTTTGCGCAAGCATGGCGTCATGGATTCCAAATTAATTGTTTTGTGTTTTTGGCCATACACACCCAATGGAATTTCATGAAATTCGCTGCATTAGTTGCCTTGCCACCTAAGAGCACACTGCAATTCATTTTTACTGGTTAATGATTATGTGGATATTACCAGGCGCCTTCAAAATCTGTGACATCACAGTGAGATGGTGCGGAAAATTCAAGAGCCTGTATTACCTCTTAGCGTGTTCTCTCGCTTACTGAGTGCTTTCTCGCAGTAGTGGCAGTGCTTTTGGTGTTGTGAAACAGTGACTTTCTCATACGAGAAAAATGGTTTTGCTCTTTAGTGTCCCTCTAAGGAGTATACAGTGGAATCTCGATGATACGAATTCGTAGGGAGCACGTAAAATATTCGTATCATCCCGAATTCGTATGAGCCAAAACAAGTAAAGCTGATCATGAAGATGAACAAGAACTTTATTGGGGTCAACTACTACTTGCTGAAAAAGTCCACGATGTTTTTTTTTAACTTCTTTAACTTCGCTGTCCCTCAAGAAAGCCGCCTGAAAGGAATAAAACCATGCTGCGGTTTCTTCACTCACGCTGCCGGTGCTTAGGGTGCGACGCAGTAAGGTTTTCCGACATTGACGGTAGATCACACTCGCCGGCATCTTCACCATCACTCTCAGACTCGGTATCCTTTGCCTCGTCGACCAATTCTTCGATGGATCGCAGCCCACAGGTCGCTACGTTCGCTACGTTGTCGTCTGCGGTGACGAAGTCTCGCGCCGAAGCTCGTGTTTTAAGGTTCTCCCAACTCTCGATGTGCAAATCGTCGTCAAGCTCTTGGTTTTCTTCCGTCAAAGCCGCATCCGATTCCACGAAAAATCCACACTTGCGAAAGCGCACTTGCGATCGCGAACTGTTTTCGCAGTTCAGTTCGCGATCGTGTCCTGGGTCACATTATCCCAGGACATGGCCAAAAAATATAACGCGTCAAGCAGGCTAATCCGCAAGTTTTCATCCTTGCGCTCAATTTTCGCCAGGAGCCTCCGCACAAGCAATCCCTTGAAATGATGCGTCACATTTAGGATTATTCCCGCATCCAGCGGCTGTAGGCGGCTCGTGGTGTTTGCGGGCAGGAACCTTACGGCGACATTGCTGAAGTTGCAGTCTTTGGGATGGGCCGAACACTGATCGACGAAAAGCTAATTTTTTTCTGTTTTTCGCTGCCAGTTTCCGGTCCAAAGTCGTAGGGAACGCGCGGAAAAAATCTGCAGTAAAAATATGAGTAAGTCGCTCGCGTGCAGCGGTCATTTCGCGCGTTCGTATCATACGCAATGGCTGGGGAAACTGTTCGTATAACACCGAATGACGGCGCATTTTATACAACGTACTCCGTCCAAAAGAACACCAAAATTCGTATCATCGCGAAATGCGCATCAACCGTAATCGTATAATCGAGATTCTACTTAATTGAAAGTTACTGAAGTGCGGCTCATTCCTTGCGGTCTGGTACATTGGCGAGCAAGCACGTGGATAGCCAATTGTTGCAGGTAACAGAAGGGCAACGTGGTACGACTTTCGTGGCGTCCCTCGCTGCTCATTAACTGGCCCACCTGGACCTCAGTGCCACCGGTATATAGACTATATAGAGAATCGAATGATACTCCCACGTGGAGTTTCCGTCAGGGGCAAGGGGGTGGCCCTATGCATAGTGACCTAATGGCTAATGAACAACAAAAAATGTATGTGGAACGGGAGAGGCTGGAGCAATAGTTTTGGGTGTATCCACCAGTGGTTTCCGCGCAGCATCCGTCTTGGAAATTAGTATTGGTAGTTGATCTTCTGTATGAGCTGAGCAGGCAACTCGTGCCAAAGTATAGTACTGCCTTTTAGTCACAAAAAATTGTGCATTTGCATGTCATATGATCACCGATAGTCTGTAGCGCAGTACAAAGCGCTGCGGGTTCTGCTGCCGTCGATGCTCCTAAATGCGATGTCTTGAATTTAATATTTGTGGTCATTGTCGGTATAAGTACTACTACTGTGAAGCCTTTTGACAGGGCAGATCTATGGAGACATATGTGTGCGGAGTCTCGGTACTTCTTGTTGAAGTCAGCTCTTTAAGAGGTGGTGTTGATGGTTCTGCTTCTTTGAGATGCCAGGTATGCTCTGGCTGAAATATGTCTGCGTGAGACACCATAGAGAAAACAGAGGTCTCATGGGAAGAGTGAAGTACGTTGGCATTAATTCGATGTGCATGGTTCATCGTCATCATCAGCCTGTCTGCGCCCGCTGCAGGGCAAAGGCCTCTCCCATAGATCTCCACTTATCCCTGTCCTGTGCTAAGTGTGCCCAATTTATCCCGCAAACTTCCTGATCTCATCTGCCCACCTAACTTTCTGCCGCCCTTGCCTTCTCTGGGAATCCACTCTCTTACCCCTAATGACCAATGTTGTCTTGTCTTTACATTACATGGCCAGCCCACGTCCATTTTTTCTTCTTAATTTATATTAATATGTTCCTAACACGCATTAGTACGCTAACCCACTCCTCTTGTCCCTTAATGTTGCGCCTACTATTTTCAGTTCCATTGCTGCTGTGTCGTCCTCAGTTTAAGCAGAACCCTCTTAGTTAGCCTCCAAGTTTCTGCCCCTTAGGTGAGTACCGGTGAGATACAGCTGTTATACACCTTCCTCTTCAGAGAAAATGGTAAGCTACCACTCATTATCTGATAATGCTTGCTGAACGCACTCCACCCTATTCTAATCCTCCTAATTATCTCAGCCTCATGTTCGGATCAGCGGTCACTACGTGGCCCAAGTAGACATATTCACTTACTACTTCCAATGTCTCGCCAGCCATCTCAAACCACAGTGCTCGCCCAAGGCTATTGAACATTAGTTTTCTGCATATTAATTTTCAGGCCCACCGTTCTACTTTGCCTGTTCAGATCAGTAACCATGCTCTACAATTCATCTCCCGAGTTACTTAGCAAGGGAATGCCATTAGCAAATCTGAGGCTACTGAGGTATTCCCCATTAACTCTTACACCCACCTGTTACAAATCAAGCGTTCTAAATACTGCTTGTGAACATGCTGTGAATAACATTGGAGAGATTGTATCCCCTTGTCTTATGACCTTCCTTATAGGTATTTTGCTGTTCTCCTTGTGGAGGCCAATGGTGGCTGTGGAGCCGTTGTAGATGTCTTCCAGCAGTTTTACATAAAGCGCATCTACGCCTTGATTCCGCGATGCCTGCATGACTGCTGAGGTGTCGACTGGGTCAAATGCTTCCTGGTAATCTATGAAGGCTATATATGTAAGAGTTGGTTGTACTCTGCGCATTTCTCTATCACCTGATTGATAGTGTGAATATGGCCCACTGTCGAATATCTTTTACGAAACCCTGCTTGTTCGTTAGGCTGACTGAAATCTAAGGTGGCACGAATTCTTTTAGCGATTACCTTGGTAAAAAGGTATGTGGTCTGTCTGTTAGAGAAGCCAGATGGTGGTGGGGAGTCTGGGCAAGGTGCCTTATATGTGTCCTCAGTGCTACAACCTCAATGTGGGTCTTGGCTAGGTAGTCTCGACCGATTGTTATAGTCGCCATTGTGGATTAACTCGGGGGCAGGCCTAGACAAATCAGGAGCACCTCGGCCTGAACACTTTGTATTAGGTGCCGAGATGTTTTGCGCACGCCACTTAATGCAGGCAAGTCGTACTGCAGGAAGCCGAGAAACATCACTCTGTAAAGCGCAACATGGCACTTGTGGACATCCCCCAGTCTTTTCTGAGAAAAACCCCAGCAGGTGGCAGATGCCTATTAGCCACTTCTTTATGTCTGATACTTGGGCTCCATAATGTCTCTGTAAATTGACACCTGGGCATTTGTACAATTGTATTTGTACAATCGTATGTATTGCATTGTATGACCCGTTTATCAATACGCTGTGGGCCATCGTGGTCTTTAGTGTAAGTGCCTCAAATGTGCATTTCTCAGTAAAGATTTCTAGACCTCGATCGTAGAGGGGGATGATTTCTGGGGAAAACAAAACGTCTTCAAAGGTAAAGTCGGGTGTGGTGGCTCTGTATAAATAAAATGTGACAATTACACTCATTTTAAGGTACAAGCAGTCATTTGTGTTAAAATGTATGGTTGTTCCTGATGCTATTTGTAGTGAAAGATGATTTTGTGCATCATCATCATTAGCCTATTTTTACATCCATTGCAGGATCAAGGTTCGAATATCAATTTTTTTTCCTGTCTTACGAGAGCAGATTTCATTTTTTGTCTGTGAATTTCTAGTTTCATCACCTTGCCTAGCCATATGCCATCCTCAGCTGCACTGCCCATCCCTTTGCGTCGATTTCGTCACTCCAAACTGTGCATTTCTACGTATGCATTATGTGGCCTGCCCATCTCTATGTTTTTCTGTTACTGTCATTTGGGACATTGGTCGCTTCTCTTTCTTCTCTGACCCATTATGCTGTCTTCCTGTCTCTTCATTTCACGCTCATCATTTTCTGTTCCATAGTATGAAAATTTTGTTATTCTGCTAGTGTGTGCACGATATCTTTACAGTGGCAGTATAGAGTCGTTGTATGCATGCTGCTTTAGGCTCAACAGTAAGTTGCTAGTCATAACTTCTGAACCAGTGCTGTATTCTCCCCTGTCCATTTCTATTCCTCAGTGAATTTTCGTTTCTTGAATTGGCTCTCTTATTAATAATTGACCGAGAAATGCATACTGTAATACGATTTTCTGCTTCGGATCACGAAAGTTGTTGTTGCCCACTGTGGCATTGTTGTTGTTGTTGCCCACTGTGGCATTGAATATTTTGAAAGTTCTGTTGCCCTGGAAATCCCATTCAAAATGACGAGTGCACCTTGTGAACAAAATAATGGCTCCAGTTCCTCATTTGCAAAATATGGCACTATAATTATTTTTTGTGAAATGAATTTTTTAACTACGTATTAATGGATTGCCCATCCACTTTTCAAGAAATTTTTTTCCTTAGAAGCCCCACTTCTGAGAATTCTAAGAAGCATTCTGTGAAAAAGATTGCCAAAGAGAATAGTAAAAGTGCATATAAGAAGCATGCCACCACTAGACCGTTTCCTCCACATGCTATGCGGTCACTTGCAAATTTGAGATTCAAGTAACCCTCAGGTTTGTCAAGCTCGCTAGGGCACCAGACGCATTTGCTTGCATTGTGAGCACTGCTCGTTAAAGTACCTATAAGTCAGTAGTGTGGACGAGCATGAGCAATCTCGTGTGCTTAACAGATGATGGTAAAAGTAATACAGTCAAACCTGCCTATAATGAACCTTGATATAATGAATTGCTCGATATTACGAAGTTTTTCTATTCCCCGCTGTAACTCCATAGAAGCACGTGCATTTGTAACGTCTGCATAACGAAGCGACTGCCGCAGACATCCTTGATTTAACAGATCCCCCTACGTATAACCTAGTAATTTCGCCCCAAATATCAAATTTTAGCGCGAGCAGCGGCAGGATCCTCTCCCGCAGCTACCCCACCAACGACGGAGCGTGAAGCGATGTCATCGGGAACGGCATGCATGCAGCTTTTGAGGCAGCCTCGCTTCTGCACAGTGCTGCCAGCAAAAGATGAGGTGGAAGGGCGCTTGTCTGCTCGGTCCCCACTTCCTTCTCAGCTCTCCTGCGCCACTGGACGCAGGAGAGCTGAGAAGGATCTGATGCGGATCTTGCTGCCACAGCTGTGTTGTTTCCTCCTTCCTCCAAACCTTGTAGCGTGTTCCCAGTGGGTTGCACGCCGTTAGCGCCAATTCTCACTACTGTAGCTTCCCACGTCTACTTTTTTATCTAGTCATCATGCCATTCGTGTTCGCTTTTCTTTCTTTTTTCATGCCTGGTGCGCATGCTGGCGAGCCCACTCGCATTCATTCATTCATTCAATTAGGTGTATCATTGCAAGGTTGAGTGCCTCAGGGGAGAAATGGCCCGCCTGTCACGCAGGAGCTTGGCTTACATTACATGTGAATAGGGCACTCCTGGACTGTCTGCAGTTCTGCGGGATTTTTAACACACACACACACACATATATATATATATATATATATATATATATATATATATATATATATATATATATATATATGAGTAGTAGACCCTCGGAATCGGCAACAAAAATGGGGAAAGCGTTTATTCAACGTTTCAGCCGGAGACCGGCCTTCATCAGGAATGCCTATGGTTGTATTCCCGCTTCTACTTATACCTGTCCGAGGGAGATTTTACTAAAAAACAAGAAGACAGGAAGAACATGAAAAAAGAAAAGAATGTAGAGAGAGTAAGAAAGGAAAAAAGGCACGAAAGCTAGAGTACCTGAAAGAAACGGACCAAAGAGTGGAAGAAAAGCAGACGACGTGCGTCATATGCGAGCACCATCTCTCCCCACCCCTCCCCTCTTTACGAAAGACAAAAAAAAGGAAGGAAGGAAGAAAATGGGTGGGGCGTGGGGGAGTACAATCGCAATGACGTCAGTGGCGATAGCGCCTAGGAAGTCTGCGCCCGGACGGGCAAAAACGTACACTGACATGCCTGCACGTTTGGCGACATCCAGGAAGAAAAAGAGAAAGTTTTAGAGAAATAATTAGAATAAGGCAGGTAAAAGATGAATGGTCAGGAAGTAAAAAAAGGAAAAATCATCATATATAGGTTTACAAGATAAGCCTTGAAAAACACGTCATATTTCATTGGTCCGGTTCCCGCTGTACATACGGTGCCACAGGTTAAACGCTTGCCAGTGATTTTATTATTGCGATAGTTCCCGGGTATTCATTTATACCCTTCTCGATCGTTTTTAACCGGTATATTTGATATGATTCTCGTTGCTCACGTTCTCGCTTTGACTTGAAGCCTGTTTTTAATAGTGTCACTGTTAGTTTATCGAATGAATGATTTGGGAGGTTTAGATGTTTCGAGAGAGGTAGATTTGGAATAGATTTGGCATGGGCTTTGTGGCTGTTGAAGCGGAACCTGACTGAGGTTTCTGTTTGACCTATGTACTGAACCCCTCCTCTCTCTCTCTCTATATATATATATATATATATATATATATATATATATATATATTGGGTGACTGCCGTCCTTACCGCAGATATGTAGGATGAGATGCTGGCGGAAAGTGTCTATTATCCAGGTAATGGCATCGAATCATCGGAGGTTGATTTGAGCTATGCCATTCTCGTTTTTGCTGCGAAATTTATAAATGTGTCTTGGGCTAGGTATACCTCTAGCGGACCCCTTTGTTTCTTTTGTATGTTTGCTTTTTGGATCGTGCCGATACTGGATATAACAAAAACCTTCGGGCATTTGTCATTTTCTTTATATGCAAGTTTAACTATACAGTCTTATAGAGAAAATCGTTTGCCGATGCATTTTTCCTCAGTGCAATGCACAAGTGGATTTGCCTCCCAGAAGGGATTGGAACTGCTCCTCCGGCATAATTTCTCTTACTTCTAAAATGAATTTGTTCACAGTTACTGTTGCTTTTTCCATTATTTTTGATGTCACTATTCATAGTGAGCAAAGCTTGATTGTCCGGCCTAAATTTTGTGTGTCATGTGTTGTTATGTCATGGATTTTGATTTTGTACTATGTTTTGTTATGTTATTTATGTTGATTGTTTTTTGTATTATAAACCCCTCAACAATGCCCGTAGAGGACACTGTAGGTATATAAATAAATAAATAAATAAATAAATAAATAAATAAATAAATAAATAAATAAGGAAACCTTTTTCCTTGAAGTTTCGAGAAAATTGGGTGTCACGAAAGTGTCCTGTGTGAAAGGTTGCGTCACTAAGTATTCCTCTCACAATGTTGCCTGGTGCTCTCTGCATACAGATTCCACCTTGCCAGAACCACTGTCACCCCTGCCGGAACAGGGTCAGGGAAAATGCTGGTTCACGTATGTACGCCACCTGATTGTCCTGTTTGGGTTCCTGGCCTGTGTTGGGGTGCTCATGGTACCAACCGAGCATGCACGCGATGCCAGCAGCCGCTCCCTGCCTGAACACGTGCCTGTGCGTCACAGGCACCAGCTTCTCGCTATCTACATCCTTGGTATGTCCATCTCAAATGAAATGCAGGCTCTATTAAGTTACTCTTCTGTCCATCTGATGTGCCATATCCTGGACGGCCACCTTACCAAGGTTAAGGACATCGTGCCATATATAAGCAGCTGTGTTTGCGCCATTGTGAAGCGCTGCACCCAGTTTAAGTGACGTTGATCGTGGATGGCCTTACACTAAGTTTATTTGCATCTTGATATCGTAATGGTGCAGTGGTTGTAACAAAATATCAAAGAAGGCAGCCAAAAAACGAGACAAATTCTTGCCGACTGCATCAGGCATTCACTGGAAAAAATGCGAAGAAAGCCTGTTTATTCAGCATCGGTTGGAATCCTTGAAAAGTACTTATAGTTCATCTAAGCTAAAAATTAAGCATTTTATACTAAAAACAAAACAAAACTGTTAAAATTTTACTTTTCTTGTGCAAATATGTGCAAATGTGCTTTTCTTTTGGACAGCTATCTAAACGTTCACCATTCATTTTGGTTGCAGTTCATGCTTTTCAGTAACGGTTCTCTCGCATTAAAATAAATTTATTGGATGCTACTGGGCAACTTGTTTGTGAAGCTTACCTGCTTCGTGGTCAAATGCTCTCATGGTATTGGACACCTCAGCAGCTTCTGCCTTTGAGAGGCCCTACAGCATTATGAAATGTGCAAGCAAAAAAGCACTTTGACAAGAATCACCCATAAGCGTAAGTGCAGAAGTTGAGGTCGTATTTGGGGACAAAATTAGGCTGCAAGCACTTGGACCTTATCATTGATCAGATAACAAGAGCCCGTTGTGTTGATGCGCTGCAGTGAGTCCGCTCGCCTGTTGCCTTGAACACGTGCATATTGTTGCAGCTTGACATGCCCCAACTCATGAGATTTGCACCAAATCACATTTGCAGGTGTTAGAAAAAACAAAAGAAACACCTTTAAGTCAACACAGATAACACAGCTCATGTCGACACACAGCACATTGAAACACAGGCAGATGATGTTCGCTGTCCACCACAAGTAAAAATGTGTGGTAAGTAAAAGACGATTAATTCAAATTTCCCAGGGATACCATATCAAGTACAAATTAAACGAAATTTGAAATAACGAAAGCGATAAAGGCTGCATGTTATATGGCGTGGCAGCACATCTAGAACAATCCCTTTATGCATATAAATTCACCAATGTCTTTTTCTTTTTGTTGGGCTGTTGACAAGTTATTACAATTGCTGCTTAAGCTATATAATAATGGACATCTTAAGTAAATTCATGCGACAGGTATGCAACTAATTAGATCTCTGCAATGCAGCTGGCTTTGCGTATTGTGGGAAGCAAAAAGAAAAGAAGGAAAGGGTTCGCGATATGCGAGTCACCCTTCTTTTTAGTAGTTATCTAGTCTACAAGATAGTCACGCTAGAAGATGGGCACTTTTTATCTTGATTCAATGCAGGGTGGGTGGAAGTGTCTTTCACAAAGCAAAAGGTGTCTGCATGCCTTTTGCTTGTATGCTAGTGTCAAACTGGCTATTGACTTCCGAAAATGCCCCATATAATATTCTTGGTAGTTCGAAGAATGCATGACGCGCGTATCGTATTACTGCTGCAATTCATAGCTGCCTGTTTCATACGAGTTCATCCAACGTGCCTGTAATGCAGTGTTTGCGATGAATTACTGCAGTTACATTTATGCGCCGTAGACATAGATCGTCACAGTTTAACCAGTGGCATCAAAGTTAATCTTTCGAGCAGCCTCGATACTTGTCAGATGCAATCAGTTCGTACCTAAGCCTTCACATGCGCTTTTACTACACGAGGTGCGGCAGAGCACATCAAATCCCCGTAGCAGAGCTTTTGATTTGATTATGATGGACAATGGGAATTAAACTTAAAATAAAGAACTGCACCCGTCCACTGCCAACAACTGAGATTTCGCACAGACATAGCATAGTCGCAAAACAAAAGAAAGCCGTTGTGCAAGCTTGGGGCAATTTATGCTGCTCTGCTGATCTTAGCAATCCCATCATTATGTCACTTCTCATAGTTGCACAACCATTGCATCTTTAGACATGAGAGAAATGATGTGGAATTCTTGCCAGGGTGCTTACAAAACATTGTTGATCGTGTCATTTCTAATCATAAGTGAGGTTGTGAGCCAATGGTCATCATGGAAAAAAAGGAACTACTCCACATCCCTCGAGCAGGTCCGCTTCTGAACTTCCTTTTTTTCCATGATGACCATTGGCTCATAACCTCACTTATGATTAGAAATGACACGATCAAGAATGTTTTGGAAGCACCCTGGCGAGAATTCCACATCATTTCTCTCATGTCTAAAGATGCAATGGTTGTGCAACTATGAGAAGAGACATAATGATGGGATTGCTAAGATCAGCAGAGCAGCATAAATTGCCCCAAGGTTGCACAACGGCTTTCTTTTGTTTTGCGACTATGCTATGTCTGCGCGAAAAGCGGACATGCTTATGGAATGTGGAGTGCATGTCAGCTTCTGTAGGGGCCGAAGTAGCGATGGATTTGCTTTTCTAAGTGACCACATTGGTGAATAGGAATTCAGATCCATACTTAATCGCCTGGCTCGTAAGTGACCTCGCAATGATGAGCGTTGTATCTCTGCGAGTCTAGGCATTGTTGGTGCTGAATTCGTTCGATGGCAAGCTTGCGAGCAGTGTACATGAGCCGAAGGAATTTTTTTGTACCGATGAGAATGTCGCAGCACCTAGGTAAAAGCATGGCACGTAGCAAGGCGTTTGCTTCCCGGCCACACGAAAACGGCACCTGATACAGTACACCTATTTTCCATGTACCGAATGAGGGCATGCGTTTCTTTACCTGCAACTTTTTTTTTATTTATTCCTAATATTTATCGATCAAGCTCCCTTTCAATTGTACCGCAAACCTTATTTAATTTATTAAGGGCAGAAAGGATAACTTCGTGCAGTGACATGCATATTGGCCTGTGTTTGAATACTATAAGATTGGCTGAACACAAATGCTCTCTGGAAGGGAATGAGTACTTGCACATGGCTAGGAACTGTTTAAAGCACGACTAAACCCCTATCTTTACTGATACAAAATATCTTTTCACACACAGCGATCAGGCAACAAGAGAAATCGTCCAAGCGTATCACACCAATAAAAACAGTTCTTGCTGTGTCAGCATGCCTTCGATAGCCCTGCATGACAAAGAAATTTCATTTCTGAATTGTTTCATCACTAGCATATGTTTTATTGGTTCTAGCCAGGTTTTTATGTCTTGTTGTCGCACACTTTTCCGTCTTCATCATGGGATCACGTGGGTTTGCTCAGCGCTTTTATTGAGTGCGTGTTGCCTTATAAAGGTTAGTTGTGAGACAGCACTGTGGTTTTTGTCCTTCCTTGCATATTGTTCTCGTTTTTTTCGCTGACCATCAATATGTTTAATCAGCTCCAGCTCGCCCACATGACCATCCTTATGCTATACATTAGGCTGTGTAGGTGTGTGTGGTATATTTACTGGCAGTAGTGTTTGTCAAAATGATGCTGATATTTTGTTTGAAAGTCACATGGGTGAACGCGGGCATAAGTAACTTGTACATGTGCTGCTCTGTAACTCCTGAGGCGTATGAATATACCCCTGTTGCAATATTCATTGCAATGCAAAGCCCACCACCAAGTTGACAGCTGGCCATTCAGTTGAAAGTTTCTGCCAAAAATAAAGTAGCGCTGCTATTATTGCATCACATCACCCACCATGTGAAACTTTGCACTGTAATTGTTTACTGGCACTTTGAAGTAATTTTCCGTATTGGTGCCCATGTGCTTTGAGTTGTCGATCAGTTCGTACTCATCCTGCCAATTGCTAGCACCCTGGTTAGCTGAATAGGTATATCGACTGCACCTGGCACGTGTTGGTCCTGGGTTTGAACCCTGAACCAGGATTTTTTGTCAGCTAAGAAGCTTTCATTTCTGGGAAATCCATGCGGATTTCTTTGTAGTTTAGTGCTGCACAAACGGGTGGAAATGGAAATTTCCCTTTTCACCTTCTATCTTGCATGTTTCATACTGCCGGCTTTCTTGAGGAGTGGCATTTGTGCATTTAGCTGAAATGCATTTTAGTGACCAATGAAAAAAAGGAGCCATGCACACCAGCAGAAGGGTGCTTTTTGGGCTGGTTGGTTCATGATTGCGAGAAGACAAAACAGGGCTGAACAGCAGGACAAAGGAGGAGTCTGTGGTCTTCCTTCATCCTGCTGGCCAGCACCATTCTGGCTTCTCATCCTGCATATCAGACCACAAATGTAGTGTTTACATTGCCAGAAGAAACGACCAGCCCTTAAAGATCGTTATGGTCCATTTAAATGGAAACTTGTCTTTCTACAACACTTTCTTTTCATTGTTAAGGCTATAAAAGAAGCAAATAGGCCTACTAGTTAATCGAGTGACCATGAATGTATAGGACACTACCACTTATTACGGAAAAAGAGTTCTCCATTCTACTGAAGTTTAGCAGTACTCTACCGAAAGGTGCAACATCCTTCAGCACAATTTTTTTCTTTGTAATGTCACGTAAGAAGAAAAATGTAGAGATGTGCAAATATTAAAAATTTCGGATAATTTTTGAATAGCGCTTGCTATCCGATTCGAATCGCACCTAACTTTTACTGTTCGAATGAATAGTTTGAATAGTGATTGGTAAAGTTTGTAATTGAGGGGGAAAATGTGCTGTCTCGTGACAAGTGTCCATTCCTGCAAGTAGTGCGCTTCGCCGCATAACAGCGCTGTACTGCGGCGAAACTAACACTTGTGTACGGCGTCGGAGCTAACACCCGTGTTCTGCGGCGAAGTCACCTCGACTTTCTGCTGAACAGTTCAGTGTTGGACTGCTCATCAGGACATTGGAATGACACTTTGGGCGTACACGTCAGGCAATAAATCTTTTCCCCACGTGCATTTCTATATAATTAGATATGGTATTGCTCAAAAATATTTGAAAATGATTTGAAAGATATTCGATTCGATCGGCACTTGAACTTGGATGATTCTTCAATGGCATTTGAACAGTCAGCGTGCACTGTTCAAATGCCATTGAAGAATCATCCAAGTTTGAATGAAGATTGCAAGTTTGTGGTGAGCATGCCGTTTTCTCTTTGTCTCTCCTTACTGGCCGACAGTCCAGCCAGCCGTGCGAAAGGCAGAAGCAAGCAGATGAAGAGGGTTTGGCTATTGTCATGAGCAGACGCCTATATCTATTGTTTCTAAGATGTCGGCCCCGCTGCATACCTTATACCGCCGTCCCGCCAACCTTCGCCTTTTGTGATGACTGAAAGTTCTTTTTCTGAGACCCGATACGTCACCGCCCCTTTTTCTGAGACTCGACTACGTTACCGCACCAAGTTAGCACACGTTCTTGCTGGTGACGCAGGCCTTGTGCATACACCCAAACTGGCCATTTGCAGGAGGCCCTCTGCGCATGCGCGCGGGCGCCATGTTTTTTTTTTCTTTTCTTCTTTTTTCTTCTGGCTATCCGCTTCTCCCGCTCGCTTGCGCGGCGATCCAGCACAGCCCCACTGCGAAGCTCCTTTTTTGCAGTACACATTTAATAATGACCAGCAATAGTAAGATCCTAAAATTTATTTCTTTTTTCTCCTCTTTCCTGCAGCGTCTTTACACGCAGCGGAATGCATGAAATGGGTGCTCGCGTAAATACCGACAGGTTCCCGTCAAGGCGCAGAGCGAGTTCGCGCCTTCACAGCGTGCATTTTTTAGTACGCAAGGCCTCCTCACACGTCATGATCACGTTATCATCGGGCAAGTGGTGGGCTTTGTCGACAGTAGCCGCGTTTTGTAGCTATTTATTTTTCAATGCTGCTTTTTTTCAGGTGTCTTCAATGGTCACATCGATATCGTCAGTTTTCCATGCAACGTAGATGTTAACCAACGTGAAATCGGGGGAGTAATTCACCGACGTCCCGCCACGGTGGTCTAGTGGCTATGTACTCGGCTGCTGATCCAAGGGTCGCGGGATCGAATCCCGGCTGCGGCGGCTGCATTTCCATGGAGGCGAAATGTTGAGGCCCGTGTGCTCTGCGATGTCAGTGCACGCTAAAGAACCCCAGGTGGTCGAAATTCCCGGAGCCCTCCACACGGCGTCTCATAATCAGAGGTGGTTTTGCTACGTTAAACCCCAGAAAACAACAGTTATTCACAGATACGGCCGTCATGTGCGCAAACGGATCGGTATGATCACCGTTAATGACGAGGCTCGAGCGGCTAAAAGCTTACATTTTAACTTCGTTCCGTCGGGTAGTGAGTACTGACACTTCAGCGGAGTTTCAATCTATTGAGTTATAGGTGATGTCTCGGTTCATATCTAAAGATACGACACTTTGCCGTAGCAGCTTTGCGTCTAAGGGATTGCGCTGCTACGCTCAGTGATGCTGGTTTGATTTTCTGTCAGAGACTGTAGTATCTTAATGGGACTAAATGAAGGAACGAATGTGAACTTAAATCTGAGTCCATGCTAATGCACTGGCAGAGGGTAAAATAAATCCGTGAAGTGCCTCACTATACAGCGTGCTTCATATTAACGTAGTTGTTAATGTAGTTATTAATATTGACGCGTACGGTTGTTTTGGTTTTTAGGTAACATTTCTTGCAAATTTGAAAGAACATTTGCAATTGTATGTTTACTACATAAAAGAACTAAATCTGGAAAATATTCTGAAATATACAAATTGTTTAGATAGGAGACATCTACCTAACAGAAAAGCTTCACTGACCTAGCTCAACAACTGCACGAGTTACACTTGTTTACTTGTTACCCAGTAGAAAGTGTCTTGTTCAGCCAGGTTGCACAGTTTTTTCTTTTTATTGCACAGATTTCTCACACACAGAAGCACAGTATATATTAGTAAAAAGGGAAAGAAATGGGCTATTGAACCATGTATATATGGACATATTGCGCTCTATGGTTGCAAAAAGAAATGGCAACCCGTCTTGTGCCATAAAACAAAACATACCGACGGACAGCTGATGTAGGTCCGGGCTGATTCTGCACGTCCTCGTCGTCAGAACTAAAATCCGATGATGCGGGATCATCATCTGAATCACTGCTGCTAGAAGCAGCCAAATGATCGCTTCCAGATGCAACAGAATCGCCAGAAAGGCGTCGTTCGCGCGAGGGACAAAAGCGTCTGCCATCTTCGTAAACAGACGGAGCGAACCGCACAATTGGAACCGCCGCTTAAATCGCTGCCGCTCGGGAAAAATACAAACTACGCAAAAAATGAAAGATTGGTGCCTGGAGAATACGACTGATGGCGGTGCAAGTCCATAGGAGCGCTCATATTTTAAAAATAGCTTGTGGCGCGTATGGGTCACCGGTGACCCATGTCCTATGGACGCGGTAACGAAAGAGTTAAGGGGAACTCCGTTGTCGCTTTCCTGTGGCACGCGCACTTTTTTCGGTTGTTTGCGGCGGGTGCCGTTATCACTTTCTGTTACGCCCAACGCAGGCTGCGTTTACCTTGCATGTCACTTCGGGAACCGTGTCGACCATTCGTGAAACTTTTCATGCCTCACGCGCACATTTCAGCGTCCTCTAGAATGTCAGAGATAATGCGAGAACGCGTGATGACTTGTGTATAAAAGCCGGCGCTATTTCGCCGCTTGTCAATCTTTCCGTCGACCGACGACTGTTGGCGCCGCTATTGCTGTGCATTGTCATTGCCTTGTTTATTGGGTTCGCCCAATAAACAGTTCGCCTGACATCGCCCGAGCTGCTTCCAAATCGTCACGAACACGTGACGATATTAATGTGCTTATTAAAACCCAGGATTTGTAACAAATTAAAAATGCAACGATTGTCGATCAAAAAAAAAAAGGCCACAATGGACAATCGATAGATCGATGTCCATGGTGACTCTCTCAACGATCTGCTGACAGAAAACTGTGCGGAAAAATGCGTCGATAATGACACGCTCATCTATCAGGTCGGGCCGGCCTGTAGTCCTTCAGGCGCCTAATTTTAGGTCTTATTGGCCTCATCTAAAAAAAGAAAAAGGAGAAACTGACATTCCTGCTTATCTTTGTCTTCAACTGATAAGCATACTCACTTTTTTTCTCCTTAATACCTCTTGATCAAGCAATCAGAGTCAGAGCTGTGAGAGCCACAGAACGCGATTCCGAAGGCCGTCGCTAGAGGCGCGCCACATTTCTGGAAAAGGTGGAAACGCAAGGTAGTTCAGGTAGGATTGATACTTCACAGCGGAACGTAATAGATAAAATACGTAGGCGAGGAGAAAAATTAGTTGTGAAAATATGTGAGATTCGGGAAAACAAACGTTTGTAGAGGAAAAAATGAAGGTAGAGCTTGGTGGCCCGTGGGCTACCGCCCCGTTAGAAAGGGGAATCTCCTAACATCCATCCATTCATCCAAAGGGCAATTTCTCAGTGACATATTGACATTTTAGACGTTGTGAAGCATTTACCCATCATTTTAACAAAAAAAAAACGGTTGTTTGCCTTTAGTGTCTCTTTAGGTGGCATGCAAGCTAAAGAAGCCACTTGGCCACATCGTATGTGCAGGGATAATGACGGCGCTCCTCTTCCGCTGGTAAGGAAAGGTCTTCTCTGTGCTCACGGATGGTTGGAACAACCTTTACACCGACCAAGTCCGTGTCAAGAAAGGTTGCACATGAAGTTGTGTAGCTTCTCCCCGTGACACCTTGTTTGCGTTGAATAAAGAGTGGCCTGACTTCGGTAAACACTGTCACCTTATTAGTTCCTCAATCTGCATTCCAAGATGTCCTCATCACCTGCTTATGCAGTTGATTTTGCCTTATATTGCAGTTTTGCAAGTTTTATGCTTTGAGTGTAATTCAACATTGACAATGTGCCAGTAAAAATGCGTCACTGTCGCTTTGGCATTCAAGTATGCCTCGCGCAGTTGTACAACTGTCTTCCTTTACGATACCGTTGTCCATTTGAAACGCTCTATATGACTAGCTTTCACGGCAAGTGTCAGACACTCTTTGTATTTGCAAGTGTGACTTGAGTGCGAGATCTCTCTCTCTCTCTCTCTCACACATAAGGAATCACTGGCACAAGATACCTCACTGCAAACAACAAAACGAGCATTTGCACGGTAGCCAAACACGGATTCAGGGTCGCCTCAAGCTCGGGAGGGGGTCTGTACGTAACACACCACCAGACAGCAAAAAAAAAAAAAAAAAGAAAATGTGGAAGAGGGAAGATATGCCCCAAAATACCCACATGAGCACACACTCTCTCTCTCTGTCTTTCTTTTTGACGGTGGTAGCACCTAGCGACATTGTTTCTAGCTCAGCACTGCCGATTCACCTCAGGATGGCGGTTGTTACGGAAATAAGAAAAAAAGCCTTGAAAAGCAAACACCTTAAAAAAGCACCAAGTTCATAATTGTATGACGTATATTTGATATCAGAGCATCAGTTTAGCACAGAAAAGAGTCGTTTAAACCGTTAGGATATTTAAAGAAAATTAAATGAAGGTAGGTGCGCACGGAATTATTGACCGTCCGCCTCCTCAGGTAGTGAGCGTTGAAGGTGGAGTTAACTCACTCGGGTACAGGTCGAGAAATGAAGTGGCATTTACTCGTCAAAGGGCCCCACTCCAGCCAGAAGTGTCGCTGTGTCAACGTGACGTCATGGAAGACCACCTCCGCGCTGCGCTCTGATTTCTCTATCGAGCGCGGCGCGGAGGCGGGGGGGTTGACGGGCAGACGCTGCTTTTTTTCTTGACCTGTAGGTAATTCAAGGTAACGACACCAAAAATACAGGATGGTCCGCTCGGCAACCCACTAAACACTTTCAAAATTCATCTTCAGGAAAGCAAATGACTTGCAATCGTCTGGCTTGGCATATATTATTACAGTACCGCATAGAATATATGTTGAAATTTTCATTAAGATTCGTGGACACCGAAAAATCGCCATAGTAGCCCTCCATGACACAGCGCACGGACACAAAGTGCGATAGAGGCAAAAGGTTAGATGTCGCGACGAAATTAAGAAGTTCGCGGGCATAAAGTGTAACGAACTCGATCAGGATAGGACAAATTGGAAATCGTTGGGAGAGGCCTCTTTGTCCTACCAGCGCCTCCTCTTCTTTTAAATAGAGGAGGCGCTGTCAGAATGGGGAGGGGGCGGGGTTTGCCTGCCGTGCTGCATTCATTATTTCTCGCAGGCATGGTGGTTACGGAGTACATTTCTCTTCAGACGTTTGCGTCTGTATTCCAACAGCAAGTGCGGAGAGCGCCGCTTATTCCAGACAGGTCGTGCACTGCAAGCTGGAGCTTCTCTCTTTTACCACAGTCGGATTCACGTCATATTTATTTATTTATTTATTCAAAATGCCTTACAGGCCCATTAAAGGGCATTGCGTAAGGGGGGCAGCAGTATATACATTGCAAAAAAAAAATACAGACCACAAGTAAAAAACAAAGAACAAGGAAAAAAAATACAAATGATAAACAGCAAGGTGCAACCAAGTTATACAATAGTAAAACGCAACGAAATCAGGTTATTACGAAGAGCTTCACGATTAGATATGGATACAATGTGCTCTGGAAGGCCGTTCCAATGTGCCATGGCTCGAGGTAATGGTGATGAGTTAAATGCCTGTGTGTGGCCATGAATGCGCATGAAACTACGTGCGTTGTGTATGCGTCGAGATGTGCGCAGGGGAAGATGAAGCGGCAAACAGTGGAATGTGTTCCTGTAGATGTACCTATGAAATAAACATAAAAGGGCAATGACGCGTCGTTGATCCAGTGGCATGAGTGCAAGGTCTTGTTTTATTAGGGTGATACTTGAATTATAGTCGTAGTTACCAGCGATGAATCTCGCGGCCCTATTCTGGACGGCTTCTAACAAACGGATAAGGTATTCTTGATGTGGTGACCATGTGGATGATGCATACTCTAATTGTGGGCGAACATAAGTTAGATATGATAATGCGCGTACGTTAGAAGGAGCGTTGCGCAAATTTCTGCGCAGATAGCCGAGAGACTGGGAGGCTTTTGAAGAAACAGCTGCTATGTGCGTAGTCCAAGATAAGTCTGATGAAAGTTGAACGCCGAGATATTTGTACGATAGTGTGGCTGAAACAATGTTATTATCAATAGTATAGAGAAAGGATGAGTTAGTACGCTTTCTAGAGAACGAGATTAACTTGCATTTAGAGGCGTTAAGGGACATCTGCCAAGCTTCGCACCATCTATAGGTTAGATTAAGGTCATTTTGGAGAGTGTAATGATCGTCAATAGATTGAATTTTGCGGTAGATGACGCAATCATCCGCGAACAACCTAACTGTGGATAAAAGGTTAGCGGGCAAGTCGTTAATGTATATTAAAAAGAGTAATGGACCCAGTACACTGCCCTGGGGAACGCCAGACGTGACATCGCAAATGTTAGATGAAGTGTCGTTAACCACCGTGAATTGCTGACGGGATGACAAGAAGTTGCGTATCCAAGACAGTGTTAATGAATCGAAACATAGAGAAGACAATTTAGAGATTAAACGACAATGAGGGACAGTATCAAAAGCTTTGGCGAAATCGAGAAAGAGGCAATTGGTTTGATCGTTACTGTTCATATTAAAGTGGAGGTCAGTAGTGAATTCGAACAACTGAGTGTCACATGAGTAGCCTTTCCTGAAGCCATGCTGATTAGGGAAAAAGAAGTTATTCGATTCAAGGTGATTATAGATATGAGATGCTATAATATGTTCAAGCAGTTTACAGGATATGCATGTTAGTGAAATGGGTCGGTAATTACGGGGCGAGTGCCTGTCACCGGACTTGAATACGGGGACTACCTTGCCGATCTTCCAGTCTTTAGGCAACACACCGGATGACAGAGACTGGTTAAAGATGAGACACAGAAAGAGACTGGAAATATCAGTGGTGTTCTTCAGTATTTTAGAGTTAATGTTATCAATGCCTGATGAAGTAGAAACTTTAAGATTCATGATGAGGTTCGCGATACCTTCTGCAGTGACGGTGGTGGGAGCCATGAAAGGGAAGGGCTGATCAGGGACAAATGGCACATTGGAACAATCTTCTTTTGTAAAAACTGAGGCAAAATATGCATTGAAGGCAATCGCGGAAGCTTCGTCAGAAAGCGGTGTTTGTTTAGCATCATGTAATGTAATGCTATTAGAAGACTTATTGTAAGGAGAGATTATTTGCCAGAATTTTTTAGGATTATTTTTGATAAGTGAGGGCAAGTCCTGCGAATAATATTTCTTCTTCGCTGCGCCTAGAGCTTTACAGTACTCTTGCAAGCACACCTTGTATTTTTCCCAGCATGATGCAGAATCATTGCGTTTAGCGGTATTATACGAACGTTTTTTTATTCCGTAATGTTGGAAGCTGCTTCGTAAACCAAGGGTTAGTCTTATCGTTGGATATAGAGATTAGAGGCACGAACTGGTCTACTAGCTCTAATATTTTTTTCTTGAAAAAGGATCCAGTTGGCATTTACGGTCCGTGAGGCAAATGACGGTATAAAATGCTCGTGATAAAAAAATTCTAATTCGGCGTTAAATTGTTCATAATCACCACGGTTATAATCACGGATAGTTTTAATCACTGCGCCTGTAAACATTACAGGTAAATTGATCTGGAAATGAATGAGCTTGTGGTCGCTAAATCCTTCTGTGCATGAAATCGCTCCAGTAGTTTCAGGTGCATTAGTGAAAACCAGGTCCAGTAAGTTGGTACCACGGGTGAAGTCACTTACATGACAGCTGTGATCGTAATGTCAACAATCACAAAACTCGACAAATAAACACAAAAACTAAAATTCACACACTCAATCTCAGTACTGCAATAAAAATGTTCACGCAACAGGATAGTTAACGCATAACATTTCAGAAAAACGAGATCACACACATGTTCACACAGCAGTCCGTGTGAACATCTAGGCTCTCGCAAATCTCTTCTTCGTGCAGCAGTTAAGATAACAGAGCATCGAAGGAAAGTGTACGCGATCGCATGTGCGCTATTTCACCGACACAGCTGGACATGGCACGTCGGCGGAGCTAGCATACACCAAGGACCACTGTCAACAAAATGTGGTTTTACTAAAGTGAAGTTTTATTGAAAAGGGATCGAATCAAGCGGCGGGAACAGAGCCCAGCGGGACAGAAGAAAAGTACACGCACCAAGCACGAAGGGGTACCAAAATGAGCCGGAATAACCCACGCTGTAAATGGAAAACCGTACTCGTTTAATTAGAAAACAATGAATTACAGTACCTAGAAAGAGATATCCGCAACAGACTTCGTTCACGCACTGCGCACAGTTCGTTCGTTTAGCACACACTGCCCGTTGGTCTACTTCGTCGTCGCAAACACATCGCTGTTTTGCAGTTGCCTGCGTAGGACCACACTGCAATGCCGACACCAACACGTACACAGGAATACAGCGTCCACACCTCGGTGTTTTCCGCACACGCGGAGTGGAGATACAAGCACATGGTCACATGGTCACTCGCAAACGCACGTGCACTGCCGAGACTCCGGGAAACTACGTTGACGAGACAAGCCGAACATAACACCCCGTACGACCAGTCCGACCCCCTTGCTCCCCTCCTTTTTCATTGTCCCGTGCAGCTGTGCGCCTGCTTACAAAAGAAAACACACAAAAAATGCGTTTAGCCTTGCTTCCATGTCACTCACTCGGAGCGAAAGACGCGCTTGGAAAGGCTGGGCTTCGCTAGCTTCACTCTGCTGAACAACTTGTGATAAGTTGTAGTCGAGAGTTACTTCTAAAAAATTTGATGAGATGCGACATGTGGTAGACATGGTAGACCAATCAATGAGCGGGTAATTGAAATCACCTAAAAGGCATATTATATCAGCTGAGTAGAGTTGTGTAGCTCGCTGTATGTTATCACGCAAAACTTCGGGAAAGGAAGAATGCGCATCCGGTGGGCGATAACATGCTCCTATAAGTATTTTAGCATAAGTTGTAATGCAAACAGCCCAAGTTATTTCTATAGAAGGGTTAGTATCAAGGTGAAATGATGGGACTGTATTTTTCACCGCTATTAACACGCCGCCTCCTCTTCTATCAACGCGGTCACATCGATATATCTTATAGTTGTCCTTATCTGGAAACAGTTCTTCGTTGGTTACTTCGGGATAAAGCCAGGTCTCCGTGAGTATTAATATGTCGGCATCACTATCATCTAAATAAGAACACAATTCATCCCTCTTGGGCAGTAGGCTTCGAATGTTAGTAAAAGACACAGATAAAGATGGTGACTTCACTATACACCGCTTACTCGTGTGCGTGTTAACCTCTAGCTATCTCATGGACAGCACAACTGCGTTGCTTGAATGATCAAAAACGTAAGTGTTTGTGTCAATGCGCAGCTTATCAATGGATAGCTTAAAAGGTTTGTTTTGAGCCTTCGCGTGTTCCAGAAGCTTACGGCGAGCTTGTCGCGTTTTCATAGAAAAATCTTCACGTATGTAAAAATTTTTTCCCTTAAGCTTGCGCGCATTTGACAAAATCAGCTCTTTATCCTTGAAAAATGTAAACTTGGCAATAATTGGCCTTCGTCTATCCGCGTTAAATCTTCCCAGCCTGTGCACACGCTCCAGTTGCGGACTTGTTACGGTAATGCCTAGGTGGTCGGAGCAAAACTTCACTACCTTATCTTCTGAGGCTGCCCAGTTCTCATTAGGGTCTTCTTCAAGGCCAAAAGAAAGAAGATTAGACCGACGTGATCTATTTTCAGCATCTTCGCACCTATTAGTAATTTTCGACAGCTGGTTTGTGACGTCGCGTAGGACGTCAGCCGAACCAGGAGGTGCGGCCACAGACAGAGCAGCATTGCTTTCTTCTAAGGAATTCACCTTAGTACTTAAATTTTTAATTTCGTTGTCTGCCTCTTTCAATTTGTCGGACATGACACGAAGGGCGTCAGCATCCGCTCCAGGCCCATCAGCAAGACGAACAGCGTTGGCTTTTTCAAGCATTTCTACTTTGCGCTTCAGCTGTTTAATTTCGATCTCGGCAGTGGTATGTTTAGAGAGTAAAGTTTCGTAACTTTCCTTCAGATCACATTTCACTAAGGGCAAGAGCGAATGCGTCAGCCTCCGACTTATTCATAGGACCCGGATTTGATTCGACATCACCGGCTAACAATAAGAGTTCGCGCATAGCACCACATACATACGCACAAGATAATAGTCGTTTTAAAACACTACAAAACTCAGGTGGGCACGACACCGCAAGGAAACAACGGTTGCTACTTCTTATACAAGAGGCATTATTCAAGTAACCAACCTGAAACATCAAAGGCCGTAAGCATAGCATCCTTCCCGCGGTGTCGAGCCCAAACCAACGAGTCGCAGACTGACGCTTATATACAGTGCTGCGCAGACCAGCCATCGTGACGGAAGACGAATGCTGCCAGACGATGAAGTCATTTCCATCCAAGGTTGGAAAGGTTCCAAGGTTCCATCCAAGGATGCTAAAATGGGAACGGTTAAAGAACTGTGCTTTGTGGAATGGCAGGCTTTAAGCAAAGAACGTTCCCCAAATTATTTGTGCTGTGGCCCGCCGCCATTTGTTTATGCGCTCTGCAAGTCCAGTCTTATTTTTAGCTATTCTCTAAATTTGAATCATATGAGCTATTTGATAGGCTCTCAGTTCTTTTATTTGTACTGTGTAGTTATGTAATTGTCAACATTAGAAATGTCTTCGTATATTAAAAGCTAATGATATAGAAACACTTTGTCATGCGAGATTTGTCAGTTACATTTGGCTGATGCAGTGGTAGAGTGGTTACGGTACTGCGTCGCTGATCCGAAAGACGTGGGTTGAATGCCCACCGCGGCGATCACTCTTCAATGTAAACGAAATGTTACAGGCCTGCTTAGTGCGTGAATTCAGTGTGGTTAAAGAACCTCGTCTGGTCTAAATTTCCTTACAGCTCAACCACGGCATGCGTCATAATCACATTGCATTTTGGGTGCGTGAACACTCAGCAATTATTGTTGTTTGCGACATTTGAAGGCGAATTACATCAGCTTAAAGTTCACGTTATTTTGCCAATGCCTTACTCCACATATAGTCGAATCTGTGAAGATCTCTCCGCCGTTGATAACAGTGCGGTTGCCCTGTTTCGTGCATAGAACAGCTGTGACACCACGGTACTTGGATGGCGTCCTTGTCCGTTATCCTGCACTGTAACGCTAACGCAAGGCAGTGACCCGGGCCTTCCGCGCACAGACATTGCTGGATTACAGCGCTTATCTTCGAAAGTGGCACGTTGTAATTTATATATACGCAATCTTATATATAAGATAATTCAGCTCTGTATTATTTGGTTCAAATTCAAGATGTATGATCCTAATTTATCTCTTTAGCGAACGGTGTCGTTTGTATGCGTCTAGATTTCCTACTCACTTAGCAACTGCAGGTACGCAAATGTAGTAGCGAGAAAGCAAGAAAGAGGCAAAATGAGGCAAAGGTATAGCTATAAATCGGCAATGAAATGTTAGTCAATTAATTGCTAACCTATATGGTCATAGTTCGCAGAGATATGCAATTTCCTTTGGTACAAAAATGTATATCTTTGCCTTTGTTGCCGTTCGATATATAATGTTAAGGCGCCGATGAGCCGTGAGGTCGCACAAAACTGCAGTTTGAAAACTAATGGACAATTCAAGGCATGCTACGTGTAGTTATATTTTCCTGCATTTTATAACTCAATAATGACATTCGATTGCGTGTCAGCAACATATTGAGCAAATGTCTTGACAACGGTAAAGGGCATGCAAATGACTGATTTTTAAATGTAAAGAAAAGATAGGAACTGTAGACGTGTGGTTACAGTGTACTAGAATATGGGTAGTGGGTTCAGGAGAGGGCCTGTTCCATGCGCCGGCGTGAAGCGGCGAGTGTTGACGGGTCGCGTATGTATGCGGCGGCGCTGCGGTAGCGTGGGCTGTGCGTTCGGCGGCTGCGCTGGGCAATAATATGCTCAGCACTCCCGCCTGCTGCAGTAGCAGCGACTTGCGTTTGCTTTCTTTGCAGTCTTGTTTGCGTCGCTGTGTCGTGTGCTGTTGTTCTCCGTTACCTCGCGTGCAGAATGAAATAATTCGCGTTTCCTTCGCTGTTCTGCAGCTACAGCACAGTCGATATGATACTGTTGCGCAACGCTCAGACTCCTCCTTGTTCAGGATGCAGCGAGAACTCTGAACTGCTTAACCCCGATGCTTACATCTAGCATCGCTAAGTTGGGTGCCGCCAGAAGGCTTCACCGCTTCACTTTCTTGTGAAAGGCCTTAATGTGTCACCGGAAGCTCTCAAAGCTAAAAAAAAAAAACTTCCATGCGAAGAGTGGTCGTAGTTGTTTCTTCGGTTTATGTTCTCACAATGACCATCACGGGATCGCGTCTCAACAACCATGCACAAAGAATTTGAAAATATCTGACCGCTGGAGCGAAATAGTCTCACGTACCTTGTGGGCAGTGGTGTACGTGTACTTTCAACCAGTATTTTCTATCAGTAAGTATCTATTAAATATTTTTTACCTACCGAAAATTTTAAATATCGCTTTAATCCCTTATATTTCAGTTACAGCAAGCTTCAGTTAAACCAGGAATGATTCCCTTCATGCTGAACTTTGACAGATTTCTTTTCTTTTTTTTGTTTTTTTTACCAGTAAAGACAAGCACCCTTGAAGTATACCGGGAATGCGAAATAAATGCGCGCTGCAAGCGATATTTCACAGTTACATAGCTACATGATGCATCTCGAAACACGCTTACGCTTATCTCGCTGCCATTTATGTGGTGACACTTGTCGAACCTCCTTGCATGGCGAAGACATGTACGATGCGACGACAAACGCATGCAACCGTGCATTTGCCAAATCATCACTCGGGACGCTTGAGCAGCGGTGCGCAAGCACGCGTCTATTTCATTATAACACGTACTATTTCGCCATTTTTTTTCGAAATGTTTGATGTGTTAAATAAAGAATGACTATGTCATGAAAACATGTCTTTCTTGTAGTTCCCTGTTAATAGAAAACGCAAGTGGCTATTTGTTACCATCAACAATTTGGTTTCTTCTCAGGGTAGGAAGTTATATGTTAAAGTCGCTCATTAGCTCTCTGCAGTTACGGAACCTCGCTATTAATCAATGACAGCTCCAGACCTTGGAATTAGAAGATCGCACTACCAGGTCTGTCCTTTGCGAACCCGGAAACATCATAGGATGCATTGAATTATAAAAATGGTCTAACGGAAAAAGTTGCGTGTTAGGTCTGCGAACCCGACACCTATTTTTGGCAGACTTGTGCAAATCGTGGCCCGAAAATTTCTAGCAAGTTACATATAATCTGAGAAGAATCGTTCACGTCATTGATGGTTCGCAATTTTCACTTTTTCAACACAGACTTCTCGCGTACAAGGGCGAAACTTATTAGGTAGGGATGCAGCGGTTTCTCCTTTGTACGCCCAGCAACAATTTCCATGTGCTGACGCCGCAAGACCGCACTGAGCTCCAAAAATCAACTCTCAATCTGTTGGCAAACCGTTTATCATAGTAATGTTCTCTACGTAAGTAGGTCGTCGTTTAGAGACAGCGCACACTTAAAGACACTGAGCGCCTCTGAGCAAATCTGGTCCCATCGAGCCACGCTGTACGGTTTTACGAGCCACTATCTCATTTACGTATGCCATTTAGCCCGGCGATTCTTGCGGGCAGCAGTAACTATTTCACGGGACAGGTACTGAAATGCGGAGCAACAATTCCATGCTGCGACGTAATGCACAGCGCGAGCATGGTGCGCGAGCCTGCTCGAGCTTCGTACTGCATACAGCCCATTCTCTACTGGCGCCATCTCGTGCCGTCAACGTGAGACGCGTCACTCTCGGCCGCTCTCTGAGCCCACTACCCGTATATTCTAGTACACTGAGTGTGGTGAAATGGGCTAAGGGGAGGGCGCTTTTGTGGTTGGCTACGTCAGAAAAGCAAGTGGCCAGCGAATATATAATTGAACAAATATCGGTCCTGCGTTAAAATACCCACCATTAAAAATATTTAGCGTGGATGGGTTGTACTGAACTGCTTTCATGACTAAGCAACCGGAGCACCCTAAAGGGGTCGTGGAACGTTTTCTGAACATTGTGGGTTGATTTAGTGCGGATTGATTTAGAGCGATAAAAAACGCGGTTTCGGTTTTGCTGCGCGCGTTCCCCTCAACTCTGCAGTTGACGTCATATTATAGTCGGATACAACTCAAGTCTGCAGTGAAGCCCCTCCCACGCCTTTATAACCGCCAGCCACTGTGCCTCCGCGAAGCCTCATATAGTTCCTCCTTCGAACTTTCCATGTTACGAAAATAAAGCGAAGCATAGGTGCATAAATTTTTACATTTCCGTTCGCTTATTAGAGTGGAACATCCAAAAGATAACTCGTTACTGAGCTCAAATCAAGGGCCTGCAGTGCAAAAACCCGGCGCACTACAACAGTCGCCACCCGAGTTTTTCAGCATAGCTCAGTGAAGTTTCAAGCGTAAAGTAGGCTCGCAAGCGAAATGAACTGTGCCACGGCCTTTTTAGGATGGAAACGCTCACACTTGACACATTTTTGTCCATGCATCTCGAGCACCTCATGGCTTATACCGGAAAGCACTCGAGAACAGCAGACGGTTCGCAGGTACCGAAGACATAAACACGGCGCCACTTTGAAAAGGTCGCATGACGACGATTTTGTTTGCTTTCGTTATTGGCTGGCGGAGTAACACCACCGCGCACGGTCCGTCGGCCTTTGTTGCCAACTGCTGTGTTTTAAGTTGTATCCGACTATAGTAGGCCACCAGACCTCCGAGATTTGCGTGCGCTCGGAGGCTACAGGAAAACAAACCGTGCGGCATCTTTGCTGCCGAATGGCGGCACCGCGCAGTTTCTAAGTATTTTCCTTCTTTCTAGTTCTTATGTAAATCGATTCTTTTACAGAAAACGGGAGTTGAATATACCTTTGATCTTACTGCAACGTCACCGACTTGTACCACACCGGCCGGGTGTGTCGCACAGTCGTTTCGGGAGCGCAAGAACGCTGGGGTTTCAAACGGGAGTTATTAAATGGGCACTGCGTATTTCGTCCAAATTTTTCGGAATCGGCTTGTCGAATGGATATTGAAGCAGTGAAAATTACAACCGGGCATCTCCATATTCTTTTCACGACCCCTTTAATTTATTTCCCCTTTCCGCGCGTGCTGATGCTTGTATGTGTGGAGCTTTCGAACAATTTATGCGTGTTCAAGGCTAACCTGGTGTTCCTTTTCTTTTAGATGCGAAGCAACTTATAAACGAGGCCGGTCGCCCCCTCGCAACATTGTCTGCCATAGCCACGCTAGTACTCGGAGCTGTGCCCGCGCTCGTTCCACTCCGGCGCGTGCTCTAGTTTGAGTGGAGACCGCTTGTGGCACTGCGTCGCATCGATAAAAGCAATCGCTCTCCCCTGGCGCGCGCTCTTCTACAGCAGCTGTCATGGAGTGCACTTCGACATGAACGAAGATACGGTGGATGATCACATCGCGGCGGCGCGGGCTCGCAAAGCGGCTGCAGCTCGGCAGCGTGATCAAGCCGACCCGGAGCTGAGAGCTCGAGAAGCTGAAGCGAGACGCCAGCGCCGGCAAGCCGATCCAGAGGCGGCGAGGGCTCGCGAAGCTGCAGCGAAACGGGCACGTCGACAAGCCGACCCGGAGTTGCGGGCTCGCGAAGCTGCAGCGGAACGGAAGCGGACCCGGAGGCGGCGAGGGCTCGCGAAGCTGAATGGAGAGATGTGTGCGATTTATACTTTACGGACCACAAGGCCGTTATATTCAAGGGGGAACGTTCTCCGGAGCTTAAAGTCATCTACGATGATGAATAAAGAGCAACTTTACAGAACTCCCATGGCTGCATCGCATACTACTCAGGGTTCCCTTACGGGGAGATGTGTGCGATTTTTTTTTCTTTTCTTTTATCGTGACACCAGGCATCATAAGGTCGACAGAAAGCCAGTGTGCAGTTTTTATGGTTTCGCTAACGACGAGAGGAAAAGCAAACTCTTGTCGGAGGAAATATGCGACGTGCATGGCAAGACGTGGATAGTTCGCATCTGCGAACTATCAAGTTGTATCGTTTTGCTCTTGACGAGGAGGATGAGTATTCGTGGATTACATGCTTAAACGGGAAAAATCTTTGTACCCTCTAGAACCTGGAATGTGGAAGCCCTTCATTTTTGGAGAGTGTAGCACAACGAACTCGACATCGATGCTCAACTTCGGCTGTGATCACAAGATGCGTGCCTGACGAGCACCTCAACGATCGGTTAGCTCGGCGAACTAATAAAAATGGCAAACAAGTACCCTTTTACTGTCTCACACAGTGTTTCTTCAACACATCATATGCAACTTGGCTTTTCCCATTAGAGTGTGAATTTTACAACGACAGTGCTTTGAGTAGACGAGGGAAAAAAATAACACACCCCATTGTGGGTCATCGCGGGCCTCAGCACGGGCGCGCTCTCCGTGAGATCGGGCGCCGCAATCTGCCTCACAGGTGGCACAAACACCAGCCATATTTATGGGGCGTTCACACGGAGCAATCCGGCGGCTGGAGCAGCGCAGAAACCTGTTCGGCGGCAGCGAGATCCGCGCCGATCGCTCCGGGAGCGATTTTTGCGGCCGCTGCCGCCGGATTTTCCGCCGCGGACCAATAGGAGCGCGAGTCACAGATTCGAAAAATGGCGGCCAAGTCCGGCGCGATTGTCGCTGTATTCGAAGCCCGTCGGGACATCAAACTGCATCGTAAACACCCACTTTTCTTCGGAAAACGCCGCGCGTTGAGTAGTGTCACGAATAGCAGCCATTGTCAACTTACTCACTGTAGGTATCCACGTGTCCACGTCACAATTTCGCACAACGAATAGCACTTTCACGGCGTGACCAAGCTTCTCGCGTTCATGTATTCCAGGAGGAGCACACCACCGCTGGTGCCGTTTATTCGGCGAATGTTTCAGCCCATCATGCATCACCAAAACGTGTTTAACAGCGAGCCTAGCAGTGCTGCATCTTGCTCAGGCACACAAACAAAACGGACAAGATCCGCACGAGTGTAGAACCGGTGGAACCGCGTGTACATCCGGGCCATGCCACACTTTTTTAAAGGTTCGACCTGTGCTCGGCAGATGGCGCTATGTCACTTTCCGGCGGTGCCGGTTCCGCGGCGGTAAGCAGTGTGAACTACGCGGTTTTCGGCGGCGGGAGAATTCCGTCGACTGTAGACGCCGGATTTACCAGTGTGAACGAGGCATTACTGTTGCGTATGGTAACAAAACGGACCGCAGCAAGCCGCTCCTACCACAATCGCTGCAGTGCTTAGGCATGCGGACTCTGCCTACCATTCACCACAGCTGACGGCCTCTGTAATGGGGCGTTCACACTGAGCAATCCGGCGGCCGGAGAAGCGCGGAAACCTGTTCGGCGACAGCGAGATCCGCCGAAACAGCCCTATCCGCGCCGATCGCTGCGGGAGCGATTTCTGCGGCCGCTGCCGCCGGATTTCCCGCCGCCTACCAATAGGAGCGCGAGTCACATATTCGAAAAATGGCGGCCAAGTCCGGCGCGATTGCCGCTATATGCGAAGCAGTCGGGACATCCAACTGGATCGTAAACACCCACTTTTCTTCGGAAAACGCCGCGAGTTGAGTAGTGTCATAACACCATTCTCAACGTACTCGTTGTAGGAATCCACGTGTCCACGTCACAATTTTGCACAACGAATAGCACTTTCACGGCGTGACGAAGGTTTAAGCAATTCCTGAACATATATAATTTGTGGAGTGTGACACATTGGCCAGTACAAAGAAAAAAATAAATCTGGATGAGAGAGGAAAATTATTTTATCTCGGTTTCAGGGAAATTGATATACTCTCAAGAATGTCTGCACCGTTGGAACGTTAAATCGGCTTATAAGGGGTGGCCCTCGTGCTTCCGTGTATAACACACCATTTACAACATATATTGGAAGGCCTAGACGCACCCGTAAAGCCTCACTCTAATAGAATGAGCGGCCGGAGTTTGTATGCCGGTGCACAAGCAAACAATATACGCAGCCAAATTCTAAAACCGGGCGCACATACATTTTCTATACCGTCAGAAGTGCTTCTTTCCCCATTCCAGATCTACGATTGCTTAGCTTACGCAGTATGCCTATCGCATGCATTCCTTTAGTCACCACACGATCAATATGCGGCCGCCAATTGAGGCTTTCATTATACATAACCCCGAGATATTTTACCGATTCCAATTGACGTATGTCTTGAAGTTCATAATTGATCTAGATGTGCACAGAGTCTTTCACAGGGAACAACAGAATAGTAGACTTACTGGCGTTTAAGTTCAACTCCAAGCTATCCAGCCACGTTTCTAGTTCCCTTAAATACGTCTGCAATATATAGTAAAGGCCCTCAATGTAGCTGTGCATAGCAAAAAAAAAAGTAGTGTGTCATCAGCATATACATAACCCCTTGGTGAACTGGAATAGTGCTCACCAAGACGTTAAATAATATTGGTGAACGTACGGAACCCTGCGGAAAACCACGCGTTTGTTTGTGTTTACTGGAAGCGTAGCCACCTTTAAAACAATAAAACTCTCTTTCTCTTAAAAATTCTCTCTAGCCTGGGAACCAGTGGTACCAAAGTCCCTCTATTAGAACAGCGTGTTCAACACTATCATATGCAGAACACGTTGCGGGGCTAGTTGGTCTTGCATTCTTCTAATTTCAAACTAAGCAGCGCAAACCAATTTGACAGGTACTCAGCAATTGCTTTTCGCTAATGAATTCTAACGCCAAACCACCGCCTGCATCTCGATCGACAGTTTAGTTAGGTGATTAATAGGGAGTTTTCGAATAGGGGCCCCAAAAGTTTGGGGTCCCAAAGTGCTTTGCGTGTGCTAACTTGGGATCACGTAGGAAGTACGAGTTTTCGAATAGACCGATCTCACCGCGTTATCTGCGCATGCGCGAGTTTCCAGGAGCGGCGCCGCCGCCATCTTAGTTGTAGTTCTCAAAGCACAGCTGCTACGGTTGTGCGTGCTGCATGCTATAAGTTTACGGGCGTTTTTCACGCATCCTTGGCGTGGACAGCGATTGAACGTGTCAGAAAACGATGTACTATATAGCCTCATGTGGCCGTGTTTCATTTAAATTGTTCACGCCATGTAGTGCTGTTAGAAAAAAAAAGAAAAAAAGAAAGTTGGAATGTAAACACGCGACCTGGTCACGATCTCGTCGTTAATCCGTGCGCCCGTGTCGCTTCGAATTGCTGCTACCCGTATTCGCTGAATTATTCGCAATAAAAAAAGCAGTAAAGACTCCCAGAGCACGTATCGTACAGAGATAGAACGCCAAGAGCGTGGAATGGTGAAAACTGAAGACTCAGTCGAAGGAACGATTTTGCGCTTGTTTTGTCAAAGCAAAACTTCACATGCACAGTGTGTTAGTACAGGGCTTCGATCACAGTGATGTGCTAGATGTGAATGGGTGGAAAACGATCGCGATGAAGAGGTTAAAGGCGCGTCCACCTTTGCGGAACGATGACCTGCCGCACACCGCGCGAAAGCTTACGGGCCGCTGCTAATATCGCGAACGACAAGCAGTTCCTGCTGCATAAAGTACGGATGAGTCGGTGAGTAACACTGGCAACTGATGCAAAACGACGAAAAAGCGGCAGCTCGCTCTGCCCGCCGCCCTCACACCCATAGGCTCGGCGCCGATGTCGTCGCTAGGCCTTACCGCGTCAAAACGGCGTCGACATAAACTCAGTAGGCGTACGTATGACCCTATGCAGGCCGCTCGCGCACACAAGATGACACGTTTTGTCACTGGTATCTACTCTTTAACTTGTGCTCGCAATGAAACCACACATTGAAAACCGAAACACCGGCGGCACCGATGGTTGATGCCGGCGTGGTGTATCAATAGCCCTGCGCAGCGTGTAGTATGCGCTAAGTTGGGCTTGTATCAGATCTTTCGTTCACGTTGACGCTCGCAAGGGGCTAAGCGTTTCCTAGCGAGCACAATTTTGTCCAGAACACAAGCTGTATCCACTCCGATGCCGTGGGCGGAGATCGCCCGGCAAGGTGATCATGCACACGCTATGAATCGTTGCGGTCATTGATCGGTCCGTCCGTGATGTGCCTGAGCTGTTATTACGCTGTAGGGCACTGTTAAAGTGTCACGCATAAAAAACACAAAATTCACTAACGCTACTGAACAAGCCGTGCGCCGTATATATGAGCCGGTCTGTCCGACGCACCAGTTCCTGCCGGAGCTTGATATCCTTCGCGAACACGAGAAAAACCGAAGCGCTTTTGTTTCAGGCTGGTCTTGCAGCATCCCGGCACATAGGGCGTAAATCCAACCATCACAACTCTTCGAAATAAGGCCGATAAACCTCGTTAATGCTGTTCGCCGATGCAGCGGCCACGCATTTGAGCGTACGGCGACCGCCGCGAGTACTACAAGTTCCGGCATGCACTGCGGCAGCGGTGGCGCGGTGAAACAGCGTGGTGAGATCGGTCTATTGGGTTTTGCGTTCGCTCCTTGCGTCGTGCGCTTGCAGCGCCAAGGTGGCCAAAAAGGCAGGTTACGATAAGTAAAAATTGAAGAAAAATAAACGCATTTGCCTTTCATAAGGGTACCTTTTAAAACTGCTATTTAAAGCGTGCAGTGGCAATGAATTTACTTCTAATCCCCATCGTTCTGCGAGTCACAAGAATTTGGCATCATGAGCCAAAGAAATCCAACTTTGAGCCACCGGTCGCGTTAAGCCTACGAGTTCTCAAGTCGACAGCCGATCTTAAAAACGCGGGCTATTTCACGGCCATTTTTTGTTGCATGCGTGAGATGGAAGAAAGCGATGACCTCCGCCACCATTTGTTGATTGAAAAAGTCGTCACTTAATCAGAAATCAGCTCAGTTTTGTCCTAGGCGAGAGCCGTTGCTTCGATGGGCGCCGCCATGTTTGTTTACGCTAAAAAGTTTGGAGAAGCTTTAGGGCTCTTTGGGGCTCACGCTAATTTCCAGAAATAGCGTGCCCCACCCAAAACCCAAAGGCAGTTTGGGTCTGGCGCATGCGCAGTGGTGCCGACGCTATTTCTTTGGGGCCCCTATTCGAAAAATCCCTAATAGCTGAAATTGGGCCAACTCTCCCGTCTGAATGAACAGCAGTACAAATTCTTTGTCTTCTTCTCTTTCTACGTTTTTGTGATCTTCGACTAACCTCTTTTTCGGTTCCGTCTCTCGTGCCTCTCGTAGGAACGTGAGGTGCACGAGACATCGGGCGTGCACAGCGAAGGCTGCAAGCGTTCCATTTCTCTTTGGCTGAGCAGCATCCCATTCAGGTGAAACGGTTTTGTATATTTTTTTCCAAAAGTTGTCAATATTTTCACCCTGTGTATTTCGGAGCGGTGCCTGCGTGGACGTATAAAATAACTGCGCAAATTTCGGTGATCTTGATGCTTGTCTTTGTAGCTTTCGCAGTCAACACAGTGCCCAAACCTGGCATCCGAGGACAAATGCCTGCCTGACATAAGCGCACTGTCCGTGCCTCTGTATCGTCACCGCTCGCTGCGTGCCAACTCCACTCGGTAAGACTGCTTTCGTTTATTTTCATATATAGATAAATTTCTCGACGACTTCCACGTCGAGACTTCCTGCAGGCAATGTGACAGGCGCCTATTCATTCTTCAGGAAATAGCATACAGCACAACCAAAGGCCCACATGTGCATTTTTTACGAATTGCTGTTTTTCGTTGCTAGTATTGTTCTGCGAAGCTCTTTAATTCAAAGTTCGTTACCATACTTGTCCACGGAAATCGTGTGTGACACAGAGCACCACCGCGTTTTCTGGGCATTCGGTGACCTCAGTTTTGATATCAACATTTTAGTTCGGTGATTAATCGCTGGAATTGCGCGAAATCAGAAATCAGTATACCATAAAATGTCACGCCTTTCCACTTAGTCGTGCAATCAACCGCGCTCAGGATTACAATTAAATCACTAGTGAATGAGTCCTTGCTCATTGCTCAGTGTTGTTTTGGCAGCGGGTAATTACTTCCGCCTCGATAGAGAATTGCTATGCAAAGACCGGCGCCCTGCTGTCGTTGTGTTTATAATGTGCGTAGCTTATTTTAAAAATGCATCTTTAAAACCCTAAAAATCAACAATGGTGTCACAGCACGCCAGTTAACAGTCGTTGCACTATGCGTACAGACGCGCAGAATAATTTATCCAAGTGTTTTAGGGGCGAAGCTCCTCTTAGTCTAACCTTGTCACGCGTCAGGCGTCAGTCGTCAGGCGTAACCCGCGTGCCTCCCGGCACGCGCTCGCCCTCGGCGTTCTCCTCGGCGCGCGCCTCCCGGTGCGTGCCTCTCTCTCTCTCTCCCGGCGCGTGCCTCTGCTGTCTTGTGAGAGAGAGACAGAGAGAGAGAGCGAAAGCCGCGCGTTGGCTATGGAAACGCTCTTTCTTAGAGGAACGCTGTACCAGCTCGCAAAAAAGAACGCGCCCTCACCAGCGAGACACAACGTTGGCGCAGGCGGCGTCTCCTAGCGACTTTCTTGATTGAGAAATACCGACTGCTCGCGTTGGAGAAGCGTTCACCGGCAACCCATATATATATATATATATATATATATATATATATATATATATATATATACAGGGTGTCCCAGTTATCTTTAGCCAGGCTTTAAAAATATGCCGACGCACCCTACGACAACGCGACCAAATGCATTTTTCTCACTATCGTATGGAGTGAGTCAAACTATTTTTTGTATTCCACTTAATTGCTTAATTAGGCGAGATTAATTAATCAACTTCGGAAGCAACAAAGTTAGGCAAATAATTCCTATGGAAAAGTCGTAGAGTGCTCTGCCAAATGCCCAGTTAAGAAGTTTCCAACCTTCTATCTATTCACAATTAGTGTTTTCCAGCTTGCTGCAGATGCCCGCGAAATACAAAAAAATACCACGTGACATAGCGGCTTGCGCGCCGCGATTGCAGTGCTCTCAAACTTTCCGCGTAGGAACTAACACCGCATTTAGCCGGGCGTACCGCCGATTAAAAGCGACGGGGCTGTGAAAAAGGCGGTGGTCGTGCGATCGAAATCAGCAACCGTCATCGCTAGCGCTGCGTAAAGCGATTGACGGACCTTTGCCGCCTTTGCAGCGCTAGCAATGACGGTCGCTGATTTCGATCGCACGACCACCGCCTTTTTCACAGCCCCGTCGCTTTTAATCGGCGGTACGCCCGGTTAGATGCGGTGTTAGTTCCTACGCGGAAAGTTTGAGAGCACTGCAATCGCGGCGCGCAAGCCGCTATGTCACGTGGTATTTTTTTGTATTTCGCGGGCATCTGCAGCAAGCTGGAAAACACTAATTATGAATAGATAGAAGGTTGGAAACTTCTTAACTGGGCATTTGGCAGAGCACTCTACGACTTTTGCATAGGAATTATTTGCCTATCTTTGTTGATTCCAAAGTTAATTAATTAATCTCGCCTAATTAATCAATTAAGTGGAATACAAAAAATAGTCTGACTCACTCCATACGATAGTAAGAAAAATGCATTTGGTCGCGTTGTCGTAGGGTGCATCGGCATATTTTTAAACCCTGGCTAAAGATAACTGGGACACCCTGTATATATATATATATATATATATATATATATATATATGTAGGCACTGGCTCTTGACTTGCAATGAAGTGCCTGTGGGAGATTTCACTTGTGCATAGTTGAACCATGAGGATTCGTAGCGTGCGCGTTAACTAAATTAATCCGGAACTCGGCACGATCTACAATTGAACCTCCCGAGCTTCGCCCACTCATCATCATTCACGCCGTGGATATGCTGTAATATTTTTTTGTTCAGACGGGAAAGACAAACTAAAACATCACCGATTATAGTCTCCAAAAGAACGAAGACATTGGTTTGTGTAATCATTGAATGTGCTCTGTGGATATCAATTCATGTGACTCGCTTTTGTGAGCTGCGGTAGCGATATATAGCAAAAGGTTACGTCGTTGCATAATAGCTCATTCCATTGTTTCCTAGCCGAGTAAATTTTTAAAACGTCGACAAGAGAAGTCATTTCTTCGGGCCTACAAGTCAGACGCCTGCATAAGAATCGGTTCTGTGAAAGATTCCGTGAAGTGGCAGGTTTGAATATGTTGCCTCGATTCAATATGCAATATGTATTAAAACGTAATACTGCGTGAATGTTTTGCTGGTTGAATGTAAAGCTAGTGTTCTTGAAAAAGGAAATTTTATAATGTGCTGAAACAACGCATGACCTTAGGATATGTTTCAAACAGTACGTTCGCTTTGGGAGAGGTTTATTTACAGAAAGGCAGAGAGGGTCGGCCGGATCCTGTAACATGCTTTAGGAAAATAACAGGTTGCTGCATAAGATGCAAAGTTTCAACTTGCATAAGAAGCGCTAAGGTACTAATGATTAGTTACGCGGCGGCTCACATAATGGGTACATACTCAAAGCTAAGGATGTGCCTTTGTACTATGAGTTATCGCCTGAAGGTGGCAGTGCAATGTACTGCAGTGCTCAGCAACTGAAAGGCAATATTCAGTCCTTACGGTCGTTGCCGCTTTTTATCACGAATGATAAACGTTGATGAAGCAGAGCTTGGGTTGTTGTAATGTCATATGGAACTGGGAGCGGTCTTCTTGCAAATACTGCTACAGCAGTATTTTCTCGCCATAAGCATATGCACGACTCAGTGATGGCGCAACAAATCGCCGGCCGTCATGTGGGCTGATTGTGGCATTTCATTTGCTGAACACTGTACAGTATAGTTTATATGTCCATAAAAATCCGAAAATGTGCACAAACCTAATGGTTAGGCAGTTGAAGTTGTAATCATGCTTTTCTTGTGGGCACTTCAGTATGCATAACTCACAAAAATGCTTAACGCTAGGGCATGTCGCAAGAAAACCCAGAATTGATGTTGGACTTTTCGTGGTTTGTCTTGTTGAACAACTTACGGACGAAAAGCTTTTTGAACAGAGCCTCTGTCCCCAGAATTTCCGAGAAACGTTCTTCTAGAAAAAGCATTTTCGAAAACTGGTAAGCATCACTTGTGCTGTTTGAATTTATATTGAAGGACAGTTTGCTTGGGGAGGTCACGCAGTTGTTAGTGCCATATTCATAAAGGATATTGTAGCTGAAGCCCCTTGGCTATTTCGTGGCCACCATCAGTATTATGCCAAGCATTAGGGGCCGAATTTACAAAGTGCATTGTTGGTAGCGCTTATTTCCGTTAAACAGCACTTAACACAACGACCGGCTGGAAATTTCTTCATGGTTATAGCACAGCATATTTATGCGAGCGCATACCCTTGAATTTCCTTTTGGAATATAATCAGGCGTAAGGTCAAACCACAGCCATTTTCACGATCTCCGCTTTACCGGCTATGGATGCAAATGCGCATTTAATTCCAGGAACAATAAATGAAAGCTTGCTTCATGCATGGGGTGTCCGAACAACAAATATTTTAACACTTTTCGCTCGTAAGGGCTGCCTGTTGTTTCTCGTTTTCTTCAATGTTATGTCCACCATCAGATTAATAGGCTGCTTGTACTAAGATCCCTCCTCAAATAGAGGCTTTGTGGTGACAGACGATACACAGACAAATTAAGTAGCATTTGCCTGCATTTTTGGATCACCCATTATGGGTGTTCGCAAATCAAACAGAATAACCTGATCACTACGCCATATGCAAATGTTATGGTCCTCGTTTGCAGACCAGAAGAAAGCGGGTTGGAACCCGGTCGCGGGAGCAGCATTTTCGATGGTGGCGAAAATGTTACAGGCCCTGGTACTGCACGGTATCAGTGTAGGGACCTAAATTACCCTACGTCATTGGCGTGGTCGAAATCACCCAATAAGCATTTGAGAAATGCAATGTGGAAGTTTGCTCGGTTTTCCCTTTATGAACCATCGCTTGTCGTTCAAGTGAGAACTCTAGTATCGGCCACGAGCCTTTAGGGGTAGAATGTATAAGGCTATGAAGTACTGACCCCTTAGTGTGAATGACTTATTCTTCAAAGCAACCATACAAATACCACACAGGTGTCCAGTCGACCGCCGTTGCAATACTGGGGCAGAGGTGAAGGAGTCACTGGAGCTGGTAAATCCAACATGTTATACGACCATGTAGTAGAGGAATTCCAGGAGGCCTACGGACACAAGGAAGCACATATATGTCGGCTCTTGAGGGCCTCTAGCATCTCCGTATCCCCTGGCTTCCAGCCTCACGGAGAGCAGCACAAGAACCACTCGTTCAACTGCGCCTATTCGGCTAGTGGCTTCGATTCCACGACGCAGGCATGTCATTATAGATAACTTTTCTACAGCGGCTGTCAACTGCACATTTTCCAGCTTATACAAAGTATGCATAGTATGAGGTGCAGGTGCTACCATTTTGCTTGACTGTGTTTAACAGCGCTTCTTTCTAGGGCAAGGATCCCGAAATGTTGTCGCTTTTTTAGTCGCCCTAAAATATGTGCGATTTACAAAGCAGTGCGGGGCTACAGTGCATGTCAGCGCGTCACGAAACTGCGACTTTTCAGCGGACAATGCATGGTTACATGATTGTGCTGCTAATTCGGCATGAATAAAATAAGGAAAGACATGCCGTGTATTCCCGATTATAGCAATAGCGTCGCCTCAAAAGAGAAAAATGTGAAAAAGCAAGACCATAAAAGTTATAGATTAGAGTTGCACGATGGAGACGGGATATCAGAGCACAAGTGTAGTGCGGAAAGAGATATTTAAAGGTGAGGGTAGATATTATTTAAAGGGAGGTAGGTGCGCACCGAATTGGATACGCCTATATGTTCCACACGCAAGAAATCGGGGCCCATTTTTCTCCCTGAGGATGATCGAACAGGGAATCTGTGTTAGTTGTACACTCTTAGCACGGTAACCTTTAGTTTATTTTATAGGTACACAAATATATGAAAATATGCTCCTTTACTAAAGGTTAAAGTGCTTTAAGCTTTAGTAAAGGAGCATATTTTCACATTTTTGTGTACCTATAAAATAAACTAAAGGTTACCTTGCTAAGAGTGTATACGTGAGGCATCTGTGTTAGTTACACCCTCGTTCTTTCCTTCATTCATTCGTCTTCCCCAATTTTCATCTTCCTATCTTTTTTGTTCCTTTACTTGTCTTAGCCGGGCTGACTTGTTACCGTAGTGCAGCACAGCGTATTAACGTTGAGTTTTGGTTTCTTAAGGAGCGCCATAATGTCGCCATCCATGCGCTTCTTTCTTTCTCTGTCTCTTTCTTTTTGCTTTGCAATTCACGATTTGTAAATACGGCCACGGCGGCGGGGATCGAACCCGGAACTTCGCGTGGAACACCCATAAGCACACGCACGTGCACTCACGCCCCACAGCGTCTGAAGGTTTCTGTGCCTCGCATGGTCGACTGCTCGTCACGTACAACTGCTTGACATTGGACATCAGACGGCCAAGGACCGAGTTATGACAGCCTTACCGCCCATATTGCAGCTGTTAAGTCTAGAGGCGCCAGTCGTGACAACAGATTCTTGATGCTTGAAGAAGCAGAAAGAGGCGCCTCCACCACCACATCTGCACTCATGTGCCACATGCATGAGGCGATGCCGCGTAGTTTTGTAGAGGGAAAGAGTCCGCGTAGCAACAGATCTTAGTTATGGTGTGATAGCGCTACACGAAGATCACGCATATAGTTAATATTACCGAATGGAAGCGTGAACGCAATGGTACAAAGCGTCTGTTGTGCTGTCTGCCATTTAACATAGTGCATGGCGAAATCTGTAAGGCTGTGTCACATTGGTCTATCGGATAGGACGATACAACCGTTTCGCAGGTCAACCACCTCAACACCACCAATGTCGATACTTAAGTGCGTCAATAATAAATTTTTAGCACAACTGAGCGAGAACATGTCACAGGCGGCATATGTGGTCTTTGGACGTGAGAATATTCTACGCGTGTGTACTGATATTAACGTCAACTGGATACGATTTTGTTGCATTTACGTTGCTCCACCAGCATTCAGAGCATTAATTTCTCAGGTGACGGCTGTTCTGGCTGTTCTACCCATGATGTATCTTGCTACAGGGCCCTGCCGCCGGGCGCACCGCTACCATCTCCTGCCAAGCCAGCGTTTGTCTTGAAGACCTGCTCGGTGGTGGTGAGTTCATCTATATAACACTTACCTGAATCTGACGCACATATACATATATAACGCACGTGGATGAGTGTTCCACGTAATATGCTTTTTCCATTATCCTTCTCCAACGAACCTCATGGCACGCTGTCACCATAAATGCATTGGACATTAAATCTACTCCGCCACTTGTCTCTAATGATTCTATTTTCGATGGGATAGCACAGAGCGTCATACACAGACAAATGTTTCATTGCTGCATCCGCAAAAAAAGTTTTATAGACAATAGGGACATTTAGCGTGTCCGGTAAACCGCTATACGCAAGCGCTTCGCGTAGAGCGGAATACCGGGCGTAAACAGCGCATTGGCAAACATGGCCGACTGACCGCCCTCCGCTTCGAATCTTTCAAGTGGTCGTCGCGCGCTCTGTAGCCCTTAAATAACTAACTGACGGTTGTATTTGCCTTAGCTTTGTATCATGCAGCTTCGACAGTAAAGTATCCGTGATGATTCAACGCCGTTTCTGTGAGCCAGACTGAAATTATCGAAGCTGTAGGCTTAGCGAGTGGCTTCCAGGATCTCGGAGGACATATAACGCGGGTTTGCTTGTTCTGTTTAACCCCATAGCTGGCGCCACTTCACTGCGAAAAACAACGCTACACGCTATCCGGTATCCGCTACACCTTTGCGTATACCGGTTTACCGGACACAGCTAAATGTCCCTAATGTCAGTATTACCACCATTGAATTATATACCGCTGACAATCAGAAGTGCTGCGTTGAAAGATAATCCTACTGGAAGCTTACGTTCGAATGGACTCTTAGAAATCAGAAAAGTCACGGTCGCAGTAAATTTGTGAGTTCTTCCACTTCTTCCGTTCAGCCACAGGCTGAATACCAGGCGTAGATGAGTCTGACGAGGAGATTCTTGGTGAGAGACTTTACACACCTAAAATGTACAGGTTAAGCGACGCAAAAAAAGAAAGAAAAAACTTATATAAAGGGAACTATTTTTTAAAAAAATTCCAGTGGCTTAGCTCGGCTACGCCAGGATATACGTAGCGTTAGCTATGGTTCAGCTGATTATTCTTAGCTCCCTTGTTGTCTAGGATTAGCTTGATTGTCATGCTTAGTGCTGCTTCAATGACACACACACACGGTATATGAGTTATGTGACACATGTATATTTCTTTTTGCACAAGGTCAGGTTGCTTTTCAATTGCCACAAAGACAGTTCTCTCCTTCTCCATGTCTATACCACACTGGTAAACGCCAGTCAGCCGGTCTGACAACAGGATAACCTCCCTGTCTCGTTTTTCTTTTCCTCCTCCTCGCTGTATGTACACCACCACTGATACGTCTCCGCATGCGCGCAAATTGAGAGGCGCTATCAAGCGGCATCCGGCGCAGTCTCGGACGACAACTGCACAATGGAGGCGCACAGCCTCGCGCGCGCCGGTGCCAGTGCGTCTGCCACGGAAATGACGTCACTCCTATAGAGTGCGTAGACCGGCGAGGCGCGCGCGCCGGCGGCTTAAGCCCCTATACCTTCGAAAGTACGAAGCAGAGGGGCTTTAGCGGCAGCGGCTCCTGTGCGCCAGCTGTGTGACATCACTGCTCCTCGCGCATGCGTATCGCGGCTCTCGGACTCGCACGCGAAACTGCTCCAGCTCGTCCGGTGTAGCTAACGCTACAAAAACTGGAAATTCCTGCCCGGACTATGCCCGGCCTCTAGCTAGGTGAGCGCTGCATCGCGGCTTTCCTGCCAGAAAAGAACCCCCTTCCAGCGCGGTGTACCGTTTTTAAGGGTTGGGGGGAGGGAGGCGGAGAGCCTGCCCATCCACGTGCGAACTATGCCGCGCTGATCTTCGCCAGTCTCTGTTAATAACCTCCTTAGCTATCGCGTTGTGGTACGTTGTTGACCAGTCCCAACGGCCGAGGCAATTAGGGACGACGCGACATCTTTGGCGCGTCTTATACCGTGGCTGGAACTGCGCGTCACGGCATCGACAGCGTTCTGCCGCTCCCTCCCACGCTGAGTTCCTTACTGTTACAGTCGCCTTATGCATCCTCGCCATGGAGGGGTCCCACATTTGGTTGGTGCATGTCAGTGGCGTAGCCAGAAATTTTTTTCGGGGGGGGGGGGCTAGGAATTTTCGACGGACAGGATGGACGCCTCACTGTCTCTCTCTCTCTCTCTCTCTCTCTCTATATATATATATATATATATATATATATATATATATATATTCTTTTTTTTTCAGAACGAAAATATGCACGTGACGCATTTGCGTGGACCTTCGCCCAATGAGTATACATTCGTTCAGCATCTGCGACCTACTTCAGCCTTCAGTTGTCATGTCAACTGGGTCCCGAAATAACGATACTCTCGCTCATTCAAAACTTTTACAGAAGGCAATGTATCGACGAAATCTAGTAGAAAGACATTTATTTCCCCACCACTGCGAAGATTCGTCACTTGCGCACGCTACTACCTTTATGATAATTTCAAAATAAAGTATAATGATCGATGTACACATACGCATGAAATGCTGTAAAGAATTCGTGATAGCAGGTACAGCCGGGAACAGCAGGCAGCATACCTGAGGTAGGTAAGCTGAAAAGGACCCTATAACAAACACATTTTTTGAAACCCTTTATAAATTGATCGTGGCGTTGTCCTGATAAACTCCGGAAGACTCTCTCCAACTTAACATGCTAGTAGACATACAGGACGACATTTTGGTATATATTTCGTATTTATGGTTTCCTCACCGAAACTTACCTGTTCGCTACATTATACAGGCGCTTATTTTACCAAGTTTTCCATACATTTGCAGGAAGAACAGAGATTCGCCTGCGATTGTGATTATAAGCCGCTCCAGATCTATCTGTCGTGAACATATTACCACTTCTTTTTTAAAAGAATTAGGTCTATTGCGTTACAGAAAAATGCCGCCCTCATTAACAATGTAGGCCTCCCGAAACATGGCTTTGTCTCCACTAAACTCACAAACACCACCATCCTGACCCTTTCAAGAATAATTACTGGCACATTTATTAAGCTGAAAAACGTGGTAAAATATCTCTTAATATTGAAAAAGCTTTCTATGTGGTTTGCCACTTCACACTTCTAGCCAGATAAATTAAAAATCCCATGGTGCTGTTGGGACTAACGCTAGTTTAATCCTACATTTACTTCGAGGCATGCGGAATGCAAGTTGCGATCAATAAATCTGATTTGGAACTCACTGAAGTGAACTCCGGAATGTTGAGATGTCCCTACTTCGCGCAAAGGGGGAGGGGGTTCTAAGCCGCAACAATTCACAAGTACCACAACTGCGCTACGACTCCGTTCGAAATGCTTCACGTAATCACCCCCTCTGGCCACGCACCTCAACAGCCATTTAACCAAACCGGATTCGTTCTGGGGCCGGGAAGAAAAGAGGCAACAGTCTTAATTAAGCCATCAAAACATGGAATTTAATATGTGAACATGATCGAAGTATACAATTAACAATTAGTAGCAAACGTAATGATGCAAGGCAAACAAAGAGCAACGTAAACGCATAGCGCAGCACAGGAATTAACAGCGGAAACAAACTCATCAATGAACGGCCGATACAATGGGTAAAACAGCTCATAAACTAACGGCGCAATGTCTTAAGTGCGCTTGCTGCCGCCAACGAAGACAACGCTTATTTGGGTGGGCTCCATCGGCGCATAGGTCTCGTCGCCGGCCTGTGGACTGGTGCTTGGGTAGGAACGCGGATGTCGCTCTCGAAGGCGCCGTGGCTCACGGATTCTCCCCGATCATTGCTGCTCGCATCATGCTCTCGCAGACTACATCGTCTCTCTGAGACTGGAGAGCCGAACGGCCAGGCTTGCACGAGGGATCGCAAACGAAGCTTACTTCTTCATACGACGGAAGGCCACTGCCTTTCTTCGAGTCTCCCGAATCTCCAAAATTCCACCCTGTCCTCTGTCCCGAGACGAGTTTTTCTCCCCGACAGCCCCGCCTCACCAGGGGGTTGTTGTTGTTTGTTGTTGTTTTGTGGGGTTTTACGTCCCAAAACCACTTCTGATTATGAGAGATGCAGCAGTGGAGGGCTCCGGAAATTTCGACCAACTGGGGTTCTTTAACGTGCACTGACATCGCACAGCACACGGGCCTCAACATTTCGCCTCCATCGAAATGCAGCCGCCGCGGCCGGGATTCGATCCCGCGACCCTCGGATCAGCAGCCGAGTACCATAACCACTAGACCACCGTGGCGGGGCTCACCAGGGCGTCTATCCAATGGTTGTCTACGGCAACGTCGCCGGTAGAAATCGCACCAGTCCAACCCGCCATGCGACTATTGTTTGGGACTCGCCTCCACAGTGTAACGCAGTACCAGCTCCTCTCCAAAAATATAAAAAGCAAAATATAAACATACACAAAACTCGAAATTCGGACAGGACGTCGGACAGCCTAACCGGCGACACTTGTGTACAGATTATCGTAACGAGCGTTAGCTACCACCGCTTCCATTCTGAAACACTCCAGGTGCAAGCAATTTGGCACCGTCTAGGCGCCCACAGGCTGGAAGTGCCTGGTGAAAAGACGCGTCTGTCGGCAGTCGCTCCTTTGTGGACGGTCAGATGTGCGTGTCCGAGAAGCAGTTCTGCTTACTGCATTGCACGGTGATCGAAGCATACCGGGGACGCTCCGATGGCTTTGTTCAAGCACTTATGAGCACGCTGGGTTCGCTTTGGCGTCAACATTCTGTTTCTTCAAGGTCGCCGACTAATGCACACTCTCATCTGGGGCCGCCGCGCAAATGTCAGCTCTGCTGTCAAAGCGAGGTTGCCGCAAAACTCGCGGGTAACGAAAGCCCCAGCGATTCTCTGACCGCAGCGGCAGTCAAAAAATAGGATTGTGTCTCGCCCGTGCCTCGCCCCGCCGACGCGCCTCGGGGAGTCACACTGGCACAAGGATCGGTATTAGGCCCAATATTTCCTGTATCAATTACGTTCGCCCTAAGCTTCTAACTTGCGAAGTTCACAAATGTACTCACTTGATGAAGCACTAGCATCGACAAATACTAGATTGTCAACTACTACTAGCCGTATCTCAGTGGTTTTGCAAACTGAAACGTCATGTGTTTTAACCTTACGAGATCGCTTGCTACACTGAGTTGACAATATTACATATGCCTAGCGCTCGATTTAGACACATCAAGGTTAAAAAGAAGTTTGTAAAAGAAAGCTTTATTATGGTTCTTACACGCTCGCCTATACGCCTGGTAATATTTCCCTATGACCTTCATCGGGCTTTGTACGTTCTTACTTTCTTATTTCGCTGTCACTTAGGTCGCTGTTGAAAAACATGGGGGCTGATGTAAATAACTTATTTCGCTCCGTTACTAAACGAGGTCCAAGAATAGTGAGTTTCCTTCAGCCTAAAAGAAAAGTGATTTCCCGTTCAGTGAGTTGCATGTTACAGACATGCCATATTTTCGTCCCCGATTCCGTACACCAGGCAAGCAAATAATGGTAGTGCGTACAACCCTCCATTGTAACAATGCCAATGGCGAATAATTGCAGGACTTCCTCGGTGCTTTAACTTGGAATTGAATTAACAGTTGTGGAATTTTCTGTTTCATGCATCTAAACACTAGTTTCTTTGAAATAAAGCGTCGTGATAAATTTATTTACTTGGATGAGCAGAGGCTCGATGTGGGCAAGTTTGTTTTGCATGCTTGGAATGACTGTCCTTTGTACGTGTTTTGTTTTTGTCCCCGTTCTCTTGTGCTCTTTTGCACTTTTTCTTGAAAATGTAGCCTTCTCTATTCGAGTTGTTCGACCAGATACTGTAGCCGAAAAAGGAATTGATATAATGAGATTTTTTCTCATTTTATTTTCCCATTGGCCGCTCATGGATTGTGTCAAGTACTGATTGATCGATCAATCGTCTCGGTGACTGTAGTCATTTTGGCTGTTATATTTCGGTAGTTATTTCGGCAACGCTGTATATTGTATTCAACAAATGAAATGATGTCAAGTTAATTTCCTGGCTTGCTGTGATTAACAAGACATCGTACGACCTCATCTGAGCAATAGCAAGGGACTATTCAAACATTATCAGAGAATTCACATATAATCCACATCTCTTAGGCACGTTAAAAAGCCACTGTATTGTCAGAGGATATAAGGTATCATGTAAGTACAAATCAATTGAAGAAAAGGACTTAGCATTCGAGGTCTCGCTCATTTGTTGGCGCTGCGAAGATGAGCTTCCCCAGAAAACGGAGAGCTGCTGCTGTCCTTGAGACATATTGCCGCGAAAGCGACGATATGAATATGGTCACCCCTTCTTGAATGATATGTCGCGACCACCGCCTGCTGGTAGCGGAGTTGTTGACCCTTGTGCACGCTCGGCGATGAACCGCAGCGCGGTCTTTTTGTCGACTCGTTATTCCGTAGTTTACTAGCTTGTGGATAGCACTGCAAAGCAGCGCTGTTCACTCGGAAGGTTGGTTGAAATTTTCTCTCTCTGCGGCATCGTCCTCGCAAGGGGACACGCCGTGAGCGCACATTGCTACCATGTGTAAGTCGTCAAGAAAAATGACGAAAGCGAAGCTGTATTGGGCCACCCATGTAGGGGCACTGCTCAAAAGGAAAAAAAAGACGCATTCACTGTACGCCACATTCCCCACGCGACCGCATACAACGTGCGAAAAGCGTCAGCGCCCCACAGAAACAGGAATAAGAGGGGAAGAAGGGTCGGGCGGCACAGAAAGCGTTGCGCAGGGAACAGCGGCATACTTTACTTTGTGCTTGGTTCGCTAGCTTTGTGAGCTTAGTCCACGAACGTTTCACCCGCAGCAAAACCACGCATGTTTCCGGGTACACAGACTCGCCATGTTCTTCCATCACCGCAGGGAGCTAATTGTCAACACATTGCAGAAGCGCCTGCCTGCTGCGGCGCTGTGCTGCAAGACTGCAAGCTCCCCTTTCAGTCTCTTATCGGAGCACCCTTAGCCGATAAATGATATATGCCCCTCGTTTGCCAGCACCGTTTCCTGCAGACAAGCTACAACTTTCCCCGCTATAGAGTGACAACTTCCTTTGCAAGTTGAAAGAGCCGCGTTCTTCGTTTTTAAGCCCACAACAGAGAGGCGAATGCCCGTAGCCGCACCTTCGCCGAGTGGACACCTTTGTTCGTATGTGTGATGGGCCAGCATAGATAGGCAGTGCGGCACCGGCCGGAAAAATTTCAAGGGGGGGGGGGGGGCTTCAGCCCGGTCAGCCCATGCCTGCCTACACCACTGGTGCATGTGACAAAACTGTAGCGAATCTGCCGCGCGTGCGGAATTTGGACGCCGTACATGTGACCATATACTATGAACTCATTGCCAATGTGCAACCAAATCATCACATGTATTCATATTGAATTTTATCCGAAAATGGGAGTCACGTATTTGGCTGCGATAGGTTTCGTGGCATTTTGCAAGTGGTGTGGATTCAGGGCTTGATAAAGTGTACTGTAAATGGCAACATTCGTGGTCCTTTAAGAGGCTGTAGATCCTCTAGCTAAGCTGTATTCATTCCACACCAGTTTGTGTTAGACTACACAAGGCTCCTCCTTTGTAAACATCGCATGTACTGTGCGATGCTTATCGGAAGTACGCGCATCACATAAAATAGCGGTCGTAAAATGCGTCGTATAATTTTGGTTACATAACAACTGACAGTGCATGGTGCTGCCTGCGCGAATTCACTTTAATTTTCTTTCTGGGCGAGTCGTTTTCCCGTAAAGAATTCGAAAAAATACCTAATCAGTATATTTCATGAAACGCTCATATTCTTATAGGCCGCTACATTGTAGCAATAGGGCAAACCAGAAAAAGTAGCTCGTTCCTTGTGGTAACTGCCAAGAGGTGGGCTTGTTTTTGAGACCAGGAATTAGGAGCCCTCTGTTCGCATTTACTGTCATACTGTCCCTTTTAGCAAACGTCCTTTTTTGATTATACGCATAATTGCGTTTCCTAATGTGAAATAGAATCATCCTCTACGTACATATAATGCAACCACGTGCCTTAGCATTGCATTCTGTAGCAAGTAATATGTAGTAATTAAGAAATGTGCTTTGACAATCATATGATGATATGTGAAAACTTATTTGCTTGAAGTAAGGGCATACAAATAAGTCCGTGTGATTTTTCCGCTATCGTTGTTAACTTCACAAATATATAACCCCCCAAAAATGTCCGCCGCGGCTGTCTATAACGGTTAGAATGCTTGCATGCGGGCCCGAAAGGTGTGCGGTCGTCCGCGGCGGCGGAGGTCGCATTTTTGATGGAGAAACAATGCTAGAGGCACCTGTACTGCCCGATGTCGTTGCA